>OW386289.2:167605199-168805199 GCA_936432065.2 Rutpela maculata | reverse complement strand
AAAAGATAAAAAATCTCATAAAAAAAAAATTTGACACCATTTGGAAAAACTATTTGAAATCAGTTTTAATAAGAATCACCTAATAGTGACTTTTGATGTAGTAAGCCTTTTTACAAATGTTTCGGTAGATAAAACATTAATAATAATTAAAAATAAAGTGCAACATGATAGCGAATAGAACTAAATTAAGCATAGAAACTATAATGGAATTACCTACTCTTTGCATTAAAAACTTTCAATTAAATAATGACTTCTATCAACAAAACTTTGGTATGGTCATGGGTTCTTCTTTATCTCCAATATACAGTAATATTTTTATGTAAAATTTTGAGGAAAATAATATAAATAACTTAATTTATAAACCTATAGTGTGGTGGAGATATGTAAATGATATTTTTGCGTTATGGCCTTATAGCAAAGAACATTTAAATAATTTTTTAAATCAGATTAACAATTAATTTTACAATAGAAGTAGAGAATAATAATGAATTATGAAACCAGTGTTTATCGAAAACACACACAAACAGAAATTTGAATTTCAATTCAAATCAACATATTAGCGTTAAGAAAGGTGTTGTAAAATGTTTGTATGATAGGGCTAAAGTAATTTCTTCAAATGATGAATGTTTAAATAACGAGAAACAATTTATAAAAACTGTTCTATTGAATAATCAATACCCCAAGAGTTTTGTTGATAGCCAGCTGGCAAACATTGAAAGTAGAGTCACCACTCAACATTTACAACCTGAATATAGATCTTTAGCAGTAATTCCATATATACAGGGTTTATCAGATAAATTACGAAAAATCGGAAATAGATTTTCTGTGCGAACGGTTTTTCAAATAGGAGCCACATTAAGATCTGTTTTATCAAAGACTAAGCTGGTGAATATGAGTGTAAAATTTAGAACTTTATCAGTAACATGGTATATAACCTACGCTCCAATGAGTCAGTGGCAGTGTTACTAGTGTCACTACTGTAAAATTCATGAAGTACATGTCGTCATTTGCATGTGCACTCAGTGACGTTCTCTGGAAACGTTATAACTTATAATATAATTTTGGCACATAACTACCTACTTGATTATTAAAAAAAAAGTAGACATAACTTTAAAAGAAATGTATAGCATCAAGTGTAGCTTATTGTAACAAGTAATAACTCTTGCATTGAAATTAAAAATTATTTAGAAGCTTAGAATAAGTAACACATCGATCAAGAAAATGTACTGAATTTTTGTGGTGGTGTTGTTGAAAGTAGAATATGATTCAAAACTTTAATTAGTTTTGCCTATTGTATACTTTAATTCGTCACTATCCCCCCTTTCCCGGCTAAGGTATAAATATGCGAAATACGAATAAAAAGTAGTATAAATAAAGAAGAAAACTAGTAATCTGTTGTTAATACCTAGATTGATTTTTCCCCTCAATTTCTCATAGAAAAAAAATGTTATTGAATTTCTGTAAATTTATTTTTTCTACTTAATTAATAAAATGGTGCCACAAAATATTGGGAAATATGATGTTTTGTAGTTTTTTAGGTGTAATTTGAAATTTTAATATCAAATATTTAATAAACAGTATATTTTGAGTTATTTTCCATGAATAATTATGAAAATATGTTTATTCTGGGTCCCATACCTGATACTCTATTAATATCTTAGGCATTAGATGGTGTATGATAATTGTAACCAAAATATAAAATTTTATTGGATATTATTTACGCATTGCAGATATATGGTGAAACGAAAATTCGTACAAAATGTATAAAACACGCTGTATTTCGATTTTAGCCATTACTATATTGTGATTTAACATCACCTGATTATTCTCCATCTTTTGGTAAAGTCTTTCCTCACCAATCACCCTGTAGATATGTATCATTATCTTTACTAAATCTAATACTAAAATTCAACAAGCAAAGTAGAGCATCAGCATAATTCTCCACAGCCGAAATATGATATTATAGTAGTGATTCATATTTATTTACATACTCATAAATTAAAAAGTACTGGCTGATGAAATCTTGAAATGTGTTTCTAAAGGCGACAAATAAAAAAAATAAAGTTACGGATTTCTAATATTTGATATATTTTTCGTCTTACTGGTATCTAAAACACTACACTTATACAACTTGCCTTTAACGAATTTTTTTCTATTTTATTCATTCAGCTTTTTAACAAACGACTCAAATAACTTTATTCCATGAAATATTATTACGTGTTTAACACCCTGTACAATGGGTTCGGAAATTACAACACAAGGATAACACTCAACACTAATTTATTAACTTACATACTAATTACAACAAGTAATTACTTCACTATATTCAATATTTCAGTCATTGCTTATTTTTTCTTGATCTGAACTCACTGTCTGAACTAAACTGTACTCACTCCGCTTCACCGTTCTCTTACATACCTAAAGATGAGGGCTCTAGAATATTCTCAAACACTCTGTAATTTTCTACTAGGCTAAAGAACAGCAGCTTCTGGATATTTTCTAAACGTCGACACCGCGCACCATCTCTGGGACGATTGCCGAACTAACCAACTAACTTAGTTTTCTGTTACTTGTACATGAAACTTAGAGGAAACTCTATCTATCTATACTCGTAATAATGGCTGTGGCTGCAAAGCCATTAGCACAACACCAATGTATCAGAACAGGGAGTTCATAAGATAAGCAAGTAATAATAATAATAATAACTACAAACCTACTGAGGAAACTTCAATAGATGTCTATAGCTGTAACAATATTCTAGCGAATGGTGCGGTTTCTTCTAGCATATGACACCTTCTTTTGCATACTTTCTAACAAGTGATCCAAAATGGCTTCAAGGATTTGAGTGATGCCTCTTTTAGATCTTAGAAAGTTACTGGTCGTGGCTCAAAGTTATCCAGTCTCAATTTTAACACGAGTATTTCCCATGAGGGCTCCTATGTTGTCGATAAATGGTCAAACGTACCTTAACTTTCCAAAATTGATTTGATAAATCCATAGATTAAGTACATTTAAAAGATCTTTCATATTTTAATGGAGCTCGTCTCCAAAATTTCTTCACTGAGATTATTTAGAGAATTTTTTGTACAAAGAATGGATAGGGAGTTAAACAATTAACTGATTAGAGAATATTAATGTTTAACCAATATTGGTTTAATATTCTAATCTGGCACAATGTAAAAAACACTTATACATTCTTTGAATTTATTTTGGGGGGACATTTTTTTATTTGCCTTTGAAGTTCGAAGTTATTGTAGAATAAATAGGTTACGCTACTCATGATAAAAATTAAGTTGTAAATTTTAATCTCATAACAACAATAAATAATACAAGATTACATTAATTTTTATCACACGTTCAATATTTACCTGAAAATAATATACTAAGCTTACTCTTCCTAACTAATAATAATTAATGTAGCAGATTAACAATAAATCTAACTTATTACCAATAGGCCTATCCATCACGCTGTCAGATGGCCACTGGGGTATAAACGTTCACCTCGTGTTTGTATATCGTGCAAGTTCATTTTCCAGTTTTGCTAAATAATTAGATAGATACTCATTTTTTAATGCTTTAGTTATACAAAACTGCTAATTTGTTATCCAAATATGAGAAATGACATTGTTTATACCCAGCAGCCATCGTGTTTGACACACATCTGACAGCGTATTGGACAGGCCTATTAATCAATTAAATATATCATCAACTTACAGCTTATTACTGGGTAGACACACATGCATGGGGTGGTGTACCCTCCACAGCGTTACGTGGGGGCATCGACATAGATGGTGAGCCAATTTATGTAGGACGGGCATTCCATGATGGCGATTGGCTTCCTGCCAAAGTCATACCAGGGAGGAACATAGCCTATATTTCTTATGGAGGCGAAGAACATCATAAAGATACATTCCAGGTAAAAAGAATGAGTTGTCGAGATCTAATTTTGTCTTTGGAGCATTTAGGGCTATAATTTTACTCATGCAAGTAAATGTCAAACTGTCTTTCTATCGTAACAGATGTATTGCTAGACCCATCATTAACGCTAACATCTCATATTTCTCAAACTGTTACCAAATCACTGAAAATTTTCGAATTCATTAAACGAACTTTATGTGACTTTAGTGATATTACTTCCATTAAGCTACTCTACTGTTCAGTTGTAAGGTCACACTTAGAATATGCTTCATGTGTTTGGAGTCCATATTATAACATACACATTCTGAAACTAGAACAAGATCAACATAAATTAGGGCGCTTTTAAATTGAATATGCAAGTCTGGAAAGTGATCTTCGATTCAATTCACTCGAAGTTCGATATCATATAGCATAAAAAATTCGAATGTTTCCTGTCCATACTTGTTGGAAAGATTTGGCATTCACGTTTCATCAAGAATTACCTAATCAGTTTATACATGTTCAATTCGTTTGTTGCTACGTCTTCCAGACTAGCTAATAATTCCAGCAATCATCTTGATTTTTTTACCGAATCAACCTTCTCGTTGCAATTAGCAAATTGTCCTTTTAACCCTTAATGTGACGTTTATTTACTTTGCTTTGTCAAATACATTTGTGTTCTATAAGTCTACTATAAATATTTGTCTTTATCTGGTATACTGTAAATTTTATATTTTTGTAGGCACTATTTTTATTTTATATTTGTTATATTTTGTATGCACTATTTTTTATATTTTTGTATGCACTAACTGATATTTTTGTATACACTATTCTAAATTCTAAAATTATATTTTGGAAATGGGCTTAGACCCCCCAAATAAATAAATAAATATATTATGTATGTATTTTTAATGGGACTTGTATAATTTCAGTGAATAACAGAACTTTTATAATATTTTAGGTATTGTGTGAGCAACGTTTCGATTGGATCGAAAATCATGGGGGATATGTACCGCCTGGTGCTGTTGAGGGTGGCAGGACCTCAGACGGGGAGATACTATATATTGGAAGAGTGAATTACGAAGGAACCCAAACAGTTGGAAAGGTGAGAAGAGACCAGTTTGTAGTGGTTTTATGGACGGTAGAACATTTTATTGCTAATTAATGACTCATAAGCCCTTCATTTTGCCACAAAAATATGATATTACCTCACATAGTGGAGTGGAAGTATAGTAACGGTAAAAAAAATTGAAATTATTTTTTGTTGAAATAAGCGTTGAATGTCATGAAAAGCAGAGATTTTACATCTGCGAAAAAATATTGTCTTTCTTGTGTGTTCGGTTACTCTGGAACAGTTTATGATATTGATTTAAAATTTGGTACACCTACGTATTATAACAAGATCTGGAATTAGATTATATTTTGATTTTTATTCCATTGAAGGGTTGAGAGGCAACTCTAGGGTTTACTAGGTAAAGCAAGCAAGAGCCCAACGATTTACTGTCTGTTCACCAAGCTCTGAGACCTAGTCAAAACAAATATATGTGTTGTCAAATGCGCTTAGTTCACAGGTCATTCCGCGTGAAATTATTTAAAATATATTTGCTCCTGTAACAAGATTTATGGTGAATACACTTATTCCATTCTTTTCTAGCAATCCCTAACACCTGGAATTAAATAATTCATTTAAGTTGAAAAATAAATGTAATTACTATCTTACGAAAATTGCATAAGGCTGAAATACAGCTATACTATCTGCAATCAAATGCGAAATGAAACCAATGAGGTCATGGATGTGGTCTCTGAGCTCGGTGAACAGACTATAGTGTATGTACGAGAAGACAAGGTTTCAAAATTTGTTGGGCATCAGCCACCCCAGCCTTTCTCCAAGGGGGAAAAAGATTAAAGTGTGATTTAGCGTATGTACAAGAACCAAATGCCTCAAATTTTTTTTTGGCATTAGCCACCTCCACTACCGATGTGGCATATTTATTTATTTTAACATCCTGGTGAAGTTTAGCTAATGCTACTCTACCTCTTAACCAGGATGGCGATATGAGACACTGTCACACATCTAAGTGACGGACTCGCCCGGTGTGCCTTAACTTCGCCGATCGAGGTCTTGCCACTGAAACTGGTACCGTACCACACCCCACGATATTGTTTTATGGGTTTCTGTGGTAGACGATTTCAAATATTACATTATTGAAGTTCTGTGAACAATTATTTCCACATAATGGAGTGTTAATACACAAGTGGCCGCTAGAAATCTTGGGTCGATCCCTTTAATAAGATAGAGTGAAATATAAATAGCAAAATAATGTACGTGAAAGAAAGCGATATATTAACATTGATGCCAGGCACTTCAGCATGTTAAGAGTTCTGCCGGCGACTAAAAGTAGCTAAAGAGAAAAATGGCAATAGCGTAGGTTAAATCTGTTTCTTTTCTGCATATTATTAGCCCATTTCTCTTCTCTTCTACCTTACATTGGCATCGACTTAATATTTTAAGATGCCACTACTGTGTAATGTCAAAATGTTCTTCATTGTAAGAGACTTGGATATAGAAAATCCAGATGTGGAAGTCGTGGTTCCTTAGGCAGTGGGTTGTTTTAACGTTTGTACCATGTACATTAACATCTATTTCTAATTTTGTTGATTCTTTTTCTTCTTCTCTTGCTACTGAACATATGTTTGTGGTATAATGAATATTTATTTGCGAACTGTTACATATTTAATCCCTTTTGCATTATATACATTGTTTTTTATGTACTATACCTGACATGTCATCTCATCCCGGTAAATCTATGGCCAATAAACAAAACAAGGCAAAAATCTTTCACAAAATATGAAACTCCGTCTATTCTCTATAAAATACCCCCAACAAAACTTTTGATTTCTATTATTTTTTTTAGGTTCATCCAAGCCACGGTGCGTGTTACATACCTTTCAACGGAGAAGAACTGCAATTCGAAGATTATGAAATTCTAATTCTTAGACGATAAATTAATTAGTTATGTATGATACATCAACCCAATATGAGATTTAATTCCACAGCATTATTTATAAGTCGTAAAAAAATTGTAGAGTTAAAATAAAACCGCAAAATTAACAAAACATATTTTTATTCAACAATACTACTAGTTTCCAACATACTCACGTCTTCCTTTGTTCCATCCTCTTCGTCTTCTTCTTCCGCTTCCATTTCAAAAAGCTTTACTTTTCTCTTATTCTCGGATAAAACTATACTGACCCTTCTACTTCCTGACACGGCAAAAAACGACGCAGCCATTTCTATGTTTTTATAAAGCTTTGGCAACAAGGTAGAACCGTTTGTGCTCGTAATTACGCTCTTACTAAGATCACTGCAGATGTTAATTTCCGTTAACTTTTCCAATGCAGACGATAAAGAGAATTGGAGCAGCGTAGCAGGTCTCAAACTGATATTTTCTTGCAAAAGTAACGACAAAATATTCGTAGAGTAAAACTTAACATCTAAAATCTGGTAGTTATCACTTGCACTTTCATCTTGAAGCTGGGAAAAATAAAATTTTCCACACCTTGCTAGGCATTTGCTGTTATTTATATGAACCTGCAATAAGTAAATACTGCTTGATGGTTGCAGGAAACTAAACAAAAGCATCTCTTTGTTGATATTTATAGTGGACATATGTAAAGGCTTGTCGCCGAAATTAAAACAATTAAACGTGTGTATAGGCTTGAACTGCGTCCCCAATACACACTTGGGCGCTTCGAAGATCTTCGTAATCTTCACGACAAGGTCTTTAAACTGCTGAATGAGCGAAGTGTCTGTGTAATGTTTCAATATGCTGGGGTGATTCTGAATACAGTCGTGCTCTTTTAAAAATGCCGTCCAATCGTTTCCCTCCATATTAGGCGTTATCGTTAATGGTGCTTCAGCTAAATACTGTCCCAGACGCTCCATGATGAAGCCCTTTTTATTCTGATTATCTTTACTGCCGATGTGGTCAAAATTTTGAAGGAATTCCGTGATGTAAGCCAAGTCTTGTTGCGCCATTTTGTGTATTTCCGATGGCACTGGCTCATCCATTATAAATAAAATGGCTCCATATAACCAGCGAAAGAATGCCTTGTAGTTAATGACGGAATGATTGATGATTTGTTGCATTTCACCTGCTTTTATTAGGAAAGCACCTGTCGATTGTATCGCCTTTGTAATCAGGTCTTCAGATAAGCCGAGTACCTAGAAATGAATACTTAATAATAATAATTTATTTATCACATGAGCAACACAATATAAAATTACATGTAGCTACACAATTAATGATAAAATGAAGACATACACATATACAGGGTGTCCCGAAACTCCCGCCTTCCCCTTTAGGTGCTCATTCTCCATGCAAAAATAGTAAGAAAAGTTCCTATTAACATGTGTCCGGAAATGCTTCCTAAGGGAGCTACGGCCCTCTAAGAATGGCGCAAAAATAGGTGTTTTTACTAATTATCTCGTAAATTATTTGGGACAACTTTATAAAACTTGGTTAACTTTTTTCGATTAATAAAGGTTATTGTTTTACGCCTACTTTGAAAAATAAATAATGCGCATTTAGCAAAAGAATACGCGATATTTCGTTTAGACCGCTTTTACTCGAAAACGGCTTGCCATATGGCTAATTGTAAAGAGGCCCTTTTTTATGCAGAATTAACCAGGGAATCATAATCAGGGATTAAAATACTAAAAATGTCAAATGGAAAAATTAATATGTAGAAACAAAGAACACCGACCCCTCGTTTCTCCGCCCCTGGATAAAATTAATTCTGGCTAATACTGTAAAACAATAGCCTTTAATAATCGAAAAAAGTTAACCAAGTTTCATAAAAGTTGTCCCAAATCATTTCCGAGATAATTAGTAAAAACACCTATATTTGCGCCATTCTTAGAGGGCCGTAGCTCCCTTAGGAAGCATTTCCGGACACATGTTTATAGCAACTTTTCTTACTATTTTTGCATGGAGAATTAATACCTAAAGGGGAAGGTGGGAGTTTCGGGACACCCTGTATAAAAGATATATATCATAAACATAAGACATTTAAACAAATTCATTAAAGTTGTAAAAAAACGTTTCAATTACGTATTGTTTTAACAGCATTTTTAATACAATCTAAATCCCTAGCATTTAATCAATTTGCTATGAATTTTAATGCCTGAAAAATAAGGTGATTTTTTATAGATAGATAGATAGATAGATACTTTATTCATTCATTAATTTTACATACAAAGGTAAAACTTATCAAACTAGTCAAAATAGTACATTACACATACATATACATACTCAATACACTCACTCGTACATAGACATTATCAAATACACTTAGACAATCTAACACTCAACATACATGCAAAACGAAATAGTCAATGACCTAGGTACTCTTCTACAGAATAAAATGCCTTACTAACTAGGTGTTCATACAGTTTTTGTTTAAAATGATTAAAATTCTGAATAACACTAACATCACTACAAAGATTTAAAAACCTGTTGAAACATGTAATGCCCTGATAAATATGCGAATTTTGAGAGACACTTAACCTTGAATATGGTTGATATAAATTACTGTTGTTACGTGTATCATATTTATGCACATTGCTTATTTTCATAAATGAATTTTCTCTCATTTTTATATTTAATACAACTAAATATATATATAGAGAGAAGGCAGAGTTAGAATTGACAAGTTAATAAATATTTGTCTACAGGATGTATGAGGATGTGCTCCTACCATACATCTGATAATTTTTTTCTGTATAACAAAGACTTTATGAAAGTGAGCTGAACGTCCCCAAAAAATTAAACCATAACTTAGAATAGATTGCACAAGCCCATAATAGGCCAATTTAAGAATGGACAAAGATACTGTAGCTCGCAGCTGTCTTACAATAAAACACATAGTACTTAATTTTGAAGAAATATAATCTATATGTTCCTCCCAGGTCATTTTTTGGTCTATTACAACCCCTAAAAATTTTATAGAATTCACTTGTTCAATGCTTTTATGGTTCATCTTAATGAGTTGACTAGATTCGCTTTTACCATTCTTTGGTTGAAATACCATAGAAAATGTTTTATTTACGTTTACTCTTATTCCATTATGTTGGCACCATTGATAAAATTCTAATGCAGATATATTAGACGTTTCAACTGATTGTATTAAATTATTTCCTGTTACTAATTGGTTTGTATCATCTGCATAAATTATTGTTTTTTGTGAGGAAGTACATGAATATATTATATCGTTAATAAAAATAATAAAAAATAAAGGACCCAGAGTTGAACCCTGAGGAACCCCAATATTAACATTTCTTGACTCTGACTTGTATTTATCAATGACCACGATCTGTCTTCTCCCTCGTAAATATGATGCCGCCCAATTATAGGCAACACCTCGTACACCAATGCGATATAATTTCTCCAGGAGCAGGTCATGGTCAACCGTGTCAAAGGCCCGTGATAGGTCAAAATAAAGTGCAATTGGAAATTGCTTATTATTGAGACATTCATACACACTGTCACAGAGTTCTGCGATTGCTGTTGAGGTAGATTTCTTGGATCTAAAACCGTGTTGTGAGGTGTTTAATAGATTTTGTGCTTCTAAAAATTGAGTTAACCTTGTATTGTAGCATATATCAAACAATTTAGCTAACTGACTTTGCAAGCAAATATTTCTATAATTGTTTATTTCATCTCTTGCTCCTTTATTTTTAAAAACTGGTACAGATTTAGATATCTTTAGTGAATCTGGATATTTTCCTTCGATAAATGATTCATTAATCAAATAGGACAACGGTGTACTTATTAGGTCGCTAATTACCCTTAAGGCACTACCATAAATTTCATCAATACCCGCAGCTGGCTTTAAAGTTGTTTTCATAATGAACCCTTCTATCTCATAGGGTGTGGTAGGATATAGATAAAACGTATTTTCTGAATGAGGAGCGAATTTGAGATTATTAATATCAGGCTTAGAACTTTGTATATCCAAGAAAAAGTTATTAAAATGGTTGGCTAGTCTAGTTTTATCTACAATTTCTTCGCCATTAATATTTATGTGGTATGAGTCATATTTCTTTGTATTACCTTTCATTTCATTTATTATTTTCCAGCTCTCTTTCATAATGTTACTGGTGTTACTGATTCTATTATTATTAAAATTTGCTTTAGCTTGTTTTACCTGCTCTCTATATATAATCTTTAGTTTGTTATATTTATCCTTTATCACAGCATTATTTGTATTTTTACATATTTTAGACATATCACAGAGTGTTTGATGCAAGCTTTTAAGTTGATGATTAAACCAAGGTTTTTTATTTCTATTAGTTTGTATTTTTTTGTATGGAAAAGCATTGTTAAAATGAAACATGATTGTTGAATAAAAACTGTCAAAGATATTGTCTAAACCAATAGATTCATACATTTCGGACCAACTCTCATGTGCTATTATATTTCTGAACGTAACCAGATTACTACTAGAGAAATCTCTTTTAAATATAATTTCACTTTCACATTTCTTCAATAACGGTAAGTTAAATTCACATATTTGGAAACAATGATCCGAGAAGTGTGTCTCTTTTACCAAACTAGATTTTACTGTTACATTAGAAAATATTACATCTATAGAAGTTGCTGATGTTGCCGTTATTCGTGTAGGTTCACTGATATGATTATGCATGTCAAATTCACTAAAGAGATTAACAATATCTTTTGATTCGCTAGTCTGTGCCAGAAAATTTATGTTCATGTCACCACATACTATATAATAACTATTACCTCTGTATATATAATACATTAGTTCATACATTTTATCTATAAATATTTTCAAATTACCACTTGGTGACCTGTATACTGTTATGATATATAATTTAGCTCCACTCTTCAAGACATCTACAATAGCGATAGTAATTTCGAAATGTTTTTCTATATATATTTTATATGGTAATGGTTTCATTTTAAACTTTTCTTTAGAAAAAATGCACACACCCCCACGTTGAAAGTCTTTACGACAGGAATTGTTAATTAGTACATAGTCACTTAACTGAAATGATGTTATTTCGTATGATTTTAACCAATGTTCTGTTATGCATATTATATCCACTTGGTATATACTAAGCAACAGTTCTAAGTCAAGTCCTTTCCCTAGCATTCCTTGTACATTAAAATGCATTAGATTTATGTTCGATGTTTCTGGACTTTTTGACTCACTACTAATAGTTTTTACAGCTTGAGCAGCTGTAGTATCTGTATCATTCAGTTTTTTAGACAGAGGTGTACCCGAGTCTTTAGAATCCGCGTCACCTGTTGCGCCTGATGCAGGAATTTCCTCATTGATGACGCACGTTAATAAAGTTTTAGGCTGCTGATGGTGAATGTTGGAAATTATGCTTGAGGATCCATCTGCTCGTGTGCTTGTGATAGCATCCTCCTTTTTACGAAAAAACGAGACACTAGAGCTCCATCAGGCCAAGAGTCCCGTCTCCATGCCTTCTTAAAATTGTCCTGCCTTATTGTAACTTTCATTGAGGCATACAAGTCCGGGAATTTAGAGCTATGTTTTTCACATACAACCTCCGGAAATTCCTTTACTAGCATCCTTTTTAAGTCATCTGGTTTGGTAGTAGGCTTTAACCTTGTCACATGAAGTGATATTAATTTTGGCACTGTTTGAATACCTGTGTTTGCATCGTTATTTCCTCCAACAACAAACCTGCGGTTACGTTTCTGTCTGCTACGTTGCTGTTGCCATTCATTACTAATCTCCGATTTGTTATCTTCATTTAAACTTTGTATTTCTTTAATTTTAGCAGTTGTTTGTGCTTGCATAATCGCTGTTTTGACTTGATTTAGCTGAATGGGTTGGGGTGTAATTATTGATGGGTCTATTTTATCTTTAATTTTGATTTCTTTATTAGTTTCAGCACTTTTCTGTTCAGCTACTTGTTTGATACTTATTGCTTGTCCTCTGACAGTATTTGCGAAAGACCTATTTTTAGTCTCACTAACTCCTATTAGATAAATTATGCATAGGACTTGTAAGGAAGATCCATGTCTAGTGGTATAGAGATGAAAGCTACCATTATTTTTAAATAAGTCTTTTCTTACATATTTAAAAATTTTGTATAAGTACGTAAACTGATGTAAGTGTTAATATCTTATTGTTTATATGGTCTATAATACTCGGCAATTTTTAAATTAAAGATAAGCTTAATGACTCTCTTTTGTAGTATTAGGATTGAAATTGAAAGCCTCAAGGATGAAGAGCGGCTCGAATCGGTGATCCAAAATATCAAACCATTTGGATATAATCAAGACAAAATGGCTTTCTACAATACCAGGAAAATATGTTGAATCGGTGATCCAAAATATCAAACCATTTGGATATAATCAAGACAAAATGGCTTTAATTTTCTTAAAAATCCGTCAAAACGATCATTGTGGGGCATTCAAAATATCCACAATGCACACACAAATTAGTGAACTTCTAAAATCCCATAATGTATATAATGTGTACATATTTTAGATTTCCGAATTTATGTATGTATAATTTTTTTTTTCTATATTGTGTATTGTGTATGGATATATTGAATATTGTCATTGTTTGTTTGTATTTTTAGCTTTTGCTAATAAATATTATTATTATTACTATGAATAAATTAAATGGAAAGCCTATAAACAGCAATTAAATAGAAAATGTTCACCAAAAAAATTGACCAACATGCCTGGTCAACCATTTTGAGTAAAACTGATCTAGAATGCCCTCGAATGCGCCTACCCAGTGACCCAGAAAGAAGCCAATAATATTGGAAGGGAAAAGAGCTTAGAAGCTGCAATCCTCTTTACACCAAAATAAATTGATGTCTATTCTTGGCAACGTCAATAGTGAAATCCAGAGTTTACGTAGACAAATTTACTTTTGACATGTAACAAT
Organism: Rutpela maculata; assembly: GCA_936432065.2. Lineage (NCBI taxonomy): Eukaryota > Metazoa > Arthropoda > Insecta > Coleoptera > Cerambycidae > Rutpela > Rutpela maculata. The sequence goes on along the minus strand of OW386289.2, from coordinate 168,791,342 downwards.
TAGATGTGAATCTACAAATGTGTCAAGCAATTTACTGGAGCTAGAGAATTTAATATTACTATTGTTAAAAAAGTTATCGGCAATAGTTGTTTTTCGAGGAGAAAAGAATATAGGTACAATTATAACAAGATATAAGGAACACATAATTCCTATACAGCTACCAGGATATATAGCTATTAGCGTATGAGTTCAATAATAGACAAACGCAACGAACTTTGGATGAAAGTTAAAAATAGTCACTTACATCATATCTGTGTTCTAATCTCGCCATGCCCCTCAATTCAGCAAGATGATACGTTATATTTTGTCCGAACTTCGTCACATTTTTCAGCAACAACTTCTGTATATTGGCATAACTCATTTCTATTGTTTGCCCAAATTTTTCCAGGCCTTTCTTCGTTAAGTCGGTCATCAAAAACTCTTCTAATTCGGGCGAACATATCCCAAACATTAGTAAATCTAGGAAATCAGCTGTGACTCCTCCCTCGGGTACTTTCTTAGCATATTTTGACAGTTTATGATCAATTTCCAGTAAGAAACTCTCCCAAGTCTCAGTGATGTTTGTTATCGTGTTTGTTAAATAAGCTACCAAATCTACCAGTTTGACATATTTTAACGCTACTGAAAACAACTCTTTTGTATGGGACTTGAATATTTGGGCATCGATGAGTACTATCTTTATATTATTCTCCTTATCTTTTACTGTAACAAAAATTTTGCTTAAATCTTCTCCCAAGTGAACGTTTTCAATAGAACAATAACAGCCTAAATATTCATTTATGTTTAATATAGCACAGGTGAAACATCCAAAAATTCGTACGTTAACATAACCATCCTTTGTACCAACCAGCAATAAATTCAACTCTGTTTGATCTTGTAAAAAATTAGTTTCTTTTAATTCTTCCGAGTTTGAGGAACTATCTATAGACGATGTAGGTAAGGGATCTCTAATATACAATTTTGAAAGATCCTAAAATATAATTAATTAAAAAGAACATTCTAAGCATAAACCTATTCTTACAATATGCTTCATATAATCGTTTGGTTCTTCATCTTTCAGATTAAGTATATCTTTTGGCTTACTCTCAATTTTTTCTTGAACCCACGAAATACACGTGATTTCTCCTCTTGTTTCTTTTATATTCAGGGTTTTCTTATTTTCTATACTTACTAAGAGTACTTCTCCTACGACAGATTACATTCAATTTAAGTCAACATCTGACCAATCGAATGGCTTACCTGAACTATATCCTATTGCTAGGATTTTGCCGTCTGGCCTCCAAGCTATTCCATTTACTTTTAAACCTTCTTTAGGTGGATTTAAACACCAAGCTCTAGTCCATGATAATCGATGTAACGCTACTTCACCTAAAAAACAAACAATTAACATCTCTCTTCCTAATTAAACGGCGTTTCTATTACCTTTAACGTTTGAAAAAGCCACAAGGTCCATACGGTCACTCCAGACCATAAAGTTAATCTCATTAGCAACATTTTTTTCTTCTAACTGTTTGATAGCATGAAACATCGACATTATCGTATTCCATATACTTATTAACTAATAACTAATAAGTATATATCGTATTCAAATTAATTAGAGGTTATGTTTGTTTATTTACACTCCCAGCAAGTTTGCTCACAACCACGGTCAATAGGTTCATTCCTTTGCACAAGAAATATGAGACTAATTTTGAGTGACAGAGAAGGCATCAATACGGATATCATAAGTTAAAGAGAGACAAAATTGACCATATTTTTCTTAAATTGGTTGCTACTAGTAACTTTACAGTTTTGTTATTGGCTATATATTTTCAACTAAAATCAGCATAGCCAACTATTCACGAAAATCACCTACCAATAGGTGGCGCTGTAAATTGATTTATTGTTTATTCCTGAACGTGTGTTATACTACTAGAATGTAGATGTCGCTAACTCCGAGATTTTCGTAAGAATATCAGAAAGTGGTATGAACAAGAAAGTTTAGGCATTTAATAGCTGTTTTCTTTCGTACTGAACGAACTGATTGCAATCACTACCAACATTCCGATCAGAAACTACTAAAATCTACTAACCTAAAATTAAATTCTACTAAAAACTACCGCTATCTGGTGTCGGGTGGAAATTTTATGAAATATTTAATTCCTGCCTAGTAGAAACCTATAAATTAATGTTTGTGAGTTAACACCGCTACCGCTAGATGGAGCAGTATTACTTTTAACAAACAATAAAAATAATGGGAGTAATGAAAACTAAAAATTTATTCAAATAAAACAGAAAATAAAATATAAAATAAAATTAAACGTTTATAAAAATAACAATTAAACAAAAATATTAAAACATTTTGAACGAAAAATTCATACTTTAAGTACCTTGTACTTATTAGGCGCGGTTTTAGAAAATTCTTATGGGGGGGGGGGGGGTCGCACTTTTGAACTAAATATCTGATTCAACATCTCTCGGAGGAAGACTGAACTTACCGAAATGACTGTAGCAGTTGTCTCTATAGATATTTGATTGAGTTCCGTGCTATATTCGACGAGGTGTCACTTAGGTTACTAGCTTACATTATCATAGATGGCGATAAAATATAGTTTTTAAACTGGTATTCAGAAAATCTACTAAAATTATTAATTCTACTAAAATTCTACTGTCCACCCTCATTTTTCTTGAAAATCTACTAATTTAAGTAGGCAATCTACTGCAAACGGCAACACTGCACACGACCTATAGTAAAATGATTCGTTATTCAATTCCGAACATATTCTACCAGAATGTAGGTGTCACCCCAATAAACGATACGGTTGCATCAATCAGCAGTTTTAGGACGAGAGAGACGCGGGGGGCGGGAAATCGAATGAAAGAGATAGACATATCTGATTTCCGTGCATAAGACAGAGACAAAGATGCTTGTAGTGTCTACAGGTGACGTAGCTGTAGACCCTACCGGAATCTTTGTCTGTCTTCTGCACGGAAATCAGATATGTCTGTATCTTTCATTCGCCCCCCGCGTCTCTCTCGTCCTAAAGCTGCTGATTGATGCAACCGTATCGTTTATTGACCGTGGATGTCGCCCACTCCGAATTGACTAAAAAAACAGTAATAACGTATAACCAACATCAAATTGTGAAATAACTGGTAGCAACCAATTTCACAAAAATATGGTCAATTGCACTAGTGCAGCTCAGTGCCACACTTTTAGTGCAAAGGAATAGACCTAATATAATTTATTGTGGCCACAACAGACCTCGTTGCTCACAACTAACGGTTACTTTAGGTCCTTTCCTTTGCACTTGACTTGACCCTAATTTTGAGTGACAGAGATGGCATCAATGCGAATATCATAAGTTAAAGAGAGATAATCTGACACAAGTGCAGCACAGTGCTACACTTTTAGTGCAAAGGAATAGACCTTTTATGGTTAGTTTAGTTACTTTGGTTGTGCTTTGGTATACTGTGCTTCTGATTCTGAATTTCCGACCGTTCTGTCACAGAATAAGTTTCTAGGTTTGTTCAAAAACTGCATTTCTGCTGCTACACTATTGCAGATTATAGAACGAGATAGAGTGAGACTACACATAAGTTGAAGAGAGATACATTTGCACTGGTGCAACCTTGCAGAGTTTTCGAACAAACCTTGTGTTTTCTGGTGGTGATGAAGTTGATCGGCATTTCTTTTTTGTAAGCGTTTATTGTAAAAAGAACTACTATTATTGGCCCTTGGTAAACAAGTGAAATCATCAACAATGGATAATTTAGAGGCAAATATCATGGACAAGTCCATGAGATCTGTCTTCGGTAAGAATTCAGCATTTTCATATATTTTTTTAACCTAATTTTTGCTCAGTAGTAATAAACTTTTATATGTATTTTTAGTTGGAAATATTCCATATGAAGCAACCGAGGAAAAGTTGAAAGATATATTTGGAGAAGTAGGACAAGTTTTATCATTCAAGTAAGATGAAGGAAGGCAATGAAGTGAGCTGTCGCTAATTCAATTTTTTTCTAGGCTTGTATTTGACCGTGAAACTGGCAAACCAAAGGGTTATGGCTTTTGCGAGTACAGGGACCAAGAAACCGCCTTAAGTGCAATGAGAAACCTGAACGGTTATGAAATTGGCGGGCGTAATTTGAGAGTCGATAATGCTTGTACAGAGAAATCTAGAATGGAAATGCAAAATTTACTTAATCAACCTCCAGTAGAAAATCCCTATGGTGAGCCTATTCAGGCTGAGAAGGCTCCTGAGGCTATCAGTAAAGCTGTTGCTTCCCTACCACCAGAGCAAATGTTTGAACTGATGAAGCAAATGAAAACGACTATCCAGGTAAGTTTCTTGAATAAATTATAGAAATAAAATTATATTTTGAACTGACGATTTGTTTTTAGAATAATCCAACAGAAGCCAGGCAAATGCTTTTGCAGAATCCACAGTTGGCTTATGCTCTCTTGCAAGCGCAAGTTGTTATGAAAATTATCGACCCCCACATTGCTGCAGTAAGTTTTTCAATATTCAGTTTCCTTTTCTAAGGTTTGCGAATTTTATGTGAATAAATATTTCTACTTGTATTTTAATGTACCATGTGAAGCTGCCTTTGAATACTATCAGTCGACGGACATTTCACCAATCATGTTGACACTACCTGGAGATTATTATTTTCAGATGACGAATCTACTTCAGATTCATCTCTTATTGACTTATTTCAGAGTTTACTGCATCCAGTCAATCAAGTACCAGCAACCCTAATGCCGGGTGACAAGAATGTTCCGGTTCAAGTACCGATTAACAGTCAGTTTAACCAACCTCCAGCTCCGGTTCAACCACCCAGACAAGAATTTCAGCCGGTACCGCCTCCCATTATGCATCCTAACTCTCAAGCACCAGTTTTTACAGGTAAAAATGGAAATGTCCAATTTTATGAATTTCAATTTAAATACTGGGCAATATAATAAGTTTTTGATACTAAAAACAACCGAACTATTTTCCACAAACACTCAGTGGTGGTCTGGGTGTCTAGGGCTTAGTCGGCATTTTACAATAAATATTCAAACTCAGTTCGTCAGCGATTTGAATATTTTTGCTTCGCATGTATCTAAACTTCATCCCAATTTTTTTTGGCGAGCGGGGGGGAGGGAGAAATGCGAAAATATTTTTTTCGTCCCAAAATTTTTCTGGTGAATCCGAAAACTTTTTTTTTTCCTTCCCTAAACATTTTTCCCGTGCCAAATTTTTTTTTGATAAGCATGGCCCCTCGTTAGACACGACGACCCTAGGACCCAGTCGGCATTTGCCGGCCTGGCCAGACCGCCACTGCAAACACTTAACACTCCACTTGAATATTATTACTCGGCATCATGTGGAGATGATTTAAAAATAGTCCTTAATTTTAAATAGGCTCATTTAACAATTTTTTATTATTACATATTCTGAAAGAGCTTGGTGAGTATAGTAAGTATGCCAAAAATTAGAATTTACTGACGCCGCCTTCATGTATAAAAAAATTATTAAAGTCGGTGCGCTTAAAAACACTCGGGATAACCATGTAGCCGAGTAGTGACGTCAGATGGCTGAAACGCCCGGTGAACACGGCTGTGAATGCAAGTTAGTAGAGTAAAATCTGGAAGTAAAGTCGCTTAGTTTTCGAGAAAAAATAACCGGCGTAGAGCCAAACCAGACTTAGTGGGATTCTTTAGTAAGATAATCATGTACACGAAATCATTTTTTACGACATTTTTTGGTGGTCGAGAACGTTTTTAATTTGGAAAAACTCAAAAAAAATAGATTTTTAATGAAATATGTTTTTTAACGTCTCCACCGCTATATCTCTGAAAATATTTGTGCTATCAAGCTATTTTTTTTTTTTTTAGATTAAAGTAGACACAATAAATAGCTCTTCGAACAACGTCCCACGTGAACCCGATTTATTTTTTTTAAGTTGGGAAAATAATAGGAAACTTAAACTTGTTATTTTCAGTAGCGTAATTTTAGACAATTGAGAAAAAAATGTATTTATGAAGATTTGTATATACATGCTGCGTACAAATTGAAGCCAATAGTTGAAAAAAGTTTTTAGGATAAAAATTTTTCATGTCTCGTTCATAGTATTGGGTCAGCGATTTTTTTAACGGGCCGAAGTCATATTCTTGCGCGCTCGGCGGTTACGATCTGACGGTCCCGGTCGGGGTGTATGTACTAGTATCAATAGATGCAAAACCAGTAGTGATCAAAAGCATCTAGGGGATCAATATTATTGTTCAATATATCATATATTGTACAGTAGTATTGATCATATGTTAATATTAAGAAATTGTACAATAAATATTAAATAATAATAATAAAAAGACATAGGTAGATATAAATACCTAATCTATAAATATAAAATAGTCTCCTTTTAATAATAAAGGCAGGTAGGTAGATATAAATACCTAATCTATAAATATCAATCAGTGTTACTAAACTACCCACCTAATTAGTAAGTTTATTAGACATTTTTAAATGAATGAAACTAAAAACGTACTCATAAAATGAGTTCTATTGTTGAAATAAATTTTCTATTTGGATAGATAAATATGTAGTATGTAGCTTATGTAGGCCCTACATTAATAGTATTCTAATTCGTTCATATCTGCCTCGAAATCTTTAATAATGTTGTTACAGGAACGACATTTGCACTCGTTGCAACATTTTAGGCCTTCCTTAAAACAAGCACATTTCTATTGTCACAATTTTTATTACGAACAATGAATACTTAATGATTTTCGACAACCGCCACTTCTACGCGACTAATCTGACCAACCCTGCATGCGAGGTGTATTAATTGCGTCCCAATGTCTCATTTAGCGCTGATAAAAAAAATCGCTGTTGCCAAACAGTACATATTAGGAAAAAATATATTGTTTCAAAAACTTTTGTGATTATTAGGCTTTATTTTCTTTGCTGCATGTATGTAAATATTTTCAAAAATAAAAAAGTTTATCGATTGGTGAAGATTTCAATACATAAAATATATATTTTTAGTTTATCTGATTTTTAGAGAAATGAAAGTGCGAAATGTGCCCAAACCATTTATGTTGGTAAAAGCGCTACAGTGTGTGCTTTAATTTGACACAAAACAAATTTCGGTACCTTTAATAGTTTTAAAGAAACAAAAAAAACAATTTTATTTAAAAATACATTTTTTTTCACTTTTTATTTTTTAAAAAGTTCGAGACCACAAAAAAATGTCGTAAAATATGATTTCATATGCCCGATGACATACTCAAAGGAACCTAACATGTTTGACCTGGTTCTACGCCAAAAAAAATAACGACATGATAGACTTACGAAATCGCCGTTCTAATATAGGTATCGGCGCACGCCAAGTGACGTCACTCTACGGACTGTTGGCCGGCCGAGAGTGTTTCTATTCAAATGCGAATATCTCTGTGGCTATTGATTCAATTGAGCTGAAATTTTTTTCTAAGGCTATTGGTTTGTTATACTTTAAGAGAGATTTCTAGTTTATCTCCTACATGATTATGGATGTACAGAAATACGTTGTAACAATGCCTGTATTTTTATTTGTCCTATATTTTGTGTATTTTTTTGAAAATAGGGCAGGACGTGGACCTTCGTTCGTTAGGTGCTACAGTAGTAGATCCCAGAGTAGCACGAATGGGTGACCAAGACATGAGACAGATACCTGGGCCCTTGCAAAATCCATTGCAAAATCCATTGCAAAATCCATTGCGAGATCCATTGCCTCCACCAGTCGGTGAGAAGTAAGTATTACATTATTTTGAACACTGTTAAAACTATTGTTAAACAAGTGATTTTCCCAGTATTGCCAAACAGCTGGACTTAAAAATGGACAGGTATGGTTGAGGTCATTGTACGATATACTTTTGTATTTTTTTTTTTAATTTGAAATGAGAATGAAGGTTTTTTTTTCTCCTTTAGCTTCGTCAGGGATCCTAGAGGAGATCCGAGAGCAGCTCCACCTAGTTTTCCAAGCGATCCACGGCAGACGCAGCCACGTGTCGATCCTAGACAGAAGAATATTGGTAAGTGTTTCAAAGTTTCGTGGAATCCTAAGTGCAGATCATAATTCACACACATTCGGAACTTGAGAATTTAAAGTTTTTGTGAGACAGTGGTGAACTACAAAAGAGGACTCTTCCAAGGAGACCCTTTAAGTTCTTCTCTTCTCCATCCCACTCTTATCCTTCTCGATTGAGCTCAGAAAAGAAAGTGTATATAAATCTGGACCACCTAATAGAAGAGAACACCAAATTCTCTTCTATATGGATGATCTTAAGTATGTGCATCCAATAAAAAGGATCTACCAGTGTCCCTAGACACTGTGTCAACATATATGTTATCGAAGGTCAGGGAAGGTCAGACAGTGTAATCTAAGGCACTGACACATTATAAAACGTCTTAGTGCTGGAGAGTCTTACGAATTCCTAGGTGTCTCACAACGGGGCCTTCAGGACCCAACTTTAATAAAACAGACTCGCCGTAATAGATACAAAGCACTAGTTAAACACATGAAAGTTACAACTCTCCAGCAGGAACAAAATTTCTGCTACAAATATGCTTGCCATTCCTATTCTCTCGTACTCCCTTGTTGTCCTTCGTTGCACGGTAAATAAGATACAGGCACTCGTTAGGGAAACCAGGAAAATTATGAATACTTATGTGCCGAAGCCTGCACCCCGTGTTGGTAAAAATCATGATTAAAATAAATAATGATTTCTTTGATTTTCTTAAATAAAAATGTTTATTTGACTTCTTAACGTTTCGTACTGTATTTTCTTAATAAATAATAAAAAAATCTATTGTCTATACATAATTGTCAAAACTAAAAATTGATTTAAAAACTTTTGCTTTTTGTTGGGCTTTTAGAGACAACTGTATAGAATGGTACTAGGCTATTGAAAACTAAAAAAGGAAATTTTTTTTTCTCATGCGAAAATCAAAAAAAAATTTTTTTCTTGATTTCAATAGTCTGGTATCGTTCTAGTTCTTCTCTAAAAGACTGTCAAGATAATCTTTTTTCAATCGATTCAGGGATATAGGAGAAATTGTAGAATTACAAAATCATTTTCTTAAGCACGGCACCTCCACCCTTAAGTCCATTGAACAAAGCGAAGTTCCAAAAGCAATTTGACATGTTAAGACCAGGGTATGTTTCAGTTTCACTTTCTAGGTTTTAGTTATCATCCACCTTTTTAAATGAAACATTTGAAGAGGAGAAATCAAAGTGCTTTGAAAATTTATCAGGTCAATCAGTTTGTATGTCTCTTAAATGTTCATAATGAACCTACGATATGTGCAGTTTTGATACTAGGAAATGCAAACAGTTTTCTTCTGGAAAGTATAGATACATCAAGACATTCACACACTGGTGATTATCTTGCAAACTTGGTCATTGATTTAATAAATATGTGCAAAAATGAGTATAACTGTATTAACTGCAAAGTTACTAGTTTGGTCACAGATAATGCGGCAAACATGAACAGTAGGAAAAAAATTGACGAAGCCTTGGATTACATCATTATAACATACAGGTATTGTGCCCATTTACTGAATTTGTTTTCCAAAGATTTGGAAGTTATGAAAGTAAAATCACATTTAGTTCAAATTGTAAAATATTCACGCAATACATACTTGCCAAATGCTTGATACAAAGTAAAAGGGGGCAAGAAACTAACATTACCACAAGATGTTAGATGGAATACAGTTTTCAACTGCCTTGAGGTTTATGTCGCTAAATGGCCCAAGTTGTTGCAAATCTGTGAAGAACACAAAGATGATACTGATCCATTGATTTTTGAAACCAATTTCTGTGATACTTAACAGAATTCAGCAGAAAGGTGCCAGTTTGTCCCTTGCAGTTGAGGAATGGAAAAAATTGAGTGACTTTTTTATAATTTTGAAGATGACAGAAATTTAAAGCAATGTCAGATATTTGAAAGGAGATATGATCGAGCTTTAACGCCATTTCACTTTTTGGCATATTTGCTGGATCCTATCAGAAATAAAAACAAATACACACTGTCGAAAAGAGAAAAAAAAAGTTGATTTGGATATAGTTTACCAACAATTTTTTTGGCACAGAGTTATTACCGTTACTGATTAGGTTGGAAGAAAAATCCAATCCGTTCCAAGAAACAATGTTTTTAATAGAAATGTTATTGTAGTGTAGTGGTGGAAATCTCAAAAAGATTCCACAAATTAACAAAGTACTGGATCTCATAATTCCCTTTCTGTGTGCCATTGCTTCTTCTGCAGATGTGGAAAGCATGTTTTCTTCATATGGACTTGTTCATTAAAATATTAGGAATAGATTGGGCAAAAAGCATCTAAATTAGTCAGTGGCGCAGTCAGAAAATTCATCTGGGGGGGGCAATAGAACCGGCCTCCCCAGAGGATGAGTAGTAGATTCCTCTACTAGATAATATTGGCATTAATTACAAAGTATTTATTTCAAGGGATAATTTGAATACTGTTTTGTACTGATAGAGATTATGCTTCTTTATTTTTTGTGTTTATACTATACTTAATATGTCTTGTACTGTTTTGAAAAAATATATTTTTATATGTTATTCATATGTTTGTTAGTTAATGTTTTAAGCCTTCAAATTAAAGGTTTTTTTAGTTTATTTTTGCAAATAAAAATTTTTACTAATAAAATTTGTATTTTTCTACTTCTTCAGGATATTTATTGTGATGACGATTAATGATAATAATAATAATTTATTCATATTTAAGAAAGAAGAGAAATTTTACAATGGTTTTTATATAATAATTCTCAGTTTTCAGAAAATAATTTCACAAATTTTATTAAAGAAGTTTTGCTTTAGTTATTTTGATAAATGTCATATGCCAAACAGTTATATTTTCTACTCAAAAAAAGCCCTGCGAACATTGTCATATCAAGATCAGTTATCAGTCTTAAATACGATTAAAACTTTTACTAAAAATAGTTGATATTTTCTTTGATTTTAGTAGCTCCACCTCCAGTTCCGCTACCACCACAACCGGTCAGACCTCCAGTACAGCCAACAGTAGTTCCTCCTCCACAGCCACCACCAGGGCCTGTGCCACGGCCTGTTCCAGCAAATGCCAGCCCAGGAATAGGACCTGCTGGTGCTTCAGATCAAGAAAAGGTAAGCAGGCACGCTATAGCATACGATTATATTTTATATTTCTACGTATGTTTTTAGGCTGCTCTCATTATGCAAGTGCTACAATTATCCGATGAACAGATAGCGATGTTACCACCAGAACAAAGAAATAGTATACTTGTGTTGAAGGAACAGATTGCCAAAAGCGCCCACCGTTAAGGAATATTTTTTATATATCATTTTTTATTTTCTAAATTGAAGTAAGTACCCATATTGTTTTATGTATTACTATAAACTAGCAAATAAAATATTCAAAAGCCATTTGTCTATTACTTTCAGTAAATGTTATATTATTTTCAAAGATGTACTCCAGGGCCACATTGTGGAACCTGTCGCTGTATATTTTGTTACCTAATAAATTGAATAAAGGAGTATGTTTTCCTATAACTACTGACATCTAGTGACTTTCGAGTGGTGCAGCCCTTAGAACGCAGACATGCTTCGAGTCGCTCCTGTGAATTTGTTGGTATATATTAACATAACACCAGTTATGTTATACAGTTAATATTTAATTAATACCGGTGAAGCGTCAAATATGGTATTGGTTAAAAGCATCCATTTCATAAACAAGTGATCAGCACATGTTGACAAGGGACGAGTGCCTCGGGGGTAGTGCGGTGACATCATCTACCTGAAAACGAAATAATAATAATAATAATATGTCTTTATTTATCAGCTGCAAAAAGTAACAACAGAAGAATATATGATGGAAAGTGGCGATATCCAACAGAGCTGCTCATACAACCACCCCGTTGAGAATTAATACATAGAAGAAAACTAAGCTGGAACATAGCCGAATTGTGTCTAGAAACAGTGAATAGTTCTTGATGTCGTGTGATACTCTCATGAGTGTCACTGCCTTTAATAAGTTTATTGTGGAGGTATTGAGGTAGCTTAAGATTATCTATTTTGTAGATTAAGCAGGCCATATGAATTTGAAAGCGTTCTTCGAGTTTGAACCACTAAGAATCCTTCAATGCCCCTGATATATGATCGAATTTTCTAATATTATAACTAAACCTAATGCACATATTTTGTATTTTCTGAAGGCTATTTTTATCTCTCTGCAGTAAGGCTGGCCAGTATACAATATTACAGTATTTAAGATGCGGGAGTATCAAAGAATTAGTTAATCTCAACTGGACCTCGGTACTAAAAATATCCTTATACATATACAAAATTTTTAATTTATTAATTGAAGTTTGAATTATATTTGATACATGAGAGGTAAATCTAAGATCAACATCCATGTTAAGACCGAGATTTTTACAATTTTTGACTGGTTCAAGCTTCACATTGTTAAGAACAATTTTAAACAAGGGATTATTGACAATAGAGTCACTGCTTCGACCAAACACCAAAACCTGCGTCTTTCTCTCATTAAGGATTAACCCATGTGCACCGGAATATCTACCAATCATGTCTAAATCTGAGTTAATATGCACTTAGCTGATCATAAGTAAAGGAGTAATATACTTGCGTATCATCAGCGTATTGATGCGATTGACAGAATTTTAAAAAATCAGTGTTAATGCCAAAGAAGGAAAACAGAAACATCAAAGATAAGATAAGTTCTGTTGTAACCATTTTATTTATGTTAATTACACGCAGATTTTGGTAATTTACAAGCTAACCATTTTTAATAATTTTTACTTTATTTTGTTTTACTAGTTGCTACAGAAACGAGTCTAACAAATTTCTTAGACAAACAAACTTTGACTTGTTTGTATTAACCACTCATATCAGAATCCCTGAAAAGGATCTCGGTAAGATAAATTATAGTTAGGTTGTAAATTCTCAAAACAAGGTAATAAATTATATTTTCTTACGTCAACTTTTAAGTAAATATTGAATCTAAACCAGAACTAATTAGTGGTACATGATTGGTATATCGCGCCAATACTGAATTTTTTCCAGCACGTCAGTGGAAATACACGATTCAAATTTCTTTCAGGAAAATAATATCTTCTTAGAAAACACAAGAACACTGGATCTATTAACCACTACACCATACCAACTACTGATGCAAAAAATTGATGGTGACTGGAAATAAGCTGCCAGCTAGAAGGAGAAAACATAACAAATCAGCATACATCAACGCCATGAAGAATTTACGAAAACAAGTAGCGGATTATATACAAAACAACTGTGCACAAATTTAAATACCTAGGAACATATCCGATGAATCAATTCAAAATGAGAAAAAAAGAGAGAATTAAAATGGCAAACAGAGTTAAAAGGGCAATTATAGATAGATAGATTGATAGAGATTTATTGACTACATTACATAAAACAGTTACATTTATAGCAAGTCATAGTGGCTGCTATTACCTCAAGTAATGCATTCGTTAATTTACAGTAATAAAAAAATGTCTATCTACAGACTAGAAATAGAATATTTAAATCGAACATTGAATATGGACGAAAACAATTAAAAATTATTTTTAAAAAGTGTACCAGAGTTAAAATTAAACACATGTTCAATAAGAACTATGGAAATTTCACTATACAACATAATATAAAAGGAGATAAATGTAAAAGGTGTGAGCACATTCCATAAAGAAACAGCTATCAAAATATAATTAGTTTTCCATAGAGAAACTCATATATTCATCTACCGAATAAAAACAGCACTTTAAGAGATGACTTTTAATGCTTGTTTTGAATCTGATATAATCCAGTTTTTTATATTTTCGGGTATTTTATTATATAATTTAAAGTCTAGTGAATTTCTTGCGGATTTTGTAAGAAGATATTGCTTTTAATTCATTTGATGATCTAGTCTCATCATACTGTTCATCGAGAAAAACAAAGAGTTAAAAACGTGGCAACGACAAAAGCCAACAGAAGTTTGAGAAAGGGACATCATCCAACTACTCGCAAAAACAGAGACATAAAACATCAACCCTACTAGGAGGGAAGATAACTACAAAGAGAATAGAAATGTACGCAATGAAGCACTGGGAACACGTCCAAAGAAGGGACCCAACACGTCTACTGAAGAAAAGGTTAATGCTGAACAGTAACAAACTAAAAATAGAGAGAGCATGCTACACGTGGAGAGGAAAAAAAATGAATACCACAAGGATATATGCTCCACCAGAATCAGACACGGAGGAATTAGAAAACTCAGAAGATTTGTAGAAGCAGAAACACAAAAAGAGGAGCATAAACAATCCATATCGCTTTTGACAAATGCACCTACACTGCCCATCCCACACTCCTGTACCATGCGTCATGTGGCTCCACTGCTGACAACAAGTATGACCCAAATCCAACCCAGCGTAGACGTTGCCGGCTGAGCGATATATCCTAGAAGTGGGAGCAATGCCAACCATAGACTGGTAAATCAATCAATCAGCTGCTGGCATCTAGCGAACCGCTTGCTTTCACTTGAAAGAACTAAAGATCATAAGTCAAGGAGGTATGCACTAGCGTTTAATGTGAAAATTCCCATTTAGCATGGAATTTTATTTTTAAAGTATTTATAATTACTTATCTTATATTGAATCGATCAATGCCTAGTTGCTAAATAATACTGGGATTTAGCAGAGTGATAGGGAAACAGGCATTCATTTGTGGTCTATTATAAACTAGTTTATGCTCGTGGCTCCCCACTGTCAGCAGTATAGGACTGTAAATAATATGTATCTGATTGTCTGGATGTGAAAAGTGAGTGCCACAGGGATCAGTATTAGGACCTACTTCATTCCTAAGTATGTAAACGATCATAAGCATGCCATAACTGAGGCTGACCCGGTTTTATTTGCAGATGACACCACTTTGTTGTTAGCGACCATTTAACAAAAATAGCCCATGGTCCCTTAAGTTCAGATACTACATTAAATGTACTTTAGAAGCACATGGAGGATAACACGTTCAAATGCAATAAATTGTCCTTAACCCTTTCATGCATAATGTCCACTGGAGTGGACATTTTATTTTTTTTCAATTGCAATGTTGTATTCTTAATCTGATTGATATGCATGAAAGCCTGTCTAGTGGACATTACAAATTAGCTTTATACAAGTGCCATCTATGAATAAGAAGCAAAAAACGATTTATAGAGGTTTGAAATCCAACTATTCGGAAATACAGCAGTTGATATGGTTGACAGTTTGTTGGTGTTTTGAAAGTGGTCTAACTTCGTGAAAATTGATCCTGGAATAGGTAAATATTGTATTTATGTATCTTAAGATGCATGTAGTTCTACCTATTCATGAAAGTTATGAACTATAAAGTATTTTTGTAAAAATATTGGTAATTTCTATATGTCCACTGTAGTTGACACCATGCGTTATTACATATAACCTACAAAATATTTCTTTTATTTTTAGTGAGTATTCAAACAGTTGAAATTTTATTTTGAGAAGAAATAAACATTCACAGAACCATGGATGATTTCAAGCC
Organism: Rutpela maculata; assembly: GCA_936432065.2. NCBI lineage: Eukaryota > Metazoa > Arthropoda > Insecta > Coleoptera > Cerambycidae > Rutpela > Rutpela maculata. Next base: position 168,775,765 of record OW386289.2, on the reverse strand, counting down.
TCTGAGCAGTCTTAGTTTTTATGGATTACCGAGGGAAAAGGTAAAATTTACATACCTGAATATTTTTCTTGGTAGTTTATATTTTTTCTTTATTTCAGAATGTTGTATTTCAAGATCTACTGGAAGAAGAAGATATGTCTGAAAATGACGAGCCATTGAATAATGGAAATTCCTCAGAGGAAGAACCAGACAGTGTTGTGATACCAATAGAAGATCACGATGTCTCTGAAGATTCTTCTGATTATGACAGTGATGATGAAATTCCTTTATCGGAATGGAGAAACAGGCTAAAATGGGTAGCTAGAGATTCTGATATAGGACCCGCAAATCTTCCAGTGTTTCTCGTTTCACCGAAAATAAATATATCTACTAATTCACCACTTGAAATTTTCTTGTCATTGATAAGTGAGGGCATGATAGATGATATTGTTTACCAATCCAATTTATACGCACTACAAAATGGTAAGAGCAATGTCAATATAACTAGAATGGATTTGTTTGCATTTATTGGTATATGCTTCGTGATGTCCTATATAAGATATCCCAGAACAAGGCTTTATTGGTCAAGTGAAGAAGGATTACGAATGGACCTTATTGCAGATACTATGTCTGTCAATAGATATGAAACAATACTGAGATATCTTCTTCAGAAAATCCTGTTGATAATGAAAACAGAGAATCTAAAACCAGCACGGCCTCAAATAAAACTGACAAGGCTGCTGATAAGCTGTGGAAATTACGTCCATTTTTAGATAAGCTACAACACAATTTCTTGGTTGCCATGGATGCAGAAGAGCATCAATCAATAGATGAGCAGATTATTCCCATGAAAATCCGCATAAGCATAAAGCAATACTTACCCAAGAAACCCAAAAAATGGGGAATAAAGAATTGGGTTCGAGCTGGTGTCAGCGGATATATGTATAGGTTCGAAATTTATCAAGGTGCAAAACAGTCAGCTGAAGTAAAGAAGCGGGGAAAGTGTGCTGACTTGGTTTTGAGATTGTGTGAAGATATACAGCAAAAAAACCATAAGGTTTTTTTCGACAATCTGTTTTGTTCGATCGATCTTTTGGAGAAACTAAAAAATCAGGGCATATTTGGGACAGGAACTTTGCGAGCCAATAGGCAGCAAGAAGCTAAAACAGTCCTTCCTTTGGACAAAGCTATGAAAAAAGAGCCTCGAGGAACTTCACATGTGGTAAGTAACAAAAAATGATGTAACTCTAACTAAGTGGTTTGACAGGGCACCAATGCTAGTGGCATCCTCATGTGTGGGCAAAGAACCACAAGATACTGCAAAAAGGTTTAGCAGATCTGAGAAAAAAATGATTGAAATAGATAGACCTTTCTCTGTGAAATTCTACAATACGTATATGGGTGGTGTAGACTTACATGACCAATACTTGTCTATGTACCCAATGAGAAGAAAAAATAAAAGATGGTACATAAAAGTATTCATGCACTTTTTAGATGTAGCGTGTATAAATGCATTTATAATATACAAAACTTCTGGAAAAAGTGACAAGGATTTTGTGCAGTTCAAAGGATCAGTAGCCAAGTCCCTAATAATGAGAGCCACAACAAAGGAGAATCGTGTAGGTAGACCTAGATCTACATCACCACCCGCTCCGATTTTGAAAAAAAGTCGAGTAAAACATGCTTCAGCTGAAGTTAGGTTTGACAATTTGGGTCATTGGCCTAAACTCACCGACGTAAAAAGTGCTAATCGGTGTAAATCGTCAGCATGTAAACGTAAAACAAAGTATATTTGCAAGAAGTGTAAGGAATATGTCTGCCCAGATTGCTTTGAGCAATTTCATACCCTTCAATGAATACTTGATTTAGTTGCACAGTGTCCACTGAAGTGGACAAATTTAAATTTGCATTTTTTTCTGTTAGGAATAATTTTTTTTATTAAATAACAGTTATTGTTTTATATTATAATAAAGTTCTTAATATGATTTTGAATTTTATTTGAAGAATAAATCATTTTAGAAAAACTATGCATGAAGGGGTTAAATCAATATATAAAATGACAAATATGATTTTTACTCTTAAATCTCTAGAGAGCTGAAAATATTCGCTTCCCCCTGTGAAAGGGTTAAAGTCAAGTGATTATGATTACGCTTCTAATTACTTTGGCTCTATTCTATATGGTATTCAACATTAAAGTTTGAATAAATCCGTTAGGCGTACAAACAACGCGTGATGTCATGCGTCAGGAGAGACCGCACAGCGCTAGCGTACATTTTAAATGAATTCCATTCATGGACGTTGCCCTTGTAATAGCTTGACAGTGGAGCAAAACAGACCATAAAAATTTCTCCGTTCTAGAGAGAAAAAAAATCAGCGTAGAACCAGACCAGACTTTATAGTTTTTATAAAGTAAAAAATTCTACATAAGAAATGGCTAATTACGATATTTTTTTGTGATACAGATATTTTTTATTTTGAAACAACTTGAGAAATTGATTGATTATAAAAATCGTGTTTTTTTAACATTTACACTGCCTTATCTTAAAATCTAATTGAGCTATCGATCTGAATTTTTTTTTAGATTCAAGTAGGTACACAAATAAGCGCTTCCAATGGTCTTTTTGTTTTTATTGATATATGAGTGTTTTCAAATATGCCACTTCGCCCGGACATTAGTCGGTGATTTAAATACTTTCCAGTTAGAAATTATGAAAACAGATTTGATAATTGCTAATGTTTAGTAATACAGTATTATATATAAATTAATCTAAAATATATGGCACATGCAAGAGGCCTATTGTGATGTCTCTGCATTGTGCTAGGTATTTATTTTGTAAAAGAAACATATGTTTTGAATTAGTTTTATTTATAAAAAAATAACATATTTAACAAAGATAAAATCACTGATGTTCCCTGACGATATGTTTTTGCCTCTCCGGAACATATGGAACTTCCCCAGGTTTAGAATGCGCCCTCTTATTAGCTTCTTTACGTTTGACCTTCTCCTTGATTGTCCGCAATTCCTTTTGGGCATTATAAACATGTTTGGGAACGTGTCTGTGTCTGCTAATTCTTTTAATTTTCGGGTGACTGGCATATTTTTCTTTCAGAGCTTCACTATAGCGTAAAGCTGCTCTTTCCCTTGGTTTTAACTAGAACAATGAAAAATACAATATTTTCATATGTTTATAAACAATACAAAAACGTTACATTATTAAATAAAAGAAATAACTTACTGGTCCAAGTTTCTCCGAAGCCCTAGCCTTCCAAATCCGAATATTCATTTCATCAGAACCATTGATGATATACTTATTATCTAACGACCATTGCACACATGTAACCCTCTGCATTCTTTTAGTGTGGTAAATTTCCCGGGAATGGCCCTTGCCTGACTCGAATATCCTAATAGATTTGTCGTAACTTCCAGAGACGAATTCCTTACCAGTGGGTGCATAATTTACATAAGTAACTGCACCAACGTGATCCATGTGGACGTTGACAGGTTGTTTAAGATTCCGTGTATCAAATGTATACAAACTAAAAAAAGTTTAAATTGTAATAATTCCTAACATAACCCATAAAAAACCAGTCTTACTTGTAATCTTCATTTGCACATGTGAAAATGAATGCCTCCATGGGATTCCATGCCATTTTATTCGTTCTTAGTTTCATAACAACTTTTCTTAAAGGTGCATTATCTCGCATATCATACAAAATAATACTTCTGTCACTAGCACAGGATGCTATTATGTTAGTTTCAATTGGATTGAACTCAATGTCATGTAAACTATCCACTCCCCACTCAATCGTGCGAATAGGTTCATTGCGGCTCTCGTCCCAAATCTGACAAATTTCCCCGGAAGTAGCGAATATAGGTTTTTTCGTGTGGTGACTTATGCCAGTAAGCACTGTTTTGCTTAATACTGTATTCACAGGCTGGTCATCCTCCCCAAACTGTGGGACTAAAGACTTCCAGGTTTTAATAGTTTTATCGTCACCAAGCGTAATAAAATTCTCTCCGTTGGGCGTGTAAGTTATTCCTCTAACTATTCCATTATGCGCCACAAAGTCCCTTAGACATACTCGTTGAGGAATATCCCAAACTCTAACCTCTCCATCAAAGGCTCCACTTATCAACACCGACAAACGCTTTGGATGTTTTGAAATGCATGACACTCCATCTCTGTGGCCGTCCAAGCTACCTATGAAAGGTTTTGCAAAAACCTTTTCTAGTTTCACGGCATTTAGAGCTCTCGTGTATTCCCTAGCTGCTTCGAAAGGGTGTAACGATGGATCGTAGTTTCTTGAAACTAAAAAAAAGTTAGTTTATGAAAACTTTATCTCGTTTTCGATAATTGGGTTACCTTTATGAATATCAAGTTTGGTTTCTCGTAAATAGTCATCTGGATTTCTGCTAATTACTTTTACCTTCATGATCGGTTATTTTATGTCGCTGGTTTATTTCAATACTTCTGCATATCAAATCATCTAGTAGTCAACAATCATAAATTACCTAACCTCACATTTTGCACGTGTGACAGCAAGATTTGCGTGACAGTGCGGATTGTGGAGCCACCTATACCTAAATTCGTTAATGTAACAGGAGATATCATAGACAGAGTTCTTTACGTATGCCGTATGCCTCACTTTAGTACAGGGTGTATTAAATAGGTGGTGCGACGACAACCCTTACAGTGGCTTCATAAGTGCTTATTTTGTATATAATATAATAGATGGCAGGACCAATAAGTTCTCTCATTACTTACGCATAGATAGATAATTTTACAGGTTCTGTGCATATGTGCATACAGTGTTGCATACATTCCCCCGGCGTTTTGTTTTTATTTAGTGAAACAAGAGTCCAGTGACATCTGACATTACGTAGCTAAATTAAAACATTTAAAGAATATATACAACACTACATGCAGCATTGCACGTGTCGCCACAGCTAACCTCAAAAATATATATTTCTGAAGATTTACAAGTATTACGTAGCTATAGGCATCTGAAAATAAGGAGTACGCCACCTGGTGGTCTATAGTCAAACTAATTATGGGCCTGTCTGTCATTGTCTCTTTAGTGTACGATGATATGAACAATAAGTAAATGATAAACTGAGATGCTAACCCTGTCAAAAAAATCTCATCAATCCGTATTGAAAATTATCAAAAATTAATAAGTATCTATGAGAACCTATATGGTCAATAAGTTTCTATAAGAATTAGGTAAAGTTGCTGTTGAAATTGTTATCAGTTTATATCCGCATTGACCAGCAAAACGAGTCAAGCCATATCCATTTGTTAATCCAAACATTTACTTATACCATATCAATGAGAATTTATGAGCACAGTATCTAATGTAATTCGTGCGGCTTTCCGTGATTAAAAGACAAGGTGTTTCTTTAAGAAACGAGCTGCATTAGGTTAGAACAGTTTGGATTTGCAATTGAAGATTACAAATTATAATGTTTGAATAGGGATTTATGAGATCAGTTTCTATGAGTATTAATGTTTTTTTTCAGTAATATATTAAATGTGTTTTCATTTGTTTGAATGGGTAAAAAGAAAGGTCAGTTTTCAACTGCAATTACAAATACAAGTTTAATCGCTTCGAATGGGATTATATGCAATCAATTTCTAAAAGTATTTATGCTGTTTTCCGAATATAGTTATGATGAGGTTTAATCAGTAACAAATTGTTAACTACTTGTTATGATATGGTCGGAAATTCCAAGTACACATTTAGTATTCCTTCAACAGGATTGATGAGAGCAGTTTCTACGAGTATCTATTTGTTGTTCCTATAGTAAATTATATAAGTCTTTATCAGTACAGATTCGGATTTAATTTAAATATGAAAATTATATCAGAATAAAGCAACCAAATATTTTAAACAGTATCTATTTGTAAATCCAAACATTTACTTATACTATCTCAATGAGAATTTATGAGAACAGTATCTAATGTAAAACGTGCGGCTTTCCGTGGTTAAATGGCAAGAGTTTCTATAAGAAACGAGCTGCATTAGGTTAGAACAGTTTTGATTTGCAATTGAAGATTCAAAATTATAATGTTTGAATAGGGATTTATGAGATCAGTTTCTATGAGTATTAATGTTTTTTTTCAGTAATATATTAAATGTGTTTTCATTTGTTTGAATAGGTAAAAAGAAAGGTCAGTTTTCAACTGCAATTACAAATACAAGTTTAATCACTTCGAATGGGGTTAGATGCGATCAATTTCTCAAAGTATTTATGCTGTTTTCCGGATATAATTGTGAAGAGGTTTAATCAGTAACAAATTGTTCACTACATGTTATGATATGGTCGGAAATTCCAAGTACACATTTGGTATTCCTTCAAGAGGATTGATGAGAGCAGTTTCTACGAGTATCTATTTGTTGTTCCTCTAGTAAATTATATAAGTCATTATCAGTAAAGATTCGGATCTAATTTAAATATGAAAATTATATCAGAATAAAGCAACCAAATATTTTAAACAGTATCTATTTGTAAATCCAGACATTTACTTATACTATCTCAATGAGAATTTATGAGAACAGTATCTAATGTAAAACGTGCGGCTTTTCGTGGTTAAATGGCAAGTGTTTCTATAAGAAACGAGCTGCATTAGGTTAGAACAGTTTTTATTTGCAATTGAAGATTACAAATTATAATGTTTGAATAGGGATTTATGAGATCAGTTTCTATGAGTATTAATGTTTTTTTCAGTAATATATTAAATGTGTTTTCATTTGTTTGAATGGGTAAAAAGGAAGGTCAGTTTTGAACTGCAATTACAAATATAAGTTTAATCACTTCGAATGGGGTTATATGCGATCAATTTCTAACAGTATTTATGCTGTTTTCCGAATATAATTGTGATGAGGTTTGATCCGTAACAAATTGTTCACTACATGTTACGATATGGTCGGAAATTTCAGGTACATATTTAGTATTCTTTCAAGAGGATTAATGAGAGCAGTTTCTACGAGTATTTATTTGTTGTTCCTACAGTAAATTATATAAGTCTTTATCAGTATGCATTCGGATCTAATTTAAATACAAAAATCATATCAGAATGAAACCCCAAATATTTTAAACAGTGTCCACCTGTAAATTCAAGATAATATTATAATGAGAATCCATCACAACAGTATCTAATGTAACGTGTGCGGTTTTCCGTGGCTAAATTTTAAAATTATTTGCAATAAATAAGCTTTAACGGATTCGAACAGTTTTGCATTTCCAGATGAATAGTTTTAATTGTTAGGGATCTATGAGGTTAGTGTAATGTTTTTTTTTTTTTCAATAAAATGTGTTTTTATTGGAAAATAAACATTACACAAAGACACTGATCTCATAGATCCCTATTTAACAATTAAAACTATTCATCTGGAATTGCAAATTAAAACTGTTCAAATCCGTTAAAGCTATTTATTAAAAATACTTTTAAAATTTAGCCACGGAAAGCCGCACGCGTTACATTAGATACTGTTCTGATTGGTTCTCATTAAAATATATCTTTAAATGTTTGGATTTACAAGTGGATACTGTTTAAAATATTTGGTTGTGTCATTCTGATATAATTTTTGTATTTAAAGTAGATCCGAATGCATACTGATAAAGACAAATTTTCTATTGGAACAACAAATACATACTCATAGAAACTGCTATCATCAATCCTTTCGAAGGAATACTAAATATGTACCTGGAATTTCCGACCATATCGTAACATGTGGTGAACAATTTGTTACTGATCAAACCTCATCACAATTATATTCGGAAAACAGCATAAATACTGTTAGAAACTGATCGCATATAACCCCATTCGAAGTGATTAAACTTGTATTTGTAATTGCAGTTGAAAACTGACCTTTCTTTTTACCCATTCAAACAAATGAAAACACATTTAATATACTTATTACTGAAAAAAAAACATTAATACTCATAGAAACTGATCTCATAAATCCCTATTCAAACATTATAATTTGTAATCTTCAATTGCAAATCAAAACTGTTCTAACCTAATGCAGCTCGTTTCTTATAGAAACTCTTGCCATTTAACCACGGAAAGCCGCACGTTTTACATTAGATACTGTTCTCATAAATTCTCATTGAGGTAGTATAAGTAAATGTCTGGATTTACATATAGATACTATTTAAAATATTTAGTTGCTTTATTCTGATATAATTTTCATATTTAAATTAGATCCGAATGCATACTGATTAAGACTTATATAATTTACTATTGGCACAACAAATACATACTCGTAGAAATTGCTATCATCAATCCTTTCGAAGTAACACTAAATATGTACCTGGAATTTCCACACGTAACATGTAGTGAACAATTTGTTACTGATCAAACCTCATCACAATTATATATTCGGAAAACAGCATAAATACTGTTAGAAATTGATCGCATATAATCCCATTCGAAGTGGTTAAACTTGTATTTGTAATTGCAGTTGAAAACTGACCTTTCTTTTTACCCATTCAAACAAATGAAAACCCATTTAATATATTACTGAAAAAAAAAACATTAATACTCATAGAAACTGATCTCATAAATCCCTATTCAAACATTATAATTTGTAATCTTCAATTGCAAATCAAAACTGTTCTAACTAAATGCAGCTCGTTTCATATAGAAACTCTTGCCATTTAACCACGGAAAGCCGCACGTTTTACATTAGATACTGTCCTCATAAATTCTCATTGAGATAGTATAAGTAAATGTCTGGATTTACAAATAGATTCTGTTTAAAATATTTGGTTGCTTTATTCTGATATAATTTTCATATTTAAATTAGATCCGAATGCATACTGATAAAGACTTATATAATTTACTATTGGTACAACAAATACATACTCGTAGAAGCTGCTATCATCAATCCTTTCGAAGTAATACTAAATATGTACCTGGAATTTCCGACCGTATCGTAACATGTAGTGAACAATTTGTTACTGATCAAACCTCATCACAATTATATTCGGAAAACAGTATAAATACTGTTAGAAATTGATCGCATATAACCCCATTCGAAGTGATTAAATTTGTATTTGTAATTTCAGTTGAAAACTGACCTTTCTTTTTACCCATTCAAACATATGAAAATACATTTAATATATTACTGAAAAAAAAACATTAATACTCATAGAAACTGATCTCATAAATCCCTATTCAAACATTATAATTTGTAATCTTCAATTGCAAATCAAAACTGTTCTAACCTAATGCAGCTCGTTTCTTATAGAAACACTTGCCATTTAACCACGGAAAGCCGTACGTTTTACATTAGATACTGTTCTCATAAATTCTCATTGAGATAGTATAAGTAAATGTAAAGACTTATATAATTTACTAGAGGAACAACAAATAGATACTCGTAGAAACTGCTCTCATCAATCCTTTTGAAGGAATACTAAATGTGTACTTGGAATTTCCGACCATATCATAACAAGTAGTGAACAATTTGTTACTGATTAAACCTCATCACAATTATATTCGGAAAACAGTATAAATACTTTTAGAAATTAATCGCATATAACCCTATTCAAAGTGATTAAACTTGTATTTGTAATTGCAGTTGAAAACTGACCTTTCTTTTTACCCATTCAAACAAATGAAAACACATTTAATATATTACTGAAAAAAAACATTAATACTCATAGAAACTGATCTCATAAATCCCTATTCAAACATTATAATTAGTAATCTTCAATTGCAAGTCAACCTAATGCAGCTCGTTTCTTATAGAAACACTTGCCATTTAACCACGGAAAGCCGCACGTTTTACCTTAGATACTGTTCTCATAAATTCTCATTGATGTGGTATAAGTAAATGTTTGCTGCTCCTTTCTGGTAGAAACTGATAGAAATTTCAGCAGCAACTTTACTCCAGGCTCCAGTAGAGGGAGCTGTATACGTGTAGCTAGTTCATATCTAATCTAATGTGACCTAAGGAACTGAAGTGTGTTTGTTAAATTAAAAACAAAGCAGTCTCTTTCACTGCTAACTCATTCATTGCTTCTAGGCTAGAACAAGAACACCCGAGGAAATAAGGACTTTGCAGAATTTTGTGTTTACCACAATATTAGTATTTCTATTTGAAATATGCAATTTAAACTGCGCATTTGTCGGCATGCATATCCAAATTAATACTAATAAAAAAACAAAATGGAAGTTTACAATAAAAATACATCTGTAAAATATACAATTGAAACTGTACATTTGTTGACATGTATATCCACATTAATACTAATAAAAAACAATGTTGAAATTTACAATAAAAACATGTTGATAAATGGTGTGTTACATACGATAGATACTGGAGAAAGGACGGACTGGAACTCTTATGATATTACTTATAGAAAAGTTTAGAATCTCTTTAAAGTTGTATCTGTAATTCCATATGTTTACAGATATAAGGGCAAGGGTGCATTTGCAGACACTAAACTGTAGATTTGTTGATGTATATTTCATATAAGTACTCATGAAAGGGCAACATGATAATTCCAAATAGCTCATCCGGAATTACTGTTTCATAACCGATTTAAAACTTAATAAAACAGATAAAATCCTGTCTGTATAATACTAATATAACTTATAGGAACGATAAAACCGCATCACTTTTTTTTTATAAGTTTCTATGTGGAATTTTTGGCAGGGAAGTTATTAAAAGTATGATAGCGTTTAAAGGGGCTACAATTTGCTGGAGCCAACCTAGTCGGTATCCTTTGCAGATTGCAGGGACAACTCGTGAAAGTTGAGTTGGCACGGCAATGTTCAAAGCATATCCTCTTTGATGTAGTCACCTTTAACCGGGCATTGAGAGGGAAAAAGCTGGTGCAAATAACCGTAGCCCGATTAACAATAATAATGTCCTAGACAATCACACATTGTAAGTGAAATTTTTGAAATAAGTAAATATATGTAATTCCAATATATTTAAAAGTAGTATATACTATTGCACCATGCACTATTATGTTTTACCCCTGAATGTTTCTATTTCATGTTCAAAATACTGTTTCATTTATTTTACTTAAAGAATTAATAAATATCTTTTCAGTTATATTCAATGTACCACTAATTTCATGGGTATTTGAATCTGAGACACTTGTTTGTAAACATAGAGCATACACATTTGTTAAGTTTTGTGTTGAATATGGGTTGTACTACACAAAATAATATGTCCTGCATTTAAAACATATTCCCCTTCATACACACACTTAGAATTTTTAGATTTTTATTGCTTCCCAAATGTTCCATACATTGCAATATGCTTAACCTACATGCCACTCATGTTTCCTAAAAAAAAAAGTGATTTAAACTACAACTGTACATAAATTTAAAGAAATATTTAAGTTTATTAATATTTAACTAGCCAGACACCGTTTATGTCAAAGAAACTGTACTTTTCAAGGGAAAAACTAGATAACCTAAAAAAATATGAATTTTGCTGAATAATTCCATTAACATCTTGCAAATCACTTACAACAAAATCTTGCAAACCTTTAGGTCATATATTATTAACGTTATTATTTTTAACGCCAAAAATAACAGTAAACAGAAAAAAATCATTATGAGTATTCGCCACACAAACAAACAAAAAGCCTATAATTAGTTCACGAGTTCTCCACTTTGGCGCTGGCATCTTAAATTCAGACGCCTATTATTAAAATTTCTACCTGGTTCCTGTACTTTCAACCAAAATCAAGTTCAACGCAATGTGTATCAAGTTTTAAATAGTTTGTCACAATAAAATAAAACACTTTTTGCAGGTTAGGAATCTAACCCATAATTAGCAGTCTGTTTTTATTAATCAACAATATTGAAAAATTATTTGTGTGAATTTTTAAATATTTGCTTGGAGCCAGTATGGCTCCAAGCTAAAAATGCCTATACAAACATTAAAAATGAGAATAAACGAAAAATATCGGAAAATATTGTCACCATCGAGGGGGGAAGAGATGTCTTGAGGTCCGGTAGCAGAACTTTTGGGCTTTCTGCCTTTTTTGGTTTTTTTAATGAAAATTATAACGTAAATTCGGGTTCTGAAAATAACCGTCCCAGAACTATCAGAGAACTGTCAGGAGTTTGCGCAGTTCCAAATCCGACCGCATCAAAAGCAACTGCGCAAACTCCTGACAGTTCTCGGATGGTAATTTTCAGAACCCGAGACTCTTATTACCAAGAACTGTATTACGGTTCTTTGACTCTTACAACTTGTATGTATGTCTCAATATAATGATAATGATATAGTATAATATAACTCAAAGCGAAAGAGTAATCAAAGTTTCCATTCCAAAATTTATCAATTTGTATGGTCAATTTGGTGACATTTGTTAGTGATCACCTAATACTATAAGTTAGCTTAGAAAGGAGGATAGCAAGCACATATCCAGGATCCAAATCATGATACTGTAAAATAGGGTATCATGTCTCAAAGTACTTGTTTGAATATTCTCCCATTCCCATGTCACAATAAGTCGGTAACTTCAAATACTGAACGCAAGGCGCCAAGCAAGGCACAAATAGTCATGAAGAACATCATTCACGAATAGGAGATAACGCACTTCTACGTTTTCCTGTGCTATCACCAGATCTTACTCCTATTGATTATGTTTGGGATATGTAACAAATAATGGCGTTTAATTTACTATCCATTCAAATTGTCATTTCGGAGATAAAGCGATAATTTTTGGCATCATTTGGTAACGTGTTAACAGTCATATAAGGAAAATCAAAAAGGGAAAGGGAGAATGAAAGTCACTGTATTTGTTGTGGGTTATTTATTTAATATTACGATAACAAGTTACAAATTTTTTTACAACAATTGACTTTTAACAATTATTCGTAAAAATATACGTATCGAAAATTCGAAAATTTATATATATATATTTACAAAAAATTTGATGCACATAAAGACTAGGTCACTTTAAATAATTTACAACATTTAATAACAGATTTCTCATTGGTCCAACAAATCACTGAAGTAAAAAAGCAAAACAATTGAAAACCAGTCCACTACCAAAAGCTCGAGTTATTAGCGATACAAATTAGAAACTGGGCGAAAAATAAGGGAAGGTCTGATTCAATTTTAATAATATTGTTATAAAATAAGCAACTTTGACTTTGACAAAGTAAATCGGACCCCCTCTTAAAGCTTTAAATGTTTAAAACATAAATTCAATTCCATAATTAACATAAAAAGTTTCTATAAATACACCAGGCATTGTAATACAGTCAATCTGTCATTTGACTCGTGAATAATTCCAATAAGGATTTTTTTCATAAGGGGAGTTGCCATAACTATTAATTAATGTTTTCCATAAAAAATATCGTTGGCGCTACTGTCGCCATGTGTTGGAAAATTGATGGTCAAAGCAGGGTTTCTCGATTTCGCGTTAATTCTACCCTAAAATTAGTCAACAATATTGTAGGGAATAAAAAAACTTTTATCCAAATTATTCTTCGTCACTGTTAATACTTCACTATTTTTACTAATTTTTTTTAATGAGCGGAAGAGGGGCGCCTACTGGAATAAAAAAATTTCACATTCCCTAGCTTTTATAAAAATTCCCTTATTTTTCAAAATGAACCCTATATAATGAAGCAGGGGCTATGCATCATGAGGGCGGGAGGTCATAGTGCCCCCTAATTATGCCACTGGGTTACCGCAGGCGAAAATAAAACAAAATGTTTTATTATTAATAAATGTCAGTACCCACTAAACACGAAACATTTCTGAAACGTTTCGAAAAAATTGTAATCTGGAAGAAATGAAACATTTCCTAGAAACATATCTGTTTATATTTTTGACACATTTCAGAAATTCATAATATTTGTTATTTTGCAGAAACATTTCATATATATCCCACTAAACACGAAACATTTATGAAATGTTTGGAAAAAATTGTAATCTGGAAGAAATGAAACATTTCCTACAAACATATCTGTTATATTTCCGACACATTTCAGAAATTCATAATATTTGTTATTTTGCAGAAATATTTCATATATATTGTTCCGTCGGTAAAATATATATGAAATCATGAATTCAAATGACATCGGTATATCGGTAACAATATGTTCATTCCCGGCGATTTTTAAAATGCCTTGTTTGTAAAATTACAACTATTCTCGACTTAGATTCCGTCTGGAATACTGAATGCTTGGTTATTAATAAGTAATTACTCGAAAACTAGAAGTCAACGAATAATGTGGAGAATATAATAATATATATAAAGATCTGAAATATTGATATTTGTAAATTCTGCAAACCATAAAAACTATATGACCATCTCCAAGTGGCAAGTTGTGGAATTACATTTATCGAAAAACACGAAGGGATAGTATACAATCGTTTACGATCGATACGATTCTGCCTATTTGTTTTATAGCAACTAATTAGTAATTATAATTACTGGAAATTTCAACTCCAAATCGAGATGTCAACATACCGGTATTGGTAGATTATTGCACAGAATACATCAATTAAAACGTCAAATTGTAGAAATCCATTTATTAAAATGAGGAACGAAAACATACGACCGATGACGATTCTAACATGGACAAATGTACAGAGCATCTGAGAAGCTAGCCGCCAGCAACATCAACGCCATTTGCATTTTGCTATTGTTGCAGTTAAGTAAGCTTTATCTTTATGCCTGGAAGGACACTGTGTGCATCAAAAAAAAAAATAGTGCGGGTGTCGGGTCACACCGAGAGAAGATTTTTGCAGTGACAGCCAAAAATCAGGCTACAGCAGCAAGAAAATCTATTTGAATAGGCGCCAGCCAAGAATTTTCGTAGGGCAGTAAAATTCGTTTTACTGGAATTACTTTAGTGCAATAGTAAAGTTACTTTATAAAATATTATTGAAATGTTTCATCTAGCTAACGTAAATAAACTTTACTATTATAATAAAGAAATAGTATTGTTGCAGCAAAGATATTTATTTACTAATGCAAAGTATCTGGCTACGATAGAGTCAATTCTTTTTACTTACAGCAACATTTTTTATTATCACTCCATGGTTTTTCTAGTGCTGTAATTAACTCCTTTCTTGTTGTAGCAAAGTCACTGATTAGACAGAGCAGGATCTTGATTGCAGTAGTATCATTTATTTTTAATAGCAGCAAAAAAGTTTACTAACATTGCAAGGTTTGCTTTCCTAATTTAGTAATAAATTAGCCCGCCTCAGAAAAGATATTCTGTCATATCAAAAAGTTTTAAATCAATAACAGTAAAATTATGCTGTGGGAATAAACATTTTTTGCTGGAAAATAAACAGAGGGAGCTAAAAAATGTTTGACGAGGTAAATAATTTTGTTATAAAGTCGATTTACTTTTCTATAAATTAGTCATACTTTGTCATTGCCAGTTTTCATAACTACCGCACATAAACAAGCATTTATTTTATCAAAAATATTTTTTTTACAAAAAATATCAAAACTTAAGTATAAGCAATTTTTTTATACCATCTTGCGTGATGGTATAAAATGCTCATGTCTCTAAACAAATTAAATAAATATATGTTTTCCTAAATTTTTGTAATTTTTTCAAGGAAATAACTTCTTGAGTATATATACATATTATTGTGGAAACTGGCAATTACCAAGTACATAATACTAATTGATGATAATGTAAATAAACTTTATAACAGAACCATTTAAACATATGTGAATCCAAGTCTGTGGCAGACCAATGTTTTATTACAGGTTTTTTGCTTGTAATTTAAATTAGCCTTTAAAAAAATTTATATGCATTCGAAAAAATCAAAATAACCTCACAGATTGACGCTTTTTTATATCTTCTGTTGAAATTGAAAAATGAAATTTGTAGCTCCATCACTAGGTTTATTTGCTTAAGAAGTACACTGAAAAAAAATATTTTCGTAATATTAATGAATAAAGGTTCATTGGCTGAGAATTTATGAATGTGTTTATTGATATAATGTACGTTCACTAATACAATGTACACATTTATTAATACTATGTACATATTTTTTTCAGCGTATGAAAAATAAATGTTATATAATGACTAAATACTTATTAACCTTACATGCAGAATATTTTTTAAGGAAATAATATTCTCCCAAACAAGACAATGAATAATGAATATTAAATTACCTAAACATGAAACTGCAAGCGAGAAATTGGTATACCTTGGAAAGAAATTGATAATTATGGTCAAGGGTTTTGTATAAATGACTTAAACGAATTAAAAAATAAACATTTATTATGATAGGTATACACAGCCCAGTGTAACAACCTTTAAAAGTAAAAAATATGTAAAAAGTAATCATCTACTTTCATAATTCGTTTGCCACTTTTGGTTTCATAAAAAATCCACAGAGTTATTTGAATTTGTTATAATTTGTTATAACTATAATTTTGAGAATGATAAACAAATTTAAAAAATAGAATATAAATAAAGAATAACACCATTGTAAAATACATGTAAAAACCTACATTTTGAAAAAAAAAAAACGTCCTCCTACGAGTTGATGCACTCAAACAATAAGCCATTAAAATTTCGAAACCTTTTCTTGTTTTTAACCGTTTGAATAAATATTTTACGTTAAAATTTGGCACGAATGTTTAGTTCGGTAATGGACATAGTTCCACCAACTTTTGTTCAAATTGGTGCATTATTACGTTATGTTTCTTAAATTATCAGAAAAGGCAATTTTTAGTGGTTTTTATTTTTTTACAAATTAACAAATTATCAGAAAGTTTCTTCATATGCCTAGTCTTAATCATAATTTTATTGTGAACAGTTTGATATTTTTATTTTTGCGATACGATTACTAAGATCGGAGATAATAAGGAAAATAACAGAGAATTTCAGTGCTGGAAAATATATTGTTAAAATTTTACAAGAAGCAATGGACGGATTTAATACAAAACTGCACGTAGCACTTGTTATTATACCTACAACAAATTAAAACAATAAAATTGCCGAAGGCAGAGAATTCCTTATTCATCATTTTGATCCTTAATTTGACTCAACTACCACTAAAAAATTGCAACGAGAACTAGACCGTTTTCTAAACATAAAAGTTAACCTCTCCAATTCACACGCGTGACCTGATACGTAGGTACCTAAAAACATTAATATGGCGTCTTATTAATATTGATAGTAAACACCGCGGTTTAAAAAACCAAGAGCAAAAGCAAACGACTTACCAAAGTCTTTATAATAATAATACACTGCACAATACCTACACAAATACTTATAGAAATGACTAAATGCATCACGCGGAGTTAACGTAAACACCATCAGTGCAGAATGGAAACAAATTACAGGAGAGAAACAGTTCGTGATGTTCCGTCTGAATAAAAGTTGACCGATTGTGCCCGAATGGTGTTCTGATTATGTATCTCAGCAAAGAACTTTGCAATTATAGGAAAATTTTTATTTATCACAGTTAAACTATTCCTTGCATATTCTTCTTTATAATGGTAGCTAAATGATCTACTGCTTTAGTAAAGCAACTAATAAAAACTGAAAAGTACTTTTTAAGGGCTAATAGACACACTTAGTAAAGTGATCTTTTCTGAGGTAGTGAACAGATCTTTCTAAATTAAATACAAATATGGCTATTCTAGCTAAAAAAATCGTAGCAAAGAATTCATTTCTGGAGATTTTCTCAGTGCAGTTAATAATAATTATTAATACTTAAAGTGCTGTGGTTTTTGAAAGATACATTGTTTTTTCAGTAATGGACGATAAGAAGGTTAAAAAATATTCATTTGTGTTCTGTAAATTCAATTTGTGATTGTTCTTATGACTTTTTCAGCCCCTGACGAAGGTTTAGTACCAGCATGAATAAAACATTCGAAACTTAGTATCGGCATGGTTCATATCAGGCCCAGTAGCGGTTCATCAAATAGAAGACAAGATAATATACCTAATGGTTAACCACTTTTGGGGACAACTGCCAACTTGATTTTATGAAGCTGATATTTTATTTTATGGAGGAATAAGATATACTTTTGTTATATATTTTTATATTTATATACTATGTTTTTTTTTAGATATTTACAGTTTACAAATATTTAAAAGTGTTTCTAATACATGTTTTTTTTTATATTTACTGGGTAATTTTATTTATTTGTAGACATCTACGTCTACCGACAGCCCAGTGAAGATAAGTAAAGATGAAGACACTAGAAAGTTAAAAAGAAAATTGAACCCCCTTCCAAAAAGGTCGCTAAAAATTATGAAATAAAATTTTACGGTCGCCCAGTTAACTGAACCTTAATATTGTTATTGAAGTCGCCTAAAAATATATTTCAATTCATTATTTGTTTATTTTTACACCGGCTTCAATTTCGACATTAGGTAATAAAGTTCAGTTAACTAGGTGATATTGAAATTTTATGTCTCATAATGTTTATAGCAGAGATGTGCCGAGGATACTCCATATTTGATAAAAGTGTGTAAAAGGCATTTAAATAATATAACTGTATGCACTTATTTGGTATCAAAATGAAGCTTGCATCTTCACGAATCAGATTTCACCGTAAAATAGCTTATCAATATACCCAATGGAAAGTTAGAAGGAAAACTTCCTGGAAACTTTCCATTTTGAAAACTCCGAAAGTTTTCCTTCTAACTTTCCATGGGATATATTGATAGCCTATTTTATGGTGAAATCTGATTCATGATGATGCAAGCTTCATTTTGATACTAAATGAGTGCATACAATTACATTATTTACATGACTTTTACAGACTTTTATTAAATATGGAAAGTTTTCTCAGCACATCTCTGGTTTATAGAGACCTTTCCTGAAGGAAATGTTTCTTTGAAACGTTTCTTGGGTAGGACATCTCTAGTCTACAATATATCTGAAACGTTTCTGTAACAGTTCCAGGAACGTTTCATATTTTTCATTATATGCATTTTTTGAGATGTTGGAAACATTTTTGTAAATATTCATAAATGTGTCGGGCACGTGTCTTTTGAAATGTTTCATTGAAACGTTTCTTAGGTAGGACATCTTCAGTTTTTGCAATGACTCTAGAACGTTTCTGTCGTACTTCTAGAAACCTTTCATGTTTCAATTTCAGAAGCCTTTCCGGAACAGAAAAATGTTTAGTGGGGATTTGCGTTAGCGAAAATTTGTATCATTTGTTGCAATACATTTTTGTTTTTCTTCTGAGCATTTGTCAGGTTTTTTAAATAATTTTATTCTTTCTCGTTTGTTATTTTTTGCAATAATTAAATATTTTTACATATCCTTGTGAAGATTTAATTACTTGTCCCAAATCTCCCCATCGCTAGTCCCAATTCTCCCTCGTAAAAGGGATATTTGAGACAAATACATTACACTAGAAAATATTTTTCTATATTGTTATTTACCCAGTAAATTTAACTAATATTTGCAAGAAGTGGTCCAATACATAAAAATATATTAGTGTTTTTAATTTTTTTAAATCCTAACTCTCCCACATCTTCCGTACATAAACAAAGCAAAATGCACAACTGATATCATGAATCGAGACATGCGTGGGCAATAGACACCCGGATACGTTTAATTGAAAATTCTGTATGCGGGTATATTTTAAATTAATCAATAGGGGCTAGCCATGGGCATGTTCTGCACTGTGACAAGGTATATTTTACAAAAACGCGCCCCGGTCTCCCCTTATACTAGCTCGATTGGGTTTTTTATGTGTCCAATACAGTTGAGGACAACAGTGGGAGATTTATACTTCTGCCGCCTAGAGGCTATCGGAAACTTGCCGCCCTCCCTTCCCACTCTCTGCCCTAGCTTCAGCAGTAAAAGATGATATTCCCTCTACACCTCACCTCCCCTTTTAAAGGGTCAATTTCCTCCTCACTCACTCCCTTTTACGCTTTCTCCCCATAGGTTTGTCAATAGCACAAAGCACAAAATCATTAGTACTAACAACAATGATTTTGGATAAATTAAAAACCAGATCGATATATATAATAATGTTTATTTTATCATATGAGAACGAGAACAAAGTAAAATTTGAAATAAACTTTGGTTCGCA
Organism: Rutpela maculata; assembly: GCA_936432065.2. Taxonomy (NCBI): domain Eukaryota; kingdom Metazoa; phylum Arthropoda; class Insecta; order Coleoptera; family Cerambycidae; genus Rutpela; species Rutpela maculata. The sequence goes on along the minus strand of OW386289.2, from coordinate 168,755,748 downwards.
TTTAAAATGTTATTCATTTAGACATAGGCCAAATAGGCCTAGGCCAGATAGCCTTATCAGCAAATCACATGTATTTTCCAAAAATTATTCCAGAATAGCAATTGAAAGTCGCATTTCGGAGATATGAACTTTACTTTGGTTTTTTTTAATGGAACACTCCATATACAGTGTGTCCCAGGATAGATGTAACAAGAGGTGTAATGGACCAAAAATTTTGGAATTTTGGAATGGTATTTGGGGATTGAGTCCTGCTGGTTGTAAAACTAAAGTATACCAAAACTGACTTGATTTGGTGTTCTACAGGGTGTTTTATAAACAAAGTTGTAAAAATCACCACTAATAAAGTACTTACCTTTATTTTTCAAAATATGAAAAAATTCCACTAAGAAAAGTTATTTAGATTGCAATTTTATACCTCTATACCAAATTTCAGGAATATAAAATTATTTTTTTGAGACTTCCCATTTTTTCAATAAATTAGTATTTTATTTTGAACCAAACTGCATAGAAATTATTTTTTGTTAATTAATATTTAAAGTTATGTAGAAGCTAAAAGTAGGCTATGAGAAAAGCAGTGGATACACATTTATCATTTATTATTGACATATCTGTCAAACGTAGTCAATATTATCCTTAATTTCTGTTTCAAATTAACGAACCAAGCATAAAAAATTAAGTGAAAATGGTACTCACAGTGCGTGAAAAAATTTATATTGTGCAATGCTACGGAATTGGCGGTAAACACTCGCTAAGAGAAGTGGTAAGCCAATTTAATTTGAAATTTCCAAACACTGCTTTGTCACGTACTCAGGCTATGAGAATAATTAAAAAGTTTCTGGCTACTATAGTGTTCTTAACATGAAAAGAAAAATAAAAGTATATGATGAAGACAATGTTGGGGCTATTATAGCTCATGCCTCTGTTATAGAAAATGCCACTAAGAGAGAGATCAGCTCTTATTAGTATTAGCAAGTCTGAACTCCAAAGAATTTACAAGGCAAAGAAAATTAGGACATATAAAGCAAATTATAAACATACGCTTGAAGAAGGAGATGACGGCCGTAGGTTGGATTTTTGTCTGGCCATTGGAGAAAAAATCATGGAAGAGAGATTTTTTCATCATTTCATAATTTTCTCAGATGAATCCACATTCACAACCAATGGTGTTGTTTCATTTCAGAATTGTCGGTTTTGGGCTTCTGAAAATCCAACTTTTAGAATTCATTGTAAAGACAATATTATAAAAAAGTGAATGTGTGGTGTGCCGTTTCTTATCACGTTGGAGTTATTGGACCTTATTTCATTGAGGGAAGGTTAAACCAGCACACTTATTTACAGCTTCTTCAAAGATTCTCTGAAGAATATTTAAATATTTTAAGAGATATGCCTTTAGTTCATTTTCAACAGGATGGATGACCTGGCCACTCCACAGAAATGGTTAATCGGTGGTTGAATTTAAATTTTGGAGAAAATTGGATTGCCAGGAATGGACCGATCAAGTAGCCGGCGAGATCCCCAGACCTATCAATATTGGATTTCTTTTTATGGGGTCACCTCAAGCAGTTGGTTTATGCTGAACCACTTCCTAACGATGTAGCAGTATTGAAGCAGAGAATTACAAATGGCGTAAACTCCATACTGTTAGATCATATTCGAAACAGTTTTAAGGACTTCAGGCGAAGGATCGAAATGTATGTGGATGAGGGTGGTAGCTACGTTGAATAATAAAAAAATTGTAAACATTGTTTTGTATTGGTCAATAATTAATTTGTTTGTGAATCTGTTATGTTTTTGACATTTATTGCTTGTTATAATTTTTAAACCTCATTAATCTTCTGCTAGTAATTGTTTCTTGTTTTACAATTAGTTCGATTAACATTATACCTTCTTACATCTCGTATATTCAATTTTTTATTTACCAATAGCCTACTTTTTGAGATGATTAACATTTGCTCCTACACAACTTTAAATATGAATTCAACTCTTAATTCGCAAAAAATGGGAAGTTTCAAAAAAATTATTTTATATTCCTGAAATTTGGTATAGAGGTATAAAATTGCATTCTAAATAACTTTTCTTAGTGGAATTTTTTCATATTTTGAAAAATAAAGATACTTTATTAGTGGTGATTTTTACAACTTTGCTTATAAAACACCCTGTAGAACACCAAATCAAGTCATTTTTGGTATACTTCAGTTTTACAACAAGCAGGACTCAATCCTCAAATACCATTCCAAGATTCCAAAATGTTTGGTCCATTACACCTCTTGTTACATCTATCCTGGGACACACTGTATATTTACACTCAGGGGCGTAGCGAGACACCTTTTTTGGGGGGTTATTCTTCAACTTTGCCAACTTTATAAGACCTGAAAAGCCAACTCTGTAAATAATTAAATCATAATTCCTTAAAAAAAAAAAATGATGAGCGAGGGGGAGTTCTAAAAAAAATGTTTTCAATACAAATTTCCAACTTACATCCCAAATTTCCAACTTTTACCCAACTTTTGCCCAGTTCCACCGAAAATAAAAATTGATGAGCTGAGGGGAGAAAATCTAAAAAAATGTTTTTCAATAAAAATTGACAACTTGCGTCTCAAATTTCCAACTTTTGCCAAGTTCTATAAAAATAAGTGTTAATGAGCGGGGGAAAAAATATATAAAAAAAAAATTCCAATAAAAATTGCCAACTTACGTCTCGAATTTCCAACTTTTGCCCTCCCCTTCGCTACGCGCCTGTTTACACCACTTAAAAGGCCATAAAAAAGCCTTTTAATCATATATAATACATGGTATTTATCTAAAAAAAATTGGTCTAATTTACTATAAATTTACAATTTATCAAATTAGCCATGGAAAATAAAAGTATGTGAAATAAAATAAACAATATGTTAGTTCTGTCAAAATACCTGTTAGTATCTAATTTCACTTTATTTTAAATAAAAAAATAATTGCTATATATTTTTCGGATTAAGAAAATATAAAACTTAATACCTACTATAGTTTTTAAGATAAATATTGTGTGTCATACATCATTGAAATTTTCTATGGCCTTTCAAATGGTATAAAAATATATGGGGTGTTCCATTTAAAAAAAACAAGGTATAGCTCATATCTCCGAAATTCGACTTTTAATTGTTTTTCTGAAATGATTTTTGGAAAATACATGTGATTTCTCATAACCTTTATTTTTGAACTTTTTGACGTAACTCCAAAAATAACGAAGTTAAATGAGTTCTAACGATCGCGCGACCACCCTGTACAGTTGACTATAATAAGGAATTCTAGTCTAGTTAAAATAAAAAACACGTTCTCAAATAAATTAAAAATGTTCTGATAGTATATACTACTAATAATAATTTTGTTTTTATGTGCCTTTGGTATTTTTCAAAAAATTTGCCGCTCCTGGATTTTGCCTGGGCTATAGCCCTTATAGCCCCCTCCCCCCCTAAATCTGCCACTGGGGGACAACTATGTATATTGTGTTTAAATATTTTGTATTTGACTACGCAATTTGCACCCTGATATAACTTTGAGTTGGGACTTGATGACGTCAGAATATCATTAGGGATGACGTGCAATATTGGTAATATCCAATAGGATAGGATAGGAGATAACCGAAAAAAAAAACGTATTTTGATCGCCATTTTTCCAAAATGGCGGCCGTAGAGGCGACGATATTTTTATGGAAAACATTAATTCCTGACTGTGGCAACCCCCTACATTATACAAACCAATAATGCCTTGTAGGAATTATTCACGGGTACCACTCATTTCTTGCTCTATAGACTGTATTATAGGTAATATAAATTATTATGGAAAATCTATCCCTTCTCATCAAGAAGTTTTTAAGGTATCACAAGGTACACAAATATTTGCGTCTTTTTCTTCACATTTTTTTATACATTAAACGACTAGGTCACTGTTAGTTATTTACACGATAATTCTCACAGACATTAGTCTCGTCACTGATTAATCTGTCAGCAATTTAATTTTGATTATAATAGTTCATTTGATGTACACTAGGTTTAATTGAATTCTACACGTTTAAATCGGCCATCATTTTTCGAAAATCGGCTAAGGTGTTGTAATCCGGGTCCAGGTCGATGTCCGCGAAGTCCCTCTTCGAATCTGATTTCACGAAGCTGGGGTGGTAGCGACTTAGAGACAAGGGACAAGGAAGCAGCTCCGGCATCACCGAATGGTGTGTTATTAGTGAGGTTAAAGATGTGAATTCTTTTGTGAAGCCCTGCAACAACATAAAATTAGTAAAATTTGTTAATAATGTACATATTTTCGTTCATAATATCGCTAATGCTTAGAATTTTATCGGCCCTTTTTTTTTTGAGAGTCTAGTAATGTAAACATTGTAAATTGACAGTTTATTTGATTAAATCCCGAGAGTTTTGATAATCAACTGTCGATTTACGCGAATTATATTATTTTTGAAAAAAAATTATAGGTGGAATTTAAAATTAAGGTAAAGTTGTTTAATTAAGCAGTAGGGATTGCATTACCGGTTAACCGGTTAACCGGTTATTAGGACAAAAAACACATGACGATAATTACCGGTTATTTTAATTTTTTACCGGTTATTTCGGTAAATTTTGAACTTGCGATATGTCACGTATTCAACGTTTCTATTTATGTCACTGACTAGTATTCACTAAATATAGAGTGACTGTCCCAACACCGAGCACTTTTAACAATAAATCAATAAAATTGATTATATATATTCAATATCTAATCTATTCCTCCCCAAACAGAACTCCCCCCAACCCTCCCCCTCCATGTATCCCGCTTAAATTATTAAAGAACCAGTTTACATTAGTACACATGCTTAGATGTTAAGTTATTTGCTCAATAGTTTGTCTTTAAGATATAGTTATGAGCAGCGCTCTTTCTTTGGTTTTTTAGAAGAAATTGGTCAATTTGTTAGCTGATGCAGATAAATCAAACCACTCTGTTACTATACGAAAAATAACTATTTTAAATATGAACATGAAGACATTCATAACAGAAATAATGTGCAACAAATAAACTTATGGCTTAGTTTTATTACATGCCAAGCTAAAAGAGATAAAATCATGTCTTATCTATATTCTTAGGAATAATAAATCCACTCTGTTACTTTTTCCCTTTAAGAAACCTAATTTTTGTTATTAAATGATTGAACATTTAAAATCTAGGTACGTACATCTCTAAGATATTGTATTTATGGTACCTAAAAGGCCTACTACAAGAATTACCCTTAATTACTCTTATTTTCTTGGTTGAAAATGCGTATTAATTTAATCAGAATCAAGGGACATTAAAAGTAATAGTCCAGTAGTCCACCAGTAACATAGTGGAGTTTTCATTGAATGATTTGCATCAATATAATATAACAAAACAAAAATTAATTAACATAACTTACCTTAGATCCTTTATTATAAAAATAAGAAATAAAAATCTTCACACGTTTTTTATTTAGATAGGTATTCGTATGTGACCTACGTAGTAGCTAAGGCATATTTTAATGATAAAAAAAAAGCACTAAAAACACTAAACTTGAACAAACCATTTCAGTCTTTGGAATTTCAGTCTTAACTTCCAGAGCACCTAGTTTTCAAAGACTTCAAGAGGATTATTGAATTCGTTAAAAATGGTAAACGTGTTTTTTACGAATTCAATAATCACTTCAATTTTGGATTGGGTACAATTTTTAAGAGGTTCTCGTAAGGCTCATAAGAAACGTCTTTCTCAGACATTTTGAACCTTTTTGCGCTATCGTCAATTGCCCTTAAAAATATTATTTTGACTTTGTGGGGTTTTGTAACAACTGATCGGTGGGTTCCTGTACCACTTGATAGTCTTGAGGATTCTGGCAAGAATAAAATCCCCTGTTGCAAAAACAACTTAAATTACGATATTTTAAAGTTCCAGTTCCAGTTGTTTGTACTGCATTACACCAAATTTCACAGAGATTTTACCACTGTTACTTTAACCCTCTGTTACTCAATGGTAGTAACAGAGTGTAACATTTAAAAAAACATTCGTAAAAATTTTTATACTTACCTATCTTATAAATTTAAAATAATCAATCCATAAAATTTGATATATTTAAAAAGTTATTAGAATAATTGGGAGTGAGAGGCATTTATGCTCTACAGAGGTATTCACATAAATATCTCGTGTCATTGGCTGAGGGACAGGTTCAAATTACCATGTAATACACCTCCGTTACCATCATGTCCACTATGTTACTATAATAATTCGAAAATATGTCTAGTAGTATAAATATAAACAGAAGACAATAATGATTATTACACTGTAAGGGTAAAGGTTTATGTTGTAGGAGGAGAGGGTGCTTGTCATTGGGGGTGTTGGGGGATGTTGTGGTATTGTATGGTAGTACAGGGAGCTTAGGATACAGTTTATTCAAAGGAACTATGATTTTTTAAGTTCAAAAACATTCAAGCATGTGTGCTAATGTAAACTGGTTCTATAATAATTTAATGGGGGATACATGGAGGGGAATGGGTTGGGGGAAGCCCTGTTTGGGGATGAATAGATTAGATTTTTAATATACAGGGTGCGCCACTTAAAACTCCCCAGGCTTGTAACTTTCTTATTTTTTAAGAGACGACCATGTTGGGCACATCAAATTGTAGATATTTTTAAGGCATTTAAACATGTGTACAGAGTGATTTTAAAAAAATTGTTTTGAAAAAATTGTTAAGAGAGCAAACTTAATTTCCTTGAATATTTTTTTACCTCACCCTGTACATGAAATGCGTTAATGTTTTCTTATACAGGTTTTAATTAGCTTCAATTTATGTTATTACGTCATATTCGAAATTCTTTTTGGTTTTAGAGAAAGAAATTAAAAACACTCTTTCGATTCCAAATTGACTTTTTTTAAAATAACTTGAAAAAAATGTAAATAATAATTTTATGCTTTATTTGCAAAAGACATATCACAAACAATAATCAACGTAACAAAACAGTAACAAGAAACAAACGAAAGAAATATTTTTAAAAACAAACTTATATTAAAATGTACTAAATAGGAAATTGCAAAATTTTCATTTTTTAAATTTTTTTATTTTAATAACATAAATTGAAGAAGCTAATTAAAACCTTTGCAAGAAAACATTAACACAGTTCATGTACAGGGATAAAAAAATATTCAAAGGAATTAAGTTTCATTTCTTAACAATTTTTTTCAAAAAAAAAAATTGTTTAATCACTCTCTATGCATGTTCAAAGGCTTTAAAAAATGTCTATAATTTGATGTGCCCAACATGGTCATCGCTTCAAAAATAAAAAAGTTACAAGTCTGGGGAGTTTTAAGTGGCGCATCCTGTATATGATAAAAAAAAAATTGAAATTTTTTGACCAAAAATAGCCTTATAGGCCCTCCTCCTTTTATCTTTATTTTTCTTCTCGAGCTTGTTGCCCTAAGTTAATACAACTCATGTAAATTGTAGTAATATATACTATATACAATGTGTTAAAAAAAAAAGTGCCCAGACGAAAATGGTAGAAAGGACATATTTATCGACAAAAAACCTAGCATATTGTCACAGAAACGAACCATATAAGGGAAGCACTATTTTTATATCTGTAAAACCTGGTAAACCTAATAAGTAAAAAAATATTTAATGTTCTACCTCATTTACTCTATGATGAGTGAAGGTACTAAAAATAGCCTGGGTAAGTGAAGTGGCCCAGCAAGTTAGGTAGGAATCTTTTATTTCAATCAAAAAGTTTTGCAAAATGTTCTTCTAAATAACTTGACCGAATAGCTAAAGAACTATAACCCATTTAATTAACGAGATTATATACAGGAAGAAATTCAAAGGCCTACCAAAAAGAACTAAACCGTTTCGACCCGGACAATAAGAATTTTTTGTCGATGAAATGTCGTACCCTCTTTTTAAAGGACACATTGTGTTTATCAATATCAAACTATTTCAATTTCCATACTTTTATATTTTGAATTAATTTATAAATTGTTAGCTAGGCTCTTAGAATTTAATCAGACAGAAAATCTTTCAGAGAAAAATCACATGCAAAGATTGTAATGTAGCTCATACACAAGGACGGATCTGGGCCTTGAGCCTGGGGAGGGTAACACAGCTGTGTGCTGAAATAACAAAAATGTTTTTCCTCGAAAATTAAAATTGCAACTAAATAAAAATATATTCGAAAATATAAAATAAAATAATAAAAATTATGAAATTTTAAAACGAAAGTTGATGGTTACAGATTACTCCCCCGTAAATCCGCGCTTGCTCATACAAGTTAAACACAGCCTTGAATGGCTTAAAAACATAGCTATAAAATATCACTGTGGCAACTAAAATTAAATAGAAATGCCTACCTAGCAGACCAATCAATTATTATTACGTGTGTAGGCACAAATATCATAAACCTACATATAAAGCCAAGTTAAACACACTCAGTCTATGATATAAGCTAAAAATGCACATAAGAATCCATCAAAAAGTAACAACATACTATAATAATTCGAAAAATAAAATTATGCATTGTTCATTACGATTCATAGCAGTTGTTCAATCTTTCAAGAGAGTACTTCCTGCTTAATAGGGATTGCAATTTACCGGAAATTGTAATAACCGGTAAATCGGTAAATAAAAATGTAAATAACCGGTTAACCGGTATTTACCGGTAATTTTCAGAACGGATGAAAATGGCAATTGTCTTTTTCCATGTACAAAATTATCTAAATTTAACAAAAAACATTTTTATATACGTATATTTGATATAATGAATAAACAAAAGGTTTTTTATCAACAGTAAAATCACAAGAGCTTTTTTTATCGGATAAATTTCTCTTTGTAACGAAATAATTTTGCCAATCAGTGATTTTATAAGAAAAACTGACATGAAAAAATCGCGAGACCGGAGGTCGAGCGATTTTGTCAAATGTCAGTTTATCGAGCAAAATTACTGATTGGCAAAATTTTGAGTTAAAAGAAATGTATCCATAAAAGAAAAGCTCGAGTGTTTTTTGGCAAGATGAATTAACGACAGAATATGTGAACGAACAACAACAATAATTATCTTTATTTATACAATTATTTGAAGGAACAGTTATTAAAAACACAGTTGTTATAAATTGTTTGGTTTGGTGTACTGATTTCAATATTTTCTTCTCTAGTTTCCACACATGTCGAATACTCGTAAATTATAGCTGACAGTACAGATTTTAAAGTGACGTACGGCTACTAGATGTACTCTGCTTTTGAGGAACAGGCATTTTTATCGGTGATAAAAAACGATGCACCTTTTTTATCGCTGTCAAAGTGACAAAAATGTGACTGTCAAATAGACTTTATTATACAAGAGTTAATTTATCAGCAGTAAAATTACAAGAGCCTTTTTTATCGCACAAATTTATCCTTGTAACGATATAATTTTGCCAATTTTATAAGAAAAACTGACACGAAAAAATCACGAGACCGGAGGTTGAGGGATTTTGTCAAATGTAAGTTTTTCGAGCAAAATTACTGATTGGCAAAATTTTGAGTTAAAAAGAAATTTATCCATAAAAGAAAAGCTCGAGTGTTTTTTGGCAAGATAAATTAACGACAGAATATGAATGTGAACGAACAACAACAATAATTTATTAAAAATTATTATAATTTTCTCAAAACGACTCATATCGTACAGTATAGTTTCCACAATACTCAAAAATTATAGCTGACAGTACAGATTTCAGAGTGACGTGCGACTACTAGGTGTACTCTGCTTTTGAGGAATAGGCATTTTTATCGGTGATATAAAGGATGCACCTTTTTTATCGCTGTCAAAGTGACAAAAATGTGACTGTCAAATAGACTTTTATATATGAGTTAATTTATCAAAAAGAACAAATATATTTGTAATAAATTTAAATAAATAATTATTCTGTAAATAACAAAAATATCCACTTAAATAACAAAAATTATAAACATAAACTCAAATAGGGCATTTACTGAATACCTGATCTAAAAATACAATATTTTTTAAAAATAGCCTGTTAAAAGGGTTAGTTTTTCAAAGCTATATCTGTTAGTCGTCTGATATTTGTGCATAGAATACCACCAGCTGAAGATGCCCTTCCTCAATCGATATTGGTGGGTCGATAAGTTAATAAAAATTGGTAATAACATACTTCTAAATGTATTCCACGGATATTTACGGCAGTGAAATATTCAATTTTCTGTCGTAAGATATTGTCAATGTCTCTCTTGTATTTCTTAGGGCTTGGTGTTTGGAGTTTACTTTTTATAATATTATTTATTTATTGTTAAAAGTGCTCGGTGTTGGGACAGTCACTCTATATTTAGTGAATACTAGTCAGTGACATAAATAGAAACGTTGAATACGTGACATATCGCAAGTTCAAAATTTACCGAAATAACCGGTAAAAAATTAAAATAACCGGTAATTATCGTCATGTGTTTTTTGTCCTAATAACCGGTTAACCGGTTAACCGGTTATTAGGACAAAAAACACATGACGATAATTACCGGTTATTTTAATTTTTTACCGGTTATTTCGGTAAATTTTGAACTTGCGATATGTCACGTATTCAACGTTTCTATTTATGTCACTGACTAGTATTCACTAAATATAGAGTGACTGTCCCAACACCGAGCACTTTTAACAATAAATAAATAATATTATAAAAAGTAAACTCCAAACACCAAGCCCTAAGAAATACAAGAGAGACATTGACAATATCTTACGACAGAAAATTGAATATTTCACTGCCGTAAATATCCGTGGAATACATTTAGAAGTATGTTATTACCAATTTTTATTAACTTATCGACCCACCAATATCGATTGAGGAAGGGCATCTTCAGCTGGTGGTATTCTATGCACAAATATCAGACGACTAACAGATATAGCTTTGAAAAACTAACCCTTTTAACAGGCTATTTTTAAAAAATATTGTATTTTTAGATCAGGTATTCAGTAAATGCCCTATTTGAGTTTATGTTTATAATTTTTGTTATTTAAGTGGATATTTTTGTTATTTACAGAATAATTATTTATTTAAATTTATTACAAATATATTTGTTCTTTTTGATAAATTAACTCATATATAAAAGTCTATTTGACAGTCACATTTTTGTCACTTTGACAGCGATAAAAAAGGTGCATCCTTTATATCACCGATAAAAATGCCTATTCCTCAAAAGCAGAGTACACCTAGTAGTCGCACGTCACTCTGAAATCTGTACTGTCAGCTATAATTTTTGAGTATTGTGGAAACTATACTGTACGATATGAGTCGTTTTGAGAAAATTATAATAATTTTTAATAAATTATTGTTGTTGTTCGTTCACATTCATATTCTGTCGTTAATTTATCTTGCCAAAAAACACTCGAGCTTTTCTTTTATGGATAAATTTCTTTTTAACTCAAAATTTTGCCAATCAGTAATTTTGCTCGAAAAACTTACATTTGACAAAATCCCTCAACCTCCGGTCTCGTGATTTTTTCGTGTCAGTTTTTCTTATAAAATTGGCAAAATTATATCGTTACAAGGATAAATTTGTGCGATAAAAAAGGCTCTTGTAATTTTACTGCTGATAAATTAACTCTTGTATAATAAAGTCTATTTGACAGTCACATTTTTGTCACTTTGACAGCGATAAAAAAGGTGCATCGTTTTTTATCACCGATAAAAATGCCTGTTCCTCAAAAGCAGAGTACATCTAGTAGCCGTACGTCACTTTAAAATCTGTACTGTCAGCTATAATTTACGAGTATTCGACATGTGTGGAAACTAGAGAAGAAAATATTGAAATCAGTACACCAAACCAAACAATTTATAACAACTGTGTTTTTAATAACTGTTCCTTCAAATAATTGTATAAATAAAGATAATTATTGTTGTTGTTCGTTCACATATTCTGTCGTTAATTCATCTTGCCAAAAAACACTCGAGCTTTTCTTTTATGGATACATTTCTTTTAACTCAAAATTTTGCCAATCAGTAATTTTGCTCGATAAACTGACATTTGACAAAATCGCTCGACCTCCGGTCTCGCGATTTTTTCATGTCAGTTTTTCTTATAAAATCACTGATTGGCAAAATTATTTCGTTACAAAGAGAAATTTATCCGATAAAAAAAGCTCTTGTGATTTTACTGTTGATAAAAAACCTTTTGTTTATTCATTATATCAAATATACGTATATAAAAATGTTTTTTGTTAAATTTAGATAATTTTGTACATGGAAAAAGACAATTGCCATTTTCATCCGTTCTGAAAATTACCGGTAAATACCGGTTAACCGGTTATTTACATTTTTATTTACCGATTTACCGGTTATTACAATTTCCGGTAAATTGCAATCCCTATTAAGCAGGAAGTACTCTCTTGAAAGATTGAACAACTGCTATGAATCGTAATGAACAATGCATAATTTTATTTTTCGAATTATTATAGTATGTTGTTACTTTTTGATGGATTCTTATGTGCATTTTTAGCTTATATCATAGACTGAGTGTGTTTAACTTGGCTTTATATGTAGGTTTATGATATTTGTGCCTACACACGTAATAATAATTGATTGGTCTGCTAGGTAGGCATTTCTATTTAATTTTAGTTGCCACAGTGATATTTTATAGCTATGTTTTTAAGCCATTCAAGGCTGTGTTTAACTTGTATGAGCAAGCGCGGATTTACGGGGGAGTAATCTGTAACCATCAACTTTCGTTTTAAAATTTCATAATTTTTATTATTTTATTTTATATTTTCGAATATATTTTTATTTAGTTGCAATTTTAATTTTCGAGGAAAAACATTTTTGTTATTTCAGCACACAGCTGTGTTACCCTCCCCAGGCTCAAGGCCCAGATCCGTCCTTGTGTATGAGCTACATTACAATCTTTGCATGTGATTTTTCTCTGAAAGATTTTCTGTCTGATTAAATTCTAAGAGCCTAGCTAACAATTTATAAATTAATTCAAAATATAAAAGTATGGAAATTGAAATAGTTTGATATTGATAAACACAATGTGTCCTTTAAAAAGAGGGTACGACATTTCATCGACAAAAAATTCTTATTGTCCGGGTCGAAACGGTTTAGTTCTTTTTGGTAGGCCTTTGAATTTCTTCCTGTATATAATCTCGTTAATTAAATGGGTTATAGTTCTTTAGCTATTCGGTCAAGTTATTTAGAAGAACATTTTGCAAAACTTTTTGATTGAAATAAAAGATTCCTACCTAACTTGCTGGGCCACTTCACTTACCCAGGCTATTTTTAGTACCTTCACTCATCATAGAGTAAATGAGGTAGAACATTAAATATTTTTTTACTTATTAGGTTTACCAGGTTTTACAGATATAAAAATAGTGCTTCCCTTATATGGTTCGTTTCTGTGACAATATGCTAGGTTTTTTGTCGATAAATATGTCCTTTCTACCATTTTCGTCTGGGCACTTTTTTTTTTAACACATTGTATATAGTATATATTACTACAATTTACATGAGTTGTATTAACTTAGGGCAACAAGCTCGAGAAGAAAAATAAAGATAAAAGGAGGAGGGCCTATAAGGCTATTTTTGGTCAAAAAATTTCAATTTTTTTTTTATCATATACAGGATGCGCCACTTAAAACTCCCCAGACTTGTAACTTTTTTATTTTTGAAGCGATGACCATGTTGGGCACATCAAATTATAGACATTTTTTAAAGCCTTTGAACATGCATAGAGAGTGATTAAACAATTTTTTTTTTTGAAAAAAATTGTTAAGAAATGAAACTTAATTCCTTTGAATATTTTTTTATCCCTGTACATGAACTGTGTTAATGTTTTCTTGCAAAGGTTTTAATTAGCTTCTTCAATTTATGTTATTAAAATAAAAAAATTTAAAAAATGAAAATTTTGCAATTTCCTATTTAGTACATTTTAATATAAGTTTGTTTTTAAAAATATTTCTTTCGTTTGTTTCTTGTTACTGTTTTGTTACGTTGATTATTGTTTGTGATATGTCTTTTGCAAATAAAGCATAAAATTATTATTTACATTTTTTTCAAGTTATTTTAAAAAAAGTCAATTTGGAATCGAAAGAGTGTTTTTAATTTCTTTCTCTAAAACCAAAAAGAATTTCGAATATGACGTAATAACATAAATTGAAGCTAATTAAAACCTGTATAAGAAAACATTAACGCATTTCATGTACAGGGTGAGGTAAAAAAATATTCAAGGAAATTAAGTTTGCTCTCTTAACAATTTTTTCAAAACAATTTTTTTAAAATCACTCTGTACACATGTTTAAATGCCTTAAAAATATCTACAATTTGATGTGCCCAACATGGTCGTCTCTTAAAAAATAAGAAAGTTACAAGCCTGGGGAGTTTTAAGTGGCGCACCCTGTATATTAAAAATCTAATCTATTCATCCCCAAACAGGGCTTCCCCCAACCCATTCCCCTCCATGTATCCCCCATTAAATTATTATAGAACCAGTTTACATTAGCACACATGCTTGAATGTTTTTGAACTTAAAAAATCATAGTTCCTTTGAATAAACTGTATCCTAAGCTCCCTGTACTACCATACAATACCACAACATCCCCCAACACCCCCAATGACAAGCACCCTCTCCTCCTACAACATAAACCTTTACCCTTACAGTGTAATAATCATTATTGTCTTCTGTTTATATTTATACTACTAGACATATTTTCGAATTATTATAGTAACATAGTGGACATGATGGTAACGGAGGTGTATTACATGGTAATTTGAACCTGTCCCTCAGCCAATGACACGAGATATTTATGTGAATACCTCTGTAGAGCATAAATGCCTCTCACTCCCAATTATTCTAATAACTTTTTAAATATATCAAATTTTATGGATTGATTATTTTAAATTTATAAGATAGGTAAGTATAAAAATTTTTACGAATGTTTTTTTAAATGTTACACTCTGTTACTACCATTGAGTAACAGAGGGTTAAAGTAACAGTGGTAAAATCTCTGTGAAATTTGGTGTAATGCAGTACAAACAACTGGAACTGGAACTTTAAAATATCGTAATTTAAGTTGTTTTTGCAACAGGGGATTTTATTCTTGCCAGAATCCTCAAGACTATCAAGTGGTACAGGAACCCACCGATCAGTTGTTACAAAACCCCACAAAGTCAAAATAATATTTTTAAGGGCAATTGACGATAGCGCAAAAAGGTTCAAAATTTCTGAGAAAGACGTTTCTTATGAGCCTTACGAGAACCTCTTAAAAATTGTACCCAATCCAAAATTGAAGTGATTATTGAATTCGTAAAAAACACGTTTACCATTTTTAACGAATTCAATAATCCTCTTGAAGTCTTTGAAAACTAGGTGCTCTGGAAGTTAAGACTGAAATTCCAAAGACTGAAATGGTTTGTTCAAGTTTAGTGTTTTTAGTGCTTTTTTTTTATCATTAAAATATGCCTTAGCTACTACGTAGGTCACATACGAATACCTATCTAAATAAAAAACGTGTGAAGATTTTTATTTCTTATTTTTATAATAAAGGATCTAAGGTAAGTTATGTTAATTAATTTTTGTTTTGTTATATTATATTGATGCAAATCATTCAATGAAAACTCCACTATGTTACTGGTGGACTACTGGACTATTACTTTTAATGTCCCTTGATTCTGATTAAATTAATACGCATTTTCAACCAAGAAAATAAGAGTAATTAAGGGTAATTCTTGTAGTAGGCCTTTTAGGTACCATAAATACAATATCTTAGAGATGTACGTACCTAGATTTTAAATGTTCAATCATTTAATAACAAAAATTAGGTTTCTTAAAGGGAAAAAGTAACAGAGTGGATTTATTATTCCTAAGAATATAGATAAGACATGATTTTATCTCTTTTAGCTTGGCATGTAATAAAACTAAGCCATAAGTTTATTTGTTGCACATTATTTCTGTTATGAATGTCTTCATGTTCATATTTAAAATAGTTATTTTTCGTATAGTAACAGAGTGGTTTGATTTATCTGCATCAGCTAACAAATTGACCAATTTCTTCTAAAAAACCAAAGAAAGAGCGCTGCTCATAACTATATCTTAAAGACAAACTATTGAGCAAATAACTTAACATCTAAGCATGTGTACTAATGTAAACTGGTTCTTTAATAATTTAAGCGGGATACATGGAGGGGGAGGGTTGGGGGGAGTTCTGTTTGGGGAGGAATAGATTAGATATTGAATATATATAATCAAAAAGAAATTTCGAAATTTTTTGACCAAAAATAAAAAGGGCCGAAAACCGGCCTTATAGGCCATCCTCCTTTAAAAGCACAAGTGGTATTTACGGAAAATATTTTACGAAAATATTATTATGTCAGTGGCCGCATCGTATTTTACAGCGATAAAACTGCATTATGGTGTTCCGTCATTGCTGTCAAAGCCAGTCTAGCTGCTTTACCACTAACAATGACATTTGACTGGTGCAGTGGTCTCAAAAATCGGGATTTAATTTATCATATTAATGAGGGAAATAAACAGTAAAAATTTAAGTGACGTTTCTGAATAATTGTCTTTAATATCACGATGGCGTCATTCAATATATTTGAAAAAGATCATTTTTGTGTTATTTGACGAAAAATTGTTATAGAAAAACCTCAAAAGTCACTTGCTCACTGCATTTAAGTACTATACCCGACAATGTTGACATCATCTGGGCGACTATAGTATTCGAGTGTAATCAAGTATTCTGATGTTTGTGCAAACTGCTTCAAAGACCGTGTCACATTTTATAGTAAATTGCACACTATGGCGTGTACACATTTAGCAAATCGAGTATGAATATATCGTTTTTCTATCTTTGAATTCATAGCCGAGAAACAAATTTTCGTCCTACTAAAAACGAAAAACCTTAAAAATTACCTTAATTTTGTAGCCTTTATTCGCCCTCACGATAAGATAATGCGCAATACCAGTGGGTTGAAAACTTCTCGGCACTCTCAGCGACAAAGCAAAACACCCTGGTTTGCTGGTGCTCTCTCTGACCATAAAAGCTCCTACGGGTTCCTGTCCCAAAATCTCCAAGGCTATCTCTCTGGGAATCCCCGCCTGAAACCAAGGCGCAAGCCTCAGTTCCCCCTCCTCCCGGTTGTTCAGCGAATCGGTCCGTTCCGGCAACGGTGGTGGATTGGGGGTGAAGCCGATGAGGGTATTCTCCGTGCCGGTTTGCGGACCCGAGCTGGAGCTGCTAGAGCTTATCTGGGATATTCGTTTCGATTTGAATTCCTTCTCTGGTTTGACGGTTAGCAAGCCGTTGTCAATTTCTATGTGCTTCGTTAGATTGGAGTTGTTCTCTATTTCATTTTTTAGGTTATCGACGGCGTTGTTTGATTTGTTTTTTGTTTCTTCAGTTTCGTTGACGTAGCCGCCGGAGAGGGGTCGGTTTGTTGGACTACCTGGAGTAAGAAAGGAAATTAGTATGATTTGGAATTTTTTTTTTAACTCATTAACTCAAAATTGAAAAATTTTGATATTTTTGGCGTGTTTTGGTTATACTGTATGTCAGTCTGTTCGTCTGTCCGTCTGCCACTTCGTCCGTCATGTTTTTGTGAGCACCTCGGTAAGCATGATAATTTAAAATGGACAAGTCCTATTTCATTGAAATTAGGACAGTAAGTCAGTGTTTGCCAGAGGAAGAATTCTAGACGTTTCTGAAGAAAAATCAATCAATAAATATAAAGGTTAGCTTATTTTATCGTATTTCAAGAGCAAAGTAATCGCCAAAAAGTGACTCGTCACTGTTTTTTTATCATTTTAATTCAGTTTTAGTATAATAAATGTTTTCAAACTTAACTACATTCTGAATTAATCAATTAAATGTCTAATTTTGACCAGTCTACAAAAAACCGGTTAAAATCACCTGTTTTTTTCCATTGTGGTTTTTTCCAGCCAACCTTGTTTTTTTGTGATAAAGTTTGCATTCTAATGAGTAAGGACATTCATTATGTCGAAAAACTTGAGGAGCTTTATGCAGAGTGCAGGGCGTTACAAAAATCAGTTACAAGTCCTAATGCGAGTGAAAGAAAATTTTTGTGTCGAAAAATTGGACGATTTGTTTGGTACACTTATTCCATGCAAATGCTTTTTAAGTTGACGAAAATAGATCGAGATAAACGGTTTTTAATTAACCTTAGAAAAAGGGACTCTCTGTTTTTATTTATTGGTGGAAACAGCCACTTACTCATCATCAAGCAGTAGCCCAATGAAAATGAAGATGAAAGATTCGAAGCCAAAAAAAAGTTTTTACAAGAAAACCAAAGAACCCCGTGATGATTATAAAGGTTTTTAATGATTTCTAAATACCTGCTGTTCTTTTGATAGAAATGCCGCTCATGTATTGCTGTCAACACTTTATGTTCATACTTTGGAGAATTTATTTATAGTCAAACTTTCCACACTGTATAATATACAAACTTTGCTATTTATCAGTAAAATATAGGCAATAACTTACCCGGGGTACTACTGTTGTTCCCGTCGCTAACCAAGGGACAACTATCCTCATCATTATTGTGATTGCTATTCCCCGTGAGTCCCATGGCTATTCGCTTGATCAAAGGTGGTTTTTCCGCCATTTTTTTGTAGGAATTCATCTCCGTGGGCGAGTTGCTTTCATCGCTGCTCGGGGTTGATTGCTGGGAGTTGGTTTTCTCCGTCGTCGGCCCCAGAACGTTATATTTATGCGTGTGCACGGGTTTTAATCCGGGTATCGTAGACGGCGGTGCGAGACGCAGTGTGGAGGCGTCGGTGTTTGGAAGCTGAACATCCATCTCGGTGGGCTGATGGTGATTGTTTTGTTGATTGGATGATTTGTCTTTCTTTAAGGCGGCCGATAATTCTTTTGTCTATCGAAAGAGAACACAAAATCAGGTTAAAAGTGTCGTCGAAGCGCTATTAAGAAAATGAGATTGTAACACCTCTTCTAATATACAAATGACGTGGCAGTCTAGGATTTGTGAGGAAAATCTCTAATACATTAATTATACTCTGTTTGGGAAAGATTAAATAGTAATAAATCAGACAGGCAAAGACCGGTGTACTACTTTTCCTTTTAATATTCATGGAAATTATACCCAAAAATCTAGATAAATTCATTTTTTATGAAATAAACGTCTGTTTTTTAATTATCAAATTTTTCCAGTTCGGAAATTACGGCGGTAATGATATTTGTGAATACTTTTAGTCATATACATGATAGTACAGTACCTAGAGGTAAAAAATATGCAAAACTTTAATAATGTCATATTGAACGGATTTCGTTCATTTTTGGCAGTATAATAGTAAATGCTTCACAGAACAGTTTCTATATTGTGCGGGGGCTTGCTAATTTATAGGGGGTGGATGATCCCCTCTCAGGAGGTGGCACTTAGAAAAAAAATATATTTATTGGAGCTAAAGTAGAATCAAATTTTAACATAAATTGCTAGTTTTAAGTTATAACGACTTCAAAATTGCGATTTTAGTTTAAAAAAAAGGTATTTCCAAACGGCTTTCGTCAAGTATCTCGAAAAGTATTACTTTATCGAAAAAATGTTACAGACCAATTACAGAAAGTATAAACTGGGAATTAATTATATTTTTTTGTTTATTGATGTAAGATTAATAATTTCGGAGATATTTAAGTTTACATTTGGCATCCAAGTGTTGATAAGATAATTATTTAGAGTGAGAGTTAAATATCTCAGAAACTGTGACACCTACGTTAAGGATGCTAATAGGTAGAATAATAGGTTATTAATTAAGCTTTCAATTGCTTTTTATTTGTTTCTGTAGCATAAAAAACAAAGAAGTTATGACCGAAGCAATGTGCGTCTACACATTTTTTTAATAACAAAGTCGCCATCTTGTTACTGTTATTAGCCAGTAATTAAAAAAAAAAGGAATTTCAAACATTGTTTCTCATTAATATATAGCATGACGTAGATGCTCAAATTTTTTGGTTTGTATACAGTACTTGCTTTAGAAAAAAATACAGTTTAAACTATAAAGGTATTTTCGATAAAACGTAATTTTCTTTTCCTTTTCCAAATATCTCAATAAATATTAGTTTTATTGAAACATGGGTAGAGACCAAAAATAAAGCTCATAAACTGATAATGAATTTCGCTTGTTTATTTATTTACATAGATTTAATAGTTTCGGGGATATGAAAGTTTACAAATGGCGTCCGAACGTTTATAAGACGAAAAATGCAGTTTAAATGTTAAATATCTCAGAAATTGTGACACCTACGTCACTCATGCTAAGAGATGAAATTAAAGACAATTAAATGCGCTTTCAAATTCTTTTCTACTCGTTCCTGTAGCATAAGAAATAAAGAAGTTATGACGGAAAAATCTGCGTATTTATATTTAGTTATATAAAAAGGTCGCCATTTTGTTACTCTAATTAGCCAGTAATTTAAAAAAATTATCTCAAATACAGTTTTTCGTTAAGATGTAGCATTACTAGATGCTCAATTTTTTTGCTCATTTAAAGCACTTGCTTTAGAAAAAAATGCATTTTAAACTTTAAAGGTAATTTTGAAACATTTGGATACCAAATATAAACTTAAATATCTCCGAAATTATTAATCCTACATCAATAAACAAAAAATATAATTAATTCTCAGTTTGTACTTTCTGTAATTCGTCTGTAACATTTTTTCGAAAAAGTAATACTTTTAGAGGTACTAGACGAAAGCCGTTTGGAAATACCTTTTTTTTTTTAGCTAAAATCGCAATTTTGAAGTCGTTATAACTTAAAAACTATCATTTTATGTGAAAAATTGCATAGAACCTTTTCTTCTTAAAATTTGATTCTATTTCAGCTCCAATAAAAATATATATTTTTTAAGTGCCACTCCCCGAGAGGGGGGTGGCATCCACCCCCTATAAATTGGCAAGCCTCCGCACAATATAGAAACTTTTCTGTGAAGAATTTACTATTATACTGCCAAAAATAAACTAAATCAGTTCAATATGACATTATTCAAGTTAGAACCTCTAGTTACTGTACTATGAGAGAAATCAAAGATACGATACAGTTCAGGGTGGCAGAGACAAGAGTATCGAGTTTTTAAAACACAAGCAGATAATAATTTACCCAAAAACTGCATACCTATATATATCGTAAGCCTTAGTGAGGTAGCACATTGTAGCCATGAAAAATAATTTGGTTAGCTAATTAACTTAGGTTTTGACGAATGTTATTCTTTGAAAAATATACTAAATATGAATTACGTATTATTGTAAGTTCTGATAGACTAGCAATAATACAGGGCGATCTACCATGACATGCGGAAAATTAATCAGTAGGTTGTCCCCACCAAAAGGAGTTAAAAAATGAAAAATTAAAAAAAATTACCAAAAAAATTACCTTATTTTTTTGTAGAAATGCGCCACCAATGACTTTAACCAATCTCACGTAACGCGGTACAACCATAACACTTTATCAGACTTGGGATTGGTACTATTGACAGCAAAGCTGGAGAGGGTAGATGTGACTTTTTGGTTTTAATCAAATTGCACTACAAAAATAGCGAAATAAATCGAAAAGGCATTGACCCTATGCTAGTGAACTCTACAGCAAGAAGTAAATATAAGAGATATTTACTTAAACCCGTCAATAACACGAAAACACCAACATCGGAGGTGCTTTGTACCTGCCGGTGTCCTGATTGTTCGACAGAAAGCAAAAAACGTGGCTATCTTCGCTTTTTATGCCAATTAAGGAAATGTAAACAAACATCTCCAATATGTTCTTTCACAAGTAAGTTCGTCGCCCTATTACTGACCACAGACACGTAACAGCAGCGTATCTTCGTAAGTTTTAACGCTTTTTAATATAGTAAATTACCTCAGAGCAATCTAAAATTTTACAGGTGCTTTCCCACATTGAAGACTAGTACACCATTTTATTTTCCGCATATCATGGTAAATCACGTTGTATAAGTATCAGTTCATTTGCTCTCTGAAAATGCCTGTAAGACACCAAAGATGAATGCAACGTCAAGCTGTTCTAAATAACAGCACACATAACAGTACATCCTGAATAAGTACATAATACCTACATACATATTAATATTAAAACATTGCCCGATTATAGTTTCCAGCATTAAAATTTTTTAACTGCGGTAATTATATTATTAAGAGGTATGGTAATAACTAAAGAAATACCCAAGCAGTCATTAAAATATTTATATCCCCTTTTGGATTATTTTTATTATGGCCATCAACTATTGCGTTAAATGTCAGAGAGTAGAAAAATACAAATAAAAGAACGTAGGATTTATAGTTGGCTCTTAAAGAATAATACTTTGTAGAAGTAATTATGAGAGGGCTATTATCATCTAATTATTAGGATGGAATGTGTGGCATCTGTCCTTGTTACCATACAATGAGAGATGGTTAATAGGCGCCGTTTCCTAAGAAGAATATACAAGAAGAAGTGCTAAATGAGGCAAGAACCAATCAAAACGCAGCGCGCAAAATGACGTCAAAGTAGACATATTTAAATGTCCAATAGAAATAACGAATACTTTACTATCTAAACTCACCAAAATAAACACTAAGAACATAATTCGGTGTTTTCACAAATTTTAAAATCTCATTGACTGTGAAGGTAATACTTAATTATAACTAAAAATATTTGAATTTCCACAACCAGTTGAGTAATATCCAAGAAAAAGTATTTTTAAATTTGAATTAAAATTTTACCGCCCAAAACACTAAGCTATATTGTTGACATCATCGGTCATAAACACCTAACCTCAAAAATACATATGTTTTAAAAATTTCCGTGTAATATGTCACTATTATGAAAATTTCCGCTCGGTTCTCGTATTTTCAACTAAAAAATCTTGTTCAATGTAATGTTCATAAAGTTTTAAATATCTTCTCCCAATAAAATAAGGCGATTTTTGTAGGTTGGAAATCAAACCTATAATTAGGCAATCCAACGACCTGTCAAAATTATTTTTCAATATGGCGCTGAGGGCAAACATGGGGTTTATTTTAATTAACTCGCGGAAACGTAGCCAAGGCAACCGAAAAAAAACTCATTTAACGAATGAAAATAAAGGATTGCCGGATGTTTGCCCTCAGCGCCATGTTGGAAGTCACGTGGTTTGGATCGCCTAATTAGGCAATCCAACGACCTGTCAAAATTATTTTTCAATATGGCGCTGAGGGCAAACATGGGGTTTATTTTAATTAACTCGCGGAAACGTAGCCAAGGCAACCGAAAAAAAACTCATTTAACGAATGAAAATAAAGGATTGCCGGATGTTTGCCCTCAGCGCCATGTTGGAAGTCACGTGGTTTGGATCGCCTAATTAGGCAATCCAACGACCTGTCAAAATTATTTTTCAATATGGCGCTGAGGGCAAACATGGGGTTTATTTTAATTAACTCGCGGAAACGTAGCCAAGGCAACCGAAAAAAAACTCATTTAACGAATGAAAATAAAGGATTGCCGGATGTTTGCCCTCAGCGCCATGTTGGAAGTCACGTGGTTTGGATCGCCTAATTAGCAGCCTATTTTTAGTAATCAACAATATTGAGACATCATATGCCTCAATTTTTAAATGTTTGCTTGGAGCCATACTGTCTTCAAATGAGAAGTGCGGATATAATCATTAAAAATGGCAATAAACTTAAAAACCTAAAAGTTGAGGTTATGTTAATGCAACCGATGACGTCACAGTCCGTTTTGTATAATACCCGTTCAGTTATTCAGTTTTGATATTAATTTGTTGAAATTTTAAGTTGATAGATGAAAGAATGGTGTTTGAATATTGGTAAGTGCTTTTATGTATGGAGTACTTCATTTTAATAATATCAAAAAAGCAAATTTGCATACAATGAAAACACCTATTTTCCAACAAGACACTGGGTAAAATTCACAAGTATCAAATAAAATTTCTTATCAGTCTCTTCTGACTATTTTCAACCATATTGTTAAATATTGTGACGTCACAAAATGCTTGCCGTCTTTGTCTAACAATTGTCGATTGAACACTCCTTCCTGGTTATCCTTCTTGGTCGTTTCCTACCAAAAATCAAAGAGGATTAGATGGAGTGGAAGGTTTGCGTATACGCACTACGCAGGCAACAGCACCATCTGCTGGGCCGGGTACGGAAGCACTCAAGTCGCACATACATACCACAGATCTAATCAATTATCTTTTAGACCTGGAGCCCGTGGTAAAATTTTAAGGTACGTTTTAATATTAAACTATTGATTGAAATTGTCAAACACAAAATTTAAAGTAAACCCAAAGGAAAATAGAAAACATTATACAGTGTGTGCTATTTAATACCGCAACACCCCGTTATTTTGGAACGCGTTGCACGATTTTAATTTTTTTTGAGATAAAGTGCTCGATGAACTCTATTTGACTGTTTTGAAAAATTTGTAATTTTCATATTTTCAAGGCCTACTTCGAGATCGACTATTAGGCAATTTTTTATCGGCAAATTGGATAGCGTATTCGATGTGCAGTTGTCTCAAATACCTCTATCCAAATTTAAAATTTATCACTTTTCGACTGGCCCTGTATAAAAGTCGGTTAGTTTTACTAAAAAGGTAACGTAGTCATTCGACTTTAGGATACTAAATGAGGAAAAAACAACAACAGATGTCAAATAATGAACATAACCTCTTCCGAGTCTTTCAAATGTCACTTATCATTTCAGTGCTCGCAAAAGCAACTAAAAATTATTTCATGATCATGATCGTAGAACCTGTTTTAGTAAAACCAAATTCCAGTTTCAACAAAATATAATTTTACTTGTATTTTGCATTAATAATAAAAATACAAATCACAACTGAAATTACGTAAACACAATGGGAACATAACCTTAAAATTTATAGCTTTGACGTTACGGTTGATATGATGAGCAAGTTGCCAAGTCGCCTAGATATTTTTCAATTTTGTACTGGCCTGTAATTATTTCATTAGAATAACCTTTTTCCTTATTTACTTATGAGGTACCCCAAATTTTTTGATGATAAAACCTTTATCAACAAGTATTTATTTATTAAATAACCCAGTATACCGGGCGTTCTGTTTAAGTTGACACAACGAAATATCTCGAGAACAGCGCATTTTCGAAGGAGAAATAAAAAATAATTGATTATTTTTGATTCGGTGGACATTTACAAGGTTATTTCAAGGTCAACTTTGTTTTTTCAAATGGAGAGATGCAGAGGGTGAACGACACATTCAGGTGGCCAAGAAATAATGACTTACTGTGGTACATTAGGCCCATATTAGATTAAATAGGTCGTCGCTTGCTTTCAACATTTCATGCCCACGAAATTACATAAACCCACCCACTATGATTTCAGATGAATATATTTTTTATGATTTAATAATGGTAACTCTCGTTTCACTCTACTTGCGCAATCATCACTCTATTAAATAAAGATATTTCAATAGCATATAATGTACAAATGAAGACCCAAAAATAAACACAATGTACGCAAACTGTATAAATAATAGAATCATAAAAATGATTTTATATTACTGAGATAAACTTCCCTTTTCAGCATCTGTGCGAAATATTTATATTAAACTAAAGTAAAAATTCTAAAATATAACGTAAAATAATGCGATAGTGGAAGAAAACATTAAATTTTGATGCTGATTTATAAATTAATCAATTTTTGTTTGCTAGCATAGCAGCTAAACAAATAGAATTCTAATCCACGTACAGTGATATTCATATTTATTTACAAATATACATTGTGTTTTTTTGCTATTTTTTATCGTTAAAGTAGAAAATGTGCTTACAATCTTTGTATTTTTCTGAGAAACTAAATATGTGGCTGTACTATACAATAAAGTTTTGAGTCACATGCAATAGGTTTTTTTTTAATATGTACTTTCATAATAGTTCTTGTTGATAAAATCATAAAATTGCATTTATTTAAAAAATTTCATTCCAAATTGTATGCATTTGAGAATAGGCAACTTAACAGAAACTAGGAAAAAACTGATCTCGAACGGACAGCGCCTGTAAACGCGTCGAGAACAAGATTGTAAGAGTAAAAAAAATAATCTGCTTTCGCGAATTGGCGAGGGCCGATGTGAGACGTTGTTAAATGCTTACCCAAAGTACTTTATCCGTTTGAGTTTGATCCAATTGGGACGCAATTACGTCTTGAAAGCTTGGGTGTTTTTGCAGCTGTGCCGCGTAAGCCATCTTAAATGCATTTCCAACTATCGAGTTCAACTCTTCTGCCTGAAACAAGGATACACAAATTACTTTTCGATGGGAAATTTTATAAAAAATGTCAGATGAACAGGAAAATTGAACACAACCGTTCGTTTCTCAACTAGTAAAAGATAAATAACACATACAAATTGCTTTAAATAACATGTCACATCGCAGGTAATTTTATTAATTCAAGAATTATAGGCAAAATGATGGAGAAAATGATTGGATTTTGGCATTTGTGTCCTTTTAGACGTGTAGATTCCAATAATATAAATAGTAACACGTTCTAATAGCTTAAGATTAATATTGATGCCTAAAACTCGCTTCAGAAACAGACATTTAAAAGGATCAATGATTAAAGAAAAAAATAAAATGCAGGTTTTATACATATTAAGAGAAATTAGTTTTTCTCGTCTCCTGTAAAATTGCTAATTTGGAGATAGGTATTGTTTCTTAAGCGTCGAATACTATCCTGGATACTGCATCTCGATATAAGCATTCAACCAATTACAAAAATATCTTTGCAAGATTTAAACAAATTTATTGCTAACGAAGTTAAAAATTTTATAACTGATAGTGATGAAGTCAGTTTTCAATTCTTTTAAAATATCCAATTACAATAAAATATCTATCTAAAATAATTAAAGCTTCTGTAAATCGTATAACCAAGAAATACAAATATTACTCTTATCACAAGACTTTTATGAGGACGATTTTAAAATTGTATTAATTTGGTTAGGCAAGTGGGTCATCAATGAATGTATGGGGCGGTATAAAAAACAACTATGTCTTGTATTAGGTTTTTTTTTACGGTGAGACATTAAATGGCTAAAGATACCACGATTTCTCGCGTTGATATTTAGAGGGGCTGCTTTAGGAGAACATATGGTGCTATAATCATCGAATAGTAAAACATATCTTAACTAATTTGGGGATGAGACAAATGGTTGTGGATGGGCTGCAATGTACGTTCCTTACGGGGCCAGGCCTACCTACAACCACGGAAGATATGCAGGAAATAATGACTGTACCATTTGCTGCACCAAGTGTTAGCGAAGCTGTACTAACCGATGTTTGAAATATAACTGGAAATCATTTACGGCTGTGTATCAGCGAAAATGAAAATATTTTCGAATTTCATTTCAAGTGCCTTCATCAAGTTTTCTGACAAAGCTTTCGTTGCCTATTTTTGTGCAGGGAACAACTATCATAGATTGAAATTTTTTCATTTAAAGAGTCGAAAATCCATAAAACAATTACCCAAAATAGATCTATGACACCTTATATCAATAGAAAGCTTTTTCAAGGGCTTTTTTTTGGTACCATAGCGTATGGGATGCTCCATTTGAAAAAGTAAGTAGATTTGGCGATTTCGCAAGGGTAAACTAGACATTTTTTGACAATATTTGACATAGACAAGATAAGATCTCAAAATGCTGTTGCTTTACGTCGCTTAAATAAATCACCCTATATATTTCAAAATATTATCGCTACTTCTTTGAGCCCACTACCACCCCGTTTTCTTGAAATTCTCGACGTATTTTATAAGACAGCCAGAATATTTGGATGACGTCCTCTATACAGGGTGATACAAAAAAAATAAGGTAATTTTTTCGGTTATATTTTTTAATTTTTCATTTTTTAACTCCTATCGGTGGGGTCAACCTGCTGATAAATTTTCCGCATGTTGCGGTAAATCACCCTGTATATACAAAATCATCTATAATTTTTTTCGATATTTGGCAACAAAAATTCTAAAATTACTGGACGTTAATAAATAATATAGATATCCTATTTTTCCTGATCGAATAAGTCAGTATCTCACTACTATACCTTAGCTGGGAAAGGAGGATAGTAATGAATTGAACTATCAATAGTGTCAAGCAGCATGTCATTCAGCGACGTTGATTTGATAAGCCTTTGTAAAAATTATTTTGAATTGGACCCTCTCCAAATTTAAAGCAATGGGATCTGTTGTACGCACTGACCACGTGCATTTATTTATTACTATTCTGCTTTCCCGGCTAAGGTATAATTATTCTTCTTATTTGTAACCTACTCACATAATCTTTGTGATTTTCCTTTTAGTGGTAGGTAAAAGACTATAAAAAAATACAATCCTCTTTGCAATTTGCTCGTAAAAGCCTGTAAATTATTATCGGATCGAGGATTATGGGTTTTAAAAGCTAGGGACCATTGTGCTAAATTATTTAGGTATAATATTATCCAAGAATAACATAAAAGATTTAACGTTCGAAGTAACCGCATACATGGATTAATTTAATGTGAGGGGTGACATAACGACGCTGGTTGATGAGTGCTGCAACGGAGCTTCTTAACATCAGGTTCACAACTAGACATCTGACATCTGTATTTCAAACATATGCAGATGAAGAGGTGAATCAAAAAACAAAATTTAACTGACCTGACAAGTGCAAAATAAAACTACCGGGTGTTTTAAAGTTCCTGAATCAAACAATCTCTTTTATTTTTCCTTCTATCAATTATAAAAAATTAATCAACAGAAATGTTAAGGCCTATATAATGATCTTAAAGAATAATTTTTCAAAATAAAAAAGGTTCGTGGCAATCAGCCAAGTAGTTTAGCAATTTTGACACGTTAAACTTGAATAAGATTCCCAATGCGTCACTTTTTATTTACATAAAAATCTACTAATCGACTTTTTTCAAAAACAAATGGGTTCCCCCTCTAGCTAACACTAACTTACTGTCCAAATTTAAATACAGTTGTTTTCTTCTGACTTGAGTGATCGTACTTATAAGATACGTGACGGACGGACAGACAGATCAGTCTGACATTTTGAAAGTTGTTTAAAATTCAATAACGAACATAACGACATGAAATTTTTTCCAGAGATATTTACGGTTTTAGAAAAGTGTCGATCAAATGCAATATACTCTTCGTTTTTGTATTTGCGAGGAGTATGAACCAAATAAATGTAGCTTCACGACTTCACGACACGAAAGAAAAGAAAATTTTTGGAAGTGAGTCGAAATCTGACTTTTTTCAAACTGCAATAAAGTGTGACGGTCGATTTTTACCATCACACTAACCATTATATGCAGTTGAGATTAAACATCTCCGGGGAAGTGTCCCTTAACTTGCTATGCGTAGTATGCATATGTGATTTGCTTTTTATATAAATAGTTAGGCACTGAATGGTCTTACTTTGCGCAAATTGAATTTTTAATGAATATATACATGTAGAAAAGAAAAATAAGCCTTTCTTATTAAGCTATTTATCTTTAAATTCAACACTGTGCATTGTATCAGCAACTGGTTCTTAAGTAACCTTATATAGTTCCTAAAACCTGTTCAGAACTTCGATTACAACACCGAAGCCAATGATGTGATTCAGAAACGCATCAACGGAGACAAATGCATCGGATAGTGGAAGATTAGCAAACTAAGGTAATAAGAAATTTTTTCTTCCTCGTCCATTACAGAACTCAGGTCATTAATCGTGTTTTAAGAATTGTTCGAATCACCTTGAGAGTGGAAAAAAACTATTAAACATTGCTGATCTGGTGCCATCAGCATATAAATTCTCGTTGTGTTCTTCAGACGAAGGATGGTAAGATAATTCACATTACTAGCTGTACAAAAATCACATATTTATATGAACTATCATTGTCGATGACTTTATAGCATTTTCTTATATTTTTATAATATCTTTTATATTTCTTATATCTCTTAATAGGTCAGGCTAGATAAGTGTCAGAATTAAAAAAAAAACATAAGTCGTTACAGCAAACTGATAGTGGAATATTGTAGAACATATCATAACTAATGAAGGAAAAATAATCCGAACCACCTGCGATTATCTGGGGTGAAATGGGGTGGGCTTTTAGGGGTGAAAAACGGTTTTTTGCGATTTCTGGCTTAACCACGCATCCTATCTAAAAAAGTAAAATATAAAAGTTGTAAGTAATAAAGACCACAACTTTTGTGGACAGCATTTTTATCCTAACCTCAAAATTTTTCGAGATACACGTAAAAAACCCTTTCTTCCGTTATTTATTTTTTTCTTCCACAAAAATAATTCGATTTAGCTCAAACTTCGTAAAAGTACACCGTTTGGTGTCCCACATAAGCACTATTTTTTTTTGGATCAGAATATTTAGCGGTTGTTGTTTAATTCAATTAAAAAAAAAAGTGAAATTTTCAACTGCGATTCCTCAAAAAAGTACTTGTCCGATAGAGTTCGGGCAGGGCTCATTTTTTTGTTTTTACTTCTACTTTCAATGAATAAAAAAATATATATAGTGCAATGGAAAAAATTGTCGGAAAATCGAAAATTCCGAAAAAATGCCTTTTTTCGTTGTATGTTTTATAATTATTGTCAAAAATTTGTTATTATTTATTAAAATTAATATAAGTTTGTAATATCAATGTATGCTACAAACAATAAGTAAAATAATTAATAATTAATTAGACTCCTCAACCTCGTTTGATTTATTAAACAAACAAAAAAGTATGATCTTGATTTCTATGCCTTCTATTGTAACGGTATTGGTACGGCGTATAAATGACTGCATTTTTATTTATTTGATAATCTAAATATATATACTTTTAATTTTGATTGTTAATAACTTTTAAATTGTAAAAATTGATAAAAATTGCTTTGTTAATGTTAATTATTAAACATAATATAAATAATTTTTTGTAAAAATAATAAATGTACTTTTTAATACATGATTTTAATAAATTTACAGCATATTCCTAAACTAAGGCGAAGTCTAGCTTAATAGCTACTCAACTTAACCTTTTACATTATAATAATTTAAATCTAATCTAAGTCTAATCCTCCGATTAAAGAACTTATATCTAGATACATAACAGGCTATCTTTTCACTATATACCTTGTTTGCTCCTACATAGTCACATTATATGTCCATTAAAATGGATAGATGAACATCACATCCCATAGGCAACAGTGGCGTTGTGTGTGTAGAAAATGTGTAGAATGGTAAATATTTTCATTAAAATGAAATATTGCAATTCCTGCATTACCGGCTCTTTATATAACGTGATGTAGGCATACGATATTACAGTAAGATAAAACAGTAAGATAAATATGTATTGAAAGGATATTAAAATTTAATTGCTATTTACTTTATAACTGTAAACTGAACTTCATCATGTTACGACTATGGAACGATCGATTTTCTTCTTTTCTAAACTGATTTCTGCAAACGGCACAGCACTACACTATTTGCACAAAATATATTGTCACTAAACTGTGTAAATATGAATAGAGAATATTATTTAGGTATTAAGCAAATCACAACTTAAAATAAAATTACTTTTTCACCAGTTTTTGGTCGGAAAACACGAAAAACATTTATTGACATTAATGGCCGAACTGTCAACTGATATTATGATAATCGAACTGAAGCCGATCGTGCACGAGCGGCCGCGAATACGCCGATGGGCCAATCAGCAACTTATGGGAAGAAGTGCCTTAGATTGTGAGTCTTTCCGCGACAAATAAATCAATGCCATTATGTATCTAGATATAAGTTCTTTAATCGGAGGTCTAATCTAACTTTAAGTAAAACAAAACTAAACATATAGTATAGAATTAAACATAAAAACTAAAGACTAAGAAAAGGCAAATATGTGTATATATATACCCACATACACATACCTACATCCGCACATATATATTTGCTATCTTATAAAATTTGGAGAGAGAGGAAATGAGATTTTATCGTTTTGCGAAATTTAAAATACTTAGAATATAAAAAATTCTGCGTAGTGTACTACCACACTACTGACTAGTGTTTCACTAACCATGGCCATTGAAAAATAATTAAAATAACTGTTGCATATCTGGTACAGTAAACACAGAAAAATGGTATAATTATTTCACTAATTAGTTGTGTAATGGAGCGTAAAAGTATGTAAATATCGATTTATTTCCCAACCCAACAAATATTTATTTCAAGAACATAACACCTACAAACTAGTTTGCCTTTGACATTAAGATTTTGGTATTTAAGTTTTCTAATTATCGCTGCAATCCTTATTTTCAATACCTGCCTAGTTTAATATGTTCATCTATAGAAGTTACATAAACTTCTTTGTAAGTTTTCTAGTTTAGTTTTTTAACCTTGTATATACATTTATTATACGAAAATATCGAAACCTGAAAGTTTTTCTAATTAAAGGGAGGCAAATACACAAGTTGAATAAGAATCTGCAACTTCTCCACTGTCAAGTCAGTACAGTTATTATAAGTTTCAGGTTTTGTACGGAGTAACTATTTGCAAATATTTAAAATTACACGCTGTGCCACCATTCGAAAAGTTTAAAAGCACTGAATAATCTTATTTTGGGACTTAGTATACACTTTGCGCCTCATTAAAAACTTCTGACACGAATTAAGAAATCTTGTTACGGAGAAGACGGGTCTGTGTCGGATAAAATGGAATAATCCTTTCTTCTTCGGAAAATTTGATAATTGATATTTAACTAAGTAATTAATTTGATTGAACATTGTAAAATACTAAATATTAATCAATAATAAACTATACAATTTACACAAATCGTAATACCTATGGCCCTGGATGAATTTCAATTTGGTCAATACCATGAAATAACCTCCAAAGCTCCGTGCTATGTACCGAATCTCGTCTTTGCAGCACAAAGGGTTTCTAAAATATTAAATAAAAATCTACTTTAGGGCACCAGAAGTTGGTCACCAGCATTTCCGGTCACCCTGTATAGTTATAATTTTAGTAATATTTACCTTGATATATGTTATTAATATTTTGAAACAGGAGAAAATGAAACATCACCTGAAAATACCGAATCGGTGTTTTTGGTCTATTGGGTTCCAACTGACATTGGAAAGACTATACAATATTAGCAAAGAATTTTTTCTCATAAATGTATGGATTGGACAACTCATTATGTATCTGCGTATCTTACATCTCTCTTCTTTAATTCTACAGTGTTAATTAAAATCCGAGGACGACCAACAGGAACTGTCAGATGTAAGGAATTTATATTTTATCTATTATGTTTCTGCCTATTTAAATATTGATTAACTCATTGTTAAAATAACATGCAATTGTAGTCATGTAAAATTTAATCTACTTAACCTCCTCCTGCCGTGTAACTTTATCGCAATTAAAGGAAGACTAAATAACTTAATTAACTAAATGTAGAGAGTGGAGATGTGCTTAACATGTGAAATATTTAACACTAACAGAGCTGTTCGTTACTACTCATGCAAAGTAAAAAGAAATAATAGAATAGTAATAATTCATTTATTATTTATAATAATAAATTTTCAAATTATTTTGACAAAAATAAAAAATTATTATGGCGGATAAATAGCAAAGGTTCATCAGAATTCTAACAAACTCTGCTCTTCCATCATTGTATAGGTGTGTGTATAGGTAGGGTCGTAGTTGTGAATTTTGGCACATGAATATTTTTTCAATTTGGTCATACCTCGAAACAAAAAAATCATTATATACAATGCAAACAAAAATATTTTGTTGCACCATTCCTTCAGAATACTTTTCCAAAAATACCTGATACATTATCGTATTAAAGAAAAGCTACCTACTATATTGTCAAAAATATGTACGAAGCCTTTCTAAGACCAGGATGTATACCAGTTCACATTTTTTTAATTCTCCGACTTTTCCAGGTTTTTCAGAAAACTTTTCTGCTCGAAAATGAAAATTAGTGAACGGGGAGAGAAAAATGAAAACATTTTTTGACGAGCGGGGGGCGCAAGATGGGAATCATGACTTTGGACTATAAGTAATTTTAATTAATTTTCGGTGACTTTTTTTATAAATTTATAAATTCCCAGACTTCCCTGACCAAAATCAAATTCCCTGACTTTTCCAGGTTTTCCCTGTTTTCCCTGTTTTCCAGAAAGTATACACCCTGAAGAATCACCCTGGTTAGCGGCTCTAAGCATTTTTCTTCGACGTCGCTTCGCTTCTCTTTTTACTTCCACATCCAGTGGAAGTATAGTAACGACAAAAAAATTTAAAAAAATTTTTATTGTTCAAATAGGCTTAGAATGTCATGAAACGTCGAGATTTTAAGTTTGAACGAAAAAAAAAATGCTCTCGTCTCCAAAGATAAGTGAACAGACATGGTGACACATTTTTGTAAATAATGACGAAGTGTTTGGACAAAAAAAAATGGAAAAAATTACTACATATGAAAAGGATATTTCTTCATACCACTTTAAAATTTTAGATAAAATAAGTGATTTTCGAAAAATAACTACTTAAAATTTAATGTGATGGAATCCCGTTAAAAATGGGTACATTTTGTGGCATAAATTAAACAATTTTCTTATTGTTTTATCTTGAATTATTAAAATTTCGGTGAGTGGTATAAAATAGACAAGTAATGAACACATACTTTCTTCAATTTTTTCCACTCCACTTCCACATTTTTAAGATATTTCTTATTTTAATATTATATTAAAACCACTGATATTTTTTAAAGTATACAAAAAAATGTACCTACTTACATTACTCTCCTCCAATTTGTAAAGCCTGCACCCTCCAGTGCATAAGGTATCTATTTACTGCACTGTGCCTCAGTGAAAATAGAACTAAACTAAAACAACTACTGTGGAAATATGTGAAGAAATAAAATATGACACACATTTGCTGAATAGAATTTACTGAAGTCTATGTCGAGGGTGACGAAATGAAATATGAAACTACACTAAATTTGCTAAGTGTACACATATCACAGAGAAGAATACGATCTGTGTTTGCTCTGGTAGCACGAAACACGGCTACAAGGTGGGTAATAAAATATGACTTGAAAAATTTAACGTTGTGAATGGTGTAGGAAAGACAAGTGAATTTATTACCCAATGCCTAAAAATTAAACAGTTTGCCCATTGCGTTTCATAAATTGCCATATATATACACATTGGATGTAAATAGGTACCAAGGGCGGATCTGGGCCTTGAGCATGGGGTGAGGGAGGGGGGGGGGGGGGGTAACGTCGCATGCTCAAAAATGAAAATTGATGAGCAAGGGGGAGACAATCAGAAAAAAAATTCTAGTATAGAAAAAATAAACACAACTAAATAGAATATAATATATATTCAAAATTATAAAATAAAATAATAAAAATCATAAAATTTTAAAACGAAAGTTGATGGCTTACAGAACCCCATTATCCCCCCCTCTCGGAAATCCGTGCTTGCATAACTTGCATACTCTTCGCCACATTATTGAATTTTCTGTATAATTGTTCAACATTCTATAGTATAAGCATTCTTCGCAATTTTTTAAAAAGAAAAATTTTTTAGGTTTAATTGCTATCCTTATAATTTTAATCATCAGCTGATGATGCCATTTTGATTGGTGAAACGTTTGCAGGTATACTATGCGGTATTTTTGTGTTTGTAGAATCTTATCAAAGGTCAAACACTCTCTCTTTTTTTTAACTTTCATAACTTTTATATTTACTATTCTACTTTTCCCATAAACAATTGGGTTCTTTCTCTAGCTATCACTAATTTATCATCCAAATTCAATCGGACCTTAAGTTATCATGCTCACAAGAAACGCGACGGACGAATAGACAGACGAACATTTTGAAAGTTGTACAGAATTCTATCGCGAATATGATATGAAATTTTTTTCTCTACGAAGATACTTACAATTTTATAAAAATATCGATCAAATGCAATACTCTTCGTTTTCGTATTTGCGAAGAATATAATAAAAAAACTCTAAGTACAGTAACTGTATTACGAAAAACACAAAAAATATAAAATATTTTTTCATTTAGCAGTATTTTCAATTTATATTTATATTATATTTATATTTTTAATTTATAAATAAAAACGACGTGGTGAAAGTTATTATAAAATTTTGGCCATGTACCGAAAAGTTTACGTGAAAGAAAAATGACATTTTCTAATGAGCGCTCCACGCTTTTATTTTTAGTAATATGACGAAAATACTGAGATAGTGGAAAAGTATATTTATTATTTTTTAGTACATTATTGGTAAAAGCGTTTTTTTTAAAGAAATATTTTTAAATATTTCGTACATGTATGTCTCTTTTGGTATTAATTGGATTGAATAGTCATTATGTTGTTTTTCTATGACTTTGTGAATGTATCCACTGTAAATATTGAATTCGATTCATTATTAAAAATGTTTGCACACCAAAGGCTTAAGCCGGCCTTGAGGAACAAGTAATGACAATTTAAATTAAAATTTCTTGGCAGATTCCAAGCTGTGAATATGATGTTATTAGAGTATGCTTGTGATTGTATTAAACCGAAAACCGGTGACAATGTCGAGCCGGGATAAATTTTTCTCGAAGTGTATCTTCTGTCAGTAAAACTAGTTTTCGCAGTTGCCTAATGCACAAATATAAAGTCCTTAACTCATTAATTCTGTACAACCCAATTTATATTATCATTATTTTATTCAGTTCCTTTCCACAACAAAAAGTTTCGATTTGTTCCTTGATTTTATCTGGTATAATATATCTAGTTTTTTTCCGAGAACTTGTTAAGATGGTGAGAAGGCATCGCTTTTATTTTTCCGCTGAAATTTTCCTTTTTCTCGCTAAACAAGCCCCATTAATCACCAGTAATCGAAGATGCCCTTCGCTGGCCATCATGTTCGGTCAAATGATAAATTGTTGCTCGGGATCGATGTCACTTTATATACTGTGCGTCCCCACGGTATGGACATATTATTGTGGGTCTCGTTTAGAATGATATTTCGTCGCTGGTGGAATATTCGGTTAAAATTTAGATTTACATACAAGTTTATTCGTTTATTTATTTACGTATAAATACATTTACATGGTAATACTAATCCCAATAATTAAACTTAACAACAAACTATAAGGAACAGTAAAATAAAAAGGCGGAATACAAAGATTAGATTAAAAAACTAAATGGCAATAATAATACTAGCACGTTTAGCTTAGTTTTTAAAACCATCCAGAGATTTAGTAAATGAACCAAGTACAGTACGGATTTTTTTTGCTGTTGAGCTTATTCTATTCACAGCACAGAGCGCATTGCATATGCTGTTCGACAATAAGGTACATACAGATACAGTGTCCCCGGATGGGGCACCAAAAAATGAGATTTTTTGCATTTTTTTCAATGTTGCGTCACGAAATTTTGTTAGCAAACCTCCGATTCGAATTCAACACCCCAAAAAACATATGGAATGGAAGAAATCAAAACTGACCACAACTTTCCTGGTAAAAACACAATTTGACTGGAGTATAAAGAAACAGTCTTATCAACTTCTATTCGAGCCAAAACATTCATTTCCGTTCCTTCGTCAAGAATGAAATTTTCTGGGGGATCATTGTTGGGCTCTCTTCGGAATTAATTTTCAAAACGTTTAAAATAATTTCTCGCTGGACATTGTCTATCAGGATATCGTTCGGCATAAAGGTGTCTAGCCGCTACGGCATTTTTCTACATTCCCCATAAATAATTAACATGTCCACTTTTTCATCTCTTGTATAAAATTGCGGCATTTTGAACACAATTAACAAGAATTTTAAACAATTTTTAAAGATACAATAAAAACATCGATAAACCAACAAATGTTTGATAAGCTAAATATTTCATTGTTTTCAAAGCCACCTTAGTTACTTCTTAACATTTAATTAGAACAAAATTGTATTCTCTTATTTTCTTTTAGCTGTAATTTTGTTTGTATTTCTAGCACATTTTAATACGACATATGAATAAATGTCTTATTAATAGTATTAATAATTGGTACCACGGTACCAATATGGTTCCATTTGAAAAAAAATGAGTTTTACCCCAAAAACCATTTTGATGAACTTTATTTGCCCATAAATCACGTAATTTAGTATTCTTGACGGGATTTAAATTTTTTTAGCATTACACGGGTCATTTAGAATAAATCGGAACCATCATGGCAAACTTAAATGGAAAACCGCTGCCCAAGGAATCACTACTTCCACATCCGGATTTTATATTCAAGTCACACAACGAAAAAATTTTGTACGTGGAAATAATTGTTTATGGAACTTTAATAATATAATATTTGAAATCCTCTACCCCAAAAACCCATAAAACGATACCCCACATCGGTAGTTGTGATAGAGGGTGGTAGTGGGGGTGGATAAAATAAAAAAATATTTTGAGGTTTCTGGTTCTTGTACACACACTAAATCACATTTTTTTTTCGTCCCTTTAATAATGGGGTGTGGGTGGTAATGGGGGTGGCTAATGCCAAAATTTTTTTTTGAGACCTTAGCTTCTCTTGTCTATATTAAATATCAATTTTATGAACTCTTACCTGCTTGATTTACCTATTTACCCCAATTTACCCCCCAACCCTTCGACGGAACAAGATGAAAATACAATCTAGTTCTAGATCTCGTTAAAGTACATATGTGTACCAAATTTCAAGTCAATATCTCAAACGGTTCCAGAGTAAACGTGCGCACAAAAAAAGTTACAGACCGACAGACAGACAGAAAATTTTTTTCGCTAAAACTTAAAACCTCGACGTTTCATGACATTCTAAGCCTATTTGAACAATAAACATTTTTAATTTTTTTTTTTGTCGTTACTATACTTCCACTGGATGTGGAAGTAAAACTAAACATTATGTAAAAAATATTGACATTTGAAATGTCACTTATTTGGTATCGTTGGATTCAGAAAATTATGCAGAATTCAAAAATTTAATAATATACAGGGTATTCCATTTAAAAATCTAAAGTTAGTGTCACTTCCGGCGAAACCGGAAAAAAATCACTTTTATGTCAAAAAGTGCAGCTTATTATGTATATAGGATATCCCAAATTTCATCAATTACAAGGACGGATCCAGGGAGATTTCTCTGTACGTAGAAAAAATTTTTTCTGGATTTCTGTTTCCTGCTTAACAAAAAATTTTTGGGACGAAAAAAAAAAAAAATGTTTTCGGATTTCTCCCCCCCGCTCATTAGAAAGATTTTGGGATGAAAAAATTTTTTTCAGATTTCTCCCCCCCGCTCATCAAAAAAATTGGGACGACGTTTAGATACATGCGAAGCAAAAATATTCAAATCGCTGACGAACTGAGTTTGAATATTTATTGTAAAATGCCGACTAAGCCCTAGACACCCAGACCGCCACTGGCCGCAGTGCCTCCCCCCAGTAACCTTTCTGGATCCGCCCTTGATCAATTATCTTCAAAACTAAAGGAAATCGTTACACCCGGTATAATAGGCACGTACTTTATTACTTTAGTACAGTAACTAGAGGTTTTAACTTCGGAATAATGTCATTGAACAGATTTCGTTCATTTTGGTAGTATTATAGTAAATGCTTCACAGAAAAGTTTCTATATTGTGCGGGGGCTTGCTAATTTATAGGGTGGTCTTAAAAAATATATATATTCATTAGAGCTGAAATAGAATCGAATTTTAAGAACAAAACGTTCTATGCAATTTTGCACATAAATTGATAGTATTTGAGTTATAACGACTTTAGAATTGCGATTTTAGTTTAAAAAAAAAGGTATTTCCAAACGGCTTTCGTCAAGTATCTCGAAAAGTATTACTTTATTGAAAAAATGTTACAGACCAATTACAGAAAGTACAAACTGGGAATTAATTATATTTTTTGTTTATTGATGTAGGCTTAATAATTTAGAAGATATTTAAGTTTATATTTGGTATCCAAGTGTTTCGAAATTACCTTTAAAGTTTAAAATGCATTTTTTTCTAAAGCAAGTGCTTTAAATGAGCAAAAAAAATTGAGCATCTAGGTAATGCTACATCTTAAGGAAACACTGTGTTTGAGATAATTTTCCTTAATTACTGGCTAATTAGAGTAACAAAATGGTGACCTTTTTATATAAAAAAATATAAATACGCATATTTTTCCGTTATAACTTCTTTATTTCTTATGCTTCAGGAAGGAGTAAAAAATAATTTGAAAGCGCAATTAATTACCTTTAATTCTATTTCTTAGCATGCGTGACGTAGGTGTCACAATTTCTGAGATTTTGAACATTTAAACTGCATTTTTCGTCTTATAAACGTTCGGACGCCATTTGTAAACTTTCATACCTCCGAAACTATTAAATCTATGTAAATAAATAAACAAGCCAAATTCATTATCAGTTTATGAGCTTTATTTTTGATCTCTACCTATTTTTCAATAAAACTAATATTTATTGAGATATTTGGAAAAGGAAAAAAAATACGTTTTATCGAAAATACTGTTATAGTTTAAACTGTATTTTTTTCTAAAGCAAGTGCTGTTTACAAACCAAAAAATTTGAGCATCTACGTCATGCTATATATTAATGAGAAACTGTGTTTGAAATTCCTTTTCTTTAATTACTTGCTAATTACAGTAACAAAATGGCGACGTTGTTATCAAAAAAATGTGTAGACGCACATTGCTTCGGTCATAACTTTTTTTTTTTTTAGGCTACAGAAACAAATAAAAAAACAGTTGAAAGCTTAATTAATAACCTATTATTCTACCTATTAGCATCCTTGACGTAAGTGTCACAGTTTCTGAGATATTTAACTCTCACTCTAAATAGTTATCTTATGAACACTTTGATGCCAAATGTAAACTTAAATATCTCCGAAATTATTAATCCTACATCAATAATATAATATAATTAATTCCCCGTTTGTAGTTTCTGTAATTGGTCTGTAACATTTTTTCGATAAAGTAATACTTTTCGAGATATTTGACGAAAGCCGTTTGGAAATACCTTTTTTTTAAAGTGCAATTTTGAAGTCGTTATAACTTAAAAACTATCAATTCATGTGAAAAATTGCATAGAACCTTTTCTTCTTAAAATTTGATTCTACTTCAGCTCCAATAAATGTATATATTTTTTAAGTGCCACCCCCTATAAATTAGCAAGCCCCCTCAGAATATAGAAACTTTTCTGTGAAGCATTTACTATTATACTGCCAAAAATGAACGAAATCCTTTCAATCTGACATTATTCCGAAGTTTTGCATATTTTTTATCTCTAGGTACTGTACTACTTGTTTACTTGTACAGTTTGCACAGCATTTACATGCTACTCATTTATTTATGTAAATTTCTGACATCTCCTGTATACAAAACTTACTTATTTTAACTTCTCTAATATCACAAACCGTTTCTGAATTGTTTAATTTTGCTGTTCTAAGATGATAATAAATTTAGTTGCGTCCCTCTTTTTCGTGTATACCACAGGTCGGAGGTACAAATTACTGCATCTTTGTTTCATCAATTTAGGAGTCAGCCGAGCCCGAGAGGATGCCCCCAAAGAGAATCATTTCATTTACGAGCGCTGCTTTGCGTTAATGAGAAGCTGCAGTCATGAATACATTAAAACGGATAGAAGCTCCGGAAATAGAGAAATCTGGCATTTTTATTAAACTGTTTTGTAATTTAGCACAACGAACTAATAAATGAAGTATGTGTTTACACTTTGGCCATTTATGCAACTAGCTTTATACATTTGGGATTTATCTATGAGTCACGGCCTTCTACGGAAAAAGTAAATTTGGAAAGAAAAAAAATATTCGAGAAAAACGTAAATTTGGCAACGCTATTCTATGTAATTTAAGTTGCAGATTTCGAAAAACATAAAACATACTGGGTGATGCATTTAAAAAATCAAAGTTGATGGCACTTCCGGTGAAACCGGAAGTCGGCCATTTTGGCTATATTTGCCTGTCTATCCGAAATTGGGTCTAATATCCTTATACCAAATTTCATCTAAATTCGTTAATAATTGAAAGAGATATAAGCAAGGCCCTAATCTTGTTGTCACTCGGTATATCACCTAATCTACGTAAAGTTAGTTTAAACCTGAGATATACGCTGCATATTACAGTTTCGATACTAGCAAATCCTCGTATTTTTATATGCTTAACCCAAAACCTTAGTAATATTTTGACCTAAAATTATAATAAACTGTACCTATGTACTAGTCTTCAATGTGGAAAGCCCCTACAGAATTTTAGAGTGCTCCGAGGTAAATTAGTATATTAAAAATGGTTAAAACTTA
This sequence comes from Rutpela maculata, assembly GCA_936432065.2. Lineage (NCBI taxonomy): Eukaryota > Metazoa > Arthropoda > Insecta > Coleoptera > Cerambycidae > Rutpela > Rutpela maculata. The sequence continues at coordinate 168,713,445 of OW386289.2, read as the reverse complement.
CGAAGATATACCACTGTTATTGTCTAGGTCAGTAATAGGGCGACGAACTTACTTGTGAAAAACATATTGGAGATGTTCACATTTCCTTAATTGGCATAAAAAGTGAAGCCAGCGGGTGCTGTCAAAGTGCCGCGTTTTTTGCTTTCGGTCGAACAATCAGGACTTCGGCAGGTACAAAGCACCGCCGAAGTTGGTGTTTTTGTGTTATTGACGGGTTTAAGGAAATATTTATTATATCTACTAGTTGTCGTAGAGTTCACTAGCATAGGGTCAAAGTCTTTTCGATTTATTTCGCTAATTTTATACTGTGTTTTGACTAAAACCAAAAAATCACTTCTACCTTCTCCACCTTTGCCGTCAATAGTGTCAATCCCAAGTCTGATAAAGTGATATGGTTGTACCGCGTTACGTCAGATTGGTTAAAGTCATTGGCGAAGCATTTCTACAAAAAAATAAGGTAATTTTTTTGGTCATTTTTTTTAATTTTTAATTTTTTTAACTCCTTTCGGTGGGAACAACCACTGATAAATTTTCCGCATGTCATGGTAGATCACCCTGTATATGACAGGCTTTATGACTGATTTGGCCTAGTTTCAATGGGAAGTGTTCTACCATGGTGTTTTACACATTTAATTTGAAATAAAAATTTTAAGTCAAACTGAAGGTATCACGTTTGCAAGAAACGGTCTAGAAACATTATCATACTTATTGGATTAAATCAAATACGTGTAACAAGTAGGCAACCTATTTTTAAAACCCATCGATACTATATTTGGTATAGAGTTCGATGCCAAAACCAGTTGCTTCACGTGAACACTTCTCTTATGCATTTAAATGACCAGTATCACAGTAATCTAATAAATCAATCTCAGTAAACTGCTCCAGATATTTGCACATAGATGGCACCAATTAAGTCAGAGTCGTTATTAATTAATTTATTTAATATTATCATCCGATATTGAAAATTGAATCTAAATCATCACATAACTTTAATAATTGTAATTTAGTGTATTTGATAATAATAACATTCATAACCCAAATTGAAATTATCCAACAATATTGTCGATTTGCTAGATAATTTTTTAGAAAATATAAATAATAAAGAACCATCTATTAAATTTACATTAGAAGTAGAAAATAGAAATGAACTACCCTTTTTAGATGTTTTAATTAAAAGAGTAAATAATATGGTTGAAACAAGCGTTTATAGAAAACCAACACACACCAACAGGTATTTGAATTTTAACTCAAATCAGTCGATGCATGTTAAAAAGGGTGTCATAAAATGCTTATATGATAGGGCCAAAATAATTTCTTCTAATGATGAAATATTAGACAATGAGAAGCGCTTTATAAAAGAGGTTCTTATAAACAATCAATACCCTGAAGTTTTTGTTGATAGAACTTTCAAATATATAGAAAATAATAATCATGTACAAAAACCTGAACAACGGTACACGACGTTAATTCCTTATGTACACGGATTATCTGAAAAGCTACGCCGTATAGGCAATAGATTTGATATTAGGACGATATTTCAAACGGGCAATACATTGAGATCTATTTTAACAAAAACAAAACCGCTAAATCATGAGCAAAATTCAAAAAACTGCATTTATAGTATTCCGTGTGAGTGTAATAAACATTATGTGGGTGAGTCATCCAGACCATTCAGTGTTAGATTGGGTGAGCACAAGGGTTACATTAGAAAAAATGAGATTCAGAAATCGAAGATTTGCGAATACGCTTGGGAGAACGGACATAGAATAAACTGGGACTCGGCAAAAATTTTAACAAAAGAGACAGATAGCAAGAAAAGAAAAATTAAAGAAGCGGCTATAATACTATTGAATGAGGATAAATGCGTGTCGAATTGTTCTGTAGATGTTTGCACAACCTGGCTGCCGATGTTAAAAGAAGAACTTAACAAACTCAACATTGTTTAAAATAAAACTATCAATTAGATATATCAACAGTTCTGTGTAAGCAGTAAGTATCTATGGATACTGAATATAACAAATATATTCTTAAAGCTGTGTATTTAATATACACAGCCCACAAACATTATAATACGCTTTGAGAAAGGAAACAGATTCGTTTTCCGAAACGTCAGCAAAATACGTCATTTTTATATTTTTGTTCTTATTCATTATTTGTCAAAACCACCCTCTAACTGATCCTTTGACGTAAAAGTCACAGGCGTAGAGGTTATTTTCCAGTAAAATACTGGTTAATTGTATTATTTTGTGGATTTCAGACATTGTTTAGAAGAATACATGTGGCAGAGCATCCCAATAAGAATAGAGAAAAATATCCAACAATGAAAATACATTTTAAGTTTTCCGACAATGGGAAACGAATTAAAAAAATGTAAGTAATTACCCAATTATAAAACATTGTAGCGATCAATAGCTTTCTTACGGCATAGGAGGGCAGCTTTTCGTGGCGCATAATAAATTAGATGCAGGCGTACCATGTTATTATGAATGCCACATAATAGCCAGAAATGGTCAATAATTGTTCAACCACGAAAAAAGCTGCTTCAGTTTATACATTGATGGTACTTTCATGGCAATATGCAGGCTAATATTAAAGTACCGCATGTAATTTTTTACCCAAACGTAATTCGGAAATTAAACGCGCATTGTGTAATATGAAAAATCTCTCAAGAGTGTAACCGAGCAGCATCCGCCATTTGCATTTTCGTTGTTGCTTGGCCTGTGCGTTAAAATTTGTGTAAGTTGAAGAGTGTTAAGATCTTATAAGATTGATGTGATTAAAATTATAGTGAAATTATGGAAAAACAGTAAGTTAGCTAAAGATCTTCATAAGAAAGTTCTCATCATGTCACTTTCAAACAAGTGTTTCATATTGTTATGTGTTTACACCCCTTTTGTAAACACCCTGCATAGTGGATCCGGAAATTATAACACCAGGGTAACACTAAACACTTATTTATTAACTTATACGTACTAATTACAACAAATAATTACTTTACTAATATAACACTCAGTACAATGCAATCATTCAACCACTTGATCACTTTGCTTACTCTTTGATCTTTCTGAACTAAACTGAACCACTTTGCTAACTGGTCTGTACTCAACTGCCTTCGTGCGGCCACTCACTCTCCTTTTATACCCTTGGGTAAGTAGTTCTGGATCTTTCTACATCTTTCCGCAATGTTCCAGTAGGTGTTGTAGAACTCTCTAAAATCGTCCTAAGTCGAAGACAAAATCAAAATTCGACTTAGGCAAAAATTTCATTTAAGGACATTTTTAAGAGTCTGAGGCACAGACCAACCCATAAGGACCGTTTTGGGTTCTATAAGGCGTTAGAAATGACCAGGTGAAAATTCGAAGAAACACCGAATCACACTTAGAAACAGGCGCGGATTTATGGGGGGGGGGGGTAACGGGGTAATTAACCCCCCCCCCAAGATTCTGTAAATCATTAACTTTTGTTTTAAAATGTTATGATTTTTGGGAAGAAAACAAATTTTTAACAGGGTAATTACCCTCTCCACCCAAGAAACTTTCATTTTAAAATTTTATTTTTTAGGATGAAACATTTTTTTCGGATTTCTCCCCCTGCTCTTCAAAAAAATTTTGGGACGAACAAATTTTTTTTCGGATTTCTCCCCCCCCCCGCTCATCAAAAAATTTTGGGTTCAGTGTTACCCTCCAAGCTCAAGGTCCAGATCCGCCCTTGCTTAGAAAAATATGTTTTGGTTCAGGATATGAGAGCAAAAGTATATAATGACAAAGATTTATGAATAATATACTTTTTCAAAGGTACCACAAATTGGACTTTGAAAAATAATATTTTTGAAAGGGCGTCGAAATTTGGCTCAAGAATCGATTTATCGAAAGTACGCCAAAATTTCACTCGCAGATTAATTTTTCAAAACTGCGTTGAAATTTGGCTTGAAAATTGATTTTTCAAAAGTACGCCAAAATTGGGCTTAAAATAGATTTTTCAAAAGTACCCCAAAGCCAGTTTAAAAAGTACCACGAAAATATACCTTAAAAAAATATTAAAATATTTTTCTTTTTTATTCCTCCACCAAAGACATTGACCTTTGAGGTACGGTCATTGAATGCCCCGTTCTAAAGTAAGCGCATAAAATTTTAGCGATGCATTGCATCTAAAAGGCAAAATAGACGATTTTGACAAAGCCGGCGTAGTGCCGATAGCAAAAATTGATAAAAATCAATGCACATGCACAAGGCCGGTTTCTCGCATAGAAAGAGTTTGGATTCACTCAGCGGCTCGCAATTTGGCCGAGCGCGTTGAGTAGTTCATACAAAGAGATGGTGGGAAAGCCAATAGCAGGGCTCTCCAAATGACAAAGTTATAGAGGAAAACGCCTTGTGCATAAAAAACCAAAAATTCAATTTTGCCTAAAAGTCGCTCGAAGGTGAGTTGCTGTCATATCGATAATATTGAACAACTGCATAGGGGCAAGTAAATTGTGGACTGATTGAACGCCATCAACTTATGCAGTCATAAGTCCTCACGAATGTGTTTGAGTACGTGAACCGCCACGATACAAGAACATTAAAGCTAGGTAGTCTCTAGCGAAACTAAATTCATTTAGTAAAACTTTTTTAAGTTAAAATCAGTCAGTCGTAATTATGAAATTATAAATAGCCTCAGACTTCTTTAAAAAGCTCCATTTTGATTCTGAGAAGGTATGCATGAATCTTTTCTACCTAACCGATCGTTAGCGTAAGCGCTCTCGCTTGTATGGTCTGAAAGCCATTGCCTTGATTGGGGAAGGCACGATTCTTATCTTGAGAATTTTGTGTAACCCTTTCTGTTAAATAAACGGAACCTTTGAACTATTGTTTCTTAATTGATCTTGAGGCCTGTTGACGGTCTATAATCCCTGGAACTTTCGTATCGAAAACCGGATGTGTCGAGTTAACTCACATTAACACTTGACCTTCTGGTTGCCTTACGGAGGTTCGATAGGGATTTCTTTATGCGTTTTTTGAGAAATCCCTAAGGTGTAGAGTCCGTTCTTAACAGATAAAAACGTGGATACCACGTACAAAATTAATCCCTCCGCAGAGAAATTCTTCGGTTGGGATTTTTTTATGCAAAAATCCAGAATTTCAAAAGGTACCTAAATCCCTAACGAGGGAATTCATGTCCAGAGAGAGCGTCATTACCGATCTGTGGTAGTGCAGCCTTGGTCCATTATTCGGCTATCGAAGTGCATCTTATCTCGAACCCGCCTGGGAGGTAGAAGAACGGGGTAATACGCGACTGGCACCCCCTGAGAAATAAATTGGTGTCGCGTCATTTTGACGCCCGGTAGTGCGTTCTTCTACATTAGCACCGCGCGCCATCTCTGAGATGATTGCCGAACTAAAATTGCTCTACTATCTCTGGGGGTAGAAAATGTAACAATATAATAATTTGCACAAAATCCTGCATTTCAACATCAAGCCTAATAATGTCATACAAGTTTTATTGTTTTATAACTTTCTTATTTATAATAAATATTAGCTTACAACTTATTTCGCTTTTATTGATATCTGCCATTTCCAAATTTCTCAATTCACAAAATATCAATAATGACGGAATTATTTGATCTGGTATCTAACATCTCTACAAACACAAAAGGTCGGCCCTCCAGTGGACCATCACAGGGCCAGAAGTTTCATTTCTGGCCCAGTGATGGCCCGCTGATGGGCCGATCTTTTGTGTTTGTTGGGATATTTTTTAATTTTAAATTATAATACTTATATAGCGTAGGTATATATTTTGCTAACTTATTGAGTTCTGTTATGTAAATTTCACATAAAAAATATATACCAGAATCTAATAGGTTATGCAAAATATATGGCTGCTTGAAGGTGTTCCTATAATCCAATATATTGAAAAACAGCCAAAAGTATGGTCAAAGGGTGACATCATTAGTGGTCCTTTGATGGCCCATTATCGTACACTGTTGGCAAATTGAAGGTTGGCCAGCTGCTGGCCGTTGGGACATTTCGCTCCGTTTATAGCTTTCCATAAAAGTACCAGTTATGATAATGTTGGCGATGGTGCCCGTGACCATTATTGTGCCAATTATGAATGTTTGCTGGCTACCTACCATTTTTATTAAACATAATTTCCATGATACCTACTTTTTATTTTATTAAGAAAATGATTTCGTAATTCGACAATTTCTCCTATATCCCTGAACCGACTGAAAAAATTCTTTGATAGGTTTTTAAAGAATACTTGATACCAGACTATTGAAATCAATAAAAAAAAATTATTTTCACACGAGAAAAGATTTTTTTTTCATTCTTTAGTTTTCAATAGCCCAATACTATTCTATAAAGTTGTTTCTAAAAGCCCATAAAAAAACTTTTTGAATCGGTTCAGGAATATAGGAGAAATTGTCGAATTTCGTTCATCTTAATATAATTAATATAATTTTTATTTACTTAATTCTGATATTATTTTGTCAATAACAATCAAAATTCCAACCCGATTGTTTTATTACACTTGTACAGCTTGCCATGCATTCTATATATTACGTAATAAATGAAAATAAGCCCATTACGAAAAGATATATCAAAGTAATTTAATTTTTTTGTCAAGTTGGCAGTTTAAGTAGTTTTAGGGTTGGCTCTTGTTCTCTTCTATTTCAAGGCCATTGACTCTTGAAGTTGAAAACGATCAAGCGTTTTGATTTTACCGGTAAATACATGAACTGCTTGAACTTGTGTGTGTATTTGTTTAGTTGTTTACATGTGAAAACATTTAAATTATCGGTGTGCGGTGTATAATTTTCGGTTTCGGGAAAGCATTGGTTTATATAACTGCTCAAAGTGAATGTGAGAACGGCGGCACCCATAATCACATGGAATGGATTCTTATTAATCAAAGTTTCACGACCCCGCAGAGGAAACGGACTAACAGGTATGTGAAAAGTTGCTAGTGGAAACTGGAAATCGTATTTGGTGAGAGTATCTCACAATTAGATCAAATTGCACTATATTCTGCGACCTGCGTAGTAATTAATACTAATTATTGTGGTAAAAGTGCAACGTACATCCTAGGTTAGCCTTTTAATCTGAGGAGGCTGTGTTTTGTTTCCTTGCATATGACATGAACATGGTTAACTATGAGGTTTTTTATTAATCATACAAAACTTAAAATTGCTATAGATTTGTGAAGTTGCATACTGATTAGTGCATTAATGTATTATTTTAGAGAATACAGCTCAGATTTTAAAACTTGAATGCAATCAACAAAACGATGTTTATTTAAATTTTGTGTATAGGGAGTCTCAGAGACAGCGGTCAAAACGAAACCTGCTGAAAGGGGACATCATTACCAAACCCCGGAACATGACATAGAGTTATCCAAAAGCCAACGGTTTAAAAGTTATTCAGATTTTTGTAATTTTTGAGGAATTTACTACCTTCCTTACAAAAATCACCACTGTGCACAGACATACTTTGGTAATGTAGCAACGATATAAAGTATTAAATTTTTATTTATGATTAATGTAAACACCTTTTTTTGTTTTTTTTTTTCTAAAATTTATGTCTGAGAAAAAAAATTAATTTACAAATGGCTATTGTAAAAAAGACTCTTCGATGACGACGTGAATATAATGTTAAAAGCTACCTTGATATTTATGTTAACCACATAAAAAAATTCAAATTTGAATACCTATTGGAACATTTTTAAAATAGTCATAATTCATGAAAAGTTCGAAAAAAATTTAAATTAACCAAATCCGTACAAAACAATGAAAGTGTATAATGGAAAAATTAAACAACAAATGATCAAAATTATGTATTACATTAAATTTTCAAACGTTCTGCTTCCCTCCGAAATGCATAATCTACATCTTCGTAAAAAATTCCGTTTTAGTCAAATGAGTGTCTACCGCTTTTGCTTTATTTCATTTATCGCTACTGCAATTTTCCTGGTGTGCACTATTTCTTTAAAATGCCCCCAAACAAAATAATCAATGGGGTCTAAATCAGGAGATCTCGCTGGTCACCTGATTGTACCACCGTCCCCGATCCGGTTATTTGGAAAGGCTTTATTTAAATATCTCCGTACTTCTATGGCATGGTGGCAGGATGCGCCGTCCTGTTGAAACCACATATTTTTGGAAAAGGGAAAGTATAATTGTTAAATTCTGATATGCAATTTTTAAATTTTTTCCTAAAAAAACCATTTTCGTCATTTCTTGTTTTACAACTGTTTGTAGGCTTAATGGCCTTATCACCGTTCTTTCCTTCAGCCTTATACTGCTTTGAATTTCTTCATTTATTTTATTAGTTTCTGTTTATACGTTTTTGTGAAATTATTTTTTTACGAACATTTATATGCTAAGTTGGTTATATATTATTATAAAATAACATGAAGCAAACAAATCAGTAAAGCCGCTTATATCAAATTTTGATTGAAAACAACAATATTTCCGAGAATTCCGGCCATACTCCAGTCCTAAAGAATGCTTGGGATTGATTTTTGAAATCCCGGGATTTTCGGGACTACAAATTCGTTCGGAATCCCGGGATCCCGGGATTGAAAACCCTATCTCCAGTGATGAGTGTTTTAAAGTGTTTTCCTAAGTAGTATATTAGTGTGACCAGATTAAGGTACCAATGTACAGAAAATAGATAATTTCATATTAAATAAAAAAAAGTGTAAATTTTTTGCTTTAAAATGCTAAGAATCCTATCATGTAATTTAATACTTCGTCAGTATTAGCTAGAAGAGTAGTTGTTTTGATAGGTTCTGCAATAATGAGTGTTTTAATATATTTGCCTAACTAGTATATTAGCGTGCCCAGATTAAAGAAACAAAATACAGAAAGTAGGTAATCTCATAATAAATAAAAAAGCGTGTACGTTGTGATTTGCTTAATACCTAAACAATATTCTCTAATTAAATTGCACTTCTTAAAACTTGGGTTCTTATAGCTATAATATGTTAAACAAAGACCCTTATAACAATTATGGTTACATTGATTCATAGTTAAGTAGGATTATTTGGACTTCAGATAAAGAGATATGAGGGTGGTTTCATGAAATTGGGACACACTGTATGTCTGATTCAAATCGCCGATAACATTATAATAGCCAGCATATAACATCGATCTTAAGATTGTTGTTGGTAGCATAAACATCATATATTTCCATTAATAACACAATTAAACTTCGATTTGAATTAGCTTCATCAATATTCATGTTCTCCATAAATTCAAATTACGCAGACAATTTAGTGAGCAATTTAACGATTACGTTTACATATAATTGGTTGTCGGGAGAAGCGGATGTGGTTTTAGATGAAAATATCCCTTAAAAAAAATTCGCATTTCTTGTTATCTTCTGCAATGAAATTCAAAAATCAATCAACTACACGTCGATCGATTTTTAAGTTAAGTATTCGATTTTTTTTTATTTGTACAATCATTCTCTGCATTGGCTTTAAGCGATTTCTATGAACTCTTTCTCAAATCAAAAAGGTGTGGTTGAGCATAATAATTTTATCAAGCTACGTCTAGTGTAAGGCGAGTAGAAATTGAAAATAAGATTTTTTTAGTCGAGAATATGCCGAAGTGATAAAACATTTAATTTATGATAAAAATTCAAATTTCGTCAGAGTTGCCGCGTGACTATCATCATCGTGTTGGCCGCTTTCTAAAACGGGGGTAGCCACGTTTGGTCGCTACCCTTACACTTTTGGGATTTAACTCTTTTTTTCTTTTACTTTCGTATGGACTAATCTTCTGAGGTTTCGGTGGCTTAAAGGAAGGAAAGGAGTTAGAAGGTTACGCCCATGGAGACTTTTATTCAGGGAGGACAGAGGAACATCATACTAAATTCGAGCGAAATTAACCGAGAACCAGTTTCCATTGCCACATTGCCTTTAGTAGATAAAAATATAAAAACGCTAAATCATAACGTGGTACATCGTAAACGTATACTTATTATACAAAAACCATTTTTATACCACTTGAACATATATTTCACGTATATTATACTAGCTAATGTTTACTGGGATATTAGGTAAGAAAGTTAATAAACTTGAAATACCGTTCTTAGCCGAACCAGACCTGTCCCGCCCAACCTTACACACACCACGGTGCTGCGCACCGTGGTTGCCTGGTTGGCTCCGGGCCAGGTTCCGACTAGACGTACTTATATTTTTAATTATAAATAGAGTCTTGTTGAATTGAATTGTTGACTCCGAGGACATCTGCCGGAGAAACATTATAACTAACTTAAATGATAATAAATTTCTGTTGAATTGAATAGAATTAACCATAGAAAAATTAATTTCCACATATTGGACCCAATTGACCGATATTAGAATGTTTTCTTACCTAATTACTCACAATCATTCATTTTAATACAATTATATTAGAATAGTTTTTTTTTTGCATGCGCGAGTTAGACTTATCTTTCGTTGTTGACACCCTTTATATGATATAGTATACATCCATTGACTTCATCTGTGTTGACATCAAGGTAATTTGCTATATTAATTTAAAATGTCGCTTGAACACTCTTTACTTTAACACTTGACACCTTGACTTAATAATAATAAATGATAAGTAGAGTATAAAATGACGTTATAACTGATGATACTATAAGTATTTAATACGAAGCCCAATTCAGAGTCGGCTTAGCTTCAATGGCACCCAATGTAACGTACAGAAACATCTATAGTCATTTTTATTAAATATGCAAAATGATGAAGAGTACTAACATTATGTAAAGTAAAGCATATATTGGTTTTCGTAATATACATTCTACAATTTTCTGTTTAACGTGGTAAGCTTTGTTCATGATGCAACTGAGATATTGAGTAAAAATTTCTATGTACAGAGTGATCGCATAAACGTTAGGATCTCACGAAGCTTCGCTAATTTGGAATTTTATCTGGACTCGTCATGTTTGACTTCACTCTTTTTACGCATTTCAAAATATCTGTGGGAGAGTTAATATTTTGAGCACTGTTTATATTTTCATTCAGTAATGCCTCATCAACAACGATTTTGAAAAATTTTGCAATATCCCCTACCTACGACTTACCATTATCTAACACCTCACCATTTAATGTCATAATGGAGCTGATTTATTTTTACTCATATTGGACAAATAGAAACAAAATTTCTTAGGTTCATTCTTAATATTTTCTTCATAGTCCAATCAATGAATGCCCAATAGGGGATTGCAGAGGAGGGGGAGGGTTGAGAATTTTCCTCTTCAGGTGTTTCCTCTCCAGGACGTAAACATACTAAAGTCCCCGCCCCTAGTCCTGCCGCTTCAGGGAGGGAGGGGGAGTGGAAAAGTTCCTTTTTTCGATTCTTGTCTCATAATTCGGAAACGACGCGTCGTACGGAAAAAGTATTCTAGGCAAAATTAAACATAATCAAATTTCCTACATTTTCTTCCTATGTGTTATAGTTTCTGAGCGAGTTTCCGAGATATTAGCCAACGAAAATCGATAATTAATAAATAAATCCATTAGGTATCTGACATTTCTCTATCAAAACGGTTTACCGTGCTCTGCTAATAAATCACAGTCACAAAATAATCTTTATTTTACAACAGTACAACAGAGAAGGGTGACTGGTTTTTAACAAAAAAAAAAAAAAAATAATAATAATAATAATAATAATAATCGTATGGGATAGACGAAACACCAGTGCTGCCTTACGCTCCGGGGGATATTGAGTCCGTTGTGGGTAATGAGAAGTGCCTAATTTATTGGAACTACTCTTTTCCCACCGTCAGGCAAATACAAGCCAACAAGCCTGACGTAGTACTCTTCGACCATCAACTCAAGACAATGTTCGTCGTGGAGTTCTCGGCTCCCGCGGAGAACAACATTGTCTTGAAGGAGGAGGAAAAACGGACAAAATATCGAGATCTGCTCTTCGAACTCCGCAGACTGTATCCAGACCATACTGTTAAGATAGTGGTACTGATTATAGGAGCCTTCGGTTGAACGAGACACACACTGCTTTCGGAACTTAAGATCATACCGGCATGCCGAAATTCGGCAGAGGTCTTAGCCGGCAGAATGCAGAAGGCCGTCATTCTCGGTTCATTACGTCTGCTCAGGGCACACGATTCCCGGACCCAGTAGTCACTCACCCCACGGGCGTGGGGAGTGGCTACCGGTACTACCAGCTCCCCTCTGTGAGGGTCGGAGCCACAGAGAAGGGTGACTGGTTTTTAGCTAGCTAAAAAAAAAAATAATAATAATAAATGCTTTTATTGTTCCAGGCTGAAATATACAAAGAATAGGATAAAAATATACAAAATAATTATGCCTGAATGCAAAAGGCACAGTTCGCACTTGTTCGATGTGGACATTGAAAAAGCAGCGCTCATACACTCAACCTTCAATTATCGATTTTCGCTGGCGAATATCTCGGAAGAAAATGAATCTAGGTATTCTTGTAGGAAATTTAATTATGTTTAATTTTGCATACAATACTTTTTTCCGTATAGTATAACGCATCGTTCCCGAGTTATAAGCCAAGAATCGAGAAAAGGGATCTTTCCACCCCCCTCTCCCCCCAGAAGCGGCAGGGCTAGAGGCGGGGACTGTTAGTATATGTTTACCTCCTAACTACCCCCAACTCATTCCTGAAGAGGAAAATCCCCCCCCCCCCTCCATGTCCTCTACCACTCCTTCGTTAGCTGGACTATCAGTGAATATTAAAAAATGTTCACGAACAGTGAGCGTGTGTCTGTGTGTGTTTCAATTATGGTTCTGGTTAAACCAATTAGTCAGATCTTTCACGAGCAGTGGAAATGTTGGTTTTTAATTTCGATCTCAGTTCATTAAAAGATCAAATAGATTTATTACAAAACTTCGATAGTTTTTGTCTAACATCACGAATAATTTCCTGTTAAACCACGGAGGATATTTGCGTTTTTTATTATTTGATCAACGATCTAACACACTGTAAAATATTTCTTAAAAATACATATAGACAATGAATGAAGAAGCTATTTCGCAAGCTGAAGCTACACTACATTTATTTGTGATTTGTGAACGTACAATGTCTAAATAAATAAATATATATCCATAAAAAAAATAAAACGTATCAGATCATCTCTCCTAAAGCGATAAGAGTATTCTAATCCCGGACATATCGAAGTATAAAAATCCATCTAAAGTGGTCTCATCGCTTTCTTTGATGTTGATGCCTTGCAAAATCCCACTCCCGGTGCATATTCAACGTGAAAATCGACAGCTGCTCTATCTGGTAGCTATTAAGGCTCACTTCGATTTCATCAATTTTACTAATCAAATTCTTTACACTCCGCTAAATCTCTTGTTTGCAAGTTCACCTGAGTCACCGCGTTGTAGCGCGACACTGAAAAATACTTCAAATAATTGTTCCGGAATTTTTAATTTTGCAATTTCTTGCGAAGAGCACAGCGGGGTTATAATTTATTTTGTTCTATTCAGGTTTATTTTTGATTTAATTACATTTTATTAAAGTTTCCGGCTTGCGAGGCTGCCAGCGGTTATTATATAATTTTTAATTCGGTTTTGGCGTAATATTAATACTTTCTTTTAATTCTCCTTTTATGTTTGAGGCATTTATGCAATTTTAATTACTTCTGTGCCATTGACGGAGTCAGCGACAGTCGGGAAATGATGAAAAATAATTTGTTTTGTATTGTTTTCTTTTATAAATGCCTAGTTCATTTGACACTGCCCCCAAACCGAAAAAAAACCTCCTCATTTCAAGTCAAGTATTATCGGATGGAGGCAATTTTTTTTTGGTCTTCGTTACTACGTCATATCTATAAGTGCATATTGGACCGGAAATGTGTCAACATTATTACCTACATTTATGTACATAGAGAATTATTTCATTAAATATTCAAAATGTGCCTTGTACCTTCTTAGAAAAGTAAATTGTGCAGTTTTTAAGCAGAAACAAAACAAATTCTTGAGAGTGGTCTTCTGAGAGCTACATGATAGATAGAATAGAATATATTTATTTCAAGAACACGATTACACGCGTGGAAATATGTAAGATATTAACCTACATAGAATTATCTACAGAATACTAAGTAAGCCTTTTTGAAGAAAGTAATGTTAAAATGTTTAGATTGGTAAAATGCGATTTACAGGATTCAGGACGCCTTTTTAATCCGGAAATTATTCTGATAGGATGTTTTTGCATGGTAAAAATTCAAGTTATTCTCCTGTCGGAAGAGATGCCCCAAAAAAGAATGCCATATGAAATAAGAGCACCAAAGACTACGTGATTAACCATTTCAAAAATATTCTGTTCAAACCCTTGATTGCCATAGCTCTCAGACAAAAACATGCCCTATTTAATTTCATATTTAGTGCTGCAATATGTTTCTTCCAATTCATTTGTCTGTCTAGAGTAAAACCGAGTGAATTTATTTCATAGGTACTGTCGTGAGCAAAAAAAAAAAATAGGACAACTATTTTTTTCTAATGTAAATCTGTCTCATTTGCACACTTGCAATGAATTTTGACAACTGACAATATCACAAAAATTAAAGTTAGATGTACACAACTAGATTTTAGCAAAAATACGTTATAAGACCTGTCCAATTTTTTTTGCGCACGACAGTACATTTGACATTAAAGTTTACAGTTATATTTGCTTGTTGTGTTTAGTTAAAATTTATACAATATCTGGCTTAGAATATTATTGGAAAAATATTTTCGAGGTCATAGTTGCCTAATAAAAGGTGTACACTCACGATAAACTTACAACGGTATGTCCGGGCGCATGTACCTCGCACATGACGTCACCCGCTGGATAAGCGGTTGAAGCTACATGCGCTGAGAACTGAACACGTGAACATTTCAAAATCCAGATTGTGTGTTTTCGGCAATACTCTCCCTCGCACGCTACGTCATGCGCAAGATGAACGAAATTGAGCCTTCAGGCTGACATACCGTTGTAAGTGTATCGTGTGTACACAGTTTATTATCTAGTAGGTATGCTTTTAGCGGACAGAATATTTACTAGTGTAATATTTTGTCGAAGTCCTCTATACATTTCCTTAACTGTATAAAAAAAAAACCAGGGTGCAACCAACAGCTATTCTCCGGACTAATGCCCCGCCGAGCTCTGGATTACGAATTACAAGCCTGACCGCGTTAAGTGCAATAACTATATATTTCCACAAAACACTAAAGTTTCGATTGCAACAAACACCGGCCGAAAGTCTTATTCCTACTCAAAGAAGTTCTTGTGCCAGCCACTCCACACCATTTGCAGATTGCAATTTCGAGTTGTTTGTTCTTGTCAGTGCATGGTATGGCTGGAATAACTGGAACGAGACTCTCGATTACTCTTGGTACATGACATTTATAAAACCATAACATGTTACAACAGTGGTAGGCTCCATCTAGCGGCTGATGTCCATTGCAGTCGAAGTAGTAGTAGCGCTGACATGGGTATAGTCAAAAGGTATGCTCTTAGAGGGCAGTATATTTACTAGTGTACTATTTTGTCGACATTTCCCCGGCCAGGCTTGTAATTCGTAATCCAGCGCTCGGCGGGGCATTAGTTCGGAGAATGGCTGTTGGTTGCCGTCTGGTTTTTATGTCTTATATATTAAGGAAACGTATAGAGAGGTTCGACAAAATATCACACTACTAAAAAAGTTTATTATCTAATTAAAGTTTTAAACTTTGATGTAAACTGTCAATTTACACGGATTTTATTACTATATTGACAACTTGGCTTGAGAAACAATTTGGTTTTATTTATTTGATTTGATTTACCAGCATGCGGTAGGCATTGCTGCCTTATAGATGAAATTTAGAAGCTCGAGTGGTATTTGGGGAGAATATTTCAAGAAATAGAATATGACATATGTCAATGGGTGCAATGCAAATTACAGCGATATTTCTGTAAGCAGAGAATTACAGAAATAATTTTTCACGTTGGTGCTGTCAAAAGCCAATCTAAGTTAGTTAATGAGTGAGATAATCGAAGCATTCATTTACATAATGTAGAATATTGGTAGAAGAGTCGCATTTTGCCAAAAAAAGGGAATCGTCAGCGAAAAACGTTGCCGAGGAATGTAATATACGAGATGGTAGATCCTATATGAAAAGTAGAAATAGAAGCGGACCCAGGACTGATCCCTGAAGTACCCCACTTCTTATTCTACCATCCTGAATAGGAATACTCTGTTTGATCAGTTGATTTTAAAATTATTCGTTGTTTCTCATGCATTAAATAACTTTAGAATCAATTTAGTACAACACCTCGTATGCCATAAAATTCAAATAAAAAAAATAGTTCTAAATTTACACTGTTAGGCGTGTTAGGTGCTTTGGAGAAATCACATGCCATACGAGCAATTTGACGATTGGAATCAAAACGTTCTACAATGGTCTTAGTTATGTCATATCCCGCAGTTGTTGATTTTGCCGCTTAGAAACCCCTGTTGGGGTTGATTTATTAAATTACAGTTGTTTCAAAATTCCAGCAATCTGTTGTTCATAAGTTTCTCGAAACTGTTTGATATTGTAATTAAAGGGAAATGTGTCGATAGTTTGAAATAGATTGTGTGGATTTCCTTTCTTAAACACTAGCACAAGATGTGGTCTCCTCAGAGCTGTAGAAAAAAACATCTTGTAAAAGAGGTTCATTGATTAGCCGTTGAAGGCTAATAATAATAATAATCATACATAGAGTGAATAATTCCTACGAGGAAGTTTGTTTGTATAACATCATTAATTTTGTGCTTCGCTGCACATTTTTGTAATTAGCTCTGCCTCCGTTACTTCTACGTAGTGAATGGTTATCACCAATTTTTTGCTGGGAATTTTCTCGCAGATTTACCTTATTTTTGTTCAACTTTCCTGAGTATTGAGATTTCTAGCTGGTAACAGAAATATTCGATTTCAGCGATGCCTAATAAACACCTATCTATAACTTAATTGTTACCCGAAATGCTTCTAATATACCTCCTTTTATTTTAATTGGAATCATGACTAGCCTAATAGAAGGAACCACCTGAAAGTCCAAAGTTAGGGTGGCTGGGGGTGAAGTGGACAAATAAATTAATATCATTAGTGTTACTATTGTAACATTCTTGAGAAAGATACTTTACAATAAATCTTGATTTCGTTTTAACAAAATCGGCTATTATCAGTCATTCAGCAAATAGTATTAACAACGTCTAATTCCGTAGAGACATAAACTTCCGAGTGGCCACAGAAACTGTGAGAATCACGGCGAAGCAGAAAGCCAAGCAATTCCGTTATAAAACTGGAGATTTTCAAGTACCCAACAATTCCATTTTAATAAGTTTGTTAATAAGCGCAGTTTTGTTAAACGAGCAAAATATGCAAATCAAAAAATTTTAATTTTAAGCGTACTGCTAAGTCTTTGTTTCATCCAACAACCGCGCGTAATGTGAAATATGGCGAGGAAAAGAATGGAACAACGTATTTCATAAACATTAAATTTCGCGGCGTGAAAAGGACAATAGCGGGAAGTGTATCCTGAATTTTGTCTGCTGGTTCAAAGCGATTTATACAAAACGGAGCAATTGTTTTATCCGCATATGAATAATGATGCTGTATAAACTTAAGTGTTATCATTTTTTAATCGTACATCAACACTGCTTACATTATCTGGTACGTTAGCTGCTTTCGAGACCTTTTAAGGACAGCTTGATTAATTTCTTCCTCCTAAAAAGACATTTTGCTATTAATTTGTAGCACAGCTCTTTATACTATTTGTTAGTGTGTAGGTCTGCCATACACTTTTACATCGGCGAGAGGTTAGAGGCCGATCCTATATAAGGCACTTAAATAAAAGAAACATATACACGTACAGTTTTTAAATGCATCTATTAAGAAACTTAAGAAATTGTCCTCTTATCGACCTCCCACGAATAATTTGGCAACAGGACAGAGCAGGACGGTGTTTGCAAGCAAATTTTATTGAACGGATTTGGAGTCACAGATTTGGATGGCCAGTACTAGGACCTGATCTTACACCCATTGACTATTTTCTATTGGTACATTTGAAGAATTAAGTGTATAGAAGTAGACCAGAAAGCATGACGAAATCGGATGACTCATAAGTTGAAAAATCGTTTTTTCGCGTTTCAATAGAAGGCTAATAATCTGAGAGGAAAGTTCAGATGGGAAAGTTATAGGTATTAAAAAATGAGCCCCCGAACGTTAAGATAGCTTTATTAGGTCAGGAGTAAATTCGAAAAAACGGAAATTAAAAAAAAAATAATTTCAGCACAATTTTAGAAACATTTTTGAAATATTACTAAAGTAAGTGTTATATAGGAGGGAATATCTGATAAAAATTTCAGATTGACTTTTGCATTATTATTCGATAGATTCAATTTTTTTCGAAAAATGGTTATTATCGTACTTCACTTTGTCAGATTTTGCTATGAGAAGAAAAATTATATTCTTTACATATATTTTCCATATGGTCATTATTCAAAAAAAGTGGTGAGAATTGAAAAAAAAAAGATTTTTTGTATAAAAAATTCCAATTAAAGTTAAATAAATATCTTTTGAATGGAATATCGTGTTGAAAAATTGTGTCTACCATTTTGAAGTGCTATTTTTTTAGCTTTAAAAAACATTACTTTTTTATAATTGGTTTTCGAAAAAAATGAAAAAGTAGTGTACGCGAGCGTAAGGGGGTCTACGCACGATCCAGCGGCAGGTAGCCAGCCATGTCGGCATACTTTGAACTCATTCGTAAAAGTGAACTGGTCCGCTGGAATTCCAATTATCTTCAAAGCGTACCGACAATGTCGGGTCCCTACCGCTGGATCGTGTGTAGACCCCTTAACAGTGCGCGGATTGGGCGGTCATAAAATGGGTTCAGGCATAATAATTCAGACAAAATATTAGCTATAGTTTGGCCCATCGGTATTACAGCGATATAAAAAAGCTCGCAAAAAACGTAAAGGGTACCGACCCACCTTTGATTAATGTACCGCCCGCCGCTCCACGTTGACTATCGCTAGTCCACGTTGTCCACTTAGTTTATTCCCACCTATCATAATTCCGGTAGAGAATATTTCAACCAATTATATTCAGTGGGAGTGCCCTACATTGTTGTTAGCAAATATTTGACCATTTTTTTGTGATGATAATAAAAGAAGCCAAACACTTTTATGGCCTTTTATGTAAATAGACTGAAATTGATACATGGTCGGTATCCTTTAGGTTTTTTGCGAGCTTTTTTATATCGCTGTTATAAATGTGGGCCCTACTATACTTAGTTTTGTTTTATATTTTTAAAATGTGAAGGCAGTTGTAATTATATACACAATTATTTAAGAATAGTTATTATATTCTTCGCAAATACGAAAACGAAGAGTATTGCATTTGATCGGTACATTTCTAAATCCGTAAATATCGCTCGCAGACAAAAAATTTTCATATCATTGTGTTAGTGAACGAATTCTGAACAACTTTCAAAATGTCCGTCTGTCCTTCCGTCCGTCCGTCCATCCGTCACGTTTCTTGTAAGCACGATAACTTAAGAAAGAAAAGTCCGATTGTATTGAAATCTGGAAAGTAAGTTAGCGTTAGCTTGAGGAAGAACCTCATTCTTTTTGAAAAAAATCAATCATTAAATAAAAAAGTTATTAATCATCTAAATAAAAGAAAAATTCTTAATTTTTGCCACTTGTAGGTACATAGAAATCTTGCGAAATGTTATTCTCTATTATTTTTTTTCCGGCGCTGCACACCCTGGTTGTCTGGCTGGCTCAGGGCCAGGTTCCGACGAGACACATTATATGTACACCCAATTGCTAATAAATTCTTTTTGTTGTTGTTTTGCCTTGCAATCCAAAGGTCTTGTGTACGAATCCCTGACAGGGTGGTTGTTTTTTTTTCATATAGTTTTTTTCACAATAAATTTGGTATCACAAAATCTAGAATGTCCAAAAACTAACATTATTTACAAGAAAAGTGCGAAGAGTATCCTATAGAATGTGTAACAATTATATAAAAAGCTCAGTAAATCCACGAAGAGTATAATGCTTCCAATAGTTTTTATTTCACATAAAATTTTTAAAAATTGCATTAATCAAATAAATCGATTACATATATATCGCATTCATAAGCTTAACTTACGAATTGTTTTCATCCAACCTCATTCTTTTATTAGTTTCTAAATCTAAATCTTCGTTTTCATCTGGTTCGTCTGAATTTACCTCACCATCTATATCTATATTTACATCGTCATCGTCATCAGTGTTTTTACGTCGTCAATGTTTTTAAGTTCAACGTTACAAGTTTCTTTGCGATAAGCTACACAAATACCTGTACATTTCAAACCATATTTTTTTCAGCTGCAAGTTATTGTTTTACGTCCACTTTAACATGCGCAACCGATTTTTCAACTTTAACAGTTTTCAAGATATTTGCAAAAACCTTCCCCCACCACAAAAGTTTAGCCGGCTGCCATATTTGGGTGAATTTGTTTTACATGAAATTTTACAACGCATCGGTTATCTAGTCAAAATCCAAGTACACTCCACTATAGTTATACATCCCCTGGACAAGAAATATCCTCTATACAAGCAAGTTTCAAAATTATTGGAAAATTGACAGCTTCTGTCCCCTGAATGCCGAGCCCTCAATACACCGAAACAATGTATTTATTACGGCCACAATGGAAGCGAAACTGGCGTTATTGCTAATAATTCCGCTTACAAATACAGTGTATAGACAATAATCTGCGGCTTGAACCTGGGACTATTAGAGATGACGGAGGTTCACCAAATATTTCAATTATGACATGACCGCCTCTAGGCAAGTCTGGAATACCAACAATGCTGCCCCAGACCGGCGATTACGGGCCAACTATTCACCAAACACGTCGCGTTAAATTTATAATAATCCGGTAGCGGATCTTAATATTCCAGCTTATAATGTTTGCTGGGTTTCAGACGCAAATCAACTAGACGCTTGTGTGCGGAGGTCTGATGTCAAATAGGAAACAATGGGCAAAACAATAAGGGTGGTAATAAACTATTCAGTTAATGATTCATTTTGTTTAGTAAAAAATTATAAGTGATACTTAGCAAAATTTTGCACGATAAACAAATAGAAATGATCGGTAATATAATGCATGTTGCAAGGTTAAAAAGCGAGAATCACCTAACCCATGTACAGTGTTTTATTAAATTTTGTACAGTGTGAACAAGTTAAAGAATGCCAGATACCTACACAGTATTTTTAACCCACTTCATAACATTTTAAAAAGGAGTTTCTTTTTAAGTTCAATCGTTACTCTGGATTGGCTTAAGCCTTATCTTTTTAAAATTGCAAAGTATAGCTCGGCGTGGCGGTCCCATAATAATTTTATCAAACATTTTTTTAGTCGAGAATTTGGCGAAGTGCCAGTAATAAAATTTTAATTTTGTGATAAAAAAATCAAATTTCGTCAGAATTGCACCAAAATTGGTTGTTAGGTACTTCAGGAGTAGTTGACAACGAATCTGTTGTTCAAAAGTTAAGAATTCAAAATGGCGAATCTAATATGCGAAAATTGCAATATTTTAACAGATTTATATGAAATTTGATACCTCGTGATTTCAAAATTCTGTGATGACGAGCCTGACGTTAAAGCTTAAAAAGTCAAAACGACGAATATTATTCTGCAGAAGCTAAATAAAAATGCTACTAGAAACTAGAAAGGGTAAAAAAATGACGAATTCAAACGTATTTTAAACTGGATTAAATTTTATTTTATAATTTTTAGCGAATCCTTTTTGAAGGCACTGCAGTTTTCTCTCAAAAACTTTTTTCTTCCGATTTGCCAATAATAGTTATTTATGTACCAAGGGTCGTAAGTGCATTTTTTTTGGTCGAGAATACAGTTTGCAATTCGAGGCTCGTAGGGCCGTAGGGTTTGCAAAAAAAATGGAAAATTAAAAAAATACGACCAAAAAAATTACCTTATTTTTTTGTAGCCTATGGCTTTAACCATATTTCTCTCCCTCACCCTTTATCAGACTTGGAACTGACAGCAAAGCTGTCGGGGTTAGAAGTGGCTTTTTGGATTTAATCACATTACAAAAAAACCGCTGCCTAAGGAATCACCACATCTAGATTTTTTATCCAAGTAACTCACAACGAAAAAATTTTGTATGTGGAAATAATTATTTATGGAACTCTAATAATATAATATTTGAAATCCTCCACCCCAAAAACCCATAAAATTATACCCCACATCGGTAGCGGGGTGGGGTTGGTCATAGGGGTAGTGGGGGTGGATGAAGTAAAAAACATTTTGAGGTTTTTGGATCTTGTACACACACTAAATCACATTTTTTTTCATCCCCTTTAATAATGGGGTGGGGGTTGGTAATGCCAAATTTTTTTTTGAGACCTTAGCTTCTCTTGTATATACTAAATACCAATTTTATGGACTCTTATCTGTTTGATTTACCTATTTTCCCCAAATTTACCCCGATTTACCCCCCCAACCTTTCGACGGAACAAGATGAAAATATAATCTAGTTCTAGATCTCGTTAAAGTACATATGTGTACCAAATTTCAAGTCAATACCTCAAACGGTTCCAGAGTAAACGTGCGCACAAAAAAGTTACAGACAGGCCGACAGACAGAAAATTTTTTTTGCTCAAACTTAAAATCTCGACGTTTTGTGACATTCTAAGCCTATTTGAACTGGATGTTGAAGTAATAGCAAAAACCGCTGCCCAAGAAATCACTACTTCCACATCCAGATTTTCTATCCAAGTCCCTCACAACGAAAAAAATTTGTATGTGGAAATAAGTGTTTATGCAACTTTAATAATATAATATTTGAAATCCTTTACCCCAAAAACCCATAAAACGATACCTCACATCGGTAGTGGGGTGGGGGTGGTGCTAGGGGGTGGTAGTGGGGTGGAGTAAGTAAAAAAATATTTTGAAGTTTCTGGTTCTTGTACACACACTAAATCACAATTTTTTTTCATCCCCTTTAATAATGGGGTGGGGGTGGTAATGGGGGTGGCTAATGCCAATTTTTTTTTGAGACCTTGGCTTCTCTTGGATATACTAAATACCAATTTTAGGGACTCTTACCCGCTTGATTTATTACCTATTTACCCCAAATTTACCCCAATTTACCCCCCAACCCTTCGATAGTTCTAGATCTCGTTAAAGTACATATGTGTACCAAATTTCAAGTCAATATCTCAAACGGTTTCAGAGTAAACGTGCGCACAAAAAAAGTTACAGACAGACAGACCGACAGACCGACAGACAGAAATTTTTTTTCACTCAAATTTAAAATCTCGACGTTTCATGACATTCTAAGCCTATTTGAACAATAAAAATTTTAAAAAATTTTTTTGTCGTTACTATACTTCCACTGGTTGTGGAAGTAAAATTAAAATAATTTGTGTAGAACTCAGCACAGCACAAAACAGAACAGTAATGAAAGTCAAAAAAAATGTTCGAATGCATTACATTCAATGCACTGTTCTAAGCGCAGAATGGCATATTGAACGGTATTGATCTACGAATACAATTTGAAATTTAACGGTACGCTTCAACTAGAACTCAGGAAGACAATAAACACACTAACCTATGTCAGTAAACTCTTATACTACGTACCTGTAACGGACCCGATCGTTGAAGTTCGTAATAAAATAGAAAGAGACAGATATCAGTCACGATCGAGTGTTGGCCTTAACTTCTATTTGAAGGAAAGATCCGTTCCAGGTGGTGCATAGTTCATTGCATTATGCACTGACCTATATACAACAAAGTAGCGTATCTTCGCAAGTTCCGACGCGTTTTAATATACTAAATTACCTCGGATCACTCTAAAATTTTGCATGGGCTTTCCCACACTGAAGACTAATACACCATTTTATTTTCCGCATATCATGGTAAATCACCCGGTATATATTTTTTCCATAATTTTCTTCTTTGACAATTGTGTTAACTGCATGCTATTATTATCGCGCTGCGACACATTTTAATTTTTTTTTAGGGTGAGCACCCTGTATATTTTTTCATATATTTCTTCCTTGATAATTGGTTGTGTAAACTACATGCCAAATATTACTGTTTTCCGTCATATTTTTTTTCTTAATTTTATTTTTTATATAATTTTCAACGGAACTGTATCATCGCAGTTCTACCTAACAAATATTACCCTTCTCCGTCAAGTAGTTTTGTAGCGCCAACGGACAGACGCCAGACCGACTGACGAAATTAAATGGCTTTAATTTTCGTATTGTACGTACTCTGAAACGTGAAAATGCGGAGAAATCTCGGTGGGTGATTGGGAGCTAGCCAGGTAAATACAAAAGTATTTCTTTAATTTATGTAGTATCAGATTAATTAACGTTTTTTAAAGATGTGATAAAGTAATACACTTTCTAATATAAATATAAATGGGATTTAACTATAACGAACTTGACGCGAAGTTGAAGACTAAAAATTAAAAGTGACGAATATTTTCTTTTACTGTGAAAAAACAAAGAGGTCACTAAAAAGTATGAAAAATATATATTTTTTAAAAATCCGCCTTCAAAAAATTTAAAAAAATCACCGTCGCCCAGTTAACCGTGTTATCTAATATCGGGGTAAAACCGCTGCCCAAGGAATCACTACTTCCACATCCAGATTTTCTATCCAAGTCACTCACAACGATTTTGTATGTAGAAATAATTGTTTATGGAACATTAATAATATAATATTTGAAATCGTCTATCCCAAAAACCCATAAAACGATACCCCACATCGGTAGTGGGGTGGTGATAGGAGGGTGGTAGTGAGAGTGGATGAAATAAAAATATATTTTGAGGTTTCTGGTTCTTGTACACACACTAAATTACAATTTTTTTCATCCTCTTTAATAATGGGGTGGGGGTGGTAATGCCAAAAATTTTGTTGAGACCTTAGCTTCTCTTGTATATACTAAATACCAATTTTATAGATTCTTACCTGCTTGATTTACGTATTTACCCCAAATTTATCCCCCAAATCTTCGACGTTACAAGATGAAAATATAATCTAGTTCCAGATCTCGTTAAAGAACATACGTGTACTACTACTTCAAGTCAATATCTTAAACGGTTCCAGAGTAAACATGCGCACGAAAAAAGTTACAGACAGACCGACAGACAGACAGAAAATTTTTTTCGCTCAAACTTAAAATCTCGACGTTTCATGACATTCTAAGCTATTTGAACAATAAAAATTTAAAATTTTTTTATCGTTACTACAAGTACTGGATGTGGAAATAAAATGAACAAATAATGAATTCGAACGTATTTTCTTTTAATCAGATATTTATATTAAAGTCATTGCAATTTATAATTTTGTGTTAATGTCGTTGGAAATTCTTTATCCTAAAATTACAAATTCTAAATTCCAAATTATGTAAAAAAAATAACATTCCACCACTTTTAGTGAATTGAGTTTTGGGTTAAAAAATAAATGATAAAATAAAGTCTTTCTTCACCTTCGACTTGGAATAATTTTCATCACAAAAATTTACAAAAAAAAATTTGGGTATAATTCAAGCTTTATGAACATTACAGGTGAAAAAAATGGAATATTCTGACAAGAGTGTAATATTTACACCTATTTTAATTCATGTTATTGCCCCGCATGATTGGAACATTTGGTGTAATTATTACTCAATGTTGTCAATGTTCATTTTCAAAGAGCTACTTCGTACTTGACTGCAGACTAACCTCTTAAATATTAAATCATTAAATCACCAGGAAACAGTTATTTTGCGTTTTCCCACAATGTTTCTTGAATATCTTGAAAAATCTCATAGCGCCATTACCAATCTCATGTGAACGTTTCCTATTTTTCGTGAGTTAAATCGAGCTTAAATAATTCGACTCCATCAATAAACATCTAAGGAAATTTATGAGATGCAGCGTCGTGCAGTCCCGCTATCGCTCAAAACTGTTTTTTGATAGCTATTTTTAAACGCATTAGGAACAGTTACGGAAACTTAATGGTCTATGTCAAAATAGAACACAGTTTTTATAAGCACGTTCATCTCAAATAAAAAATAATACACCAATTAAGTTGGAAACGTCGAGCCAGAATTATAATAGAAAAACGTTTGTTAATAGCAATTATCTTTAATAGAGCTATATTAAATGTATCCGGTACTGAAGTTATACGGAAATGGTTTGAAAATGACTTTTATGGAGATTCTATTTGTGTTTCACTGCTGGGACAAATTATATTTGGGTAACAACGTCAGAATTAGATTTGTTTACTTTCTGCATTTATAAATCAATATGGAGCACGGAAACTAGTGCACCGGAAGTTTAAAATATGAAAATTCCTTTTTAAATACAAAACGTTTCAACCTGAATTCTCTGGAGTCACTTCATCGTGTACATTGATCCAGTACGACTATTTATAGGACGTTTTTGAACAAGAAATGAACTTATCTCCTGGCTTTCTCTATCTCAATAGGTTGCGAAAGTATTAGTAAGTATTGTAACATGTTTCCACCCCTAGGAAACCACCCTCGCAAATTCCGTGGGTTCTAAAAATTATAACAAGAGATTGTCCACTAACACACTTTATTTAATAATTTACTGGTTACTTCACAATACTGATTATTTACTTAAATGAACTTTACTGACTAAAAATAACAATGTTTATCACTTTGTTTTCACTTTGTATTCTTAACCTCACTTTTCGAAACTTCATAACTTTTTGTACTTTCTGAACTACTGGTCTTTTATACCTAAAAATGACAGATCTCGATTGTTCTGTGATGACGCCACCATTCTCTAGATAATTCCAGATGTCATCACTCTAGAACTACTACTGGTAGGTTCTTTCTCGAGTAGGTGCAAATACATCTGAATTAATTGAATTCATTCTAGGGGTTGCAACACATCACAGTATGATCTGTATGGTGTGAGTTACAATTCGTGTTAAAAGGTCTTCAGTTAAACGGTATTTTTTGACGAACTAAAAACAATACTAGGATAAAGGCCCAAGTAAACTCCTTCAGAAACTACGTCAAAACCACCATCAAAACTATATGCTTTTTATTTTTCTCGAAGACTGTTGACCTATCGAGAGAAAGTCAAGAATGTTAATTTCCAATCTATTGATGTATATTTTTTTTCTTCTATTTATTTAACGTCGGCCTATTTCCGCTACCAGAGCCTAACACCGACGCCAGAAGACGAGCTCCCAACCTGGAAATTTTGCCGAACCTCTTCTCGTAAGAAGAGTAGGGATCTTTTACTTGAATAACATCAAAACCCCAAAAAAAAAAAAAAGATTTTCAGACCAGCTAACCAGACCCATGTATCCCCATGTATTTTCGGTCGCCGAATCCGAATCCGAGGTCAAAGAAAAATTGTACACCCCCAAAATCATTAGCTAGAGCCAAAAAACACCCCTGGAATGGGGTAAAAAGAAGATTAAACTACGAGAATAGTTACATCCTAATCAATCGAATTATACAAATTAAAGTTAAACAGCAGCGTACATACAATAGATATGAAACACACCCCAAGGGAGGGGCGAAAACTACCTCCCATATATAAAAAAATTGATCCAAAACAGCAGTGACTGCGGAAAAAGCTCGAAATGTCTAAGTTTTGTTAAAGCGTTAAGAAACTACATCAGATCCGACTTAATCTTCATAAACTGCCCCTATAGGTTTGAGAACAACCACCCCCCAAGTTAAAGGACACGAGAAAAACAAGAAAAAACACAAAATCCCATCTTGATTTTTTTCCAGAAAATTTAGGTGACTATAGCGAAGAGCAGGGTGAACGCTTTCACCAGGATATAGCCGAAATGGAAAAAGGTATCAAGGAAGGTGGAACAATACATGATGGCAGACTACTGTTGGTCTCTTATAAGAGAAACGAGTGAAAAACATAAACGGCGGTCTGTAAGACGATCATTCGAAACTAAAGTAAAAAGATATAAAAAGAGATAATTATGTTTTGTAGGGGGGGGGGGGGGGGTTCATTCTCACCCCCACAAAACGCAAACGTTTCGTGTTTTTTCAGAAGTCACTGTAACTTCTTATAGTTGTTTCTTACACAGGGGGTAGTTTTCACCTCCTAGGGGAGTGGAATTGAATAACAACAGTGCTACGTGACTTTCTAAATCTAACTCTGAGTACTATGCAGTTTTAACCAATCATAACATTCATAAAAATGGAAATATTTTCAGGTCAATGTTTTTTTCTGTGTCATTTAAGATGAGGGGTGATTTTTGGCAGTGCTGTTGGGGTAGTTTTCAATAATTGAGCCAAAAGTACTGCAGACTCTTCTCACCTTTACAAACCTCCGGAGTTTCGAGCTTTTACTAGGGTCACTGCAGCTTTTTTCAAGTTGAATCTTGAATGAGGGTAGTTTTCACACTCTCTGAGGGTTGACACTGTAGGACGTTGATGGTACGTAAGTTTCTAGTTTTATTTTAGAGTACTACGCAATTTCAGCCAATCATAGCATCCGCGAATATACAGTGTGTCCCCGGATTGTGCCTGCGATAGGTGTAATATACCAAAAAAAATTAGTACGGCTTTCATTTTCTGCAGTTTTGGTCTGCTTGATGTAAAATCCGTAGAAATCCTGTTGGATTTAATGTTTTTATTGTTTTTCTCGTGTCCTTTAAATTCTCAACCCTATAGGAGCAATTTATGAATATTACGTCGACCTCATGCAGTTTCTTATCACTTTAAGAAAATTTAGACATTTCGAGCTTTTTCAGCAGTAATTGCTATTTTGGATCGATTTTTTTTATATATGGGAGGTATTTTTCGTCCCTCCCCTGGGGTAGGTTACATATCTATTGTATGTTTGACCTTAATTTGTATAATTCGATTGATTAAGATGTAATAACTATTCTCGTAGCTTAATCTTCTTTTTACCTCATTCTAGGGATGTTTTTTGGCTTTAGCTAATGATTTTGGGGGTGTACGATTTTTTTTTGATCTCGGATTCGGATTCAGCGACCGAAAATACATAGGGATACATAGGTCTGGTTCGCTGGTCTGATTTTTTTTTTGTGGGGCTGTGGCATTTAATAGACAAGGGACCGCCTGCTTTATATCTCCTCCGAAGAATGGCATATCCACTATGTAATCCTCGTCTTGAAATTACATAGCTTCCGCGTATACACTGATATTCAAGCTGCTAGAAGATGGGACGAGATCGCTGTGTTTCCCAAGATGGATTTCACCCATCCAAATACTAACCGCGCTGCACGTTGCTTCACTGGAGTATCGAGATACATTCACAATGAAGACGCATCTACGCTCGCCCCTATATAGATATTGTCTATCAATAATAATAATATTGTTTATTTTAAAGAGAATAATAATGACAATAATTTTACATAAGGAACTTACAACAAACACAGAAATTAGTCTAAAAAGTAACTAAATACTTGCATAGACTCTTAAAGTAAAAAATTTAATGACAAAAAAAATTAAATTATATATATATATATATAATGTTAAATACAGTCAGTAATTGAAGTTATTTAATTTTCAAAATCCTACATTATTAAAATTAAAATTAGGTACTATTAATTAACTAATTAGTTGATATTAATTATATGCTTAAACTACGTAAAATCCACACAATCATATTTTTCTTATATTGAAATTGCACAGAGGGCGTTTCAGGATTTAGCTGTGTGGAGAGTTAATCACTTAATACGTGAAAGTGTTAGAACAGTACTAGTCATAAATACCACAATTTAGAAAATCCTTAGTTTGAATTGACTTATAATTTGAATATATAAAAATATTAATCAATACAATTTAATAAAAATATTAAATGTCTATCAATGGACATGTAAAAAAACAAAAATGGTAATTAAGAGAAAAAACTAGTTTAGTTAAACATTAAAATATGAAAATAAGTAAAAACCGCTGCCCAAGGAATCACTACTTCCACATCCAGATTCTCTATCCAAGTCACTCACAACGAAAAAACTTTGTATGTGAAAATAATTGTTTATGGAACTTTAATAATATAATATTTGAAATCCTCTAGCCCAAAAACCCATAAAACGATACCCCACATCGGTAGTGGGGTGGGGGTGGTGATAGGGGGGTGGTAGTGGGGTGGTGGATGAAGTAAAAAAATATTTTGAGATTTCTGGTTCCTGTACATGCACTAAATCACATTTTTTTTCATCCCCTTTAATAAGGAGGTGGGGGTGGTAGTAGGCTAATGCCAAAAATTTTTTTGAGACCTCAGCTTCTCTTGTATATACCAAATACCAATTTCATGGACTCCTATCTGCTTGATTTACCCATTTACCCCAAATTTACCCCAATTTACCCCCCAACCCTTCGACGGAACAAGATGAAAATATAATCTAGTTCTAGATCTCGTTAAAGTACATATGTGTACCAAATTTCAAGTCAATATCTTAAACGGTTTCAGAGTAAACGTGCGCACAAAAAAAAGTTACAGACAGACAGACAGACCGACAGACAGACAGACAGACCGACAGACAGACAGAAATTTTGTTTTCACTCGAACTTAAAATCTCGACGTTTCATGACATTTTAAGCCTATTTGGACAATAAAAATTTTTTAAATTTTTTTTGTCGTTACTATACTTCCACTGGACGTGGAAGTAAAATCAAGATTACGAACACACACACTTGTACAGTAAGGTACAAATAAGTTTTTTATTTTTCTACAACAAGTCTTTAGACAAACCTTCTTGTACTTTGATCTGACCAATTCCTCACACGCTTTGCTCACTGATATCCATTTTGGCGTCAGTCGGCCCTAAGTTGGTTCTATCCAGCCCAAATGGGTCTGACGCATTAATAATAATAATAATACATTTATCTTCCTTTTAGACAACACAAATTGTATAGGGATCGTCACAACTTGCTTAAAAACACTAATCAATGGTTTGCAAGCAGAAACCCATATACTACAGTGCTGAAAAGGAGCATCTTGGTTTCAAGTTTATTGCTTCGGTAACAAAATATCTAATTCATATCATTTGATTTTCCCCTGTAAATAAGAACATATGTTTCCAACATTTTAAATGTTGGCGAAGCTAATTCAAGCATTGAAAATAGTGGAAAATGGTGCGTCCAAGATATCACACAATGAAACGGTAACTGACATTTGTCTTCTCTTCAAAACGCACAGAATTCCTTTTTTTTTCATCTTCCTCTTGTCGATGATTTGCATCCAGTAAGCCTAGTAAATAAAAGCAAAGCACAACCAAGTTTAGGTTCTACGGCGTGACAAATATGACCAATATTTCATTTTTTTCTGGTATTTCCTTGTTCCAAAACACATTTGAAAAGTCTGGATTCAGTTGTCAGAAATACAAAAAATGGTATATAAGAATCACAATATCAGAGTCAACCGTTTTCATTTGAGTTGCGTTTGATCATGTTTTCAGTGCCTGAATCACATGAAGAACGATTTTTTTTTTGTCGACCATTTGAAGGTCAATTGGCGCATGCCTTGTGTAACTAACACCACACGTGACGTAATTGGCGCGATGTCACGTGCCAGCGGCCTAGGATCAGCAATTCAGCAATAACCATATCAATCCAACACGCCGCGTTGCGTCGCGATCAACGACTACCTATATACATCATCGCTGGGGAATTTTGTGCTCTCTAAATCAGCACTATTGAATGACTTGGATTGACTTTCTCTCTCATTAATAGTTTTCGGGTTAGGTAATAGCCGTTAGGTCGTAAAATATTTTAGGAAGGAGTTGCGTAATTATATCAAAATAATTTGAAATTATAATTGATACAGGCGTGTTTCCGTTAATTTTTTATTTTAATCATGCCAGAACATACTTCACATGAGAATAATGATCTTTTATGTATTAAATGATACATTATATTTATTATTTAATATGCCGTAGAAACATAAAGCATGCCCCACTCTATCCTAAGGGGCTTCGCGGCAAAGCTTTGAGATTTTTTACGTGTCTCACAAAATTGTTGGCAACTATAGATAATACCGGCAACTGCGAGTATGAGATTCGGTGAAGAATACAGATGACAAGATCGGCAATTTGCTAATCGAGAAAAATTTGACGTGACAAAAATATCACGAAAAGTACACAGATAGCACTTGCTAACGCCATAGTTTTCTCCATCTTTAAAAACATAAACATTAAACATAAAACACACCACATATAGTAAACAAGTCCAAAGCCAAGGCTGTTCCGAAGAGAGTTGCACATTTGGAAAAACGGATCCATTCCTCCTGACATTGTTAATGCCGAGGCTGGGCTCCACAGTATACGATGGACAGTGTGACTAGCGTATTCACCAAATAGTACACTTTAGCTGACTGAGCTACCGTGTCGGTACTTTACGCCTCTGAAATATGAATCGTTAGGTAAGCGGACAAGACGTTGTAAATAGGATGTTATGTTCGACTAATTTACATAAATAAATATACATACTCTGCTTTAATTAAGGGTTTGCACAAATAACGGTACCTGTAAATTTACAATTGCTAAGAGCCAACACAGCTCCCGTCATATAAAGCCAGTTGTAAAACGAAATTAGAAACGCGTATAATAAACGAGTTCAATTTCGTCGATTAAGTTATTAAGTTATCATTCGATCTCTACAACGAATTCTGGCCCAGATAACTCCTAATCCTTCCTGTTCTAGTCTTTAATCATGGCACTTCATCGGCCATAATTACATCCTCCGAGAGCGAGAGAGAAGAGGGGCCAATCAAATTCCTCATTAAATGATAACGTTTAATATCCTGAGTTAAGCTGATGAGTGGAAAACTAAAAGAAGCTTATAAAGTCGAGAGATTTACCAAATTCTGAGCGTGCTAATAATATCTGGATTTTGTAAATATTCAGGTTGGCTTGGGCGAATAATTCTGCTACGCGTTATAATGAAGGTAGGAGAGGAATCTGGTTTTAAAATTCGTTTAACATCTCGCTCTCTGCATTTCTTATTCTGTCCCTGTTTCTGGAGGTGGTAGATTGTAAAAGTCATGTAAAAATTCTACTATACGGTGTGTCCACTTTTGAACTTTTTACAGTCTCAAAATGATTGCTACAAACACGGTATGCCTTAGTAACCTGAATAGTACTCTTTAATTTGAAATTTTCACGTGGTCTCTTTGGATCAAAAAGTTTGAGATGTAAAATTATTGTATTTTGGTTATTTATGTGATCCTTGATTCATGATCACATACGAAGGAAGAGACATGTTTTGATGTGCATTTTTCAACTCAGTATAGGTCCCGCAAAGGTACAGGGTTCTTGCAGCCAACGCTAACAACTGTCCTGTCAATACGATTGGACTTTCCGTTCTACAGTTATCGTGCTTACAAGGAAAGAGACGGGCGGACAGAGAAGACATTTTGAAAGTTGTTTAAAATTCGATCACTAATACAGTATGTTTTCTCAACGAGCTATATTTACAGTTTGAGAAATGTGCTTAGCGATTTAGGTGTTTGATACTTCCACTTTTCAGTAATAGCAAATCCATGAATATAGTAAAGTGCTCGGTGCCCAGATATACGCATAAAAATAAGTTCTGTGGGGGTTTCGTTGTTACAAGCTGATTTTGATATAAAATCAATAATTAGATACTGAGGTTTCAAAATCCCAAAGCCGTCAAAAAAGTCATCTTCAAAAGGGCATTAAAGTTAAAAAATGAGAGAAGCATATGGTGAGAGGAGAAAAATTGTGATTTTTTGGTATATTTTTCATAAGAGGTTTTGTAGAGGAAATATTTTATAATAATTTTCAAATATTATGTTATACATTGGATCTTACGGGAAAACGAAACTTAAAACCGCAATATCTCGGTTTGAAATGTCTCAAAATTTAATTCAATTTAGACAACTTTTGAATCTCCATCGTATTATCTCCGAAATGAAAGCTCAAATCAAATTTTTTTACTTTTAAGAAATATTTGCTTTATCCTTTCCGAACGTAATGGCGTATGATTTGTAATTTTACGACTAATAATAAATATGATATACAACTAAATGCAATGCGATGCCAATTTCCCATGATCCGCCTGAAGCCATCTAGCAGGCGACCCCACTCCAACAACGCATGTTGCATTTCACTTTTCCCCATAGCTCCGTTACGCTTCCAGGAAAAAAGAAGTGTTGGGAAGTTTGGGATTCTTTTCCAGATGTCATCGCCACTTTCATAGATTTGGTTACAGATCCAAAGCAGCCAAATAATGATCAATTAAGAATGCTGTCAAAATTAGTCATAATAATCTATGATTCCAACACAGATGATATCGACCTATGTCGAATGCAATTATTTTCACAAAAAATCCCTACTGTTGAGAACTTACCCTCAACAATGAATGCCTTGTCAATTTATATCAATAGATGTATTTATCAAGCAGGATTTGTGGGGTAAGCTCAGTAAATCCATCATAGAACTCCCATGTCCATCTAAATGAGGATGGACTATGGATAATGATAAATGGATGCCCCTCTAAACTACTTCCAAAAATGATAACCTGTCATCAAATGTACTATTAAAATGTAAATGCAAAATTTGTGGGCCTAAGTGCAAATGTTTTTTAAAAATTTTAAAATGTACAAAATTATGTTCATGTGTAGAATGTTGCAATTAAGTAATTTAATTTAAAATTTACTTTCATTAAGTAGGTACAGTCATTCAGTTATTTTATTTTCTGTTAAATGTTTTTTGTTAATTTTACCATTATTTATATATTTTTTTGTTAATGTGTTATAGAATAAAAAATAGTGAAAATATTGGGCTTTCAATATATTATTAAAAATAAGTTATAATGCAATTATATGCATGCCACTGGCGACTTTATTTAAATAAATAATATTTTTAAATTATATACCTACCAATTGACAGAATAGGTAATAATGCAGTTTTTTTTATCTACTGCCTAATTTATTGGGTCGTTTGCGTGACAGCCAAAAACTTGATATAGCTAGAGTGCCCTCACCATATTTTTTTGCTAAAGGGTTTTGTATAAAAAAAATAGAACAAATAATGGGAAATAATTTTGAACAGGTACAATCAATATTTTCACAGTTTGTAACAACAACAATAATAAATTATTTTAAATATATATATATATATATATATATATATATATATATATATATATATATATATATATATATACCGGGTGAGTCACGAATTGCGCTCGCCCCGATATCTCCTAAAATATTTGGAATAGAAAATTGAAATGTGGAGGGCTTATTACACGACTAAAATGCCATCTTTTCAATAAAAAATCAAGTTTGGTGCACATCCGGTTTGACCGGAAATGCCCACAACTTTCGATTTTTAAATGGAACACCCTATATATTTTTACATTTTTGGAATCTAGAGGAAATTTTGAATACAATACATCCATTTTGGTCACTTTTTGATAAACATTAAAAAGTTTATTAAAAAATCTATTTCTGAATCCATAGTGCTGTGGTGCCCAAAACATATTTTAGTTTGTGTGCTACGTTACTATAAAAATACAAAGAGCAATATGATTGCATTACTTAATTGTCTAGAGGCGTTTAAAATTTTCAAATGTGATTTTTACCCACTAACTCGGTTTTTTTAAATGGGAAGTTAATCGTTCACCAACAATTTTAAATACCTCATTTTCATACGAATCTAATGATACCAAAATTTTGAAAATCCGCTCAGAAATATTTGAGATTTCAGCCAAAATACAATGCAACCAAGCTTTCAGAAACATGCGGCTAATAGATAATAGATTAGTGGGCTTTGGAAACTAAAATGACACATTTCTGTGTAAATCTGGTAACCTAATAACATTGGAAACATCATAGTAGCCATTGAATGTAATAAAACAATATCAGCTGCCAGACAGACTCGTGTAGTTATAGGCAATCTTGAGCTATTAAACATTTAATAATTGTGAGCGCAAAGAACGTTACAAGTAAGTTTAGCATAGGTATGTTGAGGTAAACACAGTTACATCCACAAGGAAATTAGCAATATAATGCGACATCAGTACGGTTTTCAGAGTCTGTCTGGCAGCTGATATTTTTTTATTATATTCAATGGCTACTATGATGTTTCCAATGTTATTAGGTTACCAGATTTACACAGAAATGTGTCATTTTAGTTTCCAAAGCCCACTAATCTATTATCTATTAGCCGCATGTTTCTGAAAGCTTGGTTGCATTGTATTTTGGCTGAAATCTCAAATATTTCTGAGCGGATTTTCAAAATTTTGGTATCATTAGATTCGTATGAAAATGAGGTATTTAAAATTGTTGGTGAACGATTAACTTCCCATTTAAAAAAACCGAGTTAATGGGTAAAAATCACATTTGAAAATTTTAAACGCCTCTAAACAATTAAGTAATGCAATCATATTGCTCTTTGTATTTTTATAGTAACGTAGCACACAAACTAAAATATGTTTTGGGCACCACAGCACTCTGGATTCAGAAATAGATTTTTTAATAAACTTTTTAATGTTTATCAAAAAGTGACCAAAATGGATGTATTGTATTCAAAATTTCCTCTAGATTCCAAAAATGTAAAAATATATAGGGTGTTCCATTTAAAAATCGAAAGTTGCGGGCATTTCCGGTCAAACCGGATGTGCACCAAACTTGATTTTTTATTGAAAAGATGGCATTTTAGTCGTGTAATAAGCCCTCCACATTTCAATTTTCTATTCCAAATATTTTAGGAGATATCGGGGCGAGCGCAATTCGTGACTCACCCGGTATATATATTTTTTTTTTTAAATAATATTATTTTAAATATACACATGTGTAGCTTTCTCTTTGTACGCCACTGACGGCCTTATTTAAACAAATAATATACCAATCGATAGAAAAAAAAACCGCTGCCCAAGGAATGACTACTTCCACATTCAGATTTTTATTCAAGTCACTCACAACGAAAAAATTTTGTATGTGGAAATAATAGTTTATGGAACTTTAATAATATAATATTTGAAATCCTCTACCCCAAATACCTATAAAACGATACCCCACATCGGTAGCGGTGTGGGGGTGGTGATAGGGGATGGTAGTGGGAGTGGATGAAGAAAAAACATTTTGAGGTTTCTGGTTCTTGTACACACACTAAATCACAATTTTTTTCATCCCCTTTAATAATGGGGTGGGGGTGGTAATGGGGCTGGCTAATGTCAAAATTTTTTTTGAGACCTTAGCTTCTTTTGTATATACTAAATACCAATTTTATGGACTCTTACCTGCTTGATTTACCTATTTTCCCCAAATTTACCCCAATTTACCCCCCAACCCTTCGACGGAACAAGATGAAAATATAATCTAGTTCTAGATCCCGTTAAAGTACATACGTGTACCAAATTTAAAGTCAATATCTCAAACGGTTCCAGAGTAAACGTGCGCACAAAAAAGTTACAGACCGACAGACAGAAATTTTTTTCGCTCAAACTTAAAATCTCGACGTTTCGTGACATTCTAAGCCTATTTGAACAATAAAAATTTTTTAAAAAATTTTTGTCGTTACTATACTTCCACTGGATGTGGAAGTAATAATGGTCTTTATTTTTTATACCTTGTAGAATTTTGATTTATTGGGCCGTTTTAGAGGTATAGCCGAACATGTGTCGTTGGAAGGCTCTTCCCCCTTTTTTTTGCTGTGGGGCCTTAAAAAAAAAGAAAATAGCAAAAACCAAAAGAAAGGTCTTATGCAAAATTCTATACTCTATCGAATGGCGCCAATATCATTTCTCTAGCTCCTACCGTTTTTGAGAAAAAAAATATATATAGGCAGATACAGGTAGCCCCTTTGAGGGGGGCAGGGGAGCAGGCATGCTTTCTCGAGGTGGGTCTGTTCGAAAATCTACTTATTTTGACTAGTTCTATTCATGGTTAAAAGGATTTGCTATTACTCAAAAGTGGAAATATCAAACACCTAAGTCACTAAGCTATAACTCGTTTTTTGATTATAATGACCTTTTGAACAGGACATTTTTTGACGGCTTCGAGATTTTGAAATATCAGTATATCATCATTAATTTTATATAAAATTCAGTTTGTAACAACGGAACCCCCACGGAAGTCAGAATAAGCGTATTAATGCATTCTACTAATAGAACTAGTCAAAATAATTAAATTTTCGAACAAACCCACATTGAGAAATCATGCCTGCTAATAAATAATAAATACAAATTGAGATGATCTATAAAGGACATCACTCCAAACGCTTGGGGAAAATAGTCCCAAAAGTATGGTATGGTCTTGTGGTATTTCGTAGCTCATGATTTAAAAATGGTAATACTAGAAACAGTTTTTGAGGTGGAACATTTTAAAGCTCACCATTTTGCACGTTTCTGCCTACGAATTGGGATGTCTTTTGGTCTATAATATGTAGAAAATGTTTTTAAGCACCTTGTAAGAGAAAACCATTTATTTTTTATTGCAAAATAAATGTGTCATTTGTGCAAAATTTGACAAGACCAGACAATTACATCGAGGCTATTTTCCCCATGTATTTCTACTGGGGTCTTTTTATTATTTTTTAATATTAAATATTTAATTTTCTGCAAGCTCACCTGATTTATAAAAGGATTTTGTAGACTCACCGATGAAACGAGTTACATTCACTAAATACGGTCCTGTCAAACTCAGAGGATACTGCGATGTAAATGACGATGAAAACATTGTCATCATTGGTGTCCCTATTATGCCCAAAATGGACATTGAAAATGCGTGGTGGTGTCATAATGAAACCATACGTGTACATCGAGACCCACCGTCAGTTTCATGTCAGGTTTTGTAGTTGCGAGATATCGTGTCTTGTAATTAATATGACGATTAATTATTGTTTCTCAAAGATGTTAAACTGAATAGTTCTCATATAATTCAACGAGCCGTCTGTTTATCTATTCAAGACATTTATCAAGCTCCACACACCATCTTTGTATCCTACGAAATAAACGACGAAATTACCACGTACATATTGTACCGAATGTAGGCGAAAACACGATTTCTTCGGTAATACTGAGATCCAGTTGGCCACAATGAGGCGCGGACAACAACATTCTCTGCATTCCTCACCAGGTAGCATGAGGAAATGTAAAGAGCATATCTCTGAGACTCTGGGGAACCTCCCACTCGTACATTGGGGGAGAATAGGGCAATTCGTCAATATTTTTTATATACAGAGTGATATAGCCCTCTAAGAAACTTTGGTAGATTAAAGATGAGAAATTTTAAGAAAATAAATGTTATATGAACTTAGTTGGTTAGTTTTTTGTTCATACTTCATTCATAACTAGCATTATACCGTGCGTGTAGCGGAGCGCTAGGCATAGGGAGTAAAATAACAACATCGCGCGTGCCAGCTGGCTGAAATGAAATAACAGAGCTGCATGCTCCGCCCGACGGAGGAATTTACGGCAGCTGTGTTGTCATATCTTTCGCGCTACGTGAATGTACATGCCTAATGGGAAATTACACGCACGTTATCATAACTAGAAATATATATACAGAAGACGTTTTTAATATTATACAATATAGATTAATAATACTGGCCGTCTCAATAATATCACGGCCGAGGCGCTTAAGCTGGCTGGTGAAGATGGAGTGCGGATCCTTCATAGAATATGCCAATGAACATGGGAAACAGAAATTTAGATCGATGATTGGAAAATGTCGATCTTCGTACCACTACATAAAAAGCGACAGATGTCTGTGATAACTACAAATTGCTGGCACTAATATCACACACGCTAGTAAAATAATGTTGTAAAGTTGTCTTCAGATCCACTCTGCACTCAAAAAATGTGTGTGTTTCGTGAACTGTAAGACGACAGAGATAATTTTATAGTGAAATCTACAAAAACTTGTAAAATGAATAATTTTTTATTAATGAGTTCGTGAAAGTGTATAGAATAATATCCTGAAAAGTTTACATTCCGCTTGAATGCAAAACATAAAAAAAATGTAAGAAATGTAAACTTTTCAGTATATTATTCTATATACTTTCAAGAACTCATTAAAAAAAAATCATTTTACAAGTTTTTGGATGTAAATACCTTCAACGGCTAGGCTATTTTGATAATGTGGAATAGGAAAATTGTGGATTGTGTTATAGAATATCTGGTCTTTATTATTCGCAGACTAAGACAAAGACCCCTCCCCAAAATCAACTTACCACAGTGCGTAGATAATGACAGAAGTACAATACTCTGCAGGGTAAGATATAAATACTACTCACAATTTCTGCTCGAACAGCTATAGTGAAATACATCGGAAAACCACCAGACTACCAGACAGCATTCATCAAAGACAGATCGACGGACGATCATATGTACACCACCAGAAGAATCCTGGAAGAAAAATGGAGAGAAGGGACAAAACTACACATACTAATAGATCGCCAGAAGGCATTTGATGCTATCTGCTATTGATGCTATTAGGCCGTAGTGAACACCCTACGCAGCAGAAGAGTACCACACTACCTAATAAACAGGATAATAAAAGCCTGCCTTCGCAAAGGCACGGCAATTTAATGGTTCGGACATATGACGGAAATCAAACAGATGAATATAGGAGTCGAGTGAGGATGCCCCCTATCTCCCCCGACGATTCGATGAAGTCATACAAAGAACAATAAAGGAAACACCTAATTTGAACGAGGGCACAGAAACATGGTGAACCCCGATCGTACTAGCATCGCCGATGGTCGTCTAATCACCACGGAAGAAGAGAAGAAGAGCATCTAGACACAAATGGATTGAAAAAATTTCAAGAATAGTCTAATAAAGGTGCGAGATCTGTCAATAAAAGGGATTCTGATAAGCGAACATTACAAAATAAGCGACTACTCCTTGAAAACGACGAACAAATTCAAATACCTAGGTACATATCTGACGAACCAACTGAAATAGAGGAGAGAAACTATAAAGGAATTAGACGGCATACAGAGTTACAAGGACAATTCTACCGTTCATTGAGAAAAACAAACCTCGATGGGGACTGATCAAGAAAATTTGCATAGCCATCAAACCACCAAAGATGCATATGGAGTTAAAAGCCAACAGAAGAAGTTTGAGAAGAGTTGAAAGGGACATCATTCAACTATTGGCAAAAAAACAATAGGACTAAAGCACAAAACGTCAACATTAATAGGATGGAAACAATTACAAAAAGGATAGAAATGTACGCAGAAGTACTGGGGACATGTCCAAGGGAGGGATTGCAAAAAATGAATACTATAAAGCAATCACAATGGTATATGCTTTGCCAGAATTAGAAACGGCAGAAAAAGAAGACTCAGAAGAAAAATCTAGAAGCAAAAACACCAAAAGAGGAGCATAAATAGTCCGTATCACACAATGCGCCAACGCATCTCACAAACACCTACACTTCCTATCCTACTTCATCATGTGGGCTCACTATAGGGCTCACTACTGACGGCCATGGGTAATAATTCATTACTCAATAGGCTAGGACCATCACAAGAGTTCATATTCATTATCCAACAGTTTTTGTGGAGCAATCACAAGAGACGATTTAAAGTTCAAAAACATCGCGTGTGCCTAACTCAATTCAATCTGTCATAATAAGTAGGTCATTGATTTCGCGGAAAGTTAAAAAATGTAACCTTCTGTACGCTCCTGTATGCTCGAATTATCGATTTCGCCGGTGTGATTCACGATGTGCATCACATACTACTTAATCTTTCCATAATGACGTATAATCCTGCGAAATTAGACTTCTAACAAAACATATCCCTCATTTTTTTTGTTTAAATCGATTTATTTTGGTGTTTTTAAAGAAAATATTAAAAATCGGCAACGAGATCACTATGGCATAAAAAATTATTCAAGGTCAAAGTTCACAAAAAAACGATTTTTTGGGAATATCGCACTTTCTATGGCTCGGAGGTCAATTGAGGTTATTATGAAAAAGAAAGATAATGAAATTCCGCACAAAAATGATCTCTTCCATTTTTTATGGGCAACGAACGGTTTAGGCAAAAATGTGCTCCGAAGTTTCCGTGCAAGGCGTAATATGCTCCATTTCATAACTATTTTTAAAAAAATTATAAATTGCTTGACAACTACCTGGCAGCTTGGGTTTAACTTCAAACAAAATTGTCATAGTGCAGTTTTCCAAACAAAAAACACCATTAAAATGATATTTTCGAACTTTGACATTATTTTAATCAAAATTTCAATATATTTTTTATTTTGATCAAATGGACTTAAGGTTTTTGGATAATTCTGAGCAAGTTTTATTAACAAAATTTTCCGATAAAAAAATGCCTAATATGATTTTTTAATGACAACTCCGCATATTTTGGTATCGCAGGTAGGAGGATTTGTAGGAGGCGATTGTTTTTCTGGTCATAAGTAGATCCTAATTTATCTATATTTAAGTAAAATTTGATTCAAATCGGAAGAAAAATAAAAAAGTTTCATTTCAAGTGAAACACACTGTATATATTTATTTATTTTATTTTATATATCGATCAGCTAATAAATACTATACATAGAACAAGCACTTATTCTATGCATGGACT
Source organism: Rutpela maculata (assembly GCA_936432065.2). NCBI lineage: Eukaryota > Metazoa > Arthropoda > Insecta > Coleoptera > Cerambycidae > Rutpela > Rutpela maculata. The sequence continues at coordinate 168,670,898 of OW386289.2, read as the reverse complement.
ATATGTTTGAAATGGAGCATATTATGCCTTGCGCGGAAACTTCGAAGCACATTTGTGCGTAAACCGTTCGTTGTACATAAAAAATGGAAGAGATCATTTTTGTGCGGAATTTCATTATCTTTCATTTTCATAATAACCTCAATTGACCTCCGAGCCATAGAAAGCGCGATATTAGCAAAAAATCGTTTTTGGTGAACTTTGACCTTGAATAATTTTTTATGCCATAGTGATCTCGTTGCCGATTTTTAATATTTCCTTTATAACACCAAAATAAATCGATTTAAACAAAAAAAATGAAGGATATATTTTGTTAGATCAGAAGCCATATTTTTGTCTAAAATGACTGGATTCAACTCATATATTAATACTTCCACATCAAGATTTTCCATCCAACGAAAAAATTTTGTATGTAGAAATAATTGTTTATGGAACAATAATATAATATTTGAAATCGTTTACCCCAAAAACCCATAAAACGATCTCCCACATCGGTAGTGCGGTGGGGGAAAGAGGATGAATTACGACTCTCGCCTTCGGCTCGTGCCGTAAACGTCATCCTCTTGAGTAATAGCTATCATTACACGCTCGTTGAATAATATACTATTATTGCTTATTAATTGTTAATTAATTTGTTGGAAAATTGGTTATTGTATATTCTTCTGTTACCATTGTATGAACATTTCTTGCAATCAGGTGTTAATCTATTAGAAATAAAGTTCTGTGTAGCTATCTATCTATCTCCAATATTGACTTATAAAATTGTCATTTATATTTACCAATAAACGATTCGATATTCCCAGTGCGAAGACGCACGCTCGCCAACGATAAGATATTCAACACGACCTACATGTCTGTCGAAAATCCCTACACTCGACTGCTCCGTTCTCTCCATGCTGCGGAAGATTCATTTCCATAACTAAAACCGTAAAATCCAATTTATTAGGGCCCTTCTCTCTCTCCGATGCCCCACAAATTGATTTAACCGCTTCGGAGAGCGGGAATCTATGACTTTATAGAAAGCAAGAAGATGCTCGTTATGTCCTTGGTTATTGTGTATGCATCATAATGAAAAGTTATTACTGGTGTTACGTTTTATTGGGTTCGGTTGGAAAATGAAGATTAATGAAGGGGGTGTTTTGTAAACACTTAATAATGGGCACTTTAATCTGCATTATTTAGGTGCTGAGCCTATCGTCGATAAATATTGTATCGCTTGCCGACAAGGAAGAGGCACGTAACTAACGCGAAGGGAGCAGTTTTTCGTTTAGGAAATTAGCCAATACCGACTATTAGCGTGGCCTACGTAAGTGATTTTATCAGGCCTACGCATTGGATTTCAATGGCGGCCGTCGGAGTCCTAGCATTCCGGTGCATACTGAAACCCTTAACGCTTTCTTGAATATTTCTAATAAAATTATATGAACTAATACAACAAAGAATGCTTAAAAATGATTTACTTTATATAATTAATAATAAAATATATTATAAACACATAAATAGTTTTCTAAAAATAAATAAATAATATGTAAATGATTAAGAATCAGTATTATTGTACTATTAAATAAAATATATCTATAAAACTAAAATACACACTTGATACCTTATTTATTCAGAATAAAATAAACACTTCTAATAATAGTTGAAAACAAAACAAAAAATAATTATTTCTTTAATCTCTAACAACAATAAATTGTGGATAACAAAAATTTAAAAGCCTCTCTAATAATAAGTTACAACAGTTATTGTAATAAATATTAAAAGATCCACGAGCATGTACAACATATTTATTTTAAATTTAATTCCTATCACAGAGATTGCAACTTTTCAACTTTTCTTTTACTTCCACATCCAGTGGAAGTATAGTAACGACAAAAAAATTTAAAAAAACTTTTATTGTTCAAATAGGCTTAGAATATCATGAAACGTCGAGATTCTAAGTTTGAGCGAAAAAAAAGTTCTGTCTGTCGGTCTGTAACTTTTTTTTTTTGCGCAAGTTTACTCTGGAACCATTTAAGATATTGACTTGAAATTTGGTACACATAATATGTACTTTAACGAAATCTGGTACTAGATTATATTTTCATCTTGTTCCGTCGAAGGGTTAAGGGGTAAATTGGGGTAAATTTGGGATAAATAGGTAAATCAAGCAGGTAAGAGTCCATAAAATTGGTATTTAGGATATACAAGAGAAGCTAAGGTTTAAAAAAAATTTTTGGCAATGGCCACCCCATTACCACCCTCACCTCATTATTAAAGGGGATGAAAAAAAATTGTGATTTAGTGTGTGTACAAGGACCAGAAACCTCAAAATATTTTTTTACTTCATCCACCCCCACTACCACCCCCTATCACCATCCCCACCCCTCTACCGATGTGGGTTATCGTTTTATGGGTTTTTGGGGTAGAGGATTTCAAATATTATATTATTAAAGTTCCATAAACAATTATTTCCACATACAATGTTTTTTCGTTGTGAGTGACTTGGACAAAAAATTTAAATGTGGAAGTAATGATTCCTTGGGCAGCGGCTTCTTTATCAGACTTTATTTTAAACTCTTCATTGCTAGTCATTTTTTTTCTTATTACACCTCATTTTTTTCCTCACTGATACTGATACACTGATTATTTTTCACTTTAGAATAATTGTTCAACAATATATTAGAAAAGTATATCAAGTCTCTCACAACAAAAAAATTTTGTACGTGGAAATAATTGTTTATGGAACTTTAATTAATATTTGAAATCATCTACCTCCAAAAACCCATAAAACGATATCCCACATCGGTAGTGGGGTGGGGGTAGTGAAGGGGGGTGGTATTGGGGATGGATGAAGTAAAAAAATATTTTGAGGTCTTTGGTTCTTGTACACACATTAAATAACAATTTCTTTTCACCTCCTTTTATAATGGGGTGGGGGTAGTAAGGAGGGGGTGTGGCTAATGGCAAATTTTTTTTGAGACATTAGCTTCTCTTATATATACTAAATATCAATTTTTTTGGACTCTTACCTGCTTGATTTACCTCTTTACCCCCATTTACTCAAATTTACCCTTCAACGGAATAAGATGAAAATATAATCTAGTTCCAGATCTCGTTAAAATACATACGTGTACCAAATTTTCAGTCAATATCTTAAACGATTGCAGAGTAATTGTGCGCACAAAGAAAGTGACAGACACACAGAATTTTTTTGCTCAAACTTAAAATCTCGACGTTTCATGACATTCTAAATCTAAATGAACAATAAATTTTTTTTTAAATTTTTTTTGTCGTTACAAGACTTGTGATTAACGCAGATTACTGAATTTTTGTTCGAGATAAAATGTTTTCGGTGAATGCTGTGAGACCATTTTTTGCCAGGTTCTTGTCCGACGGAAAACGAAACAGTAGTATATCGTTGTTTATTGTAATTTGATTTGCACTGGCACAGAACATCGACGCCATCGACGGGACATTCTTTTAATTGACATTCGTTAATTAAGGGCGTTTTCATAATGTTCACAGTATAAAGATACAGTAATAAATCAATATCTAATTTCAGTATTAGGAGGCTGAATCATTTATTTGTAGTATTTCTCACGATTTATTTTCTGAATTATTACTGTGTTAGGCACATTAAATATTTAAGTAATTCCCTTTTCATTCGACTCCAGTACAAATTGAAATCCAATTAGTTGGCACTAATCCATACTCAACTTAATACTAAACAAATTATATGAAAAAATAAAATATTAATCTTGCAAAAGAGCGCTAAATCCACCCGTAGCCGCAGTAACTTTGTAAAGTCGTAGGACTCCTTTCGTGACGTCACACGCGGACTCGAGTGCAATGCGGAGGCCTGATAAAATCATTTACGTAGGCTACGCTATTAGCCGTGATAGATGGGGCGAGTGTTAGTGACGCAAGTTGTTTTTTGTAGATACTACGAAAGTGGATACCAACTAAGAAAAATATTAATATTAATATTAACAATCTTTATTTGCCTAACATGATAAACCCGATTACTGGACAAAACATAAAAATAATCATAAGTGCTGAGTGTAAAAATATCAGAGATGGGTCGAGGAAACTTTCCATATTTGATAAAAGTCTGTAAGGGCCGTTACTTTCGATCCCGATTAAACGTTAACGGTGGGTCAAACCAATTCAGTTACCATGGAAACAATTGTACTTTCAATGATTTGGCCGACGGTTAAAGTTTAATCGGGACCGAAAGTAACGGCCCTAAAAGTCATTTAAATAATATAATTAATTGTATGCACTTATCTGGTATCAAAATGAAACTTGCATCATCACGAATCAGATTTCACCATACAACTCAAGGAACAATTTAAAAGTCGTTTGGACTTGAGGAGGTTTTAAGAAAGGTTTGTCAGGGTTAGGAAATAGTCTTGTGCTTTATTGATGTTGTAGTTAAGGCCTTTTAGGTTTCAAGTATACTTGCTCTTATATGGTAAGTTTTAAAGCATTCTGTAAGACCTAATTATAAAGCTAATTTGCTTCTAGGATAATATGTATTTGTAATGGGTTTATCATAACCTACACAAAACTCTCCATAAAGCTAATTAGTTTTATGAACGTCTTAAATTCCATTTAGATTTAAAGAGGCTTTAAATTATTCTTTATGGTTTTAACATATTTGCAATAAATGCATTTTAAATCCTTTTTAAAACTAGACACTTTCAATGCCTATTAGTATTTATTAAAGGCCATTACAAAACTAGACTCTTAAAACATCCTTGATAAATGTTGTGATGAAACCGTTATGAAGAAAAAAAGGCCTCTATAAATCTAAAAGGCAAATTTTAATTCCATAAAACACTTTCCAAAACCTCAATAAAACATTTATTATAAAAATAATAAACAATAGGTCTGCCTGAAGTCCTGAAGTGTCGTTGATGCATGTGTGTGTGTGTGTTAATTAAAAGCATTTCACGACTTACTGATGTGTAATTAAGTCTTTTTTGGAAAGGTGGAAGAAAATAAAAAAGAGTGGCCATTTTAAAAGGACTGTTAAAACACACACACGCATACAAATTATTTTGAGGTTAAGTTTTAAGTTTTTTGTATCAAATGTCAACGTCCCAAAAGTTTTATTACAGCTTTTATCAAGTCCATGTGATCTTCGCCAAGTGCATTTGCATTTTTGTAAGGAAGGGATTATTTGTGATAGTATACAAAAAGACTAGAAGGACTTCATTTAGAATAAATGTTCTAGGTCATTACCATTATTAGAATATATAGTTTAATGAGAGGACTGTAAAATGACGATTAGGTTTTTAGTTGGCCGGCCATGTTTTTCTTGTTATATAAAAATATTCAAATATTAAAATCATTATCATTTCTGGGAGGCCCTTGTTTTTTGGGCCTTTCTTATGTAGTTTTAACGATAAACTGCCGTTGGTTTTAATTTTTCGTCATATCTGATGTCTTTTTATTACCTTTTAAATCGGGCTTAGAGAGGTTATAGTGCCACTCTACGCTTTATAAATTTCAAATTCAATTTTATCTTCAATAAGTCTGATGGTGTGTTTGCTTAAATTAGTTTAGAAAAAATAAATGCCATAATAAAATTATTTGGATTCCTTCGTGGACATTCTGATAGCTTCTCAGTTCTAATATGGACTTATAAGAGTTTTAAAAACCAGTTTTAAGGTAGCCTTCTAGGTGTTTTCTAGAAATGCAGGAAGCTAATAGAAAAGCTTCTGACAGCTTTAAAATAGGTTTTAAGAAAGGTTTTAAAACGGCCCGAACAAGGTTTTCAAGAGCAGCCTCACTAAGGAGTTTTATGATGGAATTTAAAAAGGCCTTAACAACCTTCATAAGAGTGGGCCCTTTTAGTCTACAAGTCGCTTTATGATGGTATTAAGGATATTGTTATGGCAAAATGGATTTTTCAAGGCATTTTATAAATAGTTTTATAGCACCCTTGTATATATTTAAGAAACTAAAATTTTTCTTTGGGAAGATGCTATCAATATACCCACTGGAAAGTTAGAAGGAAAACTTCCTGGAAACTTTCGGAGTTTTCAAAACGAAAAGTTTACAGGAAGTTTTCCTTCTAACTTTCCATTGGGTATATTGATAGGCTATTTTATGGTGAAATCTGATTCGTGATGATGCAAGCTTCAGTGTGATACCAAACAAGTGCATACAATTATATTATTTACATGACTTTTACAGACTTTTATCAAATGTGGAAAGTTTCCTAGACCCCTAGACCCATCTCTGAAAAATATTAATTAGACAGTGTGAATTACGAAAACTACATTTTACAATCTGAATTTATAGGTGACCCACAGCCGTATCTAATAGTTGTTTTTCGGTACATATATTAATATCACAGAAATTACTTGTTTTGTTAACGTTGTGACAGATTTGTAATGTGTGACTTCTTGAGTTATTGGAATAGAACGTACTGCGTTGTCTGGATCCTAGTCTAGGTATCAGGAAATTTATTTGAGCCATAATCTCACATGGTGGCCTACAACCAAATTTAAATTAAAGTTGCTGCCACTCGGAATTTTCTTTGTTTTTACACATACTTGGATGTATATAGAGCGAATCTAACAATGCTGACTTCGGATTCGGTTTCAAAGGGTCCAAATACATAATAAGGGTACACTGGTATGGTCCGCCGGACAAATCATTTTTAGGGGGGGTGTTTTCTTGGGGTTAGGGGTGAAAAACGAGCCAATCTGACAATTCTGGATTCGGTTTCAGCCATTCCAAGTACATAAGGATACACTGGTCTGGTCCGCAGACCAGATCGCTTCTTTTTGTATGGCTGTGTCGTTGACCAAAAAAAGTAAAATACTTGTGAAACTGGTTCTATATACATCCAAGAATGTGTAAAAAAAAGAAAATTCCGAGTAGCAGAAACTTTGATTTAAATTTGGTTGTTGACCACCGTGCTCAGAACAATTTCATTTCTTAATAATTTATATAAAAATACTACAGTTCAACAGTTGCGCGTCAATAATAAACTGTGAAAATCAAATCGATTACTTAAGTAATACATCGTACTCCATTCCTCTTGCAGGATAAGTGTCATAAATTTCAAATGATAGGAATTTTAAAAATTTTTGTTGAATTTTATCGACATCTTTTTGATAATTGTAACATGGATCTCACAAATGAATAATATAAAATTTTCAAGGCCCGCAAGTTATTAAAACTCTTACAATTTCTTCTAATAGAACCAAGCATTTTCGTAGCTTCTGATGTTTTTGCGTTAATATGTTTTTAAACAAAACCTCATGATCAAAAATTAAGCCTAGATTAGTATCTGTGCATCAGAATTAAATAGTACCGTTAATACTATAGTCAAAATTAAAACTAGTTCTTCTGTTAGTAAAGGTTAAAACTTTTGCATTTATTAATATTTAATATTTGCATTTTTTTCCAAGAAAAGAAATGTCTGTATTGCTTGAAGATATACCAATTGCGTTAAGGAATCAAATGTGGTACATGCACGATTGAGCTCCTGTTCATTTTTGTGTAATTGTTCACGACATGTGGTTTATCCCAATCGTTGGGATAAACCACAGGATCTCAGCAATGGCCAACAAGATTTCTCGATCTCAATGGATTTCTTCTAAAACACTGGTGTATAAAACTTCCATTAACACTTTAGAAGATTTAAGAGATCGCATAGTTGCCTCTTGTGAAACAATACGGAACACACCGGGAATCTTTGAACAAGTGTGCAATTCGATGCGAAGCATGCCTATTAAGTGAAAGTGGCAATTTCCAATAATTTTTGTAATACAAAATTTATCATTATCAATAATAATTAGTTTCAATTTTAGTCCAGTCAACGTTTCACCTCTAATTTGAGTGCTAATGAATGGATTTTCATGAAACCTTGTGCATTGTATTTGTAATGACGTTAGTAAAAAAGTTGAAAAATAGACAAACACACTGCACAAGGTTTCATCAAAATCCATTCATTAGCACTCAAATTAGAGATTTTGGTCATTTTGATTGGACTATTTGAATTTAATTGTTTTAATCAACAACTGTGCGTCTGACGAGAAACACACAAGAGACTGCTTTCATGTAGAATTGACCAGGCTAATTAGAAAAAATATTCACATGGGAAGATGTCAGTGGTGTACCACTTTTTTGGTAAAATATATCAGAGGATATGTTTGCAGGACGCCACTGGTGGAACGATAAAATAACTTTTCTAACTAAAATATGTGGTTTTATATCCTATTAACACATACCAAGATTGAAAATAATAAAGTACTTTCTGAGATATTAAAAAATAACGATGTGAAAAATGCAACACCCTGTAGCAAAAAATTTAAGCTGTTGCGAACATATGTTCATATGAACTTTTCTTCATAAAATGATCTAAGGAATCACACCCTGAAATATTAGCGCGCCATTAAAGAACACTCTGTATATAAGGAATAAAAATCAGACTGCAATCAACAGCTATTCTCCGAACTAATACCACGCCCAGCGCTGGATTACGACTAAGTCTGACTGATTGATATCACTATCTTTCATTCAACATCGAAATTTAACATTTTGATTTTTTTTTTTTTTTGGGGAGATTATCAAATAAAAATTAAATTTAATCCATACGGCGATCTTTCTAAATTAAAATATCTAGTTACTGCCCTAATTAATGTACTACTGTTGGCAATACGTTAACGGGGCTATCTCATATTGTATGTAATTTTAATTTAAATATTCCGAAAAAAGAAAACAAATATAATTTCATCAACCAAGGCGGGTAGCCACTAAAATCGAAGAAGACTTTTGCTCCTTCCGATCCAGGATTATATCTGTATTGCTTCCCTTCGAATAATAGACATAGTAATTCGCTCTTGTGCACCTAGCGAAGTTAACAGTACGTGGCGGCATCCAACCCCTTCTCAAGTCGATTCACGGAACATTGGCGGGACCTATTCACACCCCATGGACACTTTGAGTGAGAGTTTAAGACAAAGCCTTCAGGAGCAGGTACCATTATATAAAGTCACACCGACTTACCACGAACACTTGCTCATCCGAGTGTTGTGTTTTGCACGAAGGGGTTGTTTAGTCCCTTACAGTTCACTGGGCTATCGATTTTATGTTTTTTCCCTAGATTAGAATGCCGAAATAACTCTCCTTCATACATATAAATGAAGGAATATTGGAAACAGCCTGTGTATTATAGTTTTTCAATTTCAAGAACTTTTGTTTTAAATCAAGGTTTGTTTTTTCTTATTTTAGACGTTTTTAGACAATCTCAAGTACGAATAAATAGAACAGTCATCTCAGATTTTTCAGAAAAATAAAATCATACAAGCAAAGGAATTAGTAAACGTACTCTTTAGCCTTCTGATTTACATTCAATAAATTCCCCGAAAAAAAGTTGTGCTTAAATCGCTATCTTAAAAAATGGAGACGAAAATTCGGTTTTGGCCATATTAAAAATATATATTTTACAAAATAAATTCCGAATGAGAATTTTGTAGTGAAGGTAGGTTAATTGCATGTGACTAGAAGTCCGTGATAGAAAAAATCAAAACTTTTTCCCACAAAAATTCATGTTTGTTTTTGTGTTTAGAATATTAACTGTTGCAAAAGTATAATTAACATCAATATCCTCTGCGCACACGACAAGCTCCACAAACACACATACAACTAATGCTATCCAAAATATAAACAAAATATTCATAATTTGGTAAAAAATAATTCATTCAAATAATAGTTTTACCTTCATTATTAAATACCTTTCATTGTTTGCTTTTTTCGCGAATTTTTTTACGACTTGCTTCGAAAAATTCTATATTTCTTAGGTTTATTAAAACCATAGCAATCATACGTAAAGAACTCAACTATTTAAAAAAAAACATGAAGAATATGTTTATATGTAACTTCTGTTGCTATAGCTAACTTTGGGATATAATATGTTTAAAATTTTAAGTGCCGGTGCACAGACAAGGATAATTCTAATACTATCCATCTTCTGTAAATAAATCTGGCAGCAGAACTAAATCATCTCATATTGTTCGCAAGTCTCCCTAATCAAAACTTAATGTATATATTTCCGATAATGGCACGGATTTCTGTTTGATCTTTTAATAAGAGATCGTATTACTCTCTAAAAGGTAGGATTAAAAGCTAAGTTTAAAACTGGGGGCCTATTTTGAATATAGATTGCTACAGAAATGAGCCGTTGTTAGTGGGTTGTTTTAGAATTATAACTATAACATTTCGTAACTCTTAACCGTGGACAAATAAGTTTTGATTACTCAGATCGTTGCGTTTAAAAAAGTAACAGTTCTATTTAGTTGATATAATTAGGTCTCCGTATTTGTGATATTTTCAAGTAAAATTTGTTAAATAAAATTTGCATAATTCTAAATTACAGATTTTTAAATATAATAAAAATCGGCTGTTTCGTACATAACCTAAAATAATATCGTAAATCTTCTCTACTTGTAGCATACTTACGTTTATGTGAGGTTTGGAAAATTACCTGAAAAAGATAAACAAAATTAGTAATAAAGAATTCTATGACCTACCTATGTAAGGTTCGATTTTAAAGCTATTGAGACGCCCCGTATCTAGGTCGTCTATTTGTGAAAGAATTCCCCAAGTTATTAATCAAATTTTACTTAACTTTGGATATTAAATAAAACTAAATTGCCGCCTAATAATTAGAAACCATTTCGCTTTATCATTTTTTGCTATAAAACTTCAGTTCTATTAAATACGCTAATTACAGTTCCATAATATTTAAAATAATTTTATTCCTGTATAGAAATCGTTTTGAATATTTCTTTTAAACGCAGTTTCGTGCCTCGAAACCCACAGATTTTATGGTGTTAAAATAAACATATTAAAGTAATGCACTAGCCACGTTTACGTCAGGGTAACGAGAACAAAGAACGGGCCGTATCGGCATCCGCGGAGATATTACCTAACTCACTTACTCTTTCATATCAAATAGATATGTTCTCTTAAACAACGCTGAGGAAATTTTGTATAAATAGGGACCACAAATTGGTCTCTTGGTCAGTTAGATCAAACCAAGCAACTATTTAGAATCATCTACTTATGCTTAACCTGGTCCTAACTGTCAAACATTTTGCACCCAACAAGAAACTTAGTCTTTATAGACCTATTTTTCTGTTGAGCGCTACAAAATAGAAACTTAGTCTAGGAGCACGCTTCGGCGTCTTCATGGACCTATTTTTCTCTAATACACCAGGACTTACTCTGATACTGGGGGAGAAGAAATACTGGTAGTATAACAATGTATTAAATAATATTTATCTAAATATCAGTAAAGTAAACGACTTTATATCCTCGGCTTCGCGATTTCGACAATACTGTGGTACCTTTTGATTAGCTAATTTATTTGGAATTATTCGATATTGATTTATTTCATCGTATATCTAATTATATTCAGAATTAACTTACTATTTTATTTGATTAATAAATGGGAAGTTTTCTTTGGTTTTTAAAATCTGATCACAACGATTGTTGTTATAGTCCGGGCAATATTCAGCTTAGCTATACAAACGCTATTTGCACATCCGCGATGTTGTAGCTTTAGACTTGGCAATTATTTACTTTTGCAGGATTCTGCTTTACAGAGTTCTTAATTGTCATCTCTGTGATTACAACTGGAACATGTCTGTTATTTACATATGATAAGATCTGAACACAGCTCTTTGTTATCAATTATATTTTCGAATATTTTCGAAAGACAATCGCAAGATTTTGTTGGTTGTCATCTCATCTAGAACTACATCAGGTGTTAAATTTGAGATCCATTGATCTCGGCCAAGTACAATTGTAACTAGCCATACTACGAATCTTCGAAACACCGAAATAAACCTACGTCAGTTGACGTGACAGTTAAACAGGATTTTGTTGATTGTCTTTTTATCACAATATCACTACTGGGAGATTTCCCGAGTTTTGTGTCAGATTTTACGTATGTCCGACTCCAACTATAAATATTTCACGAGTAATGACTATTGTCATTGTAAACAATTTATTTTATTGTTTGCATAGCTGACCTGACTATTCTATGGAAGTAATAGTGATGATTCTTCACAAAGAATACTTTCCATTATTTTTCTATGTGGCTGTTGCCCCAACGAATACTTAATTTAAACTTATAGTAAATTATTGTGACTATTGTCCCAACTTATTTTTGCATTATTTTTGTGTAAAATGTGGCAGTTGCCCAACAAATGTGTAATCTATACCAATGAATAGGACGATTGTCTTAAAATAAATGTATTAAAACACTTTCGGTATTTTCTTTCAATATTATACTTTTTCTGGAATAACAAATTAAATAAAATTATAATTCTTTAGACAAATAAATGAAATATCAATGCAATTATAATCACAGTGAAATCTTTAATAAGTAAAATACAAACAAATAAAAGGTACCAAAAGTAAAGAGAATTATTAAATGAATGTTTCTAGAGTGAAGGTAAATAAATTAAATCAGTAAACAGAAACAAGTAATATCAAACTTTAAAAAGAATCTGTCCAATTAAATTACTGTCACAACGTAAATTTGGGTCCTAACTAAACAAAAATAGACGATCACGTAAAAGCTAGAATTGTTATGTTTTTCCTTTTTATCGAAAAGGGGAAAAATATACAAGGCCTAGATACAAACCTCTTCACTATTTTTATGTTTTTTTCTGAATTCATCACGTAATAAAATTTTAGTATTAGGTGAAACATATGTTACAGCGATAAAAATATATTGTCGGCCATTAAAAAGTTTTATAAAATTATTTTTATATTTCTCAAGTTAAAATGACATAATTTTTATAGCTGTTTTAAGAATAATTTTATTAATCAAGCAATTATCTTGAAATTCTCAAGTTGTATAGTTTTATTATCCTTATATTTTAGTCAAGTTTGTCGTGAGAATAAGTTATATCAATTTTAGAACATAATTATCTTTACAAGTTTTACGACATATTACGAAAGAATATCTAAATTCATTATTCCATTAGATATTAATTAATATTGTTTTTTTTTTATTTTAAGACTTTGCCACCAACATTAAATTCATTGTTTCTATTTCAAATTTATAAAGTTCCGTATGAATATATTCAAGAATATATTAAAAAAAAGACTACATTAAAAAACAAATATTTAAATTAGCTTTGATTAGTTCTGGCCTACGTATCTTATTTAGTAGTTAGCGGTGTAGTATGCTATATATGAGAAATAATGAGAATACTATCCCAATATGCTACAAAAAGATAATGTAAAAAAATGAAAAATTACATTTTATTTTTTTAAGGACCTTCTACTGATAATACCGATTTCAAAAAATTAGAAATTATAGAATACTATTCCAAGATGGTACAAAAAAAATGATAATTTTAGCATCAGCGTATCATAATTTAAAAAAATAAAAATGAACATTTTATTTTCTTCAAGTACCAAGTACCCATTTCATCGTTTAGAAAAATTACGTGTGGTAAAAAACCATCCCAAGATTCTATATAAAAAATTTGGTAGTTCTGTTGAAACTTGATAGGGGTTAAAAAAATCCAGAAAAATTCATTAATTTTTTTTTTCAGTGTTCCCGTTGTCAGATTCTGCTCTAATATATTCCATATTTATGTTCTGGTGGTATCTATAATTGGTTAAAATTTCATTTGAATCGTTAATGCCGTTCAATAGATAAAAATTATTTTTGAAAATTTTCGATTTTTTTTTTACTCGAAAACGGTTTAATATTAAGGGCTGAAATTTGGCAAAATTGTGATATTGGTAATAATCTAAGCAAAAAAAATGAACACAATCCGTGCGGGGGCCAACTCACTCATCTTATCTATCCGACTATAACCTTTAATATTGTTTAAAATAAAACTATATCAACAGTTCTATGTAAGTAGTACACATTTATGGATATTGAATATAATATAAACATATTCTGAAAGTTGTGTATTTAATAAACACAACACTTAAAATATTTTGTAATAAAACATTGAGAAAGGTAATAGATTCAGTTTCTGAAACGGCAGCAAAATACATTATTTTTATATTTTTATTCCTACTCATCATATTTTGTCAAAAAACGCCCTCTAACCGTTTCTAAAAAGAGCACGTGACAAAGAATGCCAGAAAAAAAAAAACAGAAAAGTCTACGCTTTTGTCCACAAGTTTGTGTACCTTAAGTTTCCAGTTTTTAATTAAAGAAAGCAATGAGGTATTAGCGACCGCAGACCAGGCAATAAATAATTAACGAAACAATTTCATCAATAATTCGTACAAAATGCGACCAACATCGTCTGGAGATTGTCCCAGAGTCTTTTACAGAACTCTCGTGTGCCTGGGAGTGACCCCGCGGTTATTTATTATTTATTGCCCGATATTACTTGCGTTTTGAGGGAGAAAAAGGAATTGTAAGAAAAGGCCGAGCGGTCAAAACGTTCCTAGTTCCCCTTTATTATTGGTTATGTCTTAGATTTATTTCATTAGGCTATTGAATTCATATCACATAAAATAGTGGAGCGGCTTGCTGGTGATATTTTTATTAGCTTAATAATCTCGGCAATAAATCCGCAAAATTATATTTAAAACGTTTTGCTCGTGTTGTGAAGGAGGTAATGGATGGCAAATATTTTATTTCTCAAAATGCGGACAGAACATAATATCATGTCATTTTTCTCATTCCTTTCCTCATTTGTTATATGAAAACAGGTTTTATTTTTTAGCTGCCCCTAAACTGCCGGACACATACGAATTTTTAATAATAAGTTAAATGTTATATTTACTGTTAAAAAAACATTGGAATCGTTTAAATAACGGTTACACCCGTTACAGAAAATAACGGAAAAATTACATTATTAATAAGACAGATACGGAGATTATTGCCATAACGTAAACATAAACATAACACACCACACATAGTACACAACCTCCCCCCAAATCCAAAGCTAATGAAGGGGAAAAAACGCACGCATTATCCACCGAGATTGCCAGTGTCAGAGCTGGGGATCGAACCTTGTGCACGATAGACAGTGTGGCCAAGCGTGCTAGCCACTAACACGTTTTAGCTCACTGCTCTACGTGCTGGTAAGTCTAAGATTATTTTATAATAAGGTTCATTTATTTGTGCGATATATCACAAACATTACAGATTCTTCCACTGCAAATGGGAGTCGAACCTACGAGAAGACCAATGAATCTTACTGTCTGGATCCTGAGTGACCATGGTTCATGAGTTTTATATTAGCCCTGCTTACATTATTAAAAAATGAGTTATATTGATGAGAATCAACACTCTCATCATTCAGAAGCTCTCGGTATAATATTTTTGATAAATGTTTTTATATTTTATGTAGAAGGTTGCATAATAATTGCCCGTCCGTATACATGTCCAATTTCTTCAAAAGTTAAGTGAGTTTAAACTACAATAGTAAGATCGTTGTCAGTTGAACAAAATTTAAGAGATATCATGAAACGTTCTAAGATCAAGTTTGCTAACGCGCTCCATTTTCCTTTATGCCTCAGAGACATGGACTGTCAGGTAGACAGAGATAATGCGCCGTCCATGGTTTCGAAATTTGGAGCAAGATTTTGCGTAACAGATTCGCATAAAATGTACCCTGGCAGATCCCAATTAAAATAGTTTTTTCAATATTCTCAACATTGTATTATGTTCAGTTAGGCTACAATTTTTTGGAACAGAACTCTAATTGCATTAAGAGAAGATCCCCTTTTAAAGATTTATCATTTGAAAGTAGAGTTTTTTAAAATCGTTTTATTTTTGTTCACACCATTTACTGCAACTGTGTGCTTAGCAACAGAGCACGTAGAGCTCATGCTGAGGTATAAATCACTAACAAAGATGACACATATAGGCGGCCCTACCTTGAATCCTTGAGGGACACCGAATGCAGCAGAAAGTTACAAGACCTATAACCACCTAAACTACAGTTGCTTTAAGTTTGGAAAGAATGGTTAACTTTATCAAAAGCCTTTGGGTATAATATTATCGAGTCCAAATTATCTGACATATACCATGTAATAAAGATCAGGATTGAAATGATTTATCTTTTTACTTTCTTTCATTGAACAATATAGATTTTCCTAAATAATTTATTATAACATTTTCCCATAATTACAAAAGGTAGCTATAAATCTAAAATGGCATATTTAGGAGGGATTGCTAGTTTTGAGAAAGGAGTATAATTAGGTTGCTTTCCTCATACCTCGATACACTAGATGTTATCAGGTTAAATAAAATATAAGTATTTCAAAAACATCAATACATTATTTAACAATGAAACTAATATACGATTGAAAGGTACTGAACTCTTTGTTTTTTAGGTATTCGTGATTTTACTGAGGGGTTTAATATATTTGAACCGTAATCAGCACCCAATACATTTGGAGATAACTATTGAACTTCTAACTATGGAGACAGGTTCATTTTAAAATTTTGCTGCATTAATTATATTACAACTCTTATTACAACTTGTAACGACTGAGACATCTGAGAAGACATTCGCGAAACTATCAACTACAGTGGCTGAATGGTTACTTAAGTGACAGAACTCTCATAGTTAAAATAGAAAATTTTAACTCCATGCTATTTAGTCCATTATCTGGCGTTCCCCAAGGGTCCCACCTAGGCCCCCTTTTATTTTTGATTTTTATTAATGACATATTAATGAAACTGGAATGTAAATCACTATTATTTGCAGACGGCTTTAAGGTATTCATCAAGGTTAAAAATGACAATGACTTGATTGACTGGTTTTTCGAAAAGAAGATATCTCAATTTATTCAATTACAACATAAACGGAGTGGACCTGGCATAGGTAAATTGCACTGAAGACTTAGGAGTTACATTTACTAACGATTTTTAGTTTTAGTCAACACATAGACACGAAAATTAGAAAAGCAAATAAAATGTGTGGATTTATTCGTAGGCAGTGTGCAGATTTTAATGATATAAACTCGATTTTAATATTATATCATCTTAGGTACGTAGCGCTCTTGAATATTGTTTAGTGATTTGGAATTCGAAATACAACAGTAATAGCTGTTTTCTTTCATGCTGAACAAAGTGAAAACAATCAGTAAGCAACCAATAGAGACCAAGGATTTCAAAAATACCTCGATTTGATTGGCTGTTTAGTGATTGCAATTAGTTCGTTCAGCACGAAAGAAAACCGAAGATTCTCTAAAAAACGTAGATTTAAGTATGAAATATAAAAATTCAAATATAAATAATATGTACACAGTAACTGAATTAAGAGAATTTTTTCCGTTACATGTACTATCTTACAATACAAGAAACCAACAATTGATTCATATTGACCACCACAACACATCGCTTACGATAAAGCATAAACTGCATATCACAAGAAATAGATATTTATAGGCTGAAGGACCTCGGTTGAATTGTATGTCAATTCAATAAAGCACTTTTATTATTATTATTATTAGATATTTATAACATTACATTTGAACAGCTAAAAAGATTCTGCAAACACGACTTAAACCTCTAAATTGTTATTTTCCATTAAGCTTTTTTTTATTCTTATTTTTGCATATAAATATATATGTTATATATATATTATTTTTATAGATAAATGGTACTATCAGTTAAGGTTTATATGTTGTTCGTTTGTACGTAAAATTGTAATATTTAGGTTTCTCTAATTCCTATTTTCTATTTTCCACTAAGTTTATTCTTAGTTATTTTTTTTTACTCTTATATTTGTATACAAATTATATTAGTTTTATATAGTTAAACTGTGTTGTTAGTTAAGGTTTACATGTTTTTATTCGTTTGTACGGATATATTTATTAAAAATTTTACTATTCGGGTTCTCAACCTGTTCATGTAATAAGTTGAATTCGCCATCCTTCAGAGAAGACCGACAACTGCCCTGACCCTTTCTGTGATACACTTCTTTGGTAAATTAACGCCTCTCTGAGTTTTATGTCGTAATTTGCTGTGTGTACAGTGTACACGATATAGTAAGTACTAGCTGAGCATAGTTTAAATATAACGACTCTTCACTTACAAAGGAAATATTTTTATTTTCTTTTATAAATCAATGCGGCATCGCCAATAAATATATTATACTCGACCTGACACTGATTAAAAATTGTTTCTATGACACTTAAACAGCAAGTGACAGCAACTGTTTTTTACAACGTTCTCTAATTTGTTTTATAGTGTTTCAAACAAATTCTGTTATACGTTGTCGCGAAACAAGATAACATTACCTATTTAATTTACGTTTTCACGACACGTAATGGCAGTAATTTATTTACCGTTAGAAACATTTACAATTTACAAATAATTACTGGATAATGAGAGATTATAGAAAGATTTTTGTACTGAAATTTGCATGGAGTATTAAAATACTACTTGTATGTGGATATATTATGAACATTATCGTGCAAAATGTATTTATATGGTCTGAAATATTACAGGTTTACAGGTACAGTTTAAATTATTCGGCTGGTTTTAATTTACATAAACATAAACACATCACATATAGTGGACAACCCCCAAATCCAAAGCCAAGGCTCTCCAGAAGGGGGTTAAACATTTGGAAAAATGCGTACTTACATCCATACCCACCGTGATTATCAGGGCCGGGTTTGGGGCTCGAACCCAGTACACGATAGACAGTGTGACCAGCATATTCGCCACATAATACGCTTTAGCTGGTTGAGGTACCATGCTGGTTGATTGATTAAATAAATGCACTAAGAAACAATACATAGAATGCGCATTTCAAAGCTAAAATCACCAGATGTAAAAAAAGATGTTCAGACTGACCTTGAAGGTAAATCAGAGCAGATAAAAACAACAGTACAGAAGATGCAAAAAATATGTAGATCCAAATAAGGGCAACATTGCGTCAGGTTGCAAAGAAAAGGTTCAACTCTTAAGGAGATTGAGCAAGCAGACGGAAGCACTTAACAGTATCAAGAAGCTTTCATCAAAAACAGCAAATACACTACCTGTCAAATAAAATGAGTCACATCTTGGACCTTACTTTGGCTGCTGTACTAGGGAAAATAGCAGAAGTAAAGAAGGGCCTGGGCATGGCATTATATACGTTCTGGTTAAAAAATTAGATTACTTTTTCGAAAAGCAATTGTCAAAGTTAAAATCATAATAATGGTTGTTAACGCTTTAAGACTTGCAATTATAAATTTTAAATCTTCATAAAATTTTCATGAATTTTTTTTTGTACTGAATCAGAATCTTAACAAATTTTCAAAAAAGGAGGTACATTTCAAGTCGCATCATTTTCCTGGTTAATATCTAGGTGCACTCCACTACACTGAAAACTTTGGGAGTAACTTTTGAATCTCTCTTGACAATGGAAATAACCACCGATTAATTTCAACCGAAATCATTAGAAAATATTATTATTTTTATATAAATTATTGATGAGACAAACCAATTATAATATCAAGATATAATATGAATTCCCACATTTCCACAAATTATTTATTTAATTCTTATTTCTTCATGCACAAATAATGTAGGTATATAAATTCTCAATATCAATTTGCCTGAAAACCATTCGCACGTAAACATTGGTCTGGAATATTTACTTTGCTTATATATTAAATGTCTATATAATAACATCGGCATAATTAGTTGAAAGGTAATATTTGCATTTAAATAGCCAACATTCCATGAACAGGAGCAAAATTAATATTATGATAAATCTGTTATATTAATTTTGATAATTCCGTGTACCGCTGTCGAATAGAAATGATTTGTCATAAGCGAAATTATCGAGGTGAATTTTGTCAAACCTAAAGCCTTATTCAACTCGTTGAAGTGAGTGAGATATTTTATTATTAGAAATAATTATTTATAACAAATACTATTTGTATACATTTACAATTTTGAATTTGCTTGCATTCACAAAGTGCTGATGCCATCACTTACCCCAGGTACTACTAAAAGACTGTAAATGCGCATAGGCAGTGTCTATAGGCACGATAGGTTGCCTTGTTGGGAGCGACCCTAAAAGTCATGCTGCGCTGTCGATTTGTAAATTGGGGGGTATATATTTCTATTATTCTTATATTTTAATTATTTGATGTTGCAGTTTAATTATTAAATAAATGTCGCTTGTGTTTATGCCTTGTTGGGTTTAGTTAGTACTTTGTGTAATACGTAAGCGTGATAAAATTATGCCAGTATTCGTCTAACGCGTTAATAAATTTATCTGAACCATTGACGTCTTACAAGTGGTTCTAACACAGCCATGTGCTAACAATTAATTTTTAAATCTTATTTAATAGGTTCTAATAATTATGCAATACCTTACTTACCAGTCCATCAATTTCTCCCAAACTACTGGAGTGCCTCAGGGTTCGAGTCTGGGACATTTTTTGTGCGTAATATTCGTTACTGACATTGCCATTAAATTATGGTGTAAGGTTTATCTCATACGCAAACAATTTCAAGATATTCTGTAGGACTGCATCATTTCAATTAACCCGAAGTACAGTATATAATTTTTTGTATTATGATGGATCGAATTACTGTTATTAGCATTTTGCTTGAAAAATAAGCATTACATAGAATTTCCATCGATTTTCCTTCAGTTTTCGCATTTTTCTTTTTATTCTCTTATTCCACAGGATAGAAAAATATATTTTTAAACCTTGTAAAGGAAATATATATATATTTTTTAACTATTTAACGTCGGCCTATTTCCGCTACCAGGGCCTATCACCGACGCCGGGAGACGAGCTACCCCCACAACCTGGAAATTTTGCCGAACCTCTTCCCTTAAGAAGAGTAGGGATCTTTTACTTGCCTAACATTTAATAGACAAGGGACCGCCTGCTTTACATCCCCTCCGAAGGATGGTATATCAACTACGTAATCCTCGTCTGAAATTACGTAACTTCCGCGTATACAGTGATATACAAGCCGCTAGAAGGTGGGACGAGAACGCTGTATTTTCCAAGATGGGACCCCATCCAAGTACTAACCGCGCTCGACGTTGCTTCAACGGAATATCGACTGATATTCACATTGAAGTCGCCTCTACGCTCGCCCCCAGATAACTTTTGTACCTCAAGTTCTTGACCAATGTTCATATCAGAACATAATTTTTTGCTGATTTTAGTGTATTTATAAACGTTTATTGGTGTATGAATGTTTATTACTTTATACATTTTTATTACTTCCACGTCCAGTGGAAGTATAGTAACGACAAAAAAAAATTTAAAAATTTTTATTGCCCAAATAGGCTTAAAATGTCATGAAACGTCGAGATTTTAAGTTTGAGCGAAAAAAAAATTTCTGTCTGTCGGTCTGTCTGTCTGTAACTTTTTTTTTTTTGTGCGCACGTTTACTCTGGAACCGTTTGAGATATTGACTTGAAATTTGGTACACTTATGTACTTTAACGAGATCTAGAACTAGATTATATTTTCATCTTGTTCCGTCGAAGGGTTGGGGGGTAAATTGGGGTAAATTTGGGGTAAATTGGGGTAAATTTGGGGTAAATGGGTAAATCAAGCAGGTGAGAGTCAATGAAATTGGTATTTAGTATATACAAGAGAAGCTGAGGTTTCAAAAAAATTTTTGGCATTAGCCACCCCCATTACCACCCCCACCTCCTTATTAAAGGGGATGAAAAAAAATATGATTTAGTGCATGTACAGGAACCAGAAACGTCAAAATATTTTTTTACTTCATCCACCCCCCACTACCGATGTGGGGTATCGTTTTATGGGTTTTTGGGGTAGAGGATTTCAAATATTATATTATTAAAGTTGCATAAACAATGATTTTCACATACAAAGTTTTTTCGTTGTGAGTGACTTGGATAGAGAATCTGGATGTGGAAGTAGTGATACCTTGGGCAGCGGTTTTTTTTTTATGTTTTATATTTGTATAATCAATGTGCAGAGCCGTACCCAACTTTGGCGAGTAAATCTTCCGGGGCCCCTTATTTTGCAAAGGATTTTAAAAAATGGGAAGGATTAAATTGCGTTATTTTTAATTTTTTTTAGGACCGGGCGGGGCCCCTTATAGGGCCGGGCCTCGGAAAAGTGACCCGAGAAAACCGGTCTGAGTACGGCTCTGACAATGTGTGCTATTGAATACTGCAACACCCCGTTATTTTAAAACACATTGAAGGTTTATAAATTCTGTTCTGTTGTATTTTAGTTTATTCCATTCTATTCTACCCCTTTAAAGGCAAATTGCGGCAAACGAAAATATTCTCGGTAACGGATAGGCCCTGACGAAAACAAAGAAAACTATAACGTATGATTTACTACCAAGTTAGCCCGCTATGGTTTTCAAAACTCTATCTGAAATTTTGATTAGTCATTTACCTCCTGAAAAACGTCTAACGACGACATATTAATGTCTAGTGCAGCAGAAAAATTAGAATTTGCATTGAACTGAATATTTATAGTTAAAACTTTTGTTGTTGTGCTGTTGTTTTCTTTACGGCGCAGCCAAATTACGTTTGGGAAATAAGGGCTAATGCATGTGTCACTTGTACCTTCCGTTAGTGTCTTTAATCAACGGAATGATTGGCATGCGATTACGGAGAGGCAAAAGGGCATCACCAGCAGGTGGATAATGGATGCTGCGTGTATCCATCACTCAGAAATCACTGAACACGAACATTGCATTCGGCTGGAAATTCGCTATCTACTTGATTTTCCCAAACAGACGTGGGAAATTGGAAGTTTATAAGTTACTTCGGGAAACAACACTCCTCTACATTTGTTTTTAATGATAGAGTATTAACTCGGATGTGCGGCTTTTTATATACTAGGCGATTTGCCGGTTAATTAATAAAACACACAGCAAAACTTCTTTAATAATTATTGCCCTATCAGTTCAGTATTCATTTTTTGGATGATTTGTTTCTATACACATTTATTCATGTTTAATATTTTGAACCTATTTCCGGCTGTACAAACTTAATAGTGCGATAAATTTGATTTTCAATAAGGGATAGCAAGGCTAGCTAGTCCATTTATTTTTAGAATTGTCTGTACAAATACCTTTGAAGAAACCAGTATTGGACGGAAATAGAGTTTTTCATCTTTTACTTGAAAAATGTGCATTAAATAAAAAAAATATTTCAACAAACCTTTTTTAAACTAGGCAAACTTTTGTTTATTTTCTTTTTTTGCGTTGCTGATGAGAAAAAATGATCGAGATGCAGCAACTTAAAATTTATCTATTATAAATGAAATTATGTTATCGGCGTTTTAATAAAAAAACTTGCACTAAATCAAAAGATGAATAGAATATCCTTCAATTTTTTTTCTTCAGTGCCACTAACATCTATAATAGTGGTTGAATTAAAAAATTAAACCCTTTTTCGGTTCTTGTAAAGTACTGTACAATTTTAACCAGCTTTCCAACAAGTAACGTTTGCCAGTGCGGTTGCCTGGTCAACTGCAAGATATTAAATTTAATATAACATTTGGAGCTGTTCGAATCTGTAATCATTGTGTAATTTTTTTTCATGTTCATATTCATGTAAAAATAAAAGTGAAGTTTCTCCAGCCTTTTTTTATGTCTGTATCTGTGGGTCCCTCATCATTAAACTTGTCAATGTCATCTTTCAACCCTGGTTCTTGCTCTAGAAGTTTTATTATTTACTTTTTTCTTGTCCAAATATAGATTTAGTAGTGTCACATCCTGCAAATTCACGAGATAATAGGATAACAAACTGTCGGCCTGTCTGTCTGTAACTTTTTTGTGCGCACGATTACTCTGGAAAAGTTAAAGTTAAATTGGGGTAAATGGGGGTAAATAGGTAAATCAAGCAAGTAAGAGTCCATAAAATTGATATTTAGTATATATAAGAGAAGGTCTCAAAAAATTTGTTGGCATTAGCGACCCCCCATTACCACCACCACCTCGTTATTAAAAGGAGTGAAAAAAATAAAATTGTGATTTAGTGTGTGTACAAGAACTATCACTATCACCCCCTTCCACCACCCCCACCTCCACTCCCGACGTGGCATATCGTTTTATGGGTTTTTGGGGTAGACAATTTCAAATATTACTTTTATTAAAGTTCCATAAACAATTATTTCCACATACAATTTTTTTTCGTTGTGAGAGACTTGGATAGAAAATCTGGATGTGGAAGTAGTGATTCCTTGGGCAGCAGTTTTTTAGATTTATTAATGCGTATGTACTCGTAGCTAGTTTCGAACATAAGCTGTCTAGATGACTAGAGAAACCAAGTGCTGAGTCTAGAATAGTTCCCAGAAATCTTGCCTCATCACTAGCTTCTATACAGTTTAAAATTGGAACTGATTTAGTTAATGAAGTTGAGAAATAGACAAAAATTGTCTTTCTGGTATTAACTATAAGTTAAGTTTTCTGGTACCAGTCGATTAACTGTTTTAACTGCCATATATTCTAAATCCTGTATATTATTAGCATGACTACCGATGTATCATCAGCAGCGTACATAAAAATGTCTCCTTCGGTAAGAAATGATGGAAGCTCAAGGAACAATTTTGGTTTCTTAAATATATACAAGGGTGCTATAAAACTATTTATAAAATGCCTTGAAATATCTATTTTGCTGTAACAATATCCTTAAAACCATCATAAAGCGACTTGTAAACTAAAAGGGCCCACCCTTATGAAGGTTGTTAAGGCCTTTTTAAATTCCATCATAAAACTCCTTAGTGAGGCATAGTGCCGCTCTTGAAAACCTTGTTCAGGCCGTTTTAAAACCTTTCTTAAAACCTATTTTAAAGCTACTGGAAGCTTTTTTATTAGCTTCCTGCATTTCTAGAAAACACCTAGAAGGCTACCTTAAAACTGGTTTTTAAAACTCTTATAAGTTCGTTTTAGAACTGAGAAGCTATAAGAATGTCCACAAAGGATTCCAAATAATTTTAGTGCACTTATTTTTTCTAAACTGATTTAAGTAAACACACCATCAGACCTATTGAAGATAAAATGGAATTTGAAATTTATAAAGCGTAGAGTGGCACTATAACCTCTCTAAGGTCGATTTAAAAGGTAATAAAAAGACATCAGGTATGACAAAAAATTAAAACCAACGGCATTTTATCGTTAAAACTACAAAAAAAGGCTAAAAAAACACGGGTCCCTCAGAAATAATAATGATTTTAATATCCATATAAAATTTGCACAGACACGTAATCAGCAAATTTAAAAAAGTAGGCTGCTTCTCGGTTCCCACGGTAATTTTCAGTCGTCTCTTGTACGTTAATTTGCTAAAAAAAAAGTGATAATTATTAATAATTATAATTGTGAACCTTGAATATTTGTATATAACAAGAAAAACATGGCCGGCCAAACTAAAAACCTAATTGTCATTCTACAGTCCTCTTATTAAACTACATTTTCTAATAATAATGGTAATGACCTAGAACATTTACTCTAAATTAAGTCCCTTTAGTCTTTTTGTATACTATCACAAATAATCCCTTCCTTACAAAAATACAAATGCACTTGGCAAAGATCACATGGACTTGATAAAAGCTGTAATAAAACGTTTGGGACGTTGACATTTGATACAAAAAACTTAAAACTTAACCTCAAAATAATTTGTGTGTGTGTGTGTGTGTTTTAACAGTCCTTTTAAAATGGCTACTCTTTTTTATTTTCTTCCACCTTTCCAAAAAAAAGTTAATTACACATCAGTAAGTCGTGAAATGCTTTTAATTAACACACACATACACACAAACATCAACGACACTTCGGGCAGACATATTGTTTATTATTTTTATAATAAATGTTTTATTGAGGTTTTCAAAAGTGTTTTATGGAATTAAAATTTGCCTTTTCGATTTATAGAGGCCTTTTTTTCTTCATAACGGTTTCATCACAACATTTATCAAGGATGCTTTAACAGTCTAGTTTTGTAATGGCCTTTAATAAGTACTAATAGGCATTGAAAATGTCGAGTTTTAAAAAGGATTTAAAATGCATTTATTGCAAATATGTTAAAATAAGAATAATTTAAAGCCGCTTTAAATCTAAATGGAATTTAAGACGTTCATAAAACTAATTAGCTTTATGGAGAGTTTTATGTAGGTTATGATAAACCCATTACAAATACATATTATCCTAGAAGCAAATTAGCTCTATAATTAGGTCATACAGAATGCTTTAAAACTTACCATATAAGAGCAAGTATACTTGAAGCCTAAAAGGCCTTAACTACAACATCAATAAAGCACAAGACTATTTTCTAACCCTAACAAACCTTTCTTAAAACCTCTTCAAGTCCAAATGACTTAAATTGTTCCTTGGGAGGTCATTGATAAATATTAGAAAAAGTAATGGTCCAATAATTGACCCTTGCCCCACATCAATATCCATGTCATAAGTGTCACAGATTTCTGAATTTATGGAAACGAGTATGTTTCTGTTATCTAAATATGACATTACCCAGTTCAGTATTTTGCCTAAAATTCCCAAATTGCTCAACTTTAATTTGAGAAAGTTAGGATTTACTCAGTCCTGCTTTTGATTGTTAAACTAAAAAATAATCCAGCAACTTTACCCAGGAACTTCGCTTATCTGCATTCCTATTGGGATTTATTTTGATGCGAAATGCGTGCTTAAGATTGCGTATCACAGTTGGAAAACAACCAGAAAGACATGTGGTTAACTGGCTATGCCGTCCAGAGAATAAAGGAAATATAATATGGCGAGAAAAAAATTGGAATTTACGTGATATGTGACTTTGTCTTAATAACCATACATTTTTTGTACATAATTTGTCATAGCCGTCCGTCCACACCACAAACGATAATATTCCTTCAACTTTTGGCTACCGCTCAGTTTATTTTGCTGCGTTGTTTAATAGTTTTGTTGCACGAGTAGGTTAGATAATTCCGGTACTTTGCTTGTACTTGTTTTACTTTTCCTTTGTAAGTAGTTTTCGTATATAAAATAAACCATTGTTTTATTGTGGTTGTTTTATTTATACACTGATCGCCTGCTATAAGCTATCTTCACTGATAACTATTATGTTAGCGTGTTTCAGCGCTCCTGATTTTGAAACTGTCGCCGAAGTTGTAACCATCCTTTACATAGGTGCATCATAAGTGACAGCTCACCTCACACAAGTGTTGAAACCATTCGTCCCACAAAAAATAAGAGCTAAATTGCACAGAATTTATTCGTCTTTAATTTAGTATAGACATATTTTTTTTCGAAAAGGGCACTGGAACAGAGATTCCGGCAAAACTTTCTTTCGAAAACTATTTACACGATATTAAGGACGCCGCTTCTATATTTCATACTTTTTTTAATTCATCAACAACCGAATGTTGGCCTATTTTGACCGCATTTGATCTTTTCTGAGTGTTATGCAATATATCAAAGAATGAAAGCATTTTGCACGTACAATACAGATTTGAAGGAGGTAAATAATGTTCTCAAACTAATGGAAAAAATTGAATACGAGCAAAGATATTTTCACCACAGTTGAAATATCGTAATTCTACATGTTAAGTCAGAGCCTGGAGGTTTGACACATTATTTTACAATCAGCTCCCTTGTACGTCTATTCCTCTTGCCATTTCCGTTAAAACGTAAAAGATTTGCATCGATAGAAAGAACATATGGCAGATTAAAATAATTAAGTGCATTGACGCGCATCTGGCAGTCTCTTAGATTTGCAACTGACATTTGGAGCAACCCCGGAACTCCGCTTATGTACATTCCTATTGGGATTTCTTTTGATGCGAAACGCGTGCTTAAGATTGCGTATCACAGTTGGAAAACAACCAGAAAGACATGTGGTTAACTGGCTATGCCGCCCAGAGAATAAAGGAAATATAATATGGCGAGAAAAAAATTGGAATTTACGTGATATGTGACTTTGTATAACGGATGAATATAAAATGAATTTGTTGCAGAATGTTCAAAACTTCTTAGCCGTAAAAGGAAATTCAAGAGCTTTGTCTATATACAGGCTGTCCATTTTATCGAGCTCTCGAGGATATCTCGCATATCATTTGTGCAAACAAAACGATTTGATTGAAATTTTATAAGCTGCATAATGGTTTAAAAGCATTTGAAATCCAGTGTGTTTTATAACATTTTTTCGCGTAGAAGATCCTCATTTGCTTTTTGGCATGCAGAAAGACCATAAGACCTACGGTTTACAGTTTAAAGAAATTCTATAACAATATACCAAGTGTTCAGTGCAATAATGCAAAATTAAATTCCCCCTTTTGTTTGTCACCTTTTTTTTTATAAATATGACACACTTTAGAATATTTTCAAATTTTAGGAAAGATACAAGTCTTCAAACCCATATGAAACAAAATTTTTAATGGGGTAGCGAGAACGTATAGTGGAGTCAAGCTTGTGTGTGTATTATGTGTCTAGAATTTAAGATTTTTAGGCAAGATTGAAAAGCGGCTATGCCGAATCTTGTCCTTTTGCTTTATATTGTTTGATTGTATTTATATTTATATTGTACTTCAACTATGTATTATTTTTAAAGTATTATTTTATTTTAAAGTATTAAACCAATAAAGATTATTATTATATGTATGTGTGGGTACATACATATTTTGTTATCATGTTTTTTTTTACCTTGTATTTGACTACAAAAATATTATATTTTTTTATGCTTTTATTTATTAATTATTATTATCCATGTTTAACTTGCCATAATGTATATTCAGTGTATCTCTGAATGGTTAATAAAGATCTATCTATCCATCTATCTATCTATAAATTATACTTAAAACATTCATTTATCTTAAAAAACTGCGAATATTATTTTATAGAATGTTCGTCAGTTACAAAAAAAAAATTAATAAACTGTCAAAGATGCTTACATCTTATTGCAACTTATGTTTTCTGACACGAAGGCGGCACAAACTGTATGTTGACACTTATTTATTAATAGACAACGTTGTGCTATAATATATTCTGGCTGTGTAGTTCCAGATATAAATCTAATATATTGAATTTGGCTTCAGCATCGGTTCAAGTGGTTATGTACTGTTATAGGTCATGAATATTTAAACTTTAGCGATCATGTTTAAGATATATTTCATAGAAGCAGGAAACCGTATAACGGAAGGGAACTTTATTATATGTACTGCATACTGCATTAATTTTATACGTATTTGTATACTGGAGCATGAACATAAATGAAGTAGAATAACACGGTTCTTTGGGCGCCCGCATATGTGGGTCTAATATTTCAAATCGCTAGGGAGGAAATGCCACTGTGAGGTCTTGTACGTCGAAACGATAGTTTATATCAATGTAATGGACTAATTAGAGCCAAAGAAACAAGTCACATAAGAGAATTGCTGATTTATTGTAACTAAAAATAATTACATAACATAACACAACACACCACACATAGTAGATAACCCCCAAATCGAAAGTCAAGGCTATCCGGAAACAACAACTGAGAAAATACAGACAACATGCATTAACCACCGACATTATCGCTGACGGGGTTGGGGATCGAATCCAGTACACGCTAGACGGTGTGATCATGCGTGCTCGCTACTAATACGCTTTAGTACGCTGCGCTACCATGCGTGCCGGTCAAGTGTGGGACGGAGTCGCGCGCTGACATGACGGTTCCGTCCTGGATAATATGATGTACTACTTGAAATATCCGCTTTCGAATGTGTTGAAGTATTTAAACCCTTTTTTGCAATATTGCAACTTTAAGTTTATAGTTGCAATGAAAGAAAAAAGATCTACGGCGATCGCCAACCTCAATTTCTTAGTCCAGTTCAATTCAATACAAATACATTTATGTGGAATAAGGCATTTCCGACGTGCGTGTACGCTGCCGGCCAGACATCCCGACGAGCAGCGCCGTGACAGTTGAAGGGTTAGATAGGGCAGGGTCAAGTCAGCTTAACAAAATTAAAAACGAAAATCAAACAGTCATGACAAATTGAAACAATCAAAATTCAAAAGGAATAATAGTATTTAATTAGTAAAAATATAAAGAAAAATCTGACAAAATTGACAATTGATTCCAGACGGAGCGGACGTCAGGCCGCTTATTTAACGTGGTTTGAAATGTTATTATGATTTACAAAGGCGTTATAATTTTACGAGTTTGTGATTAGAGAGAAATAATTCAGATAAAAAACAGAAACGGAAGTGGGAACCGATCATGAAAGAAGGTAAATATGAGAAAATTATCGTAAGTAATATCACTCAGTGCGAGAGCCTTGTTTAGTACAGTCACTGAAGGTTTTCACCTCCGATTTCGTTGAACCTCCATCGATTTTCATGAAAATTTGTGAGTAGTTAGAGGATACCTCAAGAAACAAAAGTGACATAGTGCCAACTTGCGCTTTTACCCTAGGGGTGGATGCCATGCCACCCCTTCTCGGGGGTGGAAATTATTTTATGAAAAATAGCCCCAGGAATCGATAGAGGGACCAATTCTAAGCAAAATTTGTTATATAAAGTTATTAAAATAAATCAATACTTTTTGAGTTATTAAAGATCAAAGATTTTGATTTTTCGTGAAAAAAATGCATGTTTTAAAGCAGTTTTTCATAAATAACTCAAAAACTATAAGTTTTTACAAAAAAGTTGTCATTGCCAAAATTGAAGCTGATAAAAAAATGAATAAATTCCTTCTTTAAAAACCTTTTAATATTAATTCAAAGTGAGCTATAGGTAATTGAATGTATATTTTTTTTCGGCGAGTACTCAAATCTAAGTATTCAAGCTTAAATAACGGGAAAACGATGCATTTTATAAAATATACTTACTGAACACTTTTCAAAGTACTCAGAAATACCTATCAAATGAGCTATAGAAGAAGTTGATAGCATCAAAATTAAGAAGTTATGATGAAAATAAGAGGACCCTTTCGAATTTTTTAGGAAAAAGTGAAAAATAAAACCTACGCCATTTCCACAAAAATTAAAATTTATAGTAATCCCTATAAGACTTTCTTTATTTTAGCATAAGTAATGACTTTAATGATTTAAAATCAGAATTTTTCAAATTTTCGTAAATTTCATTTTCTTTTGATAATAACTCCAAAAATACTCGATATACGTTAAAAATAATAGAGAACGAAATTTGAGTTTTTTTTAACAAAGGTTTTAGTTTTTTTTTATTTTTGTAGGATAAAAAATAACCGAGATAGAAACGTTTAAAGCCTAAATTTTACTGCGAGAACCATGTAACCGGGGCCCTTTAACCTTTTATCTTTTAAAAAATAAGGGTTTTAAAAGATTAAATTTAATACGATCTTATAGCCCTTGAAATTACCTTTCAAATGGTTTTTGGATGAACCTGATATCATAAAAATTAACGGAGTTATTGTAAAAAAACCAATAACATTTTTTTGGAAAAATTTTTTGAGCAGAGATTTTGTGTGCATATATAGGAAAAAAGATAGATAGTAAGAAGTAGACGTGTCGATAGGTACATGCTCACAAAATATTCATGTGTGAGTGTGTGTATGTTTCTTTTGAAGATAGAAAAAGTGAAAGGAATTCTGAACATCTGCTCGAAAACATAGTGGGGCTTTCTAGTATGCTGTGTGTCTATTGAATATTTCAGTATATTTCCAAAAGCGGAGTAAAATACATGTGGTACTCTTTATCAGTGGTTAGCACCAAAAATTATATCATTAAACAAACCGTTTGTGTAATGTTAATATGCGATTTCATATTTCAGAAATACAAAAAATGATTTTTTCATGATTTTCGATTTAAGGTTGCTAAAAGGGTTGAAAAATTAATTAAAATCATAAATCATGCATATAAGTGTTGAAAAATATTTATTTTATCTAATTAAACGAAATTACTTACGCCAGAATGCTTAAATCTGCATTTTTTCCCATTTTTAACAAAAGGGGTGGATTTCACCCCTAAAATGCAAAAAGCGCAAGTCGAGCATATGTCACTTTTGAAGTTGAGGGTAAAATATACTCAATCCCAAATTTTCATGCAAATCGATGGAGGTTCACCGAAATCGGAGGTAATAGTTGATTTTTACCTTTATTCACTGTACTAGTTGTCTAGTAATGTAAAGTGTAAATTGATAGTTTATTATATATAAAAGTAAAAAAAGTATTTAAATAATTTAAAATTCTTAGTATTTATCAGATATTAAAATTTTAAAAAATTTAACAGTTCTAACAAAAGAATACCGTTTTATACAGGGACGTAGCGATCCGGGGGGGGGGGAGGGGGTACGTTACCCCCAACTTTGTCAGACTTGGCAAAAGTTGGGTAAAAGTTGAAAATTCGAGAAAGATGGCAATTTTTATTGTAATTTTTTTTTTTAGGATTGTGAGCTGCAGAAAAAGTAATATCCATAGCAACGCGTATTTTATTTAATACGCCGTCCATGTGATATTAACACAATGCGTTTTTGATGGTAAAATTCGAGATCTTTTATCTTAATTTTTTTTATAGCACTTCGTCCGACAAACCTACAAACCCATCGCAAAACTATCACTTTTACTCCCAATAAAACAATATACTATTTTATCGATTACTTTTTCTGCTGTTTAAAGTCCAAAGTCCCTATTTTTGTCAAGCTGTTTATACTACAGAATTATAAGTTAAATGGCAAAATAAAAACGCGGTTTTAGTATTCCCCGCCTCCACTCATCCCTGCTCTCTGAAGTTTTTATTCTGAAATATATCATATCTTTTTTGTTTGAAACTTCCTATGCAGATGGAAATAGCTGGTGCAGTCCCCCAGTGCACTGTAGAAGTTTCCATGGGAACTTCAAAGATTCAGATAATATTGGACAGATCGAGTCGCGGCTGTCCTGGAGAGTGCTCGAGATTGAAATGGAAACAGCGTCCATTCGCAAATTGACGACGCTGGCAAGGATTACTTGACCGACGAATAATAAAGACAATAAAACAAAATAGAATCGTCCGCGTCCGTTTGGTGAACTCACAATTGTTTTTTTGTTTATCCCGGGAACGAACTCTGTAATTGGCATGGCCTAAGTGGCTTCTAATATGAAAAGAATAAGCCCGTATTTATCCAAATAGCCCTCGAACGGTTTTTGTATTAAAAATTCTTCAACGCAGACGTTCCACTTGAAAAACCCTCAAGAATTTAATAGGTATTTACTCGAGATATTTCTTATAAGAGGTTTTGTGTTTCCTTTTAATACCAACAAAGATCATTCTCATGATCAATAGGTCCACAAGTTAACCTGACTGTGAACTGTTTCGTGCGGGAGATATTACGTTGTTGAATATTAAAAAATGTCTATGAAAGCATAGATCAATATTTTTACACTGCATTGACGTATTTTAGACTGAACTGCTTTGAACAGTTAAGGATGTCGCAAATAAAATGGAAATCTTATTAGCCCAGTCAACAGAAACTAAAAAAAAATACCTGGACTAGAAGGAATTAGATGCCAATATAATAATTTAATTGTTAAAGTAATTGATTCATGTATAAATAGTGGAGGCCAATTTTCGTAAAAAAAGGAATTGTTTTGGAATAGCAACTTTTTTAAAACTTATTTTGGACATCGTAGAGGGTTTGCAGACAAATTCTTTATTTTTCCGCAGAACGGGAGCCATTTTTTGGGACATTTTTGAATAAAACTCTTTTTCTCTTGTTTCTGTTTTGCATTTTTTTAATATCTTAGGTTCTCTCGGTTCGATCGGCGTGGGTAAAAACAAATTTGCTCGGAGCAAATTTTTCTTCAAAACTATTCTAACTTAAAATTAAAATGACAGCGTTCTGTAATTTTCTGTTTTTTTTTAGTAACTTAGCTTGTAGTGCGTATATTTAGATATAATTTTAGGAAAAGATACATCTTATGCAATCGGAGTATGGAGCCATGCAACGACGTGTAAAGTATTCTCTTTAAAAAGAAAAGCCATTAAAATTGACGATCTAGCACATAGAGAAGATTGTAAACCATCATTTATAAAACTATATATTTTATCCTTTCCTTGTTTATATATATTTCACTGCTTACTTTACGCTAAAGATTGTCATCATCAAGATGTGCACAACCTCGAAACAAGAAATAAAAATATCTACGTTTCTTAAAAAAAAACGGTGCCCAAGGAATCACTACTTCCACATCCAGATTTGCTACTCAAGTCTCTCACAACGAAAAAATTTTGTATGTGGAAATAATTGTTTATGGAACTTTAATAATATAATATTTGAAATCGTCTACCCCAAAAACCCATAAAACGATATCCCACATCGATAGTGGGGTGGGGGTAGTGGGGATGGATGAAGTAAAAACATATTTTGAGGCCTTTGGTTCTTGTACACACACTAAATCACATTTTTTTTCACCCCCTTCTATAATGGAGTGGGGGTAGTAATGTGGGTGGCTAATGCCAAAAATTTTTGGGACATTAGCTTCTTTTGTATATACTAAATACCAATTTTATGGACTCTTACTTGCTTGATTTACATATTTACACCAATTTACCCCTAATCCTTCAACGGAATAAGATGAAAATATAATCTAGTTCTAGATCTCGTTAAAATACATACGTGTATCAATTTTCAAGTCAATATCTTAAACAGTTCCAGAGTAATCGTGCGCACAAAAAAAAGTTACAAACAGACTGACAGACAGACAGAAATTGTTTTTCGATCAAACTTAAAATCTCTACGTTTCATGACATTCTAAGCCTATTTGAACAATAAAAAATATAAAAAAATCTTTTTATACTTCCAGTGGATGTGGAAGTAAAATACACAATCGGGAACTAGATTTCTAGATTAAATTTTCAATGCTGAGGTAGTATCACAGCCAGAAAACGCAAGTAGAAGTATAGACTTTTTTAATTTAGGTTTTTAAAACTATTTTGAGTAAAATATTCAACGGAATAAGATGAAAATATAATCTGGTTCCAGATCTCGTTAAAATACATACGTGTACCTTTCAAGTCAATATATTAAACGGTTCCAGAGTAATCGTGCGCAAAATGATGAAATCTTCGAGGTACTGTAATTTTTACAATTGACCGTAGAAGAAAATTGTTCAAATGAAAATTTTAGGAAATTTTATAATCTACATTATTGATAAACAACTAATCACTACGTAGGAATAACATGGAAATAGATAACTGCACAAATCTGCAGTGAAGCACACATTTTCAGCTTTCAACCACTAGGGCTAGGGCTGTAAATCGTAAAATATTAACGATGGAGAAAAAATGTTCAAATTAACAGGGTTTATAGCGACCTGGAAAATCTGGAAATAATCAAGGAATTTGAAATTGTCAAAAGTCAGGGAATTTGGAAAATTTATTGAGAAATCAGCAGAGTTGGGTAAAAGAAACTTTCTAATAAAAGTTTCCAGGAAATTTTCAGGAGTTTCTGGAACGAAGTTTTGATAAAAATCAGAGATGGGTAAAGAAAACTTTCCCCATGAAAGTTTCTGAAACGAAATTTTGATAAAACTGAAAGTTTTCAGTAAAATATTTAAATATTCCCAAAGGAAACTTTCCCGGAATTTTCTACTTTCAAATATTCCAATATTTTATTGAAAACTTTCATTTTTATTAAAATTTCGTTCCGAGAACTTTCAAATCGAAAGTTTCCTTTGCACATCTCTAGAAATCAGAGAATTTTAGTAATTTTCATAAAAGTCAGGGAATGTGAACATTTTTAATATTCATTGTATAAAACTACGAATTATACGTTCCAAAATTTTATTAGGCAGTAAACATTGTCTCTTTATTAGGCCTGGAAAAACTTTTAAGAGTCCTGGAAACCCTGGAATTCCTTAAATTTAAGTTTGAAAAATTGCTATGAAGCCTGAAAAACATTGTAGATGGAGTTACCTGGTTACGCTGCAAGTCGCCGTCTTAGCTCAATTCAAATTTGATTAAGAAGGAGCTCCTTGTGAGATCGGAAACAAAATCTTTCAACAGCCTCCAAACAATGTGTACCTACTATAAAGAATCCCTTGACATTCTTTATAATATAATACATTCGTAGTATAAAGGCTCATTTGTATCTCACTGATTTGTTTCATCTCACGCTTCTGCACAATAGCCCGTGAAAATAAACAGTTCTACCCCCAACAAAATAAACGTTTAAGATACATTTTATATTCCAACAAAAATATTTTCCCTTCATGATATTCAAAGAAGGAAATTATAAAGTTGTTTATTTTAAGTAAAACAAATACCTGGTTTATTCATGCTCTGATTCACAAAGACAGGAAATTAACGTCCTATTTCACGATTAAAGCATAAATATAATGTGTAAGGCGAAAATGGCAGCATTAAGCAGATCACCGGTATTTACTTCGCTTTTATTCAATTTATTACAAAATCGTGAAATAACAGACTTTGGGCTGAATAAGATACTTTCAGAATCCCCTTATTTTATTATCTTAAGTGAACAATAAAATAAAATAGAAGTTTCTCAAGGCTGAATATTAACACCGCCTTATTGGAAAGATGGTATATACGCAACCCAATAAAACATTAATTTAGTAAAATAAATTTCAAATTGTAAGAAACCTACCGATAAAATAAATATCCATATTTATCCATGGATTTATGGCTATGCTGCGTATCAGTGCGTGCGTGAACACATTTATTGTAATTTTCAAACTTGTTATATTGGGCAAACTGCGACGTCAATAAAGACATGTTTAAATGAACACTATGCTAAATGCTCATCTTAGGTTGACGAAAATAAAATATTAACTGAATATTGTGACTGCTAATACTGTGTGAATAAAATGTATTAATTATTATTATTATTAAATTATTCAAAAATAACAATTTTAATTTACAGCTTTTTCGACATGCTGACCCATAAAAAGTGTTTATTTATTTTATAAATAAATTAAAATCAGGAGAGTTATAAAGCTGGACTTGTGCCTTAAGCAGATGCTATTGACACAATAAAAAGACCGTGGTAAAAAATATGGTGATAAACACCTACAGTTAAAAGAAGGCTCTGTAATTGCTGTTCTTGAAGCTGTCGAAGTACTTGCATGAAATCTTCAAATATTCAAAAGGAAAAGAGCAAATTGAAGAGTCGAAAAAGCAGTGTCCATTGTCACCTAAAAAATGAAGGTATGAAAATACTTTCGATTTCTTAAATGAATGTTTTTTCTGTGTATGTAGTATACCTGAACTGGTCAGATTTGACTTAAGCATTCGGTGCATGGTGTTCAATACAATTCTACCAAAGAAAGAGCCTTAAAGAATGCATTAGTAAATGCATTTAGCTATGCTGATTCCAATGCCGATGAAAGTCAAAAACCAATAGAAACAATAAAAACGCTAATAACCAAAATGAAAAACTGTTAATTAGGCTTTCAAATGATTTTTTTCCTATTTTTATAGCATAAAAAACAAAGAATTTATGACAGAAGTACTTTTTCACAATTGTTTAAATAAAAACGTCGCAATTTTGTTAATGTAAGTAGTCTAATTAAAAAAATATATTCCCATATACTGTTTTTCGTTAATATACAGTGTGACCTAGACGCTCAAATTTTTTCATCGGATTACAGCGCTTGCTTTAAAAAAATGCGTTTTAAACTGTTTTTAGGATGAATTATTTAGTTTAAAATGTTGAATATCTTAAAAACTGTGACACTTCTATCAAAAGTTCTAAGAAACAAAATTAAAGGTAATTAATCAATCTTTAAAATGATTTTTTGTTTGTTTCTACAAATAATAAAGAAGGCCAATACAATATGCGTTTTCACATTTTTCGGCATTCTGTTATTGTAATTGCTCAGTAATTCATTTTTCTTTCAAAAATGCTGTTTTTCGTTAATATTATAGCATCAGCTAGATGCTCAATTTATTTTGTTCCTTTAAAACACTTGTTTTAGAAGAAAATTTTATCCGCCATATGGCCGTATTTCGGTTAATTATTGGTATAAAATTAATTTAAAAACACCACATTAAAGATAATTTTGCCAGAAACAACTTTTATTTGAACTATTTTTTTGTAAATGCCATATTTTCCGAGAAAATTGGGAAAAATCGATTTTTTTTAATTAATTTAATAATTACCTCTTACAGGTTCCCGCGGATCCGTAAACTCCTAAACTTTTTTGTTTCGTGAACTTTTGCCTATTTTAAACTTATAACCAAAGTTTAAAGTCTGCATAATTCTTTTTCGAGTTACAGTCATTTTTTTCCTGTACTATTTATAGTAAGATAAGTTAAATCGTTACATTTTCACCCTACACGTAGCTGTCCTATGTATACATGCTTAAGCACCCTACGTATTATTCCAAAATTTTCTTTATGATTTTGCTTGTCCAATTTCAATAGTTATTGTTTTTAAATCCCAGTCTTGCGCACTGCTGTGTACCAATATGAAAAGTTCTTTACATTTTGCTTTCTCTAGAATAGCAAAATCATTAAAAAAAAAATTTAAAAATAAAAACAACGGCACTGTTGGGTTTTCATTTTCCCTAGCAAGTGCCCTCGTAAAATAGAGAATAACAATCACATTTGCATTTTTATTAATAAGTAACTTATCCCGGCTTACACTTAACAAGATTTCCTGCGACGGCCACTTTTACTGCTCAATAGAAAATTTAAGTGGCTTTCCACAAAGAAGGCATCCTGTAGATATATCAAGCAAAGTAGAAAAAAGATGGAGAATCTGCAATCCCATGCAGAGTTCCATCGTAAAACTATATTGGAGGACTGGAATGTCAGGACGGGTCACGACTGGTCCGTGCCATAAACTCAAATGCGGACTGTGCCTTTTGCCCACACTTGAACATTCCTAGGCATATTCGTATTAAAATCATAACATCAATACGTCATAATATCTCTCCGAAATATTTGCGGCATGAAAGGATATGAGGATATTAATCTCCGCATTTAGTACAGAGCCGGGCTCGGCATTTTACCCAAAGATTACCGACAATTACTTCCACGTCCAATGGATACAAAAAAAATGAAAATTTGTATTGTTCAAATAGGCTTAGAATGTCATAAAACGTCGAGATTTTAAGTTTGAGCAAGAAAAATTTTCTGTCTGTCGGTCGGTCTGTCTGTAACTCTTTTTGTGCGCACGATTACTCTAGAACCGTTTAAAGATATTCACTTAAAATTTGGTACACGTATGTATTTTAACGAGATCTGGAACTATAGTATATTTAGATCTTATTCCGTTCAAAGGTTGGGGGTAAATTGGGATAAATGTGGGTATATAGGTAAATCCAGCAAGTAAGAGTCCATAAAATTGTAGTACATATAAGAGAAGTTAGTTTCAAAACATTTTTTGGCATTAGCCACCCTCACTACCATCCCCACCCCCCTTAAAAGGGGTAAAAAAATAAAAATGATATTTAGTGTGTGTACAGGATCCAAAGGCCTCAAAAATTGTTTTTACTTCACTACCCATATGGCATATCGTTATATGGGGTTTTGGGGGTAGACATGTTTAAATATTAAATTATTAAAGTTCCATAAATAATTATTTGCACACACAAAATAATTTTTTCGTTGTGAGAGAGTTGGATGGAAAATCTGAATGTAGAAGTAGTGATTCCTTGGGCAACGGTTTTTTTACATGTTACAACAAAGAGTATCAAATGGGGTTTTCTAATACGGGTTCTTGTTTTAATTTCTCAGATGATGTGGGGATCGTTTAAGGACTTTTGATGCAAGAAAACCTCTTAAGAAATCTGGCAAGTTAAAATCACGAAAACTTGCTGGTCAGGGTAATTCGCTAAATTTCGAAATCAGACATTATAATCATATTTTCATTGATTCACGGTATGTAGAGACTTTGGCTTCAGAACTTTAATTGGGGACATCATAGGTCAGGAACTCAGAAATCCTTGAGGTGGGCATCCTGAAAGCTGGAAGGAAGTCCACTATCTTGATTTGGATGTCAATTCGGATGTGCGCTCTATGTCTGCAACAGCTAATCCAATTTTATTTTTTAATTGTTTAGTTCAACAACAAATTTTACATTGGAAAAAATTAAATTAAACGACATTTTCTAAATTAAAACCGTCCACCTTTTTCATTGTCATAATCCGACATTTTATCTACAAAAGGGAATTTTGTAAACCCCATTACCTTTAAAGCTAAGAAAGATAGAGCCATTTTTGCTCAGTAACGAGAACTTAATTAATGCTTTTAGTTGCATTAGTAAGAAATTTGCATGAGAAATGATTTACTACAATAAAATTTGCTTTTTCTTTGTTACAAAACAGGTACAATACAATACAATAATTACTAATATAATTCCACTTCACTTAATGGAGTCGAAGTATAGTAACGGTAAAAAAAATTGATCTGTTATTTGTTCAAATAGGTTTAGAATGAAAATGAAACATCGAGATTTTAAATTTGAGCAAATTTTAAAAAATCTGTCTGTCTGTAACTTTTTTGTGCAGACGATTACTCTGGAATGATTTATATTAACATGAAATTTGGTACACCTACATATTCTAATGAAATCTATAACTAGATTACATTTTAATCTTATTCCGTTGAAGGGTTGGGGGTAAATGGGGGTGAAAAGGTAAAGCAAGCAAGTAAGATTTCATAAAATTGGGATTTAGTGTATGTATGAAAAGCTAAGTTCTTAATTTTTTTTTACCATCAACCACCCTCACTATCAACACAATTTTCACTCTTGCCCCATTACTGAAGGGGGTAAAAAGATAAAATTAATATTTAGTCTGTACACAGGAACCAAAGGCCTGAAACTACTTCCACATCCACGTAGTGGAGTTTAAGTGTAGTCACGGTAAAAAAAAATAAGTCTGTTTTGTTCAAATAGGCTTAGAATGTCATGAAACAAGTTTCAGCGAAAAAATCTGTCTGTCTGCCTATAACATGTTTTGTGTACACGCTTACTTTGGAACCGTTTATGATATTGTCATCTAATATAGTGAGAGCTGGAACTAGATTATATTTTGATTTTGTTCCGTTGAAGTATTAAATAAATGGATGTAAATAGGCAAGGCAGGCAAGTAAGAGTCCATAAAGCCTAGATTTAGTGAATCTAGGAGAAGACAAGGTATTCATTTTTTTTTATATCAGTTACCCCCATTAGCACTAAATGCTTCAGGTCCTACACGTTCGAGTCTAAAATTGCCTGGGAATGCAGACAATCCCTGAAGCAACTGGCAAAAAACAACAAGGTTACCTTGATGTGGGTGTCAGGGCATGAGGGGATAGAAGGCAACGAATTGGCTGATAGCCTCGCAAGAAAAGGAGCTGAAGCCCCATTTTTCGGACCCGAACCGTTCTGTGGCTTATCAAAGGGACACATAACGGAGGAGATCCAAAAATGGAAAAACGAACAAAAGAAGTTCTACTGGGAGAATACTCCAGGCCAAAGACAAGCGAAAAGGTTTATAACCTATTCGACAAAGAATGTCACTCGAAAAGTCCGACCTAAGGCTAATCACTGGCCTTCTAACTGGCCCTTGCCCCTTGAGATATCATTTCAAGAACATGGGTATGGCAGAAGACGACCATATATTTGTGAATGCAAAGTACCAATCCGCATTAGGTTCAAGCACCTAGAACAGGGAGAATTAACGCCAAGGGGGCAATTAGCTCCCAGGAAAATCACAAGCTTTGTAAAAAGTCTTGAAATCCTGGGCAAAAACTAGTTGTAGGGTAATTCAGAAAAGATCTTTTAGATCCAGGTGAAGAAAGGCCAACCCAGGGCCTTAAACAATCTACATTTACCCCCATTACCACTCCCACTCCATTATCAAAGGGGGTAAAAATAAAACTTTGATTTAGTGCGTGTTCAAGAACCAAAGGCCATAATTTTTTTTTGGCATCAGCAACGGGAGCCCACCAAAGGGCAATCAATCAATCGTACCATTGACTTATCACGTAATTTGTTCAATCGAAATGTCGCCTGGGATTTCCAGTGTACTCATATATATAGTGTGCGCCTGTTGTGTATTTGAATGTCTGGTCCCCTCCCGCCTCTTTAAGTATAAAGTATATTTAAATGTTTTTTTTAATGAAAAATGTCTACAGGTACAGTACAAAGAAAAAATATTAAATTTTACCAAGTTGCACGCAATGTTGCATTTCTCGTTGCCTTATATTTTTGCCTTGACCTTCAAAGGACGAAAAGCTCGCCCCGACATCTAATTCGTTCCACGAACTACATAAGCAAAGACAAGTTGATTGCGGTCAGGTACTTTTAAATTTAAAATGAAATTATGATGAATAAACACCGCTGAACGCGCAATGACACCTATGCATGTGTAATTGAAAATTAAACCAGTTCGTTTCATTATGCGGTGAACTTTTCTCTACGCCATCCGGTTGTAAATTATACTTCATGCTATTAAAAATAATCAGGGTCGTTAAGGCAATTATTAATTATTTTTGCATATCAAGTGAAATGTGCTGTACGTCGAATATGCATTTTACTGCAAATGAGAACTTAAATACTAGAATTTAAATGAGTA
The DNA here is from genome assembly GCA_936432065.2 of Rutpela maculata. Lineage (NCBI taxonomy): Eukaryota > Metazoa > Arthropoda > Insecta > Coleoptera > Cerambycidae > Rutpela > Rutpela maculata. The sequence continues at coordinate 168,628,483 of OW386289.2, read as the reverse complement.
TTACACCTTGCACCTTTTAAATTCCTCCACATTTACATAAAAATAAAAGGATCTGTAGAATTAAAATTAGATAAAGTAATAATATCATTATTTAAGGCAGGTTTCCTTCGTGTAATTGTCAGCCGCGTTACCATGGAAAGGCAACGCAATTATAGTATTACTAATGTCGGAACAGTCAGTTCGAAGCGTTGTTGCTACTAGGATATCTCATTACCAAAGCTCGGAATTTAGAAATTTATGACGTTAAAACTAGGATTAGCTTTAGGTTATGTGTCAGCGCGTAAATATTTTCACGCATACAGTATCGGAAGATTTTGGATTTGGGTGGCAGGCATAGTTTCAACGGCTTGACAGACCGCCTACAATAAAGGCGTGTACCAGTGCTCTAGTAGAGGGAGCAAATAATGACGCGCTATTAAGAAAACACGTACATCATTGCTATTAAAAATTTCAGTACCATTTATTCAAAGGAAGGACGTAGTTGGCTCTGTTCAGTATAGGTAATATTATTACGTGCTTTAATAACTAAAATTATTTAACTCGTTATATTTTCAAAACGAGTCAAATAATTCTTTACATTTCCCGCAGACAGAGCTGCCCACGTACATGTGGTGGGGAAAGCAGGTGGCACGGGTAGGATGTGTTATACAATAAAAAAGAATGGCCTAGTTGCTTCGCTCTCGCTTGCTCTCATTGCCGACCCAAATGAAACATTTTCTGACACTGTATATGACTCACTATAGTAATATCTATCTATCGCTGATAGAATCAATTTATTATAAACACTCATTCGAAGAGGACCGATTGGGGACTGTAACACTAAACTAACACAAGCACCTCATTTCCTTTCACTAACAGTTACCTAAGAACCTCCTGAGAACAGAAACTGTCAAACGTTGAAGAAGGCATATAAATTTCATTGTGTTGTTCGGACGCATGCCGGTAGCATCTTCTACATGGCTCCCAACGTGAGGCATTGCTAATTAAAAAGGTCATAAACACTTCGAGAGATGGAAGGTTCAAATGAATCCACTCCTAATAGGAGCCAACGTTTCTAATGCCAGACAACTCCAAAGGGCTGAAGACATAACTTGACGAGGGGACGATTGATAGTGAGATAGAAGAGTGAGTCCTACGAAAAAATAATCTTTTCTTTTTTGAAAGATATGTTTGCCAAAATGGCAAATGAGTTATACAAGGGCAATACAAGAGGCGACAAATGCCCAGACAGATATACCACGCCATCCTAACGTGGAACTTCATGGCCTGGATCACAGATTCAGAAAATGCTATAAGAAATATGGAAGATTTCTTCATCAGATCTCGCATAAAACACGAGACTGAAGTTTTTATCGAATACTGAGCAACTGGTAATAAGTGCTGGTTTGACCAATACAGGACATTAATAGCTTGCTTTCACATATTTATTGAACGATTAAAATGCTATTTGGAGTCGAGTCACATCTTTACTTAAGCAATGACCAAATTATATGGAGATAGACAAGTCACTGCAGTATTTATTACTCGCAAGGTCTGTTTGTTTAACAGAATAGACTCATTTAAGCCAGAATCAATGAATACCAAAACTATAATGAACTAGCTACATCCAGAGATCCAATTTCGCCTGAGAGGCGCAGTATTCCCAATAAGAAGATGTTGGTGGAAACTACAACCAACAGAGAAAAAGATATAGCGGAGGAACAGTCAGTTCTTGTTCGACTAGTTCAAAACGTGCTCCGTACTCTCAAGGTCCACGAAATTTAAGTCAACAAAGTTCTAGAACCTGAAGGGCTAGTCAATAGGCTCCAGGGTGACAAGCATCATATCTCACTGCGCCGAGAGTGTATTTTAACGACTTTTCGAGATAACGGCGGTGGCGGGAATTTCAGAGCGCTATTTCATTTCGAATTCCCAAACAATCCATACTGCAATATGCGAGCGGAAAACCCCAGAGGGGACAGAGACCCCGGTTAGGGTTCATCTACAGGAAATATAGAAAAACATCTAATTCAAACGAACGATTACATTTGAATAATTAAAGATGTCTCCTGAAAAATGTATTCCTTATCTTGGCCATCAAATGGATTCCGAAACCACTAAATCTTTAGGTCAAATCTTGCAACTCAATTTTGAACCACTTAACGACATCCAATTGAGTTGAAATTGTGCACACACGTATAGGTCTGGTGACAATACAATAATATGGTACTAAAAAGTTTGTTTTTCAGTTTTTTAAACTATAATTTGATCGGATAGTGTGTTCACTCAGACGTTGTATTCTAAGGAATGGCGGATGATCCGGTACTTTTAAGAAAGGACGACGCAGTGAATGTAAAACTGAATAAAGCGTAACTAAAAATTTAAAAATAAAATTATATACAGTGTGTCTCACTTTTCACCACTACACCCCAATATCTCGGCCATTTGTTGATTGATTTAGATCAAATTTGGTATACTTCTTTTGCTTCAGATTGTGATTAAAAAATTATTTAATTTTTTTTTTCGAAATTAAATACGCCTACTATGATCAAAAGAAATTGGCAAAAATTGGGAATTTATATTAGCGATTGAGATAGGGTTTTTGTTTTTACAGAATCTTGTTCGGCATGACCTAAAACCCCTGTATACCAAATTTCATTAAAAAATATTCATTCCTTTCAAAAAAAAATCATATCTAAGATTTCAATAATAATCACCCTACTTTTCGAGTTATTTATTGTCGGATATTTACATAACTTGGCAGTCATGTAATAAAGACGCTAATTAAGCATTAGGACACATTTTTTATCCAAAACACTATTATGAAATGAATATTTGAAAAATTGTAGCTATTTTTTAAAATATTTAGAACTCAGCATACCAATATCTTTGTTAACATGGAGTGCTTTGGAATAGATTTGACAATTGCATCGAATGTCAAATTAAACTTAAACATGGCTGCACAACAATTAATTATTGCTGATAAAATTGAAATAATAAGAATTATCAAATCCATTCCAAAGCACTCCATGTTAACAAAGATATTGGTATGCCGAGTTCTAAGTATTTTAAAAAATAGCCACTTTCAAATATTCATTTCGTAATAGTGTTTTGGATAAAAAATGTGTCCTAATGCTTAATTAGCGTCATTATTACACCACTACCAAGTTATGTAAATATCCGACAATAAATAACTCGAAAAGTAGGGTGATTATTATTGAAATCTTAGATATGATTTTTTTTTTAAAGGAATGAATATTTTGTAACGAAATTTGGTATACAGGGGTTTTAGGTCATGCCGAACAAGATTCTGTAAAAACAAAAATTCTCATCTCAATCGCTAATATAAATTCCCAATTTTTGCCAATTTCTTTTGATCATAGTAGGGGTATTTAATTTCGAAACAAAAAATTTTAAATAACTTTTTAATCACAATCTGAAGCAAAAGAAGTATACCAAATTTGATCTGAATCGATCAACAAATGGCTGAGATATTGGAGTGTAGTGATGAAAAGTGAGACACACTATAAAAAAACATTTAGCTTCTGTTATTATTTAGGTGTACTAAAGCGAAAAAAATAAGTTATGTTAAATTAATTGTCTTAAAACCTTGTCGCGTGAATAGAAAAAAAAATACTTAGGTACTTACAATATCTTTCAAACAAAATGACAATTAATTCAACATAACTTATTTTTTCGTTTTAGTACACCTAAATAATAATAAAAGCTTGTTTTTAAAAAGTTTTTTTTGTTGTACCATTTCTTTGATTACTTTTCTAGTCTAGCCATCAGATTAACTTCTCATTATGACTTTTTGTACAATTCGAACATTTTTAAATTAATTTTCGCCCCGCAATTGAACTTTACAATTCGTTGAACATAAAAAATAAAAAATAGAAAAATATGCGTATATCTGCAGAGTAGTGTATGTGACAATTACTTATTATTTCGACTAGTTTCCCGCATGCGAATGTTTTACCGTTAACAAATTTTAAATTAAACCTCTATTAAATATTCGACTCCACTTGATAGCCTATAAAACTCGCCGAGTCGTAAATAGACATGTTACCTTTGAATTCCCGGCTGCAGCCACGCTAGTCATTTTAATTTAATGATGATCATAGAAGAAATTAAATTTTAATTTGTTAATTGCGTTAAATTTTTTCTCTGACAAATTTAAATTTAATCTGAGGTAAAACGGGACCACAACAGAAGCTCCTAGAATAATTACACCGAAATTATCTAAAACCGTTCATTAAGCGAACGTCTAAAAATAGGAACCTATCGTCTATCTAAAACCTACACTTGATCCGCTCAGCACTGCATATAATTATATCATCATATCATTATCTCAATTATCATCATCATACTTTTCGAAATTACGTCTCTTTGGCGCAAGACGATTATCCACGGAGAGAAGTAACGTAATTTAAGACTGGAATTTGTTCGAAACAAGTCTTTATAATGCAGTAAAATAGCAAAATATAATACATCTGATGAGTTTGAACTTTGGATATGATATTCATTAATAATCTACAATTTAATATCACAAAATTTCTCGTCATTCCTTCTCGAGTTTCCTTAGCCATCTTGGAAAAATGGCGCCCATTTTTCGTTTTCCAAGAATTCCCAGTTGTTGTTGGTTATACGGTAGACTATAGTGTATAAAAATGAACAAAAAATTATGTATAATTTTACATAATTTTTCGAGTGAAACCCTTAATAGTCCAGTTAAGGATGGCTGAAATTCGACACACAGTATATTCAAAGTACATTACTAAAAAATAAAAAAGTTTACATTAGTTTATTGAACAATTTGAGTTTGAATTTTTAAAATTCCGTTTTTCTTAAATATCTCGGGAAATATTGAAGTGAAAATGTACTCTGAGCTTACAATTTACTCTTGTGCGGGAAGCTAAAAGAATTAGAAATTTCATGGATGCAAGCAATTTCATAAAGAGTGTCTATCGCTGTCAAAAGTGAACGTAAAATTAAATTTAAAAATCTGTAAAGTATTTGCGCAAAACTTTTCTCTCTATTTACCTCCTTTCATTTTTCATTATTTCTTCTGTAAGATGACTACCCTGTATATATTTTTTTAACTAAAAGTATATCAGGTTTTCCAAATACTATTTTCCTCTGCCGTTTCTTAATTAGTGATTTTTTAAAATGACCACCCTGTATATATTTCACTAAAAGTATGTCAGGTAATTGCGTCAACTACAGTTCAAATATTATTTTTACCATAATTATTTTTTATAGTGACAATTCTGTAAATTTTTCATATATTTCTTCCCTGGCAGTTGTCTTAACTACATGCAAAATAATATCGTTCTCCGTCAGGTTTTTTAATTATTTTTTTTATACTGTATGTTTTTTTCCATATTTTTATTCTTTGACAGCTGTGTTAACTACATGCGAAATATTATTACCCTCCGCCATATTCTCTCATAGTTTTGTTATGGTGACCACCAAAATATACAATTTTTCATATTTTTGTGTTAACTATATGCCAAATGTTAATTTTCCGCCACATTTTTTTCCTTAATTGTATCTTTTATGGGATGTACACTGTATATTTTTCAACGAAAGTATTTCCCAGGTCTTCGTTAGTAGTAGCGTCAGCTGCCTACCAAATATTCTTCTCGGTCAAGTGGTTTTGTAGATATAGTGCTAACAGACAGACACTAGACCGACAGATAGACAAACTGACGGAGTTAAATGGCTTTAATTTTCGTAATCTACATACTCGAAACGTGAAAATCTCGGTGGGTGATTTTTCCATGATTATAATACTTCCCTTCGGTAAGCGAGGGAAGTAAAAACCATCTTAAAGAAGAAGGCGTTGAATTTTAGACGCATTGATTAATTTTATTAAGAGTGTAAATGACGATGTGCGTTTAAAAATGTTCCTTTTTTGACAAAAATACATTTTACCTTAAAATTTGTTACATTAATACTATACATTTTAATAATAGTGAAAACCATCTTCCATGTATTGATTTTAAAAAAGAGCATTTTGAAATTTGTGAATTTCGACGGTTTCGAAATTAACCATAAAATTTCTTTTAAAAATCTGCGAAATCGCAAAATTTAATCTTACAAAAAAAGAAGAAATGCAAAATGAAGCTAAAACTATGTTCTATTTAGTGAGTGTAACAGTTTGTAATTTCACAATTAACATTTGTTTGAAAATTAATTTTTATGTGGTAATGTTTTTTCATGTTTCTTACTACAGTAAACAGTATTCTGTAACATAATTACGACTTATAACTCATGGATTTTCTTCAGGGATCTCCAGAATTTCATTGATAAATAGTATAAATAATAATGGACCTAAATTTGATCCTTGTGGTACTCCAAAAATTAGCATATTTCCAAAAATTCTCCTTCTCGTTGTGCTTCACTACAAAACACCTATGTTGTAAATAATTTAAATAATTTTTTAAAACTGGCATAATTCTTGCATACAAACCAATATAGCCCTTTCAATACCACATCATGGTCAATCTTAACACATGCTTTGCAAAATTTGTAAATATTACATATACAAGACGTTATTCCTCAACGCTATGCAAAATCAGCCAACTTATCTCTGTGTAGTATTATGTTATTTGGAGATTTAAAAGTATTTAAAGTTTATTCAGATGCGGTTTAACGATTCCTTTGATACACACACACACACAGTCAGCTGCAGAATGAGAATTGTATGGATGACACTCAAGGAACTTCGAACAACCCGGCATTATTTTCACTCTACGACTTTGGATGCAAAGGGACCCTATGCCGATTCCTTAAGGGGCTGTGTTTCTCATTTTTCCCGAAAAAACGACAATAGAGTAATGAACTGGAGAGGTGCCTTTTCAAGGACCTCTGTCAGCTCTACAATGGAATAATTGGTGGATTGAATACGGGAATTCGAAAAGAATGAGCATCGCTTGAGTGCGTGCTATTCTGCAGCGTTTATAATCGTATAGAGGAACCCCGAAGACTGCTGATCCTTCTGGCAAACAAAGATTTCATGTATAAGAACGACACTATTGTAAACAGACCACAATAGGAAACGCAGCGTGGCGTGCGATACATATATATTATTCTTTCAAAAGCTTTTTATTGACTCCGGGTAGTTTATTATATATGACGTTTAAAATTATTACTGCATCGTAAAATAGCAGTTTTCTTTTATAAAGCCGTATATGAAGTATATTTGTGTATATAGTAAGGAAGGTGACGGTTTGGTTTAAGAGTGCTGAGTTTAATTCCTGTTAGCTCTGAATAAGATACTGCAAGTGGGTCGCTTTTTAACCGATCTTATATTTAAAAAACAAGGACGTCGTTTGTTTTTTTTATATAGGTTCAATTACTCTGGATTGTCTTAAATTTTTGCAAACTGTAAGTTATGACTGGGCGGGGTTCTTGTTGTAGTTTCATCATCTCCAGTATGAGGTGAACAAAAATTGGAAATAATCTTTTTTGCGAATGCTTTGGTAATAATAAAAAACTCTATAATAATATTACTTCCACATTCACGTGGTGGAGTGGAGTATAGTGATCGTAAAACAACGTTTGAATTTTTCTTTGCCTAACTAGGCTTGAAATATCGTGAAACGTCGAGACTTTAAGTCTGAGCAAGAACAAATTCTGTTGGTCGGTTTGTCTGTCTAACTTTCTTTTATGTGCATGATTACTCTGGAATGGTTTATGATATTGATTTGAATATGTATTCTAGTGAGATCTGGAACTATTATATTTTGATCTTATTTCGTTGAAGAGACAGGGAGGAACGTAAAACAAGCAAGTAAGAGTCCGGAAAAATTGTGATTTATTTAGTGCCATTAAGGGAAGCCAAGGTCTTAACATTTTCTTGGAATCACCACCAATCACCCACATTACAACCCCCACCCCATGTAGATTGTAGATTGTTCAAGGCTTTTTCAGCCCCACTTCACATCAACCTGAAAAGATCTTTTGTGACTTACCCCCACCCCATTATGAAATGGGGTGAAAAAAATAAAATTATGATTTATTGTGTACAAGAACCAAGGGTCTCAAAATTCTTTATGGCATCAGCCATCCTCACCACCGGCCCCATTGGAAATGTTCAAACCTTTCACTTTCTGATAAATTATCATATTTTTGCGATAACAAATGACAGATATAGAGGAATGGGAACATGAAAAATGCTAAAATAGTATTTTTCGTAAAAATAATTTTTTTTTTCAATTTTGCAATTCCATCAGATCGTGTTACATATAGTAGAGAGAGTAGAGTAGCATTTATTGATGTATTATACATAAAGTATTTTACACAAGTCAATAGGTACATGAACAAAAATATATAAAAAATATAAAATGTATAGGGACAAAATACGAAATTTGTACATATATACATACACGTATATATAGTCACAACAATTTTGAGTATTAAGTATATAAACTAGGATTATAGAATAAATTTACACACAACAAAGTGAAAACAGTACGATTTTTGAAGTAAAATGTGGCAATCTACTATGTAAGCAAAGTTAACAACAATGGTCAGCAGCTATGGGTGTGACACTTGATATACAATTAATACCATTAAGAGGGATAAGGATCAGCTGATCGAACCTATCAAAGCCACCAATACTCCCCGCGCGTCGCAGATTTCCCATAGTTACATTTACGTTATCACAGAAATACGTAATTAGAGTCCATTGCTCTCAGAGTTCAGCCAGAGAATGTGATGCAACTAATAGGGAATGTCGAGTATTAATCGTACCTTTATTCCGTCAAAATATAGCTGGCAACATTGCCTTCTGCAATGAGTGGTTATTTTATTATCGTCAAATGTGAATATTTTGAATTGTTTTAGTTTATAATGATTTTTGGATTACAAATAAACTGATTATTTAATGAAAAATTTTATGTTAAAGTTTTTATCTTATATTTTTCAGGCCAAGTGAAATGAACGATATTACGTTATTTTTCATCTTCGAGGACAATCAAAACATAACCTATAAGGTGGCAAGAATTTTGTTTTGAGTCATATTTGCAGTATTTTCCTACCTACATTTTTTAAAATTTGTAAGTGTTGTTAAAGACCTAATGCTGTGTTTAGTGTTTGCGACTCTTATTTGTTATTTGGATCATTTTTAAAATAGTACATGAGAAATATTTTTTATAATTAAGGAAAGCGTATAGTGATTCATTTAATAAAGTATTACCAGTGTAGCATTAAATTAAATAATTTCGCAAAAGTAATGTACCCAGAAGAGGTAGATTACTTTAATCGTTGAATATTTTGTTTGTCTACTGGTTCTTTACGTGTATCAAAATATAGTTAAAGAGGATTATAAACTAATTTAAAATGTTTTTTAGTCGAGGACAAACGACGAACAGTACAAGAGATCTGTTGACAATGTGTTACGTTCGCCATTTGTCCTCGTCTCAAAAACATTTTAAAGTAGCTTTTCAACAACTGTCTTCGAAAATGACAAATAACGCACAATAACCGAAATGACTCGAAACTGTTTCTTTTCACACGTGTGCAATAATCCAAAAAAAAAATAACATGTTTTTCACACCGTTCTGTCGAAAACAGAACAGACACCTTTTATTTGTATTTTTTGATGTAGGCTAGCCTATTCAAATTCATAGCAACTGACTTGTTTAACTACTCCAGTTTTACATTAAAGAACATAGCACAATTTTAAGGTATTTTGGCCCTCAGTAGAAAATTTTGAAATTTTAACATATAGTTTATATTAAAGGAAGTAATTTTATCATTGAAAGAAAGTCCTAAGTGTACAGGGTGTATCTGAAAAGTTAAATTAAAAATAGTGATTTTAAGATATCGCATATTTATTACTGGCGTCAGAAATAAAAACGAATAACTATTTCAATTATTTATTTTCATTATACAACGTGTAGTACAGTTTAAAACATGTATAGTTGCTAAACCATACAGTGTTCCAAAATTATTATCATCATAGGTTTTTAGTTTTCTTATGATATCTTAAAATCGCTATTTTTTACTTAACTTTTCAGATACACCCTGTACACTTAGGACTTTCTTTCAATAATAAATTTCTTTCAATAATGAAATTACTTCTTATAATATAAACTATAATCTGTTAAAATTTCAAAATTTTCTACTGAGGGTCAAAATACCTTAAAATTGTGCCATATATGTCCTTTAAATTTTTAGTGTTTTGTTAAATAAATAATACGTTTACTTATGGAATTGTTTGTTTTTCTTGCAGTCGTAGAAAAAATATTGTGAACAACACATTTGAAAACATCTTTTCACACTCATTGGACTTGTGGAACTTGCCTTCGGCTCTTTCCACCAAACTGTCACTCGTGTGAAAAGATTGGTTTTCGGAACTTGTTTAAAATACTGTTATAGTACTTTATTAAGTATATCTTACATAAGTAGACTACAAATTTCCAATTATACTATGTTGTACAATGTTTTTCTTGACAAACCTTGTCAATTTTATTGAAAAATTCTTCTTGCCCGAGCATGTAAAGCAAAATTTTGTTCACGAAACCAATAGCAAAATAAAGAATTTAACTGTGAGTAAAGTCTTTTGGTTTTCTTTCATAATGATTTTTTTTCTGAAGTAAAATAAGTAACCATCAACAAAATGATATTTCTTTATTTTCTATGTACAAAATTTACATAATTTATTCAATTATTCATCGATTTAAAGAATATTATAAAAACACAAGTTTGGGAATTAAACTCACTAAAGAGAAGTTTTTAAGCAACCAGAATATAGATGAATAATGTTTTGTTGGCTTGAAACTTAAAGCTATATTTTAGTAAGGGCTTCCTGTAGAAACGGGGTTGCCAGTCGTGAACTGAGCTCTTAAGCGCACCTCATTCGATATTTTTGAAGAAAACAAAGTTTCAAAGCAAAAACCTTATAAAATAAGTGAATAATAAACAAATACATAAACTTAAAAAAAATAATAGAAGAAAAATAAATATGATTTTCCTAAACTAAAATAAATAAAATGAAAATATTTCTACACGTCCATAAGTAAATAAAATAAATATTATTTTAAATGAAGACATTTCCAAAATAAATTAATAAATAACTCAAGATAATAATTATTAACTATTTACTTAATTAATGGGATAATAAGAAAGTTTAGGTTCTCATATGCCTTCTATCGGGGTTTCTAATCGAGTAGCCTCTATTTATGCATATTCAATATGAGTAAAATAGGTACACGTACCAAAATGACTGTTTTTGTTGAGGAAAAACTGATCATTTGTTTTCCTTGTTTTCATTTCGCTTCTTTTTCAAAGACTTATTAAACAAAAGTAATATATATATTTTACATTGACGACTATTTTGTTAAATGTTTTCATATAAATCCCTCATCCCCTTAATTGCATCTGCACCCATGCAATGGAAAAAAAATAATAAAAGGTAGGTACGGCAATACAAAAATTCGCGCTCACTCCAAACTTCTCTTCATTTATTTTTTCTTAACTATACATGCGATGTAATATATGTTAAACTCTGTTACTTAGTATAATTTACCTCAAAATGGAAAGTTTTCGATTTTTTCTTATTGCGTACCTATAACGCTTTTGTTCAAAATTTTAAATTTTGTTGCTTTTCTTCTATAACCCATATATTGTACAATATTTTGTTCAAAATCTACATACCTCTATAACTAAAAATAAAAATTTAATTTGCAATTTTTTCTTAAAGGTAATATTAAATAACATGCTGGATTATAGCTAAAAAGTATTATCTATAGGCATTAAACCTGCCTTTCTTCCTTTAAAATTTAACAAACGCAAAGTCGAGTGTCCTATCACAAAAATTTATAACAAGTACACCACAATAAATATATAAATTAAAAATGTTTTTCCACATTACGCCAAGTTATAATACACTTGCTAGAAACATGAGTTTAAACTAAACAACCTCTTGAATAAACTGAAATATAACGGGCACTCAAAAAGTCAGAACTATAAAATAATTTAAAATTTTGACCGTCTATTCTGTTTTAAGGAATATTTCGCTCCATCTTTCTCAGCTAAGAGCTCCTGTCTTTGTCTTTCGAGCGCTTGCTTCCGAGATTTTAACAATTTACTTACATTTTTATTTATTAGGCTTATTAGGTCATCAACAATGTTGCCAAACTGTTTTAGTTAAGAAATCGGGCCGCAGATGCCGCTACATACCAGAGTAGAAATTCCAAAACATCGGGGTATAGATTTGGGCTTTTAATATTGATTATTTTTAAATGCTGTATTTAGAAAAAGTTTTGGTATTCAACCAAAGAATTTCGCTAACTCCGTATTTTTCTCGGTAAATCAAATTATGATTTTTTTTTTCTTCATTAACGGTTTTATAACAATTTCACTGAGTTTCCGGAATACAAAACATTATTATAGACAGATCCCCATTCATACTTTTTTAATTAATGCCTTCTAAGGAACGTAATTCTATACCCAGTATTTCGGCAATATGGCGGACCTCCTTAGCCCTCTTAATATATTGAAAGTCATTTGGTTTACTTTCTTAAATTTCAGCAGGTTTTGGTGCATCTAAATATTCATTTACTGAATAGAAGTAATGTGTTAGAATATAGTAATATAGGTATAGGAATCAGCTATTTGTTCTTGTATGTTCGAGAGTTGCATAGCATGTGTCGAATTCTTAGACTATATTTTTTTTTCCTTTAAAAAACCACTAACATAGTCGAACAATTTTTGCGTTTCCTGTTAATAAGAATGGACCATTCATTGTACCGCGTATTTCTATACCTGAATTATGTTACTCACAATATTGTACGCTTTCGATTAATAATGTACGGTAGTTATTTCGCGTCGGTCATTAATAATGTAATACATCATGGAGGGTTTAAAATGTTCGTCATCAATTAATTAATTCACCGTGCCTAAACAATGCCTTCGCAAAATCAGTATAATCCGGAATCAAGTGACCGTTAAATAATTTCGTGTCAGACCCTAGAGAGGCTGCAAATGAACCGCGAATGCATAATCGAGTGTTTTTGAAGCTTTTACTTTACCACTTCATTTGCTAAATAAATTGAGGTAGTCTCGAGAGGTTGGCAAATAAAATTAAGGCACTCCCGTAATAAAAATAAATATACTTTTCCTGGTTGAAAAGAAGTTTCATTTGGATAAGAACAAAGTCGTTAATTAGCCTAACGAGCTGTGGCTACTTTAATTATAAAAGAAAAAGGAGGACTCGCCCCTCTTTACCTTCTCAACGTCGCAGTGGCGGAGGCAGATGCTTTAAAAACACTAATAAACTCATAATAAAAACATATTAAGAATAATCAATAAATATTAAATTATATTTTTCTACTCCCATACTTTAATTCATTTATTAGACATTATCTACCTGTACTTTAATGAGATTCATTAAGATACAAATTTTCCAATAAGGTACAAGTTTATAATCAACAGAAACGCGACTCACAGCAATATTCTGTCAATATAAACTATTGCATTGAACATCTGACAGACCATAATATTTCCTAATTTAGTTTTCAAAATATGTTCTAAATTGTAATGTATAATTAATAAATTTCACAAATAAAGTGTTAATTTTCTATTTTATTATGACGGGTCGTAGAAAAAATAATGTATGCAACTCACATTTAATGGCTATTAAGACACTCGCATTTATTATGACATTCGCCTACAACTCTTGTCATCATAATTCTCATGCTCGTGTCTTAATATTAGCAGATATTACTTCCACATCCAGTGGAAGTATAGTAACGACAAAAAAATTTTTAAAAATTTTTATTGTTCAAATAGGCTTAAAATGTCATGAAACGTCGAGATTATAAGTTTGAACGAAAAAAAAATTTCTGTCTGTCTGTCGGCCTGTCTGTAACTTTTTTTTGTGCGCACGTTTACTCTGGAACCGTTTAAGATATTGACTTGAAATTTGATACACGTATGTACTTTAACGAGATCTGGAACTAGATTATATTTTCATGTTGTTCCGACGAAGGGTTGGGGGGTAAATTGGGGTAAATTTGGGGTAAATTGGTAAATTAAGCAGGTAAGAGTCGATAAAATTGATATTTAGTATATACAAGAGAAGCTAGGGTCTCAAAAAAATTTTTGGCATTAGCCACCCCCATTACCACCCCCACCCCTTATTAAAGGGGATGAAAAAAAATGTGATTTAGTGTATGTACAAGAACCAGAAACCTCAAAATATTTTTTTTCTTCATCCACCCCCACTACCACCCCCCTATCACCACCCCCACCCCACTACCGATGTGGGGTATCGTTTTATGGGTTTTTGGGGTAGAGGATTTCAAATATTATAGTATTAAAGTTCCATAAACAATTATTTCCACATGCAAACTTTTTTCGTTGTGAGTGACTTGGATAGAGAATCTGGATGTGGAAGTAGTGATTCCTTGGGCAGCGGTTTTTTTTATAATGTTTTGTCAACGAAATTTACCACCGACAACATTTCAATTCGTTCGTTTCATTGAACTATTAGTAATAGGTATTATCTAGAGGTTTTAATTTAAAAAATCGTTATATGAATAAAATTTATTTTTTTTATAACTTAGTAATAATTGTATCAAAAAACGTTTCTATATTATGTGGGCTTGCAAACAAAAAAAACCACTGAAGAATCAAATCTTGAGAAACAATGACCCTGTGCACCTTGTATTTTTTTACATCAAATTATGTTAAATTAAATTCCCTTTTTTCTAGTATAACCATTGTAAAGTTACAAATTTTCGAAATATTGGCGATTTTCTTAAATGTAGTAAAATTTTTAATAAAAATTGCCATAAACTTACCCATGATTAGAAACAATCATTAATGTCAGCCATTCTCTTTTGTTAAAAAATGCCAGCACGTTTAAATTACACCCTAGTGATGGAAATTTGACTTCCCGTTATCCAATCGAGCTGCAAATAGCTTTGGTTCTGAGGACAATACAATATAGTACCTATATCTAATATCGGGCTAAATCAAATATGGCGGACGCCCCAAGATGGCGGCTTACCTTTTTCTTCACAACTTCGTTGACATGGTTATGAAATTAAAGGGGTTTGACGAGCAGAATACGATAAGCTGCGCGATGTCATTCTAAATCCAATATGGACGCTCTAAGATGGCGATAAGATTTTCTTCACAATTCCCTTGGCATGGGTATCAAATGAAAGGATTTGATGAGTAGAATACGATAAGCAACGTGACGTCATTCTAAATCCAAGACCTTTTTTTTTTTTCAAATGAAAGGGTTTGACGAGTAGAATAAGCTATGGGACGAAAACTAAAAAGTTAAAAATAAATCAATTAAAAAATTTTTTTTAAAAATAATAGTTTTCTTTTAAAACCAAATTGCACTAAAAAGTAGCAAATAATTTCAACTTTGTAAATAGAAAACCACTGGACGCTCATAAAATGTAAACGTAAATCAAAATGATTAGACGAAGTAATATCATGAGCGTCCAATGGTTTTCTATTTACAAAGTTGAAATTATTTCCTACTTTTTAGTGCAACTTGGTTTTAAAATAAAGAACCATTGTTTTTAAAAAGTTTTTCTTTATTTCTAATTTCTGTAGAATTAATAGTTTCAGATATATGGGAGTTTAATGACACCCTAACGTTTATAAGACGACATATTCAGTTTAAATGTTAAATATCTGAGAAACTATGGCGCTTACATCAAGAATACAAACGATTAAAATAAAAGATTATTAATTAAGATTTGATCATGAGCATTCACAAACCTGACTTTCAACTGAAGACAAGAAGATAATTAAGATTAAAAATATTTTTTTGGCTGTTTCCGTAACTTATACACGAAGAAGTTATGACACAAACAATATATGTTTTCACATTTTAACCTCCCCACAATAAAATTGTGGGAGGTTACTACAATTAGTCCAAAATCGAAAATTGAGATAACATCAAATCTTTACGTTTTGAGGTCCCAGGAACCCAAAAAAGTTGTTTTTGAAAAATGTCTGTGTGTGTGTGTGTGTGTGTGTGTGTGTGTGTGTGTGTGTGTGTGTGTGTGTGTGTGTATGTCTGTTAGCACGATAGCGGCGAAGCCACTAAACGGATTTGGATGAAACTTTGCATGAGGGTTTCTTTAGTGCTCCAGAAGATCTGAAAAGGTTTTGGTTGAGATCGGATTACGTTTGTTGCTGTTTTGGCACAACAAGCTGTTTATTTTATGATTACTTACAATTTGTAATCGAACCATTGAAAAGCAGTAAAAATTCTGATTTCAACGATATATCACACTTGCACTCTTTAGCTTTGGTTTCCGTGAAAAAAATTAAAAACCAAATAACACGCTTCTTGTGTAAAATATATTTTATAGTGGAACCACAGAATACAGTAACTGCACAGAGGCGAAGTCTTTGGCGGTTCCTTTCAGTTTTGATGGCTCGTTTTCTGTGACCTTGCGTACCAGTTGCGTCTACACCACGGTGTATTAAATAGGTGGTCCGGCACTTTCCTATTATAATAATGGCTTCGTAAGTGCATGGTTTCTATTTACTTTAATAGATGGCGCGAGCAATAAGGTCCTACAATTACCTGGGCATGTGCATCGTATAACTAACACAACCTCAAATTTTAAGGTGTTTTCGTTTATTCTCATATTTAATGTTTGAATAGGCATTTTTAGCTCGGAGCCATACTGGCTCCAAGCAAATATTTAAAATTTCACGCAAATAATTTTTCAATATTGTTGATTAATAAAAATAGACTGCTAATTATAGGTTAGATTCCTAACCTGCAAAAGTGTCTTATTTTATTGTGACAAACTATTTAAAACTTCATACATATTACGTTGAACTTGACTTTGGTTGAAAGTACAGGAACCAGGCAGAAATTTTAATAATAGCTACGTAATACCTGTAAATCTTAAGAAATATATATTTTTGAGGTTAGCTGTGACGACACGTGCAATACTGCAATGTTTTAATTTAGCTAATTAATGTCAGATGTCACTGGACTCTTGTCAAAAACAAGAAGCCGGGAATGTATGCAACACTGTATGTACGTATGCACAGAACCTGTAAAATTATCTATCTATGCGTAAGTAATGAGAGAACTTATTGGTCCTGCCATCTATTACAAACTAGTTAGAACTTTATAAATATTACATTGAACTAGATTTTGATCGAAAGTATGGGAACCAGGCAGAAATTTTAATAATAGCTACGTAGTACTAAATTTGGAGTTGGATTGAAAAATATTACGATTTGAATTGCTTATAATCGGCGCCTATTTTCAATTGAGTTGTACACTAGGTTTTATTTATGAGAATTTTAATTCTCGCTTAATGTTTTCAATATCCCAAAATGAGTGGAAAAAAAAATTCACAAATCCAAACTTAACACGATAAACATCAACAGTGTCAAGATAAAAGTGAGGTTGATTGTTAAACAATTAAGAAATGGCGATGAGTATACAAATTTGGTTTTGGCGGGAAGGCTAGCCTTCGCCTCTGTATAGTTACTGTACTCAGTGGTCTAACCTAACGTTCAATAGACTAGTGTGTTAAAGTGTGCAGACTGTATGCTGAGTAAATTTGAGTGTCAAGTGCATCGAGACATTACACGACGTTCATAAAGCCCACGGAAGGTGTGAGAAGCCTTCGTGAACCGCTCACAAGCCCTACAAGTATAAGCAATCTCACCGGAACGTTTTCGGTGAGTTTTTTCCAATAAAACTTTAAAAGTGACATTATATTTTAAAAACTGTTTCCGCTACTTCCGCCATCCCACCGGAAATTCTTCCGGCAACATAACCTAAAAATAGTGCTACATAACTTAAAAATAATTTAAGACATTGGTACCAACCTAAAATATTTTTTCGAAAACTGTCAAAAACCAAATTCCCCCAGAAAAACATTGAAACCAAAAATTTGACAGCTTACTTCCCCGACCGATTTAGTGAAAAATCGGCCGAGGCCAGAAGATAAAACAAAATATATCAACTCAAACTTAAACGATCCACCATGAACACTACTCCGGCCACATCTGGCAGGGAAGCTGTTCACCAAGAGTTATATGGTTTTTCCAAAAGATGGCCATCCCTACCACCCATTACCAACGAACGGATGTTTTCGTTTAGTTGTTTCCCGTATCAATAATCAAAATTATTAAGTGCTCTTGCCTACGAACTTAGTTTTTATAGTGTTGTGTTTATTAACCTCCCCACAATAATTGTGGGAGGTTACTACAATTAATCCAAAATCGAAAATTGAGGTAACATCAAATCTTTACGATTTCGAGGTCCCGGAAACCCAAAAAAGTGGTTTGTAACTAATGCCTGTGTGTTAGCACGATAGCTACGAAGCTACTAAACGGATTTGGATGAAACTTTTACAGGGTTTCTTTAGTGCTCCAGAAGATCTGAAAAGGTTTTGGTTGAGATCGGATTACGTTTAGTGCCATTTTGGCACAAGTTGTTTATTTTATGATTACTTAGAATTTGTAATTGAACCATTAAAAAGCAGTATAAATTCCAATTTCAACGATATATCACACTTGCACCCTTTCGATTTGGTTTCCGTTAAAAAAATTAAAAATAATTCGTTATATGCGCACATATGACAGCATCCAAAAAATATTATTGGTATTATTGTTAGGGGAAAACGTATTTTGCCATCTGTCAAAAATATTTGGGTTGGTAACCTTTGTGAATGTTGATTTATAGCTTATGGTACGTGACGTCACAGCTAACCTCAAAAATATATATTTCTTAAGATTTAAGAATATTACGTAGCTATATTAAAATTTCTGCCTGGTTCCCGTACTTTCAACTAAAATCTAGTACAGTGTAATGTTTATGAAGTCCTAAATAATTTGTCCTAATAAAATAGGACTCTTTTTGCGGGTTAGAAATCTAACCTGTAATTAGCAATCTATTTTTTTATTAATCAATCATTTTTAGGTCACATGGTTTTGACAATTTTGACATTTTGCTTGAGGGACAACAAAACGCAGTTTGCGTGGTTTTATATATTTTTTTCTGATTTTCTTGAGAAACTGTGTGTGTTTTCGTAATAATGTCATATAGTGAATATTATCCAATCCTTATGGGTGATGTGAAGTGTCGCTACGATGAGAAAATCAAAATAATAGACAATATTGACCCATACACCCTTGGAGTGGAGACTGGAGACCTTTCTGCAGATTTGTCTATTTTACCTTGTGTGTCCGTAATTAATATGGTAAATTACTTAGTGTCGACTCACAGCTTCTTCGCAGATCAGCAGTTAAAGGCATACAAATCTTTACAAGCATATAAATATTATGAGGCTGGATTTGTGCAAGAAGTTTGTGCAAGAAAGATAAACTCAAATGTATTCATTGTTATGGGCAAGGCAAGTTTACATTTAAATAACTAAGTGTTAGATTTCAGTGATATATTATCCGTATGTAGTATTCAATAGACTCTGCCAGAAAGTGATTTCTTTACCTTTCTTCTAAGGTTTTTTACATTCAAAATAAACCTTATCTCACAATCGCACCTTGTCGCAAAAAAAGATGGTGTTTTATTTTTATTTCACATTTAAAACTGAGATTACTTCTTTGTTTACATTGGAATAAAAAGTTTGGTTATCCCTCAGGCAATATGGTCGACTTATCGTGACGTCATCCTAAGATGGTCTATATAGAAAAATTATTTGCATGAGTTTTTTAACTGTCTGCTCGGAGTCACTGTGGCTCCAAGCTAAAAATGCGTAGTCAAACATTAAAAATGAGAATAAACTTGAAAAACTTAAACATGTTATGTCCCTAAATATATTTCATAACCTAAAAATCAACATTCGTAAAGGTTACCAACCCAAATATTTTTGACAATGTCAAAACTTATTTTAGTTGTTTTTTTTTTAAGGTAATAATTGTTTATAGCCGTGTTCGGATATTACGTCTGATTGATGCGACACGTCACAATCGTTCATTGCAAATCGAGCTAACTGAGCTAAATCTTAAACGTTCGAATATTACAAAATAAAGGCCTCGGACGAAGCTCGACTTGCTCAACCTCTTTGATCGAGCAGGAAGATTTTAATTTGATGCATGCGTAGTCTGCTTGAACAGTCCATAATGTTATTGACTTGTTGAAGTTTCATTGTGGCATTTGGGCTAAATTCTGTGTTATTATTTTTTTTTCATTATCCAATATTTTACAAAATCTTCGAAACGTTATCTGTTAATACCCTTATAATATCCGGCAATTGATTAACATGCAACATAAACAAACATGAGAGGTTATGTTTTAACAGATTGCTTGTAGTCCGCTTCAGTTCGTTCGATATTTGTTGATGAAATAAATGGCTCCAAAGTCACGTGTAATTTATCTGTTTGCTCAGTGCTCTGATTTCCGATGTAATATCCAAATACAGCTGATAAAGATCCACCGTGTGGGGAGGTTCCAGCCGCTTCCAGTAGCTGCCGATTTTTAAATAAAAATGTCTCCATTTTGTTACTGTAATTAGCCAGTAATTAAGAAAAATCTTTAATACTGTTTTTCGTTAACATATAGCCTGACCTAGATGCTCAATTTTTTCGCCCGTTTGTAGCACTTAAAAAAGCTATTTTACCTATAAATGTATTTTAGAAAATTCGTAATATTTAAAAAAAAAAAAATGACAATATGTCGGCAGATATTAGCTTTAGCGAAAGAATAGTAGTCCATTGAAATATTACATTTAACCTTGCGATTTGGGTAGGACAATTTTTGTTTTCGTTGTGTAAGTTTAAAATTGAGTTTTCGAGGTTTTTTGTTTAGAATCCAATTCTCTACAACTTTACCAGAGAAACTTTTTGTCGGAAATCGAACAATTAAAAAGTTATAACCCTTGGAAGATAGAAATTTGTCACAAAATTTTCTTTTAAGCGCTAAAACTTTTTTTTTCAATTTTAACAAAAAATACATCACATGTTTTTTGTAGAGGATTTCATAACGAATAATTTCCATTTATACTTTTTTTAATTTCCTTAATTCTGAAGGGTTTTACAGCGCTGCGAAGGGATCAAAGAGACAGATCATGACTTACAAATCGAAAGATCGGCGGTTCGATTCCTACACACTTCGGATTTTTTTCGTTAAAAACTTTATTAATAATTGCGGAAAAGTATAAATATTGTTACAAGATTAAATAAATTAGGTACTTTTAATTATTCAGAGTATGAGGATTGGTCACTAGATTCCGCTAGGAATGTTTCATCGGCTGTAGGAGAGAAATGGGTGGACGCAGAGAGAGGTTATGTTGGCCTCGCTGGAAAAGGGGCCTAGAGGAGTGCTTGAGTGAAGACTGAAGTGGGGCTCGAGAAGGGGGCCGCGACGAAGTCCTAAGGGGGCCCCATTTTGCCTGAAGTCACCCATTACCAGAGGTAACAATATTTATATTTTTCGACAATTATTAATAAAGTTTTTAACGAAAAAATCCGGAATGTGTAGGAATCAAACCGCCGATCTCTCAATTTGTCTTCAGAATTAAGGAAATTTAAAAGAGTATAAATGAAAATTATTCATTATGAAATCCTCTAAAAAACCAAGAGACATATTTTTTTGTTAAAATTAAAGAAAAAAATTTTAGCTCTTAAAAGAAAATTTTGTGACAAATTTCTATCTTCCAAGGGTTATAAAATTTTAATTACTCAATTTTTGACAAAAAGCTTATTTAGTAAAGTTGTAGATAATTCAATTCTAAACAAAAAAAAAACTGTATAAATTTTTGGTAAGATGTACCGTTACGGAGATATATGGCAAAATCTATTAGCACTCCTTTTTTAAACATGGCAGCCAAATGGGGTGGCCACCGATCCCGACACCGGCCTCGCCTACACAACAAAAAAAAACTTTGTCCTACCCAAATTGCAAGATTAGCCTCAAAAAATTTAACATTTCAATGGACTATTATAGTGAATATAAAAATAAAAACTATATCCTAAAAATTTTTTTTGGCAATATCTCAACAAATATTAGTTTTAGCGAAAGAATAGTGTATACCAAAAATAAAGCTTACAATCAAAAGATCAATTTGGTTTTTTTCATTTACGTAGAATTATAGTCCAAGTACATCGCCCTTTTCTTTAATGATTAGTAACAGGCTGAATTTTTGTGAGTAGCTTCGTTTTGACGAGACGCCCAACTTTTCTCTCTGCGAAAATTCTCGATAGTGGTAGTTAATAGCAAAAATTATTTTTTCTATTTCACACGAATTAGACAATTCGAAAACCTGTCAAATTATGTTGTTGTGGACAAACACGGGACTTATTATAGAGATGAAATTATTATGTGGTCCAGTATTAATAAAACTGAAAATAATATTGACATATTTTCTCGTAAAATCACTGAAATTAAAATTAAATCGAATAACTTGTCTGTAATTGATAATACCGTTGCACAGTGGCACGAATCGTGATTTTTTCGTTCAAAATTATCTAGAGCATTTATTTCGCAACCGATTGGGATAATTTTTTTTTTAATACTCGTTATTTAATTTACAAAAAACGTAAGAGAGCCGATTTCGACATAAACTTTAACAAAAACATTTCATTTTTCATCATTTTTTAGCATTTTATAACCGCCATTGATTCCGCCATCTTGCAGATTGGTTTGTGACAATTTAGATATCAGATTCGTAATCAGCGACCTCAAAAACCCCCGAATAACAAGATTTATGTAAATTGGACAAGAAAAAACTTTTTATTTGTAATGTATTATTAATATTTAAATTAAAAATGACCATAAAAATGACCATTCTGGCTAAGCTCAATAATTTTGGTTAGCATAATTCAAAAATCGGCTCTCTTACGTTTTTTGGAAATTAAATAAGGAGTATTTAAAAAGAAATTATCCCAATCGGTTGCGAAATAAGTGTTCTAGATAATTTTGAACGAAAAAATCACGATTCGTGCCACTGTGCGTTGGTTTGGTGTATAGTCGAGTAAACTCTAAGCTGGCGCGTCCAAAGGTCGCTTCATCATAGAAACTAAGAGAATAAGACATACGCAACTAGTTTATCTATGTCACTGCGATAGCTTTATGCGCACCGCATATCAAATCGTACGTCGTGTTACCAACTCATACATACGCCACCTTAGATTTTACCAGACTATACCTTAAAATATACAGCATTTTTTGTCCTTCATTGATTTATTTAACGTGGGACCCTAAACGAATTCCTCAATACATATAACATTGGCTTTAGCTGAGTGTCTGTTTAAAAAAAATGATTGATTCACCCAAAGAAATAGTATGGGTAAATTCAACAAAAAAAAATGGTTAACTAACAATATCGTTAATTTTGTTAAACCAAACTATATTGATGGTATTTTTAAACAAGAGGTGATTGTTATTTTAATTAATAAAAAGTTGTCGTACAACAAAACAAACATTAACTTAAAAAATAGATGAATAAGACTATTATTTTGTTCGTCTGACTATTATTTTGTTGAATTCTGTCAAATTAAACTAGATAATAGTATATTTTATTTTTAACTATTATCGAATTGTAATTCTAACCCAGTATTAGTTCGCTGTACTATTGTACTTGGTCTTCTAGAAGTTATAAAATAAAAGAATTACCATAAAATTTGCTTGCTTACCACGTAGTCTATTACAGAAATTATTCCCAGATGACGCCACATACAAATCACTAACAATAATCCATCATGCATTATCTTGCACTCTTATGAATTTATAGAAAATTAATAACATGATTGCAGTGTTCAAATTCTCTCAGGGATCATCGATATATTTGGATGGATCTTATAAACGATCTCTAATCTTTGGTTTGGGTGGTCTGATGTCTCAATACTGAGATTTTGGCTAACCAAAAAAAACTTCATCATACAATAAAGTGTAGATCAACCTAAAAATTAGTCGGTGAACAAAAAATAAAGTCGTACTATTTAATTGTAGACCAAATTGAAAATGGTTAGTGAACATAAAAAAATGTCATTGTACTATTTAATTTGTTACAAGAAGATATGATTATTAAACTACTATTTGTTTACGAAAACAAATAAAGTTGTATGACTATTCTTTACTGATTGATTTAACTATGAAACTAGATAGGCGCGATTTCATATGCTCTTTTTGGTTGAATTTACCTACCATTTTCTTTGGGTGTACATAATAGAACCCTGAAACCTAGAAATAGCTCTATATTCATTCATTGATGATAGAAAAGTAATAGTAGTCAACTGAAAAAACCGTGCAAATTACATCCCCCGTCACTGGCTCCATTTTCGGAGCACGGGATATAGAATGGAAACCCCAGAGTGCTGCTTTTTGTTATGTATTTCAGTATTTGTAATACAGTCGATGTCTTTGTGTCTTTTCTTTGTGCCATTCGTTCGTTAATTAACTATTTATCAAAACCAAAGAACGGAAATTTCTTGAATTACACAAACTCTTGATTGATTAGTCAGAATGGGGTTGAGTCTTTGAAATTTCAACGACTCAGGTACAGTTAAACAAGCTAATTGGGGATATTCGGGACGTTTTTAAAGTTGTGTTTATTTTACAAAATTAAAGTGATAACCGGTTTAAATTGAGAATAATGATCACACAGAAACGGTGTGCATATTTCTTGTAGATATAAGTAATACGCAAAGAATGTTGGTTCAATAATTATTATTTAATAAATTATAAACCTAATAATACACCTTTGGAATCAAGTTTTTTTATGACTTGTTTAATAACCACTTTTGCATAATTTTCATCTCTGTAGGTTCTGTATGATTAGATTATATATTTTGCTTTTACACGTTAATAAATATAAACTGTGTACTGTGTGTATACGTATATGAATTTTTGCACGATTGGTCATTTTGACGTCTTTAGCAATATTTATTTGATAATTATGGATATTTTAAAACATGGAAATTAAATTTACCACTATTGATCTGTCATTGTATTACATAAGTCTTGAACACTGTGAATGCCTACTGACAACAATACTGAGTCAACCCTTGTTGTCTTTTTAGTATGAGGAAAATTATGTTTTCATAAGCATGTAGTACTCGTATACAACCAAAACAAATATTTTCTGGTTACGATGATAGGTTATCGACTGCGTTCCCAGATTCGATTTGTCAATTTTTTTTTATCGGATGAAAGAGAGTATTGATAATTTTCAAGGAGGTACGAAGTAAATAAAAGTAATACGATCTATCCACTCAAATTCAATTGAAACAGATAAAAACACTTTTCTTTGTTTTTATCACTAATTTATTGTGATTAATCGTGACTGCAGTTTCAACAATTCAGCGTGTCATTTTCAGACGATTGATTCACAAATACTGAATAATGGAGGTTTTACAATAATTTATACCTACTAGGAAATATAGTTAAACAAGCTAAAAACGTACTCTTCGCCAATTTACTGAGCTCTTTATATAATTGTTACACATTCTATAGGATACTCTTCGCAGTTTTCTTGTAAATAATGTTAGTTTTTGGACATCCTAAATTTTGTGATACCAACTTTGTTGTGAAAAAAAATATATGAAAAAAAATGAAAAAAACATCAAACCTGTCTGGGATTCCTTGGGCAGCGGTTTTTTCAAATTCAATTGACGATTTGCACTAAAGACAGTTCAGTAAAAAGTGTCATGGCGCACAGTATAATGGTATCACTGTAACTCACTGCACATGTTGACCAACTCGTCTAATTTCCAAACTTTGCAACAATTAAATACCTATAATATAATAATCATAACATCGTTTTCATTACCTTTAAGGCTCTTTTTCATAGTCGCGAAATTCGCAAGTTTTTAGCGAAATTCGGTTTTTAACATATTTTTTATTTTGTCCCATACTCACACAATGCGAAATTCGCGTTAACGCATTTGCGATGTCGCAAAAAAGTTGAACTATTTTCAACTTTTTCGCGATAAAATCTAACATTCTAACCTAACAACTTGAATTTTGTCCTCTTTGTGATATATTTTAGTCCCACTTTTTGCAAAAGTATTTCAAATTGACATGAAAGTCATTCTCATATAATTTAGATATTTGGGTGCATCACTCACACGCATTTCCATTATTAAATTGTGGAATTCCGCTTGTTCCTTTCTTTGCAAAAATATTTTTCTCACTCAAAATGCCTTTTTCTTATACACTTTCACTCTTTTTTTGTGGCGTAAATGCCAAATATATAACATGCAGAGCTTTATATATAAGGAATATGAATAATTTTATATTTCAAAGCAATACCTTTGATCAACATCCATCTTCTTTTAATTTATGAATCTCCAAGCTTCTCGCCGCAATAAAGATAAGATTTCCCGCCGCGAATATATTTGAATTAGTTTTTATAACATTTTCCTTAAAAGTAGCGAATTTCGCGACTATGAAAAAGAACCTTTAATGTTAAACCTGCTTCCATTGAATATAATAGTATATTATTCAACGAGCATATAATGATGGCTATTATTCACGAGGGTGTCTTAAATCACCAGAGTGAATAGTAGCTATTATATGCGAGTAGAATACTATACTTTGTCCACGACAATTAAATATTTTTTATTAAATTATTTACTGAAGAAATTTATAAGTCCTACTTATTTTTAACATTTTAATGTAAAATTATTGTAAATAACGTTGACGTTTAAGTTCAATTTGACAAGCCGTTTTTTGACACATAACCACCTACTCAATAAAATTTAAAAACAAAATTGTATGATAAAAAATTTTGTGAATAGTTCGGAAAACTACACCAATAGAACTGATTCTGAGAACGAATTAGCATTTTTGGCAATTCTCCAATGCACAAAAGATTTGTTTACTGAATTTCTGACCATAGATGCATAGAGGTGATTTCAGCAGCTTTGGTAGTGTCTGGCGGTTTCCATATATAGTTTCACTTTTTTTTATTTTAGACAACTAACAAACTTAAATGAACGAGATAAATATGACGCACAAATTTTGACGTTTCAAATCAATAACAAAATTACGTTTTGACGCATTGTCATGGGTTACTTATAAAATACAGTTTGTAGGCGCGTAGGTAAATGGTTTCAAAAGCAATGTTGGAGACTGCCGCGCGTTGCTAATACATGATGCTTTGAAATAAACTTACTAATGTAATTTTTGAGTGTTCATTAAAGTACCTCTTCGGCATGTACTATTTGAGTGCTTCCTAGAAAACTTAGAGAAACAACACTTGTCTTTTGGTTGCTGAAATTTTGACATTTTAAATTTTTAGTAAAAAGTCACTAACGTCATTTCTTCTAAACAACTGACTGTCCTCATTATTCACTAGTGAATAATGAAATCATTATTCACTGCAGGGAATAATGGATAGCATTATCCTTGAGGAAACACACACATAATGAGTACATTATTTAATAGTCGTGGACAAATGGTCTTTATAGGTTGTTTCGTAGTCTACAATATTTAAAAAATGTCGAATTATGCAATTTGTCAAACACTGTTTCCAACTCTCAGTTTACTAGAAGAGTTGGCAGCAGTGATTGACAAATTGCATAATTTGGCATTTTTTAAATATTGTAGACTACGAAACAACCTAATAAAGATGATTTATATTTAGTGGAAGTAGGTTTAACATTAAAGATAATGAAAACAATGTTATGATTATTATATTATAGGTATTTAATTGTTGCAAAGTTTGGAAATTAGATGAGTTGGTCGACATGTGCAGTGAATTACAGTGATACCATTATACTGTGCGACATGACACTTTTTACCAAACTTTCTCTCATGCAAATCGTCAATTGTAGCAACTGTAATCACCAAAATTGTATTCTGTTTTGTCGTAGGAAATGTGCCAAATAAAATTAATTAAAAAAAACCCTATTGAGAGAAAAGGGAATTCGAACAAAAAGAAGCTTAACTTTACCAAAATTATGAAATTATGATGTATCTAAAAGTGATTATAGCCTTAATATAAGGAAGATAATATAAAAATTTGATTCTTTATTAGAGGATGGTGTGAGTTTGACATTTATTATTGTTTATTTACGATTTTATTATTATTAATTAGTCAGATTATAGTTTGTGGTAATATTTTAATGTTTTTTAAATCGTTTAGTCAATTATAATTTATTCAAACGATTATATTTTGCTATAAATTTGTAAAATTTTCATCTTTTTAATTGCACAAGTTAGTTATTTAATCTTGTTGATTAAAAGTTTGCTAATGGAACATGCAAATTGTTTAAACAACAACAAACTTTGTAGATTTTTTAAACTTCGCAGAATTTAAGAGTTTAAAAGCTCTAATCTCTAGCTTTATCCTGTAAACGATGGTAATAAACAACAATACGTGTTTAAACAATTATCGATTGTTTAAAAAAATGTTCCGTACTTTCTGAATATAAGTAGAAAGTCGAAGAAAAGTTGATAAGTTTTGAAGGAACCACAACTCTGTATTTATCATGAAATATCAGTGGCGCCTCATGACATGACAAGCTGATGAGTAGGGTGCATCGATTTTCTTTTTTTTTACCTAATCCAAAATGGCGGGCGCCCAAAAGTTGTGTTATAGGGTTGTGAATAATACGTTAAAATTTCAAATTAATATATTAACCCTCAGGTTGGGGTCAAAGGTACACATTTTTGATATTCTATATATTCAAAATGGCGGGTGTGAAAAAGTTGTGCTTTACAGTTATATATAAGAGGTAAAAACTTAAGACAAAAATATTAAGATTTAAGGGTAGCGGGTTAGGGTTAAAACTGTTAAAAGTTAACTTGATATTTTCTTTGTTTTGCATCGGATCCATTTCTATTCTCTACAAGCTCAAAGGTCCCATTTTTTTTTAAGGGAAATTATTTGTTTTATCATCATAGTGTGAAACAATAAACTTTATTTTTACTTTAATTTCTTTATTGGAAGTTTGATAACAAAGGTACTTATGTGAAAATAAACTTGATTTTATTAAAGAATAAAAAGTAAAAATAAAAATACTATAAACATTATGGTAAAACTTGCTTGTAGTAATCTTTCTTTGTGTTGAATTTGGGAATTTTGTCACAGGATCTAATCGTTGTTCTAATTAATCCATCCAGCGCTGAAGCTTCAGTTACAAGCTTTACTGCCCTTTTCACAGCTTGTGTGTGATTAGGAAATTTCTTTATTTCAATTATCAGACAATTCAGGATTATTTATAATTTTATTAAGGTCCTGTTCGGATAAATCAACTGTTAATGGTGGCTCATTAACACATTCTTGCCAATCAGTCATCTCGTACTAATTTGTAACATTTAGTTTCAACGAAGCAAGTGTAAACTTTCTTAAGTCGGTATTGTTGCCTTTTCTAGCTTTTAATATTCTTCGAACGGCCAACTCCCTAATACACCGGTTTTCATCGCCCAGCATTCCTAGTAGTATGTTCTCAGGGTGTGCAAAATATCCATTTTGTATTACGACGGGATCAACTACTTACTCCTTTCAACTCTTCTAATAAATATCTGGATAATTGTATGGTCTTCCATACATTTGAAGCACCTTACAGACATGATGGATTGATGCATTTGCTTCTATGTGCTTCATATAAGCGAAGCATTCTATTTGCTGTCGTCAGCCATCGCGAGTGGACTATTTTGCCAGGTTCTCGTTTTGAAAGATTAATAGAAACATATCCCGTTATTACTGCTTGGCATATTTCATAAAACTATAACTGATATGTGTTAAGATCTTTCACCTTAACTATAGGAATTTCGGATTTAATAATATTAAATGCAGCTACTGGCATCTGCTCGCATTTGACTAATGACCTTCCTATTATACCTGAAAATCCTGAAATACAGTTCCGTCAATATGTTCGATCAAGTGCCTTTTAGTGGAAGTTCATTTGCATGCAGTTGGCAAATGAACCACTGAAGTAGTCTCTTAAAATGTTTGTCAAGTAGATCTACAACACCACCTTTAGGACCAGTATTTGTAGCCGTTCCATCACATCCGACGACTTTTAAAGTGTTAGTTTGGATTCGAGAGTTTTCAAAATAACTGATAATGGCGATAATGATGTTTACAGCTGAACCTGTAGAAGGTGTGACATGTCCCAAATATGATGATCCGGGCTCTCCAATTAAAACTATATGTTCTTCGGTTGTTATCTTTCGACGGTTATCTATTAATTTCATGGCCTTGTCTTTACACCCATCGAAATAAAGTCCACGTAATGATATTGGCGTACCACTTGATGATAATTCACCTCTCTTCTTGCTTATAGCTCTTCTAATTTTGTTTTTATCAATTACATGCATTGTGTTAGATTCATTAATTAAACCAAAATCTTGGAGTACTGAAGAAGCAATCACTGCTCCAGCTCTATCGGAAATACCGCATCTATCTAAAGTTTCGGCTAAAACTCACAGTGTTCACTGTTCACTGTTCACCGAGCTTTCATGTATGCAGAACACAGCGCATGCTGTATTATGGGCATGCGTACATTAGATAACAAATACGTAGGTAGTAATAAGTAATTTAAATTTAATATCGTAATTAAACATAGTTTAAAAATATTACTAATTGATAAGTGTGGATAATATTTGTAAGGGTACGTACTATCTTTTTGGTCTTTGATGCTAACCCGCTACCCTTGAGTCTTAATATTTTGATTTAAAATTTTTACCAGCCAATTTCAACCTCAAGACCAAACTTTTCCGAGCCCGCCATTTTAGATATGCACAAAATAAAAAAAATGGACTTTTAACCCTCACCCGCTACCCCTAAACCTAAATATTTTTGACTAAAATTTCTACCTGTTGCTTATAACCCCAAAACACAACTTTTGCGCATCCGCAATTTTGAATATATAGAATATCAAAAATGTTTACCTTTGATTCCAACCCGCTAGCCCTAAGGGTTAATATTTTAATTTGAAATTTTAACTTATTATTTACAACTCTATAACACAACTTTTGGGCGCCCGCCATTTTGGATAAGGTAAAAAAAAAGAAAATCGATGCACCCTACTGATGAGGCAGGGCTCTAGATACACAGATAGGTATAGTTATAGAGTGAGATCCCAGAGCCGCCAGACCTACGTCATTTTAGCAAAGATAATATTTTGACAACAAATAGTGTAATATCTAGTTAAGAACGTATGCGTATTTGCTAGTTTGAAAGTGGGGCCCTTTTGCAGAAAACAGGTACAAAAGGTACATAAGAATTTTACTCAGTACGTTAAATTATGATAGCAAGATTATTTTACAAGTGACATGCTAACTGCATGGTGTAAGCGTCAGCCTCGCCCAGTCTCACACCCCACCTCGGCGATGTTCGCCGTGGTTGTCTGGCTGGCTCCGGGCCGGACTCCGGAATGGCGCATTATTGTACCTTGTGAAACATTAATAAATGCTTGTTGTTGTTGTTGTTAAATCCGAAGGTCCGAGGTTCGATCCCTGAGCGTTCTCAATTTTTTTTTCAAATATACGTACTAAGAAAAAAAGTTATGGCCAAAAATAATAAATATTTCCCTTTCGGTTGTCTCTTTCTTGGTAATCGCCACCTTAAGTTAATATTTGTTGAAAAAAAAAGCTGAGAACGCTCAGGATCGAACCTCGGACCTTCGGATTTGGAGGCTGACGCTTACACCATGTAGTTAGCGTGTCACTTGTAAAATAATCCTGCTATCATAATTTAACGTACTGAGTAAAATTCTTATGTACCTTTTGTACCTGTTTTCTGCAAAAGGGCCCCACTTTCAAACTAGCAAATACGCATACGTTCTTAACTAGATATTACACTATTTGTTGTCAAAATATTAGCTTTGCTAAAATGACGTAGGTCTGGCAGCTCTGGGATCTTGGACTATTAGGTTTATTATATCCCAGTTCAAATTAGAACAAATTTCAACGTTTAACGGAAAAAACTGATATAATTTTGAAACTTGGCAAAGATGTTCATTATGTGTTACCGTTAGACATACTCAAAGTCGCCAGCTCGAACTGTTGCGCTCGAGCCGCCATCTTGGAAACATGGCGCTCCGATTAAGTTTTTTGCTTATATCTCTCTAACCAATAGCGATATCCACATTATATTTAGGTATACAAAAAAATTTCCAACGAAAGTATCCTTAATAATAAATAATTATACAAACATTAAAAAACATACATGCGGGTCTAATTGAGAACCTCCTCCTTTTTTAAAACGCTTCTATTAGCTTGACCTGTAACATTGTAAGCAAATCTTACAACTCACTTTTCACCCACTTTTAATTGTATCGATTTGAAACTTTACAAACTGATGCAATTCTGGTGACAATACAATATGGTACCATAGAGATGGAGCTGGGAGGTGGTCATATAGGTCAATAGCGTACCACCGGCAACTCCGCCATAAACTCGAATTTTCCGCGACAGAGAGAAAATAAATTCTGGTTTAAAAATCTAAAAAACACGCTTTCATGAGTAGCGCACTAAAAAGTTAAAAATAATTATTAGATAATTAAAGTTAAAAGCGCCGGGCGCACTTATATAGCAGTATAGGCATAATGTACAAAATGTAATATAGTTACCTACCTACTTATATAAATTTAATTACCCAATAATTATTTTTAACTTTTTAGTGCACTACTCATGAATGCGTATTTTTTAGTACTTTAAACTATATTTTTAAATTTTAAAATGGGTTATGGGGTTGGATCTTAAATCATTTTTATATATATGATTTTTACTTACAATTAGAGGTAATTTCTATGGTGGTAGATGTATCTCCGACTACTTGGGTAAATAACCTATCAGTTTTATTTTGACACGCTCATTTTTTCCTTTTCAACGCAAGTTTAACGTACCTTACATAACCTAAGAACATCAATAGGCATTCGAAAAGCATTATTAAATTTATGTGGGCCTGTCAACGTCGATTTTTTATGGTAAACTTCAATATGTAACGAATGCTGAGAGTGTATCGAATGTCCTTTTTATTCTTGCGGACCGTAAACAGTTGCCTATACCGAATACCGAAATGCTAAAACGAAACATTACGATGATACATTGCTATGCTACCTGCGGGACTTTAGTTACCTAGTGATGACATGTATACAATGAAGATATATATACTGCCAAATATAATGTAGTATTCTCGTAAATTTTCAAATGCAGCGAAATTCTTTCGCGAGTCTTACATTGTGTCATCTTTATGATGTATCATATTCACGTTCGCATTTAATATCTCCGTGAGGTATATTAAATATGTTTATTATGCCCCGGAAGGTATATTAAATATTCCTTTATAAGATTTTTTCTTTTATTACATCTTGGGCTTATTGCTTGTAACTGCGCAACAATAAATACGGATAAAAATCTGAAGAGACTTTTTAGCTCTGCTGGTTTAATTCAATATGCAGAGTATCGAATTAGTTTGTCTTTCTTCTCTAGCTCTTTTTTTAATACAAGGCGAAGTAATAATTTTTTTTTTAAAAAAAGGTCAGTCACTAAAAGCTATGAAATAAAGTTTTACAGTCGACCGGTTAACTGAACATTTAATTGCAATCATGTTATATTTATATACATAATAAAGCATTTAAAAAATGTTCCCGACTGTTTTCGGCTGAATAAGTATTTTTTTAAGTTATTTTGGGACTAAAACAACTATTTTATACTATCCATATACTTTTATCATAGGGGCAAAAATTCGGTCATTTTTAACATTGTTCTTTTACAAATAATAGCTATTAGCGAGGGTATTAGGCTTTCTGTTGTTTCCTAAAGTCGAGGTATACAGATACAAGTGATTCGAACAAGGACAGTTTAAGTGATTCTGAAGAAGAGTATGTGTAAAAATTTGGGTGGGGGGTGGGGGTTAGATAATAGTTATTTAAGATACAAGTGTAAAAAGCCATTCTTTATTGCACGAATGGCTAGATTAAAAATACGAGCGAAACGAGTGTTTTTAAAAGCCATGAATGAGTGCAATAAAGAGGCTTTTTACAAGTGTGTCTTACAACGTTTTATCTTCGATCGTGCCAATTATTGTCAGAAATGGGCAATTTTTCATGAATATTTGTAAAACTGTATCAACCTTTTCTGAATGTCACTTTGACGGTTAGTATTATTCGAGTTGTAGTTGAAGTCGCCATTCTAATTATGTTACTTCATGGTCGTGACTAAAAATCTGTGATGATAGTAACTAAGGAAACGATATTATAAATAAACTGGCGTAATAATGTTTATTGGTGATTATAGTAATGTAGAAGAGTTTCAAAATACTCCCCCAGAAGTTATGGAGATGGCACAAGCGGTAACGTCAACTTTAATACCTGAAAACAATATGAGTTGGTGTATAAACGATTCAACGATTGGTGTGTTTTGAAGATAGTGAAAAATCTTACGGAAAATGTGTATTTTTCAGAAAAAACAAAGCATATAAAATCTTCAAGTCTTTAGTCGGAATATTCAATGGTGAAAGCTTTACTGATAGCTGAAAAGGACATCCATATTAAACAGTTTTCTAAGTTAACCGCTTATATGAAGCGGCTAATGATAGATATTTAATGATGAAGGTTGTAGCAATTTTTTGCATTGCCGGTGCATGCAGAAGAGACGAGTTTTATAAAATGAGCGTTGGTGATGTGCAAGATATTGGTAATATGTTGATAGTGAGAATTCCAACATCAAAAACAAATAAACCTCGAACTTTTATTATTGACCGTAAAACGAGAGACTTCACATTTATAGAAAATACTCCACTCTTAGGTCACCAGAACAAAACATGATCGACTGTTTGTGAACTACCGTAATGGAAAGTGTTCTATTCAGTCGATAGGTATTAATACCTGGAAAATACCAAGCGAAATTGCGAGATATCTTGGGTTGCCCAATGCACATGAGTATACTGGTCATAGTTTCAGAAGGTCATCTGCCACCATGCTTGCAGATGCAGGAGGGGATGTTTTACATCTGAAGAGGCATGGTGGCTGGAAGTCATCGACGGTGGCAGAATCTCCTTAGAAAAGTTGTGTGGCAACGCCCGGCTCAATGAAAGATATTGTTCATCAGTGCGTTTCATTTGTTCGTTATCATTATGGTTTAAATTTTATTATTATTTTCGATGGCTATTCTAATGAAAGCACTTCCGTTACATTTACAGAATATCAATGAAGAGCTAAAAATGCATTTCAGAAAGAAATAATTAACATTGACCCACAAAAAAGTAGTAGAGATATCTCAAAACGAAGTTTTAGCATCAGTGTCAAATAAATATCAGTTAATTAAACTTCTGACATCAAATTTCAATCAAAATAGTATCACAGTCACATGTATCACGTGCGGATGCATATGCTGATTATTAAATTGTAAAAGCTGCTATTGATTGCTCAGCTGATATGTGTAACCCTGTTATAGTTGTTGGTCAAGATACAGACTTAATAACGTTACTTATTGAGCATTGCAAAACAAAAAATGTATACATGATTGAGGTAAATCTGATAAAATAACGAATATCTGCAAGTTACGTTCTGAACTAAGTGAAAATGTAGTAAAAAATAGTCTATTTGCACATGCCATATTCGGATGCGATACCACCTCTGCATTCTATAAAAATGGCAAAAAACAGTAGTATTTTCAGTTTTAGAAAATAATACTGAACTAAGTAACAGCCTATCAATTTTCAAAAGTTTTGCTGAAGCAAATCAGCTTGCAGTAATTGGGGAAGAATTTATTTTAAGATGGTATGGCAGTAAAAAACTAATAGTTTAAATGATTACAGGTTTGTTAGGAATAATCAAATTTTTACTAGGCAAAATATTTTCCAGCACTTCGATCTAACAGTTCTTCCTCCAACATCCAATGCCACTAAATATCATACTTATAGAGTGTATTGGCAAATTCAAGTCTGGTTAGGCGACAACCTTAATTCAGAGAACTGGGGTTGGAAAAACAGCGGTTATCTAGAACCAATAAAAACAGTACAAAAGTATGCCCCTGATTTCATTTTAAATATTTTATTCTGTGGTTGCGAGAAAAATCGCACAGTCTTGAAAATGTAAAAAATATAACCTTAAGTGCAGTACCAGCTGTGTAAATTGAATTGGACAGGACTGTGACAATGCGTCAGAGGTGTTACTTTCTGAGAATGAGGCTAGTTTTTAGTTAAATCTCGTATTTGAGAGTTTTTTTACGCTTATTTAATTTATTCATGCTTTTTAAAAAGTTTATAGTTTATTTTTTCACTATTTATGAGTTCTGTTATTGTGTTTGTTGTTACGTTCTTTTGTTTTTATAATGGATTTTATTTTACGAATGTATTACTTTAATTAATTAGTATTACCAGTAGTAATTGTTGTTGTCTTTTGTTGCATTTTATGGTATTAAAATACAAGAAGTATTCTTTTTTATACAAATCTGTCATTTTGACAACCGTAACTTTGCTAATATTTAACCGATTGCAAAAAAACTTTATATCACATTAAAACTTAGCTTTTTCTCTCAAAATTTTTTTTCCTAAAGTGTCATCCGTGCGGGCTCTTACCAATTAAAGGAAAAAAGTGATTAATTTCAACATGGCGGCGCATTTTTTCTTTATTTCTGCACGGCGGATTTTTTGGGATTTTCAGTCAGGGACTCCTGGATAGCCATAGAATACAATCCTGAAGAAATCAGCTTGTTATAAATTTGTTCCGGGTCAACTTTTAATTTTACTGTACTATAATTCCTAGTTTTATTGTTCCACCACACTAACCTCTCATTATTACCCAGTGTCAATTAGTTTCATTATAAGTAGCCACTGCGACACTCCAGTTTGTGAAACTTTTGTGTTTTTAAAAGCCATGAATGAGTGCAATAAAGAGGCTTTTTACAAGTGTGTCTTACAACGTTTTATCTTCGATCGTGCCAATTATTGTCAGAAATGGGCAATTTTTCATGAATATTTGTAAAACTGTATCAACCTTTTCTGAATGTCACTTTGACGGTTAGTATTATTCGAGTTGTAGTTGAAGTCGCCATTCTAATTATGTTACTTCATGGTCGTGACTAAAAATCTGTGATGATAGTAACTAAGGAAACGATATTATAAATAAACTGGCGTAATAATGTTTATTGGTGATTATAGTAATGTAGAAGAGTTTCAAAATACTCCCCCAGAAGTTATGGAGATGGCACAAGCGGTAACGTCAACTTTAATACCTGAAAACAATATGAGTTGGTGTATAAACGATTCAACGATTGGTGTGTTTTGAAGATAGTGAAAAATCTTACGGAAAATGTGTATTTTTCAGAAAAAACAAAGCATATAAAATCTTCAAGTCTTTAGTCGGAATATTCAATGGTGAAAGCTTTACTGATAGCTGAAAAGGACATCCATATTAAACAGTTTTCTAAGTTAACCGCTTATATGAAGCGGCTAATGATAGATATTTAATGATGAAGGTTGTAGCAATTTTTTGCATTGCCGGTGCATGCAGAAGAGACGAGTTTTATAAAATGAGCGTTGGTGATGTGCAAGATATTGGTAATATGTTGATAGTGAGAATTCCAACATCAAAAACAAATAAACCTCGAACTTTTATTATTGACCGTAAAACGAGAGACTTCACATTTATAGAAAATACTCCACTCTTAGGTCACCAGAACAAAACATGATCGACTGTTTGTGAACTACCGTAATGGAAAGTGTTCTATTCAGTCGATAGGTATTAATACCTGGAAAATACCAAGCGAAATTGCGAGATATCTTGGGTTGCCCAATGCACATGAGTATACTGGTCATAGTTTCAGAAGGTCATCTGCCACCATGCTTGCAGATGCAGGAGGGGATGTTTTACATCTGAAGAGGCATGGTGGCTGGAAGTCATCGACGGTGGCAGAATCTCCTTAGAAAAGTTGTGTGGCAACGCCCGGCTCAATGAAAGATATTGTTCATCAGTGCGTTTCATTTGTTCGTTATCATTATGGTTTAAATTTTATTATTATTTTCGATGGCTATTCTAATGAAAGCACTTCCGTTACATT
The DNA here is from genome assembly GCA_936432065.2 of Rutpela maculata. Classification (NCBI taxonomy): domain Eukaryota; kingdom Metazoa; phylum Arthropoda; class Insecta; order Coleoptera; family Cerambycidae; genus Rutpela; species Rutpela maculata. The sequence continues at coordinate 168,590,571 of OW386289.2, read as the reverse complement.
TACAGAATATCAATGAAGAGCTAAAAATGCATTTCAGAAAGAAATAATTAACATTGACCCACAAAAAAGTAGTAGAGATATCTCAAAACGAAGTTTTAGCATCAGTGTCAAATAAATATCAGTTAATTAAACTTCTGACATCAAATTTCAATCAAAATAGTATCACAGTCACATGTATCACGTGCGGATGCATATGCTGATTATTAAATTGTAAAAGCTGCTATTGATTGCTCAGCTGATATGTGTAACCCTGTTATAGTTGTTGGTCAAGATACAGACTTAATAACGTTACTTATTGAGCATTGCAAAACAAAAAATGTATACATGATTGAGGTAAATCTGATAAAATAACGAATATCTGCAAGTTACGTTCAGAACTAAGTGAAAATGTAGTAAAAAATAGTCTATTTGCACATGCCATATTCGGATGCGATACCACCTCTGCATTCTATAAAAATGGCAAAAAACAGTAGTATTTTCAGTTTTAGAAAATAATACTGAACTAAGTAACAGCCTATCAATTTTCAAAAGTTTTGCTGAAGCAAATCAGCTTGCAGTAATTGGGGAAGAATTTATTTTAAGATGGTATGGCAGTAAAAAACTAATAGTTTAAATGATTACAGGTTTGTTAGGAATAATCAAATTTTTACTAGGCAAAATATTTTCCAGCACTTCGATCTAACAGTTCTTCCTCCAACATCCAATGCCACTAAATATCATACTTATAGAGTGTATTGGCAAATTCAAGTCTGGTTAGGCGACAACCTTAATTCAGAGAACTGGGGTTGGAAAAACAGCGGTTATCTAGAACCAATAAAAACAGTACAAAAGTATGCCCCTGATTTCATTTTAAATATTTTATTCTGTGGTTGCGAGAAAAATCGCAAACAGTCTTGAAAATGTAAAAAATATAACCTTAAGTGCAGTACCAGCTGTGTAAATTGAATTGGACAGGACTGTGACAATGCGTCAGAGGTGTTACTTTCTGAGAATGAGGCTAGTTTTTAGTTAAATCTCGTATTTGAGAGTTTTTTTACGCTTATTTAATTTATTCATGCTTTTTAAAAAGTTTATAGTTTATTTTTTCACTATTTATGAGTTCTGTTATTGTGTTTGTTGTTACGTTCTTTTGTTTTTATAATGGATTTTATTTTACGAATGTATTACTTTAATTAATTAGTATTACCAGTAGTAATTGTTGTTGTCTTTTGTTGCATTTTATGGTATTAAAATACAAGAAGTATTCTTTTTTATACAAATCTGTCATTTTGACAACTGTAACTTTGCTAATATTTAACCGATTGCAAAAAAACTTTATATCACATTAAAACTTAGCTTTTTCTCTCAAAATTTTTTTTCCTAAAGTGTCATCCGTGCGGGCTCTTACCAATTAAAGGAAAAAAGTGATTAATTTCAACATGGCGGCGCATTTTTTCTTTATTTCTGCACGGCGGATTTTTTGGGATTTTCAGTCAGGGACTCCTGGATAGCCATAGAATACAATCCTGAAGAAATCAGCTTGTTATAAATTTGTTCCGGGTCAACTTTTAATTTTACTGTACTATAATTCCTAGTTTTATTGTTCCACCACACTAACCTCTCATTATTACCCAGTGTCAATTAGTTTCATTATAAGTAGCCACTGCGACACTCCAGTTTGTGAAACTTTTGGTTTTTATGACGCTTTAGGTTTTCGCCAGCAGTTAACGAATTCGGTCCATTTGCAACGAGACGGTCATTTTTTTTTCATAATTTTCTTTTCTGTTCCTAGTTTCCCACTAGGCCGGATCGCTTTGTACAGCAGCGACGTCCGCTCTGAGAAATATTTAAAATTAAACCAAAGGGCACCTCAATTTAATTTAAATAATATCTACTTTATTAATATTAATTCGGATTAAAGACTTTTACGAAAGATACAGCGACAAATCCAACATGATATTCACATCGTTCAGCCTCCTAGCGATAACCGCAGGAATTTATTAATCCACTTTAAATTTTTCCAATAGCAGGCGAACTATTTCCAGAATTACCGAGCAGGTTTCTTGAAACAGAGAGGAGATACGCGTGAGCAATTAATAACAGAAAATCAGCTTTTTCACTATTCGACTTAATCTAAACTCCGTTAAGTATCTTAATGTGGCATTTTAGCTGTCCAAGTGATATTTACGTTCATTTCGAATGGATAAGGTAAATAAATAAAGTCATTGACATACGGTAAATATCATTACGTCGTAATTGCATATGCAAAACCCGTCTTTCTGTCATAGAATATTAAGTGGCTAGCTAGGGTTACTCTCCGTAAGGCGTGAACGCAAGAAGAAATTATCGCAAAGTGATTTGACGTTTTTAATTACGTACATATCCCTGACTATGAATAGTGTAGGTTGTAGGTGTAGTATTCTTTTTATCGCGAGATTTAATGTCGTCAAATTACATGTAAACAGGCAATTTGAATTCAGGAAGGGTAAAAATACGTTAATGACAGTACTAGAATTACTAAATTTTATTAGTGATGACTTTGAAAAAGGAACTCCATCCTGACACTTTTTCTCGATTTAAGCAAGGCATTTTCCAAAGAGATACTACTTAATAAGCTAGAATTCTATGGTTTCAGAGATGTAGCTTAAAAGTTTTAATATGAATTCCTACTTATCGGATAGATATGTGTGTGCTTTGTAAGAAGAATAAACTTAGCAACATACTCACTGTATAATACGGTGTTCCGCAGAGTAGTATATCGAGGCCGTTACTATTTTTAATATACCCCCAATATATTTTCCCCTATTTTAATACTTTATATCTTTTGAACGGGTTGAGATAAGAATGCGCGGTTTTCACTAGGGACTATTTTTAAATGATCACAAATATATACTATATCTACCTTGAAAAAGTGTGGCAGGCTAAGAATGGCCAAACGGCTCCAGCGCGTGGCTATTGGCTTTTCGGCCCTTTTTATTTTTTGTCAAAAAATTTAGAATTTTTTTTTATCATATATGTACAGCGTGTCCTCCGATTGAGTTCGCTATAGGTGAAACGGACAAAAAATTTTCGAATTTTTTTTTCGTATTTGCTTATCTAAAAAGTAATTTTGGGTGTACTTTTGTTTTTTTTAAATCATGTAGGCCATGACAGTTAAGCAAAAACGAATTTCATGTTAGGTAAAGTACCTTCTCTGTTAAAGATACAGCAAAATGTCAATAAGGAAAGTTATAGTCTTATGCAAACTTTCAAGAACATACGCTTATTTTGATTATTTTGATTTTTCTAATATAATTGCATTTTACCTCGCATTTTACGAAAAAAAAAAATGTTGCCGGTTTACTAAACTGTTTACTACATTATGTACCAAATCAAACACGTAAGCAAACTGGCATACTTTTTTTTTTCGTAAAATGCAATTATATTGAAAAAATCAAAATCATCAAAGTAGGCGTCACGATATAATTTTTTTTTGTCTAAAATTAGCTTCAGCGCATCAAAATACTTCAGAAAAGTTAGAACAGAACCTTAGGACAAGAGTTTGGAGTTTTTAGAGGTATAATTTTTTTTCTCCAAAATTGGTTTCAGCGCGTCAAGATACTTTTAAAAAGTTGATGAGAGATGAGAACCTTAGAACAAGACTTTTTTTTGTAGACATGCTCTCTGGGGATTTTTTGTAGATGATTCAATTCCTCACTTTCGTGAGGAACTTTCGTTTTCGTATTTGTTACTCAGTGCTTCAAATGAAAACTCACGATACACTATTTCCTCATTGTTTTAATCTATTTTGCATAAACGTAGGGTCGGTTTTTATGGAACACATGCTTATTCAGTTAGTTTCCTATCGCCATATTATTGGGTAATATCACCCAAGAACCCAGTTCAGTTCATTCATTAAGGAATGCGACATTCTTGTTTACAAAACTAAAAGACAGCCTACAGACGACATCGACAACCAGACGCCAGACATCCGACATCATCTGAAACAAATTTCAATATCTATCTCCGAGAAATTCCAAGTACAAATTGCCTTATTTGACTTTCATTAAAGAAGTACAATAAATTAGTAGAGCTGATTTACATATCGAACACGCCGTAAATTTCCCGGGTTTCCCACATATTTCTCGATCCGTCAACGCCGCATCAACCATAAGAGTTGCAATGTTGTAACGTCGATGAATTTGTAATCAAGAAGTCTGCCCCTGCTGACCACAAGCCGTGCAATTGTTTTATGTCCACATTTCACACGCTGACCTTGAATATCACAACAGGTTTACCAACGTAAAAATAACCGCTCCACGTAACAGTTGAAAAAATGATTGAAATGCAAAACAGTGAACATCTAGTCCAGCTATTTAAATGGGACTTATGTGGGGCAGTAAATAAAAATAACGACTGCAGTTGCAGTCTGATTTATATTAGTCCAGTCGGTAAACGGTTTTCACGTAGGAATTCAAATCATAGTTAATGGGAATGAATGGAACCTATTGTTTCGTCTGTTTTTGCCCGAATATAAAAGTTAAAAAAGTTAAAGTGTACGCTTTTACTATTTTATGTACAAACATTAGATAAGAACCACTTATTATACTTATATTGCTTGGGCAATGATCGATATTACTGCAGTAGTGAGACAAAAACTACAGAAAACCATCTATTCATATACCTACCTTTGAACACGATATGTAAAATTCTACTCATAAATATTAATAACGCATTCATTACAGTTAGTACAGTTGAAATCAGACGATAATAATTGAAGAAGTTGAATTTATGATTACTTCTTATAGTTAGTTATGTTATGAATTGCTGCATCATATTATATTTCCACCGAGAATATTTGAAGCAATTCTTTTTATGTTTCTTCAGCTTCAGCTGTATTTGACCTCCGTGCCTCTTTATAACAACTCCAGTATCAGCTAACAATGACAACAGATTACCTCCTAAAGCAATGGCAATGGCCAGTGTTTTGTTCAGGGTTGGATAATTTCTTCGCTATACCCTCAAAGGTGTTAATTTCTACGGGTTGCTGAGTTCATTTACCATTCTTGTAAAGCACAAAGAAATGATTATGATTAGTGTGCAAAGGATGTAACTTCACGTAGTTTAGGATAATTTCTACCATATTAATACCCTTTTGACATCCTGATACTACAAAAAATTCTCGAGCAATTTTTGTCTTCGTGAATGGTTTTTGTCTTAAGCATTTCTAATGTTTTTCGATGTACTGAACCTGATAAAGTTACATAAAAAAAGATTAATCGCGTAGATTTTTCACAAATTGCATTTAAAGTGTCTAAATATCTATAAAATTCGAAAATTAGGTTGTAAGTCCGATTTTGAAATTCGGAACTGTTTAAGCTAAAATTTTATAAATTGACAGTATTATACGGGTCAAACAAAATACCTTCTACGGATTAACACACAAGAATGGTGTTATGGCCTAAATCTAGGCTACCTAAAGCCCTTTCTAACACCCCAACCATCTCCCAGGCAGAAATCTAGGCTATGGATCTGAGTGCTCAGGAATGCCTTAACAGAGGCACTTTCAGATAGCCAGGCAGCATTAAAGGCTCTCAGGTTCTATACCTTCGAGTCTAAAATTGCTTGGAATGCAGACAATCCCTGAAACAACTGGCAAAAAACAACAAGATTACCTTGATGTGGGTGCCAGGGCGCGAGGGAATAGAAGGCAATGAATTAGCTGACAGTCTTGCAAGAAAAGGGACTGTGGACCCGAACCGTTCTGTGGCTTATCTAAGGGACACGGAGGAGGTCCAAAAATGGGAAGAAGAACCAAAGAAGTTCTACTGGAGGAATATTCCAGGCCAAAGACAAGCGAAAATGTTTATAACCTATTCGACAAAAAATGCCACAAGGCTTCTCAAACTCGAAAAGTTCGACTGATCACAGGCCTTCTACTTGGCCATTGCCCCTTGAGATATCATCTCAAGAACATGGGCATGGCAGAAGATGACAAATGCAGATACTGCGAAGCTGCAACTGAAACAATCTACAATGGTGTGCGGTTGTAAAGGCATGGTATCCTTTTTACAAGCATACGCAAAAAACATTTCTTTTCCAGAAATTATCACTGCATTATGTATTTAGGTCTGCTGAACACGAATTCTAGGTTACAGTTTCAAAAAATCACTTAACCTTTATTTTAATCACCAAAAACAGAGCGTTTTGCTATTTGGCAATGATTTACGTGACAATTTATCATGTCTATCACTATTACTGTTAGTACTACTGAAGATATTACTACTATTAGATCATCACTACTCTGTTTTACCGACGTAGTCACCACCACCACTACAACTAGCACAACATACTCCATCACTTTCATCACCTTCATCAAAAATGTTGGAATTTAGGATAATGAAACACGGAGTACCCCAAGGCTCTGTATTGGGCCCTTCATTATTTATCATTTTTATTAACGATATTTTTTTCTATATTTTTCCAAACAAAACAGTTATGTATGCAGATGATGCAACTTTAATTGATAAAAATGACAGTTTAATGGCTCTACAAGCAACTCAACTGAAACTCTGCAAAACACTGGTATAATAATAATATGTTAAAGTTAAATAGAAATAAAACCCAAAAATTGATTTTCTTGACCAACAACGCAACTATCAAAGGCGACAGTGTTAAGCTATTTGGAATTGTACTAGAGGATAATATTAAGTGGGATGCTCATATTGTACACGTAGGGTGGTTTTTTGATTTTCCATTTGACCTTACCTGTCAAAAGCTGCTATGTGGTTATTATTCTGACAAAATTTCGAATGTTTCAAACATCATCTTCAGGTTCCCCTCGAGCATCAAAATTTTAGAAAATATTCACTTTTTATAAGGGCGAAAATGGACTATAGGGTGAAAATACCAAAATTTAACACCAAAAGTGACTTTGCTCAGTATATTTTAATAAAGTTGAAATACATAATTTGCTAATTTGATATCAGAGATATTAAATGTATTAAAGTTGCGTTAAATTACTAAAATATATTGTCTTCTTTCCGAATGTAGATAGATAACATTGGGGCACCTCAAGATATTTTTTTTTTCGTCCGACCAAAAAGTACACCCTTTCTGGAGACATTATCCGCCAGAAAATAACGTTTTCCCGGGATAGACCGAAAAGTGACATTAGAGATCGGCAAAGTCTTTTCCGATCCCTGCTATTCTCATTTCTATGGAAACGAATTTGTGTTAATTGTTGAGATACGTGTCAAATAGATAAATACACTTGACTTATACGAGTTGTCAAAAGTCAATTTACAAGTTATAATATGGAATCAGATTTGTGAAGTGAAAAATATTGTACGTTACACGACCGAAAAACAGTGTTTTGCAGGTCGACCCAAGCAGATTCCAGGGCGAACCGCAGGTGAGTCCTGGAAGCTTGGGGAGTGTTTTCTTTTTGAGGTGAACCAAAAAAACAGCTCTTCAAAATCACTGCATTCCATTCAAAAGATATTTAACTTTAATTGGATTTTTTTATGCAAATTTTCTATTTTTTCAAATGAAATTTTCAGCACTTTTTTCTGAATAATGACCATATAGAAAAAATTTGTAAATATTGAACAACTCTCGAAGAATAGAATTTTTCTTCTCATAGCAAAATCTGACAGAAAATTAAGTACTTATAGCCATTTTTCGAAGACCCTTTTTTTTTCAAAAAAAATTGAGTATATCAAAAAATAATGCAGATATCGATCTGAAATTTTTATCAGATGTTCCCTCCTATATAGCACATACTTCAGTAAAATTTCAAAAATTTTTCTAAAATATTGCTGAAATTAATTTTTTTTTCCAAAATTTCGGTTTTTTGAATTACTCCTGACCTAATAAAGCTATCTTAATGTTCGGGGGCTCATTTTATAGGTTTTTTTTAATACCTGTAACTTTCCCATTTGAACTTTCCTCTCAGATTATTAGCCTTCTATTTAAACGCGAAAAACAGACTTTTCAACTTTGCGACCCCCCACCCCCTTTATCCGGCTGAGGGATTGTTTTGGATGTCCAACCCATCAACTTAAAACAATAATAAGCTTTGGAAGATGGCTTTTTTATTTTAACTCTCGTTAGTTCTTCTTAGTACGCATGACGTTTATATAGGATAATGCAGTTTTCACCTCACTGAGACGATAGTAAGGGTGGTAGGGGTTGAATGATTCAACCTTCGGTTATGTCCATATCATCATATGCTCACAACTTTACAAAATAAATAAAATATATTTGTTGGCCACAAAATGACGATTGACTGAAAAATGCTGTCTGTTATAGTTTGCGATACAACTGTTAATTTATCATTTTTTAAAATTGTTTATTTAGGCAAATAAAAAAATTAAAGTAAAGTAAAACTTTAACTCTTTTAACTCTCATATTTGAGCAAAAGCAAAGATGATACAAATGATTCCTGTCAAATCCATTTACTATATTTGGATTCCGACGTGGACCCCCTTTTTGAACGTTTATAGACTGGACTATATCATGTACGTTGTGCATACAGTCATTATTAAACGAATTCTTTCCTATCAACCGTAACCTCTTCGATAGTATCTACCAAACATTATAATTAATAACGAGATCTAAGATTGACAGGAAAAACAATTTAATTATAATAGAGATTTTATAAATCACCCCGCGTTTTCTTCTAGGGCATCTTCTATAAATCATTTCTATAAATTACATCTTTAAACGGTTTGGTATCTTAACATACTTATGTAAATTACAAGAAGTTGTAGAATGCATCGAGTTATTTAGTTTCCTTGTAGGTATTATTCCGTAGACAATCTAAATTACTTTATAAACTCAGCTTTCTATATGCATTACTGTGCACTGGTTTCAGTTTTTCTCTAATAGTACAGTAACTAGAAGTTGCAACTTCGGAATAATGTCATATGAAACCAATTTCGTTCATTTTTGGCAACTTAATAGTAAATGCATCAAAGAAAAGATTCTATATTATGCGGCGGCTTGCTAATAATTTTTTTTTCATGAATGCTGTTTTTTGTAAAAATATAGCATTACCTAGATAGTCGGGGAGCCCTCCCTAGCTGTACGTGCACCCCCCGCCCGATCTGGGGACAATGTTTTTCATAAAGATTGAAGCCTAAGGAACAATTTAAGACATATTCTAAAAAAAAAAAACTGGCTGTACTTTCATTGTTAAAAAAAAAACTGTTGCCAATGTGGTTTTTATCATTTAACACAAAAACTAAACAAGATGGATAAAAATTTTCTTCACAAAAAACAACGTGCATAAAATTTTCTACAATTTTGTACCTATACAATATTTTGATAGGAGTTACCATTTTCCAGATAAATGAGTCCAAAATTAAGAAAACATGGAAATTCATATATCGGTAAATCACTTAAAAGAAATAACTGTGACAATTATTGTAAGGCGTATAATATAACTTTATATTATTAACATAAAAACCGCTGCCCAAGGAATCACTACTTCCACATCCAGATTCTCTATCCAAGTCACTCACAACGAAAAACACTTTGTATGTGAAAATAATTGTTTATGGAACTTTAATAATATAATATTTGAAATCCTCTACCCCAGAAACCCATAAAACGATACCCCACATCGGTAGTGGGGTGGGGGGTGGTGATAGGGGGGGTGGTAGTGGGGGATGGATGAAGTAAACAAATATTTTGAAGTTTCTGGTTCCTGTACATAGGTACACTAAATTACAATTTTTTTTCATCCCCTTTAATAAGGAGGTCGGGGGTGGTAATGGGGTTGGCTAATGCCAAATTTTTTTTGAGACCTTAGCTTCTCTTGTATATACTAAATACCAATTTTATGGACTCTTACCTGCTTGATTGACCTATTTACCCCAAATTTACCCCAATTTACCCCCCAACCCTTCGACGAAACCAGATGAAAATATAATCTAGTTCTAGATCTCGTTAAAGTACATATGTGTACTAAATTTCAAGTCAATATCTAAAACAGTTCCAGAGTAAACGTGCGCACAAAAAAAAAAAAGTTACAGACAGACAGACAGACCGACAGACAGACAGACATTTTTTTTCCTCTCAAACTTAAAATCTCGACGTTTCATGACATTTTAAGCCTATTTGGACAATAAAAATTTTTAAACATTTTTTTGTCGTTACTATACTTCCACTGGACGTGGAAGTAATAGTATATTACGTAATGAGTGATGTAAAAAGCATATTACGTAATTGCCTTACAACTCGAATTATGTACTATACTTTACCTACGATCATATTTATTTAGTTATTTAGTAAAATCTGGATTTAGTTTACTAGTCAACAATATTATTCAACAAATATTATGTCAGTTTTGACAGCGTTTGAAAATTAAGTAGGCGCATTTGTTCTTTGAAACCCCGCGTCAGCGATATAAGCCACCTATAATTGCGTGTCCCGTGCGTTTTGTTTACCGTGCGATTTGTTTACAGTGCGTTTTGTTTACAATACGTAAAATTCAACTTACATAGATGGCAGGTAGTGTGTTTTTTACTATTTACAGTAGTGATCGTAGGTAAAATAATGTTATAAATGTGCTAATTGTAATGCCAGTTCAGTATGTTCATCTAAAACAGATAAAACAGACAAATTTTATGCTGAGGGGTAGTTTTACCCCTAAATTGACGTAAAATCGAAAAACGATGAAGTTTTTTTTTCATTTTTTGATTTGAGTTTAGATGAATGGGGATTGTACAATGAAAAAAAAATTTTCCAACCCTTCAGGGATGAAAACTACCCCTATATCGCCTTTAAATTGAACTAACGCTTAGAAAATAAGTAGAGATGCATACTTTTTAGTTTGCTTGTAATTTCTGATAACTTCCGTCGAAAAAAATGCTAAAAATTTTTTTAGCATTAAAGTATTTAAAAAATACTAACAAATTTTTTAGTATTTTTTGCGACGGAAGTTTATCAGAAATTACAAACAAACTAAAAAGTATACATCTCTACTTATTTTCTAAGCGTTAGTTTAATTTAAAGGCGATATAAGGGTAGTATTCACTCCTGAAGGGTCGGAAAAAAAATTTCTTCATTGTATAATTAATCTGAGCTCAAATTAAAAAGTGAAACAAAAATTCCATCATTTTTCCATTTTACGTCAATTGACCCTCAGCATAAAATTTGTCCTTATTTTAGAACATACTGAACTGGCAAAAATATCATTAAAATTAGCACATTCATAATATTATTTTACAGTATTATTCACATTACCGCGAAAAACGGGGTGGTTTTTGGCATTTTTAGGGGTGACGCACCACTGTTAGAGCCGCGGGACCACGATTTTCGTGATCAGCGACCCAAAAAACATAAAACACAAGTAGTCCAGGGCATTTCGAGCGTCAAATCCCGCGTTTTACATGGACTAATACTTCTGCTTTCTATTTCGTATTGTGACAAAATGCACACTTTTAAATTCCATAACAAAAAATGGGGTTGATTTTAATAAAATATTGACAGCAAGGCTTTGTGAAACCTTGCCAAAAAAGTTAAACAATATCAAGAGATGGTATTTAATATGAATCTTCTGACATTTCCAATAGATTTTCAAAAAAAAATGTGCACTTTTTATCGAATTTATCCAGTGCTTTACAAAGGCACTGTATGCATAAAAGGAGAACATACAAACGGGCCCAATTGAGAACCCCATTCTTTTAAAAATGTTTGAAATCTGTTAAAAAAGTGTCATAACTAAAGTTTCTGTATTGTAAAAAGTTTGAATACCCTTTAATAAAAACTTATTGCCTTTTTTACTTAAAAAACCTAGTGTTGTAATAAAATTGTAATTTTTTTACTGAAATGATTATGAAAAGCGCGCTTTTTCCTTCGATCGTAGACAAAAGCCATCCTTTAAAATCTCAACCCTTTGGTACGTTGTTGCGAATGCTGCGTCAGCCCGCAAAAATTAATAACTTCGAAAATGAGCAGGAACAGGAATTTGTTACATCACGAAGGTATAAGAGGGACAATACGCTGGGTCCGTTTGAATAGGGATATCACATAATCAGGAGATAATCCTGATTCCGTTGCCCTACGTGTCCTCTTTTCATGCGGTTTTGCACGGGTAATGAAAAATTCCTCTTACAGTAGCCATTTCTAACTCTTCGCTGCGACTGTCATGTCAGCGCAAGTCAAATTCGCCGTAAGCATCCAGCTTTAGCGTAGGTACTAAATTTAAAACAATGAACGTGAAAAACATGGAATTCACATTACAACTGTAATACACTACGCTTGAAGCCACTAATGAAGTATATGAGCTAATAGATAAAGTAGCAGTAGTGCGAGTGTATGTTTTACTAACTATGTGTAATTTTACATTTACTTTGGGAATTTACAAGGATGCCGAGGGGAAATAAAAACTAAATTTCAAATGAAGACGCAATTTTACCAGTTATAGTGGAATTTTTGTTTTCAAACGGTAAACTTCATTATATCTTGGTACAAATATTAATATAATTGTGTCGAGTGTTTTCTTAAAAATATGTGTGTCTTGAATAATATCAATTGCAAAATTTGTCTATTAAGAAGTGATCCTGAATTTTTTAACTTACCTAAAATCTAGTAAAACTGCATATAATATCGAGCTAACGTACCTGAAAAAAAAAACAACATGAAAACATCGGCATTTTCTTATCTGTGTAATAGTTTTCTCTTTAAAAGAGTTAAATTGTTTTGAATCTCACATTTTTTGTTGCTAACTCGGGGGTACCGCAGGAATCAAATCTGGGGCCCCTGTTATTATTTCAATTTGTTACTGACCTAATATCGTCGATTATGAAAACTTTCATATGCAAACGGTTTTAAAATTTTTCATACAATGAAAACCGTTAAAATTCGGAAACAATTAGTTAATTGAGAGTGTTGGACATTAAACAAATTAACTTTTGTGTTGAATGAATCCAAAGTAATCACTTGCACTTTTGTCTAGTTTTAACATATAAATTAAATTCTTTAGATTGAAAGCTTTGTGAGAATGTTAAAGGCTTAAGGTGTCTTTAAAGATCTTTACAAACATTTGTGGTTATTATAAGCTGGTTCAGATAATATCAAGACTAAATAGAACAATAATACCTAATTTAAAAGTATGTTCTAAACGTTACAATGGCAGAACGTAATTTCGAAAGGTACAAAGTAGCAATTAACAATGTTGATTCTTTAATATCAATGGAGTTCATCCTCTCCCTCATTTCTCAAATGATTTATTTAACTATGAGTTAAGCCTCGGTTGTAAGTAAAATTATTCAGACTACTAATTCTTTTAATAATTTGCTGCTATTATATTGGATATTTTGCATGAAATCTTAATATTAACATAAAAATTAATGAAAAAATGCCTACAATGCCTAGTTGGAGTTGACAACATATTTCCTAAATTTAAGATTGCACCATTATTATAAAATTAATCAATCTAACAGAAATATTAAGTAATTGTAACTAATTCATTTTTCAATTTTTTGTATCTTGTTCCAGCTGAAAATAATAAAAAATCACATTTTATTTTCAATGCGTAAAATATACTTAGGCCATTAGACTAATAATACATATACATATACACATAGTTTATTTATTATTCGATTAATAAATTTTTTTTTTTTTTTTTTTTTTTTTGTGGCACTGTGGAGCTAGTCCAATCAGCCAGAAACAAAATATTGAAGGTAAGACCAATACTTAAATACAGATTTAGAATGGATATTTAATTTGTATATGCTTACTAGTTCTATGAATATTATAGACCGTATAAACACCAAAGCGGTGTAGTTAAATGGATTTCATCAGATGTGGAAAAATACATTTAAATGGAACTTGAGACAATTGAAGGAAAGTAGACAGGGACACACGTTTCTCGCCTAGGGGCCGATCAAGGCATTTTTAATGTTCTTATACAAACAGGGTAAGGCCTCGGTAAGAAAGGAGAACAACATGAGGTTAGACGATAGGATGTATTACACAGCCTAAATATTTCTATATTTTAACTCCAGTTCTACTGAGAAAAGTAATTATATATTTCAGTATTTCTACTTTGTTTAGACACAAAACATGTAGTAAGTTGAATGGAGCCATGACTCCGCTTATGATTAAATTTGTATACAGGGTGTTGCATTCATTCATATATTTTTGGCAGTTAAACATTAAATGATCTAAGTTACCCTCGGTATTACAATATTCACATAAACTGGATGGAATTAAATTGAGTCTGGCAAGGTGTGCTGGATAACATCCATGTCCAAATTTTAATCTATTTATAATGGTTATGTACTTACGGGGAATATTTAGATCGTCGTGCCAAAACTTTATCGGTATTTCCGGATGAATAAATGAATATCTTGTAGGAGATGTAAAGCAAAACTGTCGCCAGAGGTGAGCCCATTTTTTTTTCATATTTGTCTTAAAAACATTAAAGCAATCATTCAAACTTATATCATCGGTTATGTCGGATCCAAAGTAGATACTATTTTTAGCTAATGTATCAACCAGTTCATTATATTGTAAACCATTGTGCCCTTTAGTCCATACAAACGAGATAAGCCCACCATTTGCTTTCCATTTGGCCAAGAGTAATTTAATTTTTGTAACAAATGGGTCTAAAATAGTGCTTGGGCTATAGCTATTTTTGATGACTGTTAGAACGGAGAGTGAGTCAGAGAGGATGACGGAAAACGGTATATTTTTAGACATAATATATTTTATGCCCTGTAGTATAGCAAAGGCTTCTGCAGAAAAAATCGACATATCCGAAGGGAGTTTATACAAGGCTTGGGCATTTTCTTGTGGGCTGTAATATGCACATCCTGTGCCTAAATGAGACTTAGAAGCATCCGTATACAGAGTAATCTGATAAGATATATTTTCTAAGGAATGCAGTAGAATGCAACGACTTAGAGTGTGATTTTCACTATAATTTGGAATTATAACCAAGTTATTATCAGATAGGTCAAAGTACTCGTGTTCAGGGCAAGAGGGATATGAGTTGGACAGGCGGTCAAAGTATTTGCTAGTTTCACGGAAGGCGGAGCATAACGGGGGAGAACCTTTTTTTACCCAATATTTGTTGCACAGATCAAAATTACTTAACTTACTTAATTTTTCAACTAGTCTGGGATCTAATAGGAGTGATTTTGTGATAAACTTTTCTGATAGAAAATCTCGACGCAGTTGTAAAGGAGGTTCTAATGCTTCAACATGTAGAGGTTCAATAGGGGTTGAATTCATAGCACCCAAGCAAATTCTTAGGCACTTATTTTGGACAGTATCTAAACGCTTCAGAAGTTGTTTACTAGCAGAACCAAGAAGGATACCACCGTAATCCAAGATAGATCTAATATATGACTTATAGAACATGAGAGCTGATTTTTGATCCGCCCCCCACCACGTTTTACAGGTCATTCGAAGAAAATTAATACCCTTGTCACATTTATTGATAATATTTTCCACAAATGGTTTCCACGTCAGTTTTTTGTCCATGGTGATGCCCAAATATTTGACTTCATTTTTAATCACAAAATTAAATTTTCCACATTTAATAGTTTGAATAATGATATTATGTCGGGAGAAAAAAGTCACATTGGATTTTGACTCAGAAATTTCTAGGCCATTTTTCAAGAACCAAAGTTCGAATCGTTTCATACTATTGTTTAATTTTAATGTGCAGCGATCCAATTTATTTGCATCGGCGTAGATGCAAAAATCGTCGGCATATTGGATAACATTAATTGATGTGTCGATTTTGTGTATGTCTGCAGTGTAGATATTAAACAATAGTGGACTTAATACTGATCCTTGAGGAAGACCTACTGATACAAAACGTGGACCAATTTTTTCGTTATTGGCACTTCTGACATAAAGTTCTCTATTATATAATGTGTTAACAATGGTGTGAGCAATGTGATCTGGAATGGAGAATTCTGACAATTTGTTTCTTAGGATATGTAAATTTACAGAATCATATGCTCCTTGTATGTCCAAGAAAATGGCACCTAGGTAATCGTTTTTTGAAAAGCATAATTGAATATCTGTCACTATGTTTGAAACTGCATTTAGAGTACCTCCTACCTTGTTTGAAACCGAATTGGTTTTGTGGAAGGGACTTGTTTTTTTTAAACCACCACTCTAGTCTACTTTTTACCATCCGTTCAAAAGTTTTTAAAATACAGGAAAGTAGGGATATAGGGCGATAGGATTCGGCTTTATTAGGATCTTTGTTTGGTTTATTTATAGGTATAATTACTACTTTTTTCCAAGATTCTATTTGTTCCCCTTTCACCCACACATCGTTAAAAATTTGCAGAAGAAATTTTTTTGCATTTAGCGGCAGGTGTGCCAACATTGAATAGTTGATTTCATCAAATCCCGGAGCAGAATTATTCGTTGTCTTAATAGCCCAGTCTAGTTCAGTTAATGTAAAGGGTCTGGAAATGTCATTATTATCATTGGGAGTGTTAACCGATACATGTTCATCAAGATTCTGGTTAGCTGTAGGCGGTGATACGTTAATAAAAAATTCTTCCAGCCATTCGTAATTATGGCATTTTTTCTGTTGAATGGGAATTCTTTGTATAATTTTTGCTTGTTTCCATAATTCTGTGGCGGGAGTATTTTTATTTAGTTTTGCAATCCATTCTTGCCAATTATGTTTAGCTTTCTGCTTAAAAAGTTTTTTTACTTGTGCGAATGCTTGTTTACATTTTACAAAGTTGTCATAAGTACTATTAGATTTATAGGAATTTAGCGCTATTTTTCTTTTATCAATAGCTCTTTGGCAATCGTCATCCCACCATGGCGGGGGTGGACGCTTTTTCATTTTAAATGGTTTATTTAGTGGAATCGCAACAGCGGCTGCCTGGTTTATTTTTTCATTAAAGAAGATGTATTTTTCTTCAGCATTTAACATGTGTGGTACATTAGAAAAATTTAGGAGAGCATTCTCTTCGTATAGGGCCCAATTTGCTTTATTAATGTTCCATTTGTACTTTGGATATATGACATCATTGGAAATGTGTGTGGTTTTAAGTTCCATCAAAATAGGGAAATGATCTGATGATAAGGTATCGTCGGTAACGCTCCACTGAATTTTATTAGCCAAGCCCATGGTTGTAAGAGATAAATCTGGTGCCGATACGTTGGTGTTAGGTGCAGTCAGTCTTGTAGGTGAACCATCATTAAGAATTACTAGATTTAATTCGTCCACAGATTCCATGACAAGAGTACCTTCTTGATTGTTTTTTCCAGACCCCCATACTCTATTTTGAGCATTGAAGTCGCCTCCTATAATTGCTGGGGCATTGCCATAATTAAATATACTTTTCCAGTCCGATTTTCGTGTAATAATGTTAGGTGGTCTATAGATTGATAGAACAGTAAGTTTTGTATCATTGTATGGAACTTGGATCCCACATACCATTTTATCACTATTGAAATTATCTGAAAACTTTAATTCTTTAAATGAGATAGATTTTTTAATAAATATTGCCGTACCGGCCTTACCATCTAATCTGTCTGTTCTTATGATATTGTACCCTTGAAAAATGATTGTTTGTCCTGGTTTGTACCAGGTTTCGCTTATTAATGCGATATCAATATTATTAACAGATAAAAATTGCTATTATTTTTATTGCTCACAGCGGAACGTGCGTTCCACTGCATTATTTTATAATTTTTTTGGAGGGGATTGAATGTGCTAGCTGTTAATAGTTATATTGTCTAACATTGAAGATATTTCGCCTTTTAAATACTGACTATTTATATTCTTTAGATCATCTATATGACTAATTTCGGTAAGCATATTATGAAACAAATTTATAATATTTTCTGTAATTTTATCCTTATTTATCCCATATGTAGGATTGTTTCGGTTAGTAGAGAGAGGCTGGGATGGTCCCATTACGAATGGAAACATTGGCGCACATTGTGGCGTGGGTGTTGATGGCGATTGAATTTTACGTTTCTTATTAAAACTAGATGAGCGTTGGCCGCTGGTACTTGGTAAATTCGGTTGGGATAGGAAGTGACCATTACTAGGGTTTTTTCTGTTTTGAGTTCTTTTTTCTGGAAGAGTGGGAAATTCCTTTATGTTATCTAAAATACTAAATCTATTATCTGTTGTGACAGACATAGAAAACGAAGATTCAATATATTTTTTTGCTTCCAAGAAGGACATATTTGAGCTGGCCATTTGTTTTTTAATTTTTTGTTGTTTTATATAATGGGGACATTTATTTGAAATTGTTTTATGTGAATTATTTTTGCAAAATAAACAATATATTTCATCTTCCTCGCAAGTGTGATTTTCAATTTTTTCTTTTCCACAGTGTCCACAGAGAGCTTTTGTGCTACGACACTGATCTGCAACGTGTCCATACCTCAGACATTTAAGGCACTGAGTTACCCTTTGTATAAAAGGCTCGACAGGAAAGATAACACTATTAATTATTATATGATTCGGTAAAATATTTCCCTCAAAGGTTAATACAATCATTTGTCTAGGAACTAATGACGTTTTTCCGTCTATAATTGTTTTTCTTTTTAATCTCGTAATTTCTAAGATATTACCTTCACATTCGATATTTTCTTTTAAATATTCTTCATTAAAATATGTATCTACCCCCCTTATTAACCCTTTTCTTATCAATAAATTGTTAGGTATAAAAGCTGTCAAATTCTCTGTTTGTAACATTTTATTGTTTACTAAATCGTTAGCATCTTTGGCTGACTTGAGCCCGACTTTAACGCGGTTTATACCAATTCGATCAATGGAAGTAATAACATTTTTTAAATTTAACTTTTTATGTAATATGTGTCCCACATATAGCGGGTGTAAACGGCCTATTTTCTGATTGTCAGTTTTTTCAATGAAAACATAAATACTTTGGAAATTATAATACTTATCTTTAGCAATATTAAAAAACTTTATGTTTCTTTGGGTAGTAGTTGTATACGCTGCTTGGCTGGAGCGGTCGATCGGTTCAGCTTCGTTCATGGTAACATCAGGCGTATGATTCACATTTTGATCCACTGAATATACATTATGGGACGCACTAGCATCCTCGTACGTGAGGTCTAGAATTTGCACATTTTTACACACATTTATAGTTTTTTCTGTCCCTCCCTCACCCTTGGGAGGTATGAGCATGTTAACACTATTTTTTAATTACCATCCGACGGTATTAATTATTAATAATCAGTACCACTATTTAAATGGGAATAAATGAAAATTAATTAAAAACTGTTAGCACTCTTTATACACGTGTAGACACTTGTACACTCGAACGCGAACTGATTAATAAAATTCATATTGAAGTAATCCTAAATACAAATCCTCAAATATTTTCAGATGATATGTCCATTTCATCTCATAGCTCCCAACTATCTTTATTCTTTTTTTGAGTTTAACTTTTGTTCCCACTAACTATGGAATAAATATTGTTTCTAGTGTTCTAATAGACATTGACTCACATTTAGGCGCTAAGTAGTATTTAGAGTGCCTAATTACAGATTGTAATCTTAACTCAAATGTTAATACAAATGAAAAGTCTCATTGTTATCTTTGTACTTTGTTATTTTGTTTTATTATTTAGACATAATTAACACACTTGTTATTAAAATAAACCTTATTAATTTAAACAGACATGTGTTTATGTAACCTTGAGGAGGAGATTGTGAAATATAATTGAAAAATTAATCAACTTACCTATAAGAAGATTAATTTAAACTATATTAACAATGCCCTCCGAAATGATTATAACCCGTATTGCTTTACAAATCCTATTCTATTTTAGTACAATACTCTAGAAGTTATATCTCTAAGCACGACTGGATGGTGTACGAGAAATAGAAAATCTAACTTTAAATATTGTGGTTTAATCACTCGAAAACTACCATCTTTCGGAAAACATTGGAGGAAAATGGTCATATAATTTAAATGCTTCCTACAGGTAAGTCGATTAATTTTTCGAATATATTCATACATTTGGTATTTGAATAAAGAAATTAGTTAAATAGAAACTGTGATTATCAACTTCAATAAAATTACAATAATTCTATTTTTTGAGATTCATGTCAATTTAATTGTTTTTTTTTTAAGTAAGATTTTCAACTTCAGATAAATTTAAAATAAATCTAAACAGTAAAAATATTTTATTTCACCGATTCCCGACACAAAAACCCAGAGCCTTCGACAAGCTGGGTGGTTCTCTTTGTCCTTTGTGTAACTTCTCGGCTTCAATTGATAAGAGATAAGGTAAGAATCTTAAAAGAGAAAATCATTTCATTTACGTTTAAGATAACGAACGATTACAGTTGTTCATGAATAGCTCCTGTAAACATGTCTAAGCAAACACAATTTGTCGGCGTATTCAACAATTTCTCCTCTACCATTTCACAACGGCTGATGTTCCGATGACCCCGCGGATAAAAAAACATGCATATCTATGTCGTATTAACGTTTTACATGCAAAACGCTTTCACCGATCCTTTTCTAAGATTTTATCTGCTTCAGGATGCTGTCTATGGAGAGGACCCGGTGTTGTTACTAATAATTGTCAATCGTTAATACTCAGAAGTGCGTTTTTTTAACTCGGGTAAGTGACTTTCTCCAGGGTTTCGCCACGTAAAGGAGGAATATCGCAGATGAAGTTAGTAAAGAACAAAAATTAATTTTCTTTGTCAGATTACAAGTTAAAGATTCATACAACATATATATGTAAAAGAGTTTCACACAAATTTTATAAAATATGGTCGATATTTTATAAATATACATTTCTTATAAAATATATTTTTATAGATCTTTGTCAAAGGACTTTTAAAGTCTAATGCAGCCCATAAATATATAAAAAATATCCTGACAATTTGTAAAAATATATTTTTTACTGTAAAATGTAGAAGACACTAAAAATAACGAAAACGATTTTTCACAATATGTTTTTGTTTATTTCTTAGAATAGTGGAGTGCCATAAGGCGTGAAAACTAAAAAATCTTGGAACCCAATTCCTATGAATCAACTTTAATGAAACTTTTTGCATTGTGTTGCTAAAACCTAATACTAAAATGTTTATGGATTTTACGTTTTACGACGTAAACCTCCTTCTCGTGGGTGGAAATTATTATGTTCAAAGTAACTGCAGAAATCGATATAATGAATTCTAAGCAATAAATAACGGAAAAACGGAAAATTTTTATAGAAAAGCATATAAGACATTTTTAAACTACTTGAACCTACTTTTAAAATGTAAGTCATTAGCATGAAAAAATCAGCGATGAAACCAATGGCTTCGCCGCAAGAATTGAAATTAACGTAAACCATTTACAATTTACTTTGTTTATGTTCTAACAATCTGTTCTAGAATTTTGATCAGTTTAGGATGCCTATATTTAAAAAAAAGTTTGATTCAAATTTGAAATGATTTTTGAATTTTCTTTAAAAATTTTCATTTTTTCACAATAATTCAAATACTAAAGAAGATACGTAAAAAATGCTACAGTACAAATTTTATAAGCCTGTAGGTACTGCACAATATTACTGTATGGAGCTGCTAAAAAAATTGAGCCGTGTCGAAGACTTATCAGCGTTTCTCGGGCAGATGTGCTATGATTGGTTTATTAATGATAACTTCCTTAATTTTGAAGCTATTCAATCGCTCCAAAAATCATTTTACAGGGAACTTTAAGGGCTACAAGGCATGTAAAGTTGAACTTCCTTTAAACTTGCGTTTTTGTGATTTTTGAGTTTAAAGGGCTCGGGGAAGGTGGTCATCGCATTCAAATCAAATGCAAACTTATAATGATGATATCTTAATTAATTTTTATCCTAGAGAAATAAAAAAAAAACAACAAAATTTTCAGTAACAAAAACCTAATACGTATCTTCTTTAATTATTGTGAAAAAATGAAAAATTTTTTAAGACATTTCAAAAATCACTTCAAATTCGAATCAAACTTTTTTTCAAATAAAGGCATCCTAAACCGTTCAAAATTCTAGAACATATTGTTAGTACTTAAATAAAGTAAATTGTAAATGGATTACGTTCAATTTCAATTCTTAGTCTTTCAATTAGTTAAAGCCAATTAGTTAAAGCCAATTTTTAAAATTTTAGACCTCTCCGACCCAGTTGCCTGCTACTCTCATCCAAGCCTATTTACAAATATCAAATACTTAAATGTGTATTGTCTAAAATGTCGTTATCTATTTAACTCGCTATCTAACGAGGTTAACGAGCGGGTGCCGTACTGTTGGTGCAGCCTGAATCGCCAACAACAGTGATTATTCCATTTAGATTTGTTTTCTACTAATGAGACTAATTTTTTTTTTCAGTTGGACGAAATTTAATTAAAATATATCACACGCAAATAAATATAATAGTTGTACATTCCATATAAGTGTATTAATTATTATATGTTAGAATTTTTTACATTTAAAAGTTTTAATGAGGCTTTCTTACGCGATTATAATGATGGCAATTTTTTGTGTATATTTGGAACACAATGTGGTATGTATATAATTTAATTAAAGAATAATGAGGCTGACCTACTTATATTTTTCTCACAGAAAGGTATTTTTCCCTTAAATGTATAGTAAATAGAAAATTAGGTATTAAAAAAATCCAGACCAAAAATGTAATCGAGAAACATTAAAACAGGCAACATAATTCGGTTGGCAAATTTCATTCAAGACCTGCATATTATAGTTCAATAAAAATAGAAAAAAAAATAGAGGACCAATGGATCATTGCATGGATGTTAGCTTTTACTTAATCCTGCACACAGTAACCTGAGGATCTATCTCGAGATCTCTTTGAAATTTTATAAAATTTTCGTTAATTTGAGAGTCGCGTATTTTTTTGATAACCGGTACGGCTTTTGAAGTTATGACCTCATGAAATATAGGTCATTTTATCATTTTTAATTCACCTCTCTTGACATTCTACATTTCTTAAAAATCAGTATTTTGAGAGAAAAGGAAACCGCTTGAGCTATGATGCCATTTGGAATGTTTTTTCAATGCTGCAAGACGTTGCTTAAAGAAATGTTAGTTTAGGGCAGGGTGTTATAAATAGGTGGTCCGACATACGGCACTTTCCTATGATAATAATGGCTTCATAAGTGCATGCTTTCTATTTAATTTAGTAGATGGCGCGAGCTATAAGGTACTGTATATAGGATATAGATAGATGAATTTGCTTTGCTGCATGTAGGTTGCATACATTCTTTCAATGTTTTTAATTTAGCTACTTAATGTCAGATTGTCACTGGACTCTTGTTTCACTAAACACAAACAAAAGGCCGGGAATGTATGTAACACTGTATGCATGCATTAGAGATGAGTTGCTATTTAACAACCTGTTATTATACTCTTCGCAAAAACGAAGAGTATATTGTATTTGATCGGCACATTTCTAAATCAGTAAATATCGCTCGTAGAGTTAGTGAACGAATTCTGAACAACTTTCAAAATGTCCGTCTGTCCGTCACGTTTCTTGTAAGCACGATAACTTAAGAAAGAAAAGTCCGATTGTATTGAAATTTGGAAAGTAAGTTAGCGTTAGCTAGAGGAAGAACCCTATTGTTTTTGAAAAAAATCAATCGGTAAATAAAAAAGTTATTAATCATTTAAATAAAAAAAATTTTTTTTCATAATTTCTGTCATTTGTATTTAAATAGAAATCTTGTGAAATGTTATTCCCTATACATTTTTTTGTTTTTATATTTTACCAATATATATATTTCACAATAATGTATCTAATCCGTTGAAATGTAATTCTTGAGCGATATTCATTCAAGTTTTGTGGTAAGTTGAGATAGCCCATGGCTAAAGCATTTGCCTTTCAATCCACGGCACTCAGCGCCGTGGATGTCTGGCTGGCTCCGGGACAGGTTCCGGCAAGGCGCATAAATGTATATACAAATGTTTAATAAATTGTTATTGTTGTTGTTTGCCTTTCAATCCAAAGGTCTCGTGTTCGATCCCTCACATGGCGATTTTTTTTTCATATATTTTTTTTTTTCACAACAAAGTTGGTATCACAAAATTTAGAATGTCCAAAAACCAACATTATTTACAAGAAAAATGCGAAGAGTATCCTATAGAATGTGTAACAATTATATAAAAAGCTCAGTAAATCGGCGAAGAGTATAATGCTTCCACTAGTTTTATAACTGTTATTATACTCTTCGCAAAAACGAAGAGTATATTGTATTTGATCGACACATTTCTAATATCGTAAATATCACTCGTAGAGGAAAAATTTTCATATCATTGTGTTAATGAACGAATTCTGAACAACTTTCAAAATGTCCGTCCGTCCGTCCGTCACGTTTCTTGTAAGCACGATAACTTAAGAACGAAAAGTCCGATTGTATTGAAATTTAGAAAGTAAGTTAGTGTTAGCTAGAGGAAGACCCTATTTTTTTGAAGAAAATCGATCGGTAAATAAAAAAGTTATTAATTATTTAATTAAAAAAAAATATATTCTCTTAATTTTTTTCGGTTGTACTAAAATGGAAATCTTGCTAAATATTATTTCCATAATATATTTTTTTTGTTTATGAATTTTACTAATATATATTTCATAGAAGTACGAGTTGAAATATGTATGATTGTCGAAAGATATAGGTATATCACAGACAATCAATTTTAGTAACAATATGTGGTGGCGCAGCGGCTAAAGCTTTGCGTTGCAATCCAAAGGTCCCGTGTTCGAATCCCACACAGGTTGGATTTTTTTTTTCATTTTTTTCATATAATTTTTTTCACAACAAAGATGTTATCACAAAATTTAGGATATCCAAAAACTAACATTATTTACAAGAAAACTGCGAAGAGTAGTATCCTATAGAATGTGTAACAATTATATATAAAAATCTGAGTAAATTGGCGAAGAGTACGTTTTTAGCTTGTTTGTAAATAGCATTAACAGACACATTACAGAAGTCCACATAAGGTACAATATATTAAAAAAGAATCATGTAAGGAAAATAAATACAGCTAAAAAACTCTATAACGATTCACTAATGCTCAATTCAGAGAATAAATCCAAAACTGCATGGCAAATAATTAAAAACCAATACCAAAATCTAAAATCAAAAAACTATCCTGAAGAATTTATTGATGTTAATGGAGATTTATTGTCTGATATGCAATCAGCAGTTGAGGCATTTAATACCTTCTTTGTTAATTCTATTAAACAACTTATTAGTAATATGTCAGTGGATAAAGATTCAAAAATAAATTTCAACAATCGATCAATTTTTTTGTCACCAGTCACAGTAGACGAAATGAGTATAATCATTAAATCTGTGTCCTTAAAGAATTCAACAGGTATAGACGGCATACCATGTTCTTTATTAAATGCCGTCACAGATTATATAACAAAACCTCTTGCCCATCTAGTAAATTTGTCTTTCCAGGAAGGCATTTTTCCTTCATTATTAAAACAAGCAGTAGTTGTTCCCATACATAAGAAATCTGACAAATCGATTCTGTCTAATTATAGAGGTATTGTACTATTATCAGTTTTTTCTAAAGTGTATGAAAAATCGTACTATAATCGACTTAATGACTTTTTAAGCAAGGAAAAAATTTTGATGAATAACCAGTTTGGATTTAGAAGTGGTTGTTCAACACAAGATGCCATCTTATCACTGTACAACTTTATACTTAACAGCTTTGAAAACAAAAAGAAATGCGCATGTGTATTTTTTGATTTGGCACGTGCATTCGAAACCGTAGATCACACCCTTCTAATAGACAAATTGGAGAAATACGGCATTAGAGGACCCGCTCTTGATTGGATTAAGACATATTTACTAGATAGATGTCAAAAAGTCTCTTTAACGGTTGATAATAGGATTTACAATTCTGGTCTTGAGTGCGTTCCAAGTGGGGTACCCCAAGGAAGCGTGTTGGGACCCTTATTGTTTATAATATTTATCAACGACATTCATTTCCATATGACTGAAAGTTTTATATCTGTCTTTGCCGATGACACAGCTACTGTTAACGTAGACAATGACTTAAATATTCTTGCAACTAAAACAAATAACACCGTATCTCTAATGCGAAAATATTGTTCTAATAATGGTCTTGACCTAAATGTTGATAAGACCAATTTCCTAACATTTTCCACTAAGACACTAGACTCTAGTTTGTTAATAAAAATGGAAAATAAATCTAGAAATCATCTTGGAACTGTCAAATACCTTGGACTCCAAATAGACTCTTCCCTATCATGGAGTGATCAAATTGATGCGTTATTAAAAAAATTGTCTACCCATTGTTTTGTACTATGGCAAATGAGACAGCATGTCAGCTTAAACATCTTGAAAATGTATTACTTTGCATATATACAATCGTGTCTCAACTACTGTATAATCTGCTGGGGAAATTGTTCTCGGTTAGGGGAACTTCTTGTAATGCAGAAAAAAATCATTCGCACGATGACATTTAAATCTCCACGCGACTCTTGCAGATCTTTATTCAAAGAATTAAATATTCTAACTGTCCCAGCTTTATACATTTTTAACTGTGTATCTTATGTGAAATCTCATATGGACAAATATATACCAGAA
Source organism: Rutpela maculata (assembly GCA_936432065.2). NCBI lineage: Eukaryota > Metazoa > Arthropoda > Insecta > Coleoptera > Cerambycidae > Rutpela > Rutpela maculata. The sequence continues at coordinate 168,564,017 of OW386289.2, read as the reverse complement.
AACGATAGTTCGACATATTATCTAAGGGAAAACTTAAACATCACTGTTCCACAACATAGACTATGTTGCCAAGGGACCTAACATAATGTCTATTAAGTTATATAATAAACTTCCAATTGAAATTAAAAAGATAAAAAATATTAAACCTTTCAAATGCACAGTACGATCCATACTAACTAAAAATAGTTTCTATTCTATCAGTGAGTATATGAACTGCGATCCCGTCATTTTGACATAATGAATTTTAATTTTATGTGTATGTGTATATATTGTTTTATTATTATATTGTATTTTTTTTAATGTTAATTTAATTCATATTGCATTTACCTTGCAATTTTAATGTGTAAAACTTCTTGTTACTTTTGTGACTAATATTAATAAGCCTTATCTTATTTGACTATATTTCGATACTTCTTGTAAGTCTATGAAAATAAAGTTATTATTATTATTATTATTATTACTTATTTCTGTTCGAAAATAAGAGGTGAGAAAATAACAGATAAGCAGCTACGACAGCAGCATGATATATAAAATAACGTCTCTGAAATAACATTTGCAAACTGCGCGCTGCGGTATGCGCATGCCGGTACTTCTTAGCGATCTGTTATTTTTAAACAGTTATTTTAAACTGTTATTTCAAAATAGCAGTAGCAGTTAAAACTGTTATTAAAAAATAACTGCTTTTACCCATCACTAGCATGCATGCACAGCAAATGTAAAATTGTCTTTCTATGCATAAATAACAACAACTTATTTCTCCTGCCATCTATTACATTATATTCAAAGTATGCACTTATGAAGCCACTCAACGGGTCTTTGTCGCATCACCTATTTATAATACACCCTGGTTTAGGGTGACCATACGTCCGGAACTTCGCTGGAAAATCCAGCATTTTGGAGTACTGTCCAGCATTTACAAAATATGTCAATGTATAAAAATATTTACACATAAAGATTGGTTTAGATAAAAATAAAAAATTTAAAATACTTGAAGTAATTGAATGTACTTGTAAGTGTTTTACTTTTAAACAGTACTTGATACAACAAGAAAATACTTGAAGTATTTAAATGTACTTGTTAGAATTAAATGACCACTTGAAGAAGTACAAGAAGTACTTACACCCAAAATTGCAAGTACTACCTCGAAGTACTTGATACTTGAAGTATTCTGCTTTTTGAAAAGTAATTGATACTTGATGCAACAAGTACCCTAAGTAACTATTTGGTTCTTGATACTTGAAGTAGTTTAAATGAGTACTTTGCCCAGCTCTGGCTGCCGTGACCAGAGTATAAGTTTGTAACATTTTTTATATAACTTATTAACAAACGCTCATTTTGTAGTATTGCATGTAAATAATAATTTTTTACTTTATAATATTAAAATGTTAAGTTCCAGTAGAAAGGGTGCGAAATTTATTAGATAAATAAACCATGATGTGTTTATATGAACTGTAGGTATGCGATATTTCTAAGGGTCTGTCGTAAATTTGCCATCCTACGCTAGGCCATAAGTTTGTAAGTGACAAATTCTTTAACTAGATACTTGAGCTGGCATTTCATACATATCGCCAACGATGACATACAGGGCAAAAGCCGCCAAAAAGAGTCTGACAAGAACTGAACGGACATCGTTAGACTACTCGCAAAAACAGTACAACCAAAGAAACGACATTAATAGGAGGGAAAATAATCATAAAATAGAGAAGTATGCTATGAAATACTAAGGACATGTCCAAAGAAAGGACCCAACACATCTAATGATTCGCTAATACTGAGCAACAATATTTGGCAATGTGGACAACAGACTATCAAGGAACCTGTTTTACTTTTAGTGAAAAATATTCAGGGTGGTCAGTCACCCTAATGATTAACTAAAAAACGATTGTGGAAAATTCTGTTTGAAATGTAATGTCAGCAATAGTGCCAACTATTACTGACATACTTTTGGTGGAAAATATACAGAGAGTCAGTCAAAAAAATAATGAAATAAGAAACGCGCGAGGAAAAAATATTTGAAATGTAGTTTTCATTATTGTCAGGAAGAAAATCTGATATACTTCTAATTTAAAAAAGTGGTCAGTCAACAGAAAAATAATTAATGGAAATAAGAGGTCTTAACGAGAGGGAAGTCTTGTATAAATATTTTTCTTTCTACGACTGTTAAAAGAACTGTACTTTCTTGGACATGTCTATTATTGTTGTTATTACAATAAAATCTTTCTTGACTTGATTTGTTTTGTTTTTACCGTATAAACCTGCAGTCTTTGTTACATATATTATTTTACATATAATTAATCTCTACACTATTTTAGCAGGGATAAAAGTCGTGCAAAATAAAAAATGGTTGAAACTAGACAATTCATAAAACTAGTGTGAATAAATTTCTTTAAAGCGACATGAAAAGGATCTCCGATAGAATAACGGGCACAATAATCCTGTGGCACTCTAGAAGAGAGCATTTGCTGTTCTTGCACTTAACCCAGGAATGCAATCGCGTATTAGCAAAAGCCGTCTTCGTGCATATTTTCTTTCCGGGAAGCTGCTGCTCCGCGCTCCGCCTCGAAGATGCACTTCTAACTCGACCCGATGAAGTCGAGTAATTAAATCTGACATTGTTAGGATTCCACGAGAACTCATCTTGTCGCTGTAACATCTGCTATCTTTGATCTGTGAGCGTACTTATGATTGCAGTTATTTAAATGCGCAAGACAACATGTGGGATATCGTAAGTTTCAGCTAACAGTTTTCAATAATTCCTCTCGAGTAATAATAATTCATTATGCAAATGAAATGTCTTTTGGAGGAATGGAAGCTAATGATAAACGAAATGTTAGAATTACTTGTGTTATTACGTTATAGAGTGGAGCAAAGAAACGGGCGATTATAAAATGTTTTATTTGAGAAATTATAAATATACTACTTTAAAGTACAGAGAAAAACATTTTATTTTTTGAAGATATATTGACCTCCATCTCTGCGCAGATATTTCTCCAATACTGCGTGGCAGCCAACTGCTATAAATACCCGTTACATTTATAAAAAACGGTTTTCCGGCCAGTTCAATGTCAACTGTAATAAGCCAGTGTCGTTTGATCATGTCGTTAAGACATGGATTGAAAGCTTTGAACCGGTTCTGCACTGAAAAAGAGCCTCCGAGTAAAGAAAGAAGTATATGTACACCAGAAACTATAGCAACTGTCAGAACCGCCATTGAACATAGTCCACGGTGTTCTGCACATCATCATGCAGTCTCGTTAAACATTTCGAACAGGAGATTACGACGCATTTTGCATAATTACTTAAATTTCCACCCATATAATATCTAGATAATGTAAAAATTGACAGATCGCGATCACGTTAGCCGCCCAAATTTTTGTCGCCAATTCTTGGTTCTTTTAGACGAGACTGAAGGCCTTATTCTCCTTATGACTGGTGAGGGACAGTTCCATTTTTCCGATTTTGTAAATAAATAAAATTTTCAGTTCCGGTCAGATAAAAATACCCATTAATTGCAGGAGAAACCTTGATCTAGTGCCAAATTTACAGTATGGCGTACAATATTGTCTTTCAGCATCAATGGCTTTTACTTATTTGAGGATGAAAATGCTGATATAGACGTGTTTCACACAAGAACTAACCAGGTTTCCTTTTGTTAAACGTCGACTTCTCACATCGCCAAAACGTCAATTTTGCTTCGACATTTTTGTCGCAGAATACAATGAAAACGAGATATTTTGAAAACTGTTTTTGGCGCCACTTTGTCAATATGGCGACCCAAATGACGAGGGTGCAAATCTAGTACGTTACTAAGACTATTAAAATTTGCAAATTCACCAAGTTAGAAAACAGTTGTAGTTATTAGGACCTATTTTAATAACGCGAATGTTTGAGCTGTTTTTCGAAAAGCCAAAATTGAAAAACTTTCTCATTCGATTAATAATCCGGAGTCACACGTTGTCATTTTTAAGGGAAAAAATGGGACTGAAATATATTTCAAGAAAACCCGGTATACTTAACGCTTCCTTTGCATCTGCTCATCAGCAGCTTCAATGCCTTAAGGAGAAATATGTCAATTGCAATTTTTAAGTTGTTCCAGGAGGGGGATTCTTGCGCACTTGAGACTTTATATTGCTGAACGTCTCGCAGCCTGTCATGTACACCATTAAATATGAGGATTTTGTCAAATCTCAACGCATTTCAAGACATTTTTCTGGATTCTTGAAGTGTTCTCGAGACCGTTTCTCCAATCTTTGGTGGAGAGTGACAGTTCTCATTACTTGTGCTTTAGGCAGGTGTAGGCATTATATGCATATAAAACTCTTATTTAAGATGTTAAATGCGTATATAATTTACTTCATTTAAAATTCGTCTTCAACATATTCGTTAGTTTGTACCACAAGTAAATTTCTTAATTATCCTAATTCCTCATTTACATTGCAGATTTCTAAGTTATTACTGTAAATTTGAATAATTTTAACAGTCTGTGGTTATATACTTTTATAGGCTAATGAGCTCCAGTAATGATCTTTGTTTTTTTTAATATTCCTCTGAAAGATACATTTCTATTGTAGTTGATGTAATTATGCCAATCAGTTACATGAATTGCTACTAAAGATAAACAAAATAATTTACAAAATGATATAAAATCATCTTTATTCGAGATGTCTACTTTAACTTGATGTTAGAATAATAGGGACATTATTATATTCTTCGTAAATACGAAAACGAGGAGTAAATTTCATTTGATGAGCTCATTTTTAAAGCCGTAAGTAACTCTCGTAGAGAAAAAAATTCGTATAATTCTGTTAGTGATCGAATTCTGAACAACTTTCAAAAGGTCCTTCAGGTTCGCTGTCTGTCTGTTTATCCGTCACGTTTCTTGTAAGCACGATAACAGAAGAACGAAAAATCTGATCATACTGAAATTTTGAAAGTAAGTTAATGTTGTCTCGAGAAAATCGATCAGTAAATTAAAAAGTTATCATTTAAATTAAAAACAATTGTCTTAATGTTTATGTTAAGTACATAAAAATGTTGTAGAATGTCATTTCCTGTCATCGTTTATTTATTTATTTTACTGATATACATTTCATAATAGCATATCTAACTGTCGAAATATGATTTTTAGTTAAACACATGATATTATGGCATTAACGCTTTTGAAAGCAGGGAATGATGGTGTAATGGTTAGGCTTTAGACTTGAAATTTAATAATTGCGGATTTGAGATATCAGTAAGTTTTTTTTTAGTTTATTTTATGCTGATGACTGTTAATTATTTTTTATTTATTTGCTTCCATCATGATTAGAGAATATTATTTAGGTATTAAGCAAATCACAGCATACACACTTTTTTATTTATTAAAAAACTACTTTCTGTATGTTGTTGCTCTAATCTGGGCACGCTAATACACTATAGTTAGGTAAATACTTTAAGACACTCATTATTGCAGAACCAATCAAAACAACTACTCTTCTAGCTAATACTGATGAAGTATTGAATTATATGATAGGATTCTTAGCATATTAAAGCAAAAAAATATATTGGAAATACTTAAGTCATATATTTAAATTCAGTCATTCACACTTTTTTAATTTAATATGAAATTATCTACTTTCTGCGTATTGGTACCTTAATCTAGTCACGCTAGTATACTACTTAGAAAAACACTTTAACACACTCAAAACAACTACTCTTCTGGCTAATACTGACGAAGTATTGAATTACATGATAGGATTCCTAGCATTTTAAGGCAAAAAAGTATATTGAAAATACTTAAATCTTTTATCGAAATTCAGTCATTCACAACAATTACCTACTGAACCTTACATTCTATTTCAATTCTAGAAAGGTTGTAAAAGTTTTTTTGAACTCGTCAGTTCTCATCAGTCGAGTATAGAAACATTCATTTATTATTTATAAGCCTATTCTTGATTTATTTTTACAATTAATTATTTTCTTTCATCATGATTAGAGAATATTATTTAGGTATTAAGCAAATCACAGCATACACACTTTTTTATTTATTATAAAATTACCTACTTTCTGTATATTGTTGCTCTAATCTGGGCACGCTAATATACTAGTTAGGTAAATACTTTAAAATACTCATTATTGCAGAACCAATAATAAATTATTATTATTATTATTAGCACATAAGTGAAAATATCTAATGAAAACTAAATCACCGCTGAATTATTTTAAAATAATTTCTTCGACCTTACCGCAAATATTTGATTATCGAATATCTGACGCCGCTGGCGCTGTACTTTCTAATTGTATTATTACCATGCTCGAACCTTAACAGAGTCAATAACCAATTTCCGTCGGAAGACCGCCCAAATAACCCGTAATTTTCCACGGTGTACCACCTCGCAATTTATATATTAAAAGTTCGTAGGGCAGCAGTTCGGCCCATCAAAAATGAAAAGCTTTTTGCGGAATGACTCACTGAAGATGAATTCGACTCGTTAAAAAGCTCTTCGGGGGCAGGTCGATGACCAATTCGAACCACATGGCGCTCAGAAGAACAGCCCGTCGCATTCCAACATTCACACGTAAAAACAAAGAAATATGTAATTATTATTTTGTGACCATTGGCGTGGATTACAGTTTTTGATAGCTTTAATTTGCAATTTGCGCACGAGTGGGTTGAGGAGGTAGCAGTTATTTGTAGATTTGATCCGTTTTAACACAGGAATGTCCGACTTTTCTTTCGCTTACACCAATATTTCGACAAGGATCTAGAGAGGCTTGTGTTGATAAATATAGTTAAATGATGTTTGAATATTTATTTATTTATTTAAAAATTAAGCGTGTGTTACAATTTTTAGAAAATCAAATATGTGAATAAGTTGTCTACGGATCAAAGGCGCCGACGGTTTTTACGCATATCAAATCCGTAGACTACTATATCATAATTCATAATTTCATCATGATATTCTAATTAAAAAAATTGAAATGTATGGTATTCGAGGTGTTGCTCTTAAGTTAATAATTTCTTATCTAAGTAACAGAAATCAGTGCATAATAGAATCCGATGAATTTGGTGTCAGAAACCATACAAGTACTTAGAGGGTGCCACAAGGGTCAATATTGGGTCCCCTCTGATATATTTTATATACTAATGATCTACCCTTAGTAACTAACATTAGCACTATAACGTATGCCGATGATACTTCGTTAATCTTTAGCGAAGCCACTGAAGAACAATTGAAACAAACAGTTCTTGACTCTCTAGACTCCTTAGACGGATATTTTCATTCCCTAAATCTTACACTTAATAAAGAAAAAATGCAGGCAATCAATTTCGCCTATAACAAAAATAATAAAATCACTCTCACTGACGGCACTAACACTTTAACATCACTTACTAGCACTTCTTTCTTAGGCGTAAATATTGATTCAAGACTCGATTGGAGACTACATATAGATTATTTTGCAAAAAATATGGCCCGCTACTGTTATGCGCTTAAAGTAATAGCTCAAAATATCAATATAGCGACTGCTTTTATGGCATACCATGCATATATACAATCACAAGTCAGATATGGAATTGTTTTCTGGGGTAACTCCTGTGATGTACAACGAATATTTAAATTACAAAAAAAATGTCTTAGAAATATATTAAATATGAAACAAACAGAGAGCTGTAAACAAATTAAAAATTAAATACTTACACTAACAAGTCTTTATATATATGAGCCAATAAAATTTGTCTCAGAAAATGGCTCACTATTTGAAGAATATGATAGAAATCACTTGTACAATACAAGAAACAAGAATGGCCTAATTACGGATAAACCTAAATATACCTATATTCAAAATAATCTACCATTTTCTGTAATTAAAATCTTCAATAAAATACCCACAAATATAAGGAGCCTACCACCTAGACAACTCAAAAGCAAATTGAAAAATATTTTATATGGATGAATACCTCAATGACACTATATTTTAATTTTTAGTATAGTATTTTATTTTATTAATGTGACAATATAGTATACTAACACTATTGTGTTACTTTTTAATGTTTAATTTTAATTTTAATATTTAACCCTAAGGATAATTTTAGCCTCTTACTATTCTTATAATACTTTTAATGTGTATTGTGTATGCCTTTTTATACACGAATAATTTTTTTGTCTGTATTTTAGCCTAGGTCTTCTCTATATGGGTATTTTGTATTTTTTTTTGTACAAGTGAACAAATAAAATATATCTATCTATCTATCTATGCCTAGGTTCCGAGATACAACTATAAATTCTTGTAAAATTCTGCATCTTATCGAACTTTTAATTTATAAGTTTTTCAATTAAAGTTTTTTGATCAGTAAGACACACACTTATATAAAAAGTGTTTTAGCCAACTTGACCGAATATTTTTGCACTTATTTATATAGATTTCCCGGCGCCTTCACCAACATTTTCCAAACTTTAATTTTTTTCTACACTATTTTTATTAAAACAACAAATGTTTTAATACGTTACTTGTTATCGCTTAATTTTGTTGTTTTGTCGTTGGTTTGTTGTCGTAATTAGTAAGTTAATACAAGGACCGTCCAAGAACTGTGAATAAATTTATAAATAGGATGACAACTTTTGTTACTTAAATTTGAGTTTTTTTGATTTTGTTGTTTTATTGTTGTTTATTAATTAATAAGTTAAAAGTGTATACAAGAACCACACAACTGTTAATGAATTCGTAAATAAGATTAGAACTTTTGTTACTTAAATTTATTATTTTTTGATTTTGTTGATTTGTCGTTGTTTTGTTGTTAAAAGTTTATTGTTTTTAATCATATGTTAAAATATCTAGTTTTAAGCATTGCCAAATCGAAAACACGATAAGTTAAAAAAATTATATGAATTACTGATTTTTGACATTAAAAACGTATCGCAAGAGGGCGTATATTTCAATGCAAAACAAAATTAATGTCACCCATAAATAAAATATTTATCGCTCTATATTAGTTGGGGACAATGTTGTTCATAAAGATTAAACCCAAAAAAAAACTCGCTGTACTTTCGAAATGGCGGCCATATGTAAAAAAAACTGTTGCCAAACTAAAAAATATGGACAAAAACTTTTTTCACAAAAAACGTGCATAAAATTTTCTACAATTTTGTTCCTATACAATATTTTGATAGGAGTTACCATTTTCCAGATAAATGAGTTCAAAATTAAGAAAATATGGAAATTCATATATCAGTAAAATCATTTAGAGGAAATAACTTTGACAATTATTTTAAGGCGTATAATATAACTTTTTTCTACTCCCTTATGTACATTTGCTGTTTTCTGTAGTCTGTAGAATGGATAAGTAGGCAATTCCAGTTAACTGAACGGATATATTTCATATCATTTCTAGGATGGATATGAAATGAAACCGACCAATCACAGTTCGTGTATTAAGTACATAGACAACTATTCGCTTTAAAATCAAATTAGTGCGTAAGCTGTCAAAGTAACTGTCAGTGTGTACTGTCAGTGTGTATTTGTGTAATATATGTGAGGCGGAAAGCAAAAAGGGACCTCTTGTCGGCGATGTTAATTTTTCAGTACAGTTGTAATTAGTGGTTTGGGTCAATATGATCGATATTCGGATTTTGTCCTTTACAAGTTGTAATCGATTACAAAACCGATATAATTGAATGAAACACTTAAAATAATCAATAAAGCAGTCAATGTTCAGCCTTGGAAAAGGTACCTCCTGTCGCTTATGGAGAAATAACATGGGACCGACAAGAGGTCCCTCTTCATAAACGCACTAGTAACTTAAACAAAAAAAATCATAGACAGAGACATGATTTTTGCACCAAATCGTTCAGAATTAGAGCTTAATTCATTTAATATCAATAACTAAAAATCGGAAATTGCCGACAAGAGGTCCCTTTTTGCTTTCCGCCTCACATATTAATGTTTAATAAATTTTGTAGTTTTTTTAAGCTGGCCGTAGAAAAAGTATACTGTACAACTCGAGTGGATTATCAAACTTCTTTATCGTGCGATATGGATATCATATCCACTCTTGTTGCACAAACTACTATATATTATTAACATAACAAAAAATAAAATAAACTGAAAAAATTATTAATAATAATAATAATAATAATATTATAATTTGCAGTCATTTATCTCGAAAACGGTAACAATGGGTTATGAACAGATTAGGGTTAAAAGTATTGATAGTGACATCTTTTGAATTCTGCTGGCTCAGTTCAATAAAATTAAATGCAAATTACTCTTTGATACCTGATTTGGAAATAAAAGAAGGCTGATTAACATATCCGCATTAGCAGAAGAGTACGGACCTCAAAAATGTTCGGCATTACTGGGCCTTCATTCATTTACTGGATGCGACTCAGTCAGCGCCTTTAAGGGAAAAGGAAAGATAAACTAAACTAAAAATGTTACTTTCTCCCAAATATACCAAATATATCCGAACATTTCCAGATTTGGGAGGCAGCTGGAATATTGATTCTAAATTAGTCGCATCATTAGAGGAGTTTACATATGCCATATATGGATCAAAGAAATGCACGTTCACGTACAGTTAGGGTGAGCTCCCGTAGTATATTTAAAAAAAATAATTAAACCAACCAAAAATTTTAAAAAACTCAGGCTGTTCCATATTTAACAGAGGCTCTGTATATATTAAATTGCAACATTTGACGATATAATACAACCTAACCTTATTGCACACATAAAACCTTAACATCAATTGTATCAGCACGTGTACAGCATCATAGCCTTTTTTCCAATTTTTTTGTCAAATGCCTTCTAGTATACGAAACTCCAAAAAACCAAACTATTCATGCTTTAAGATTTGAAGTAGAAATCATTCACTCTGCTTATGGGGTGGTCCTTTTTTTAACATCTCTTATAAGGAAGCGCAAAGTTGTTTAACACCAGATTTCTGAGTTAAAAATAAGCTCTTAGATAACATAAATTATTTGAGAACATAATTAGACGTACGATTTATGTCCGTCCCTTGCTCACACTGTCGTGTGGTATGTTTTGTGTCCTATTCCTGTAGTTCATTCATCATCACCAGATATGCTTTTTTAAAATATAAATACAAGTGCACGTGGTGTCACGATAATGTCACTTCTTCCAAACTAAACACGAGCATATGGTTGTCAGATGCGGGGGTGTTAACGATTACGTAACGAGCAGAGTGGCCTAATAAGGATGGGTGGTGTGTCGGATAATTCACAGGCCAAATGGTGAATTCACAAGAATTGGTATTAATATGTGGCGGTGAATGAGGGTCCTTATTTTATGGTTAGTTTAACACGGAACAGAATTAATATTAATTATGAAATCCCGGGAAGAACTGCGTGGAATTAGATAATTTGACGCCGGAAATGCACGGTAAAATATAATTAATTTTGATAAGGGCGGTTTTGCTGGAAGGAAGTGTATCGTTTTCGGCCACTGAGAACCAGCTTTAAAAATAATTAACATACTGTTCGATCCGCATTATAATTTTCCATGATGTAGAAAATTCACTACCAAATATAAACTTCCGTATATACCGATGATACACCTGTCCGTGTATCTTGTAACGATGAAATTGGTATGGAAGATTTATGGAATACTACTACTCTTTCCAACCTATAGTCCAATGAATGATTGCCCAAAAGGGGATTGTAGAGAACATGGAGAAGGGGAGAATTTTCCTCTTCAGGAATGTGTTGGGGGTAGTTAGGAGGTAAACATACTAAAAGTCCCCGCCCCTAGCCCGGCCGCTTCAGGGGGGAGGGGGGTCGAAAAGTTCCTTTTTTCGATTCTTCGCTTATAACTCGGAAACGATGTGTCGTACGGAAAAAGGCAATCTATGCAAAATTAAACATAATTAAATTTCCTACAAGAATGTCTATATTCATTTTCTTCCTATATGTTATAGTTTATGATATATGGGCCAGCCAAAATAGATAATTAATAAATTAATTAATTAGATACCTTGAATATTTCTATGAAACCGGTTTAACGTGAACTGCTAATAAATCACAGTCACAAAACAATCTTTATTTTACAATACTCGACATATTTACTAACGTAATATCTTGTCGAAATCGATACATTTCCTTAAATAAAAAGTGTGACTCATTTAAAATGAAGACACCCTTATAACTTTTATTTTGTTTCCGATATGAATCAAATTTTATTCAAGTATAGAACAAGTTAGGCTCTACTTATGACCAGAAAAACATTAGCCTGCTACAAAGAATGTTACTTTCCCGGCCTAGGCCGGGAAAGTAACATTCCCGTACGGTTTTGTTGACCGTTGCTCGGCAACGGATCTTCTCCGGTCTGTTTTCTGATAGTTTCTTAGCAACGGACTAAAATCCTGGAATTGTGCATTTTTCGATCTGAACTCGCACCGAAAATGTAGGCATTGTCGATCGATTTCAGAAAAAGATTGTTTTGTGACTGATTTATTAGCAGACCACGGTAAACCGGTTTGATAGAAATATTCAAGGTACTTAATTGATTTATTTATTAATTATCTATTTTGGCTGGCCAATATCTCGTAAACTATAACACATAGGAAGAAAATGAATATAAACATTCTTGTTGGAAATTTAATTACGTTTAATTTTGCATGGATTGCCTTTTTCCGAACGACGCATCGTTTCCGAGTTATAAGCGAAGAATCGAAAAAAGAAACCTTTCCACCCCGCTCCCCCCTGAAGCGGAGGTGACTTTTAATATGTTTACCTTCTAACTATCCCCAACACATTCCTGAAGAGGAAAATTCTCCTCTCTACAACTCTTTCGTTGACTGGACTACTAAATACATGACTCTATATATTTTAATAATGAGAAATTTTGCTGTTTACATTTTCACATCTGGTAAAAGATGTGTAATAATCCCAATCTTAATATTAAATAACTTACCTATATCACCCACCCTTTTGAGATATATTGTGCCGATGAAGTACATTTTATTATTCGAATATCAGCCTATGGAAATATATGTAAATTACGATTAAAGTTAATCAGAAATACTGCAGTACGTGGAATAACATACTGATATAATTATTATAACAAATCTGGAATATTTACATTAAACTCTAAAAAAAATTAGTTAATTGAAAAAACCATGACATACTGCGATAAGCAATGTGATACGGATTGCATAGATTACTCTTCGACAGCAAAATAATGAAGTGGAAACACGTAGAGCAAGGAAATCATACTATATTACGAAACAAGAGTTATAAGAAGATATTACATACTTATTACCATTAAATAAAATAGAAATTCTCTTAAGGATTTGATAAAAACATATAGCAGAAAAGTAAAACACAAAATTTTTAAACGATCAAATTTTCGTTAATACGTGAGCGAGAAGGCTGTACGATGTCGATATCGAAAGAGCAGAGGTCGTATTTAATTTCTTAAAATTTATTCCAGCGTTATTGAAAAAAAATCAATTAACAATTTTTGCTCAGAAAGAATTGTTATGCATTGTAGATACCATTCGTATAATTAATAATTTCTTTTGACAAAGCAGAACCGTGACATTTGCCAAACTAAGCAAAATAAACATTTAATCGAGAGACAAAAAAAATAATAACTAAAGCCTGCTTAGTTTCATAAAAGTAATTGTTTTGTAATAACGGTGGAATAAATTGAAAAAAAGTAATAAAAGAAAAATTCAATATTTGTTTGGAAATTTCAACACCCACCCCGTATTTTCAAAACGAATAAACGAATGAACTTTTTTTCTTAAAATTAGCAAAATATTTTAACGTATGCAAGTTATATCCTGTATATGACAAATACAGGGTGTCCAAAAAGTCATGGATAAAACGAAGGGGATGATAGGTGAGGTCATTTGCAACCAAAATAATGTGGTTATCCAATTTTTTAGGATTCAAAAGTTATTTAATCTTTTGTATTCCCAAATCGCCTAGTATGTTTAGTAAGAAAGTGGTAGGTAGAAAAAAACAATAAGATTTTTGTATCTTTTTTTTAAATATGCTACTAAAAGTTGTACCTTTCCGATGGAAGCATTTAGTTAGCAATCGTTAATTATAACAAAAGATGTTACGATCATTGTTCGGTTCACCAAAAATTATTTCATTTTGAAATTCAAATAAATTTTGATGAACCCAACAATGATCGTACATCTTTTATTATAATTAACAATTGCTAATTAGACTTCATAAAAATGCTTCCATGGGAAAGGTACAACCTTTGGTAGCATATTTAAGAAAAAAAAGAGAGCAAAAATCTTACAGTTTTTTGTACCACTTTCTTACTAAACGTACTAGGCGATTTCGGATAAAAACTACAAAAATTGAAACAACTTTTGAACCATCAAAAACTGGATAACCACATATGTTGTTATTTTGGTTGGTAATCACTTCACCCATCACCCCCCTTCGTTTTATCCGTCACATTTGGAAGACCCTGTATAAGAAAGAAAATTTATATTTCAATGTGAGATACCGTTTGCAACAAATATTTTACACTTTACTAAAACTATAATATCTGAACTTTATTCTCTATTCTGAATTTTATAGGATTTTCTCTGTTGTAGTTTAAATCTCGATTACACTTTCCTAAATTACTAAAACGTGTTTTAATAAGTTTGATAGCAACTTGAGAGGGGCCATACTATGAGATTTTTATTTCCCTTTTACTCGCGAAGATAAAAATATACGAAATATTCAGTCTCTGGTAAGTTCGCATACTAATGTAGTGTCATAAAATAAATATAATGCAAGAGAACTATTCAGCACTGACATGTTTTATTATTTTACATTTTATGAGATTTAACATAAAATGCGCGAACATTGTCGCACTGTTACATTGGTATCGTTTTGTAGTTCTGCGGAAAGGAGAAATCCCTTGAAAAGTGTTTTGATTCTAGCGTTTAGTAATCGTTCTTACGAACACCAACGTGACTACATGCTGCAGCAGTTGCTGATAATGTGGCGAGGATATCGTATTTTGTGAGAAAAGTGTGTTTAGGTACTTTTAAAGTTGGGAAATTGATAACATTGTCGGCTATGTTTATTTAGTTTGTAATCTATAAGTCTTGCTTTCTTATCGTTGGACTGAACATTGCACAAACAACGATATATTCTTACCTTTTCATAAAAATATATTTAAAAAGTTTGTGTGAAATTTCTGAAATAAAATTTAAAAACCGTGTCTACAAGCGGTTATATGACTGCTTGATTGAGAGAGAGAAAAGTTTTGAAAAGGAAATTACCATACGTGTGGCGTGTTTAATATGTTTATTTTCATAATAATTACTTTTTTTTAAAAATCTATTTAACGTCGGCCTATTTCGGCTACCAGGGTCTATAACCGACGTCAGGAGACGAGCTACCCCCAACCTGGACATTTTGCCGAACCTCTTCCCTTAAGAAGAGTTGGGATCTTTTACTTGCCTAACATTTAATAGACAAGAGACCGCCTGCTTTACATCCCCTCCCGAGGGATGGTATATCCACTACGTAATCCTCGTCTGAAATTACGTAGCTTCCGCGTATACACTGATATACAAGCCTCTAGAAGGTGGGACGAGAACGCTGTATTTCCCAAGATGGGTCACCCATCCAAGTACTAACCGCGCTCGACGTTGCTTCAACGGAATATCGACTGATATTCACATTGAAGTCACCTCTACGCTCGCCCCATATATAATTAAATATAAAAACCCAATAATCTGCTGGCAAAATAAAACATTTTTTTCCCAGTAAAATAAACCATTTTTACATAATATTAAATCATACATAATAAACAAAGTTAAGGTTTAATGGCATAAAACTGCCATGCACCGTGTGCATCACAAATGTGCACAACGCGATAAAGTGAATTTTATTTCATTTTAAAATGTTAAAACCGCTGCCCAAGGAATCACTACTTCCATATCCAGATGTTCTATCCAAGTTTCTCACAACGAAAAAAAATTTGATACTATATTTACACTCTACTATGTGAAAATTGTTTATAGAACTTTAATAATACAATATTTGAAAACTCATAAATAGTATATTGTTCAACGAGCGGTAATGTAGGTAATAACTCACGCAGATAAAATTCATCAAGTGAGTTATTACCATTACCGCAAGTTGAATACTATACTTTATCTACGATTATAACAAGAAATATTAAATTGAGAAAATTTTGTTTAAATTATTGAGTTTGTTTATTAATAAAATTAACTGTAAAATTTAATTTTTGTTCACCCTTTTATATTTGTTGTCTTCAAAGATTTAGCCACCTTTAAGCGCAGGTAGAATGTGATTTTTATTCGAAATAGTGCACAAACTGCTTGTAGACAAAAAATCAGCTTTGTAGATTAATATTATGCGGCGGAAAATACAAAACTTCTCCGCGAACTGCAATAGCCCGGAGCGCATATTCGCTCAAAAGTCTTGTTTTTTATGTTAGAGAAAAAATTAAAAAAGCGTCGGAAAGTTCAGTTAATTCTCTTTACATAAGCTGTCTACAATTTTTTCGAAAAAAAAAAACGATAGTTATCGAGATATTCGAGGAAATGTAAGAAATTATACGTTTTCCTATAGAGCGTATGCAAATCTTAAAAAAATAATTTTTCTCAGAAACCTTTGTCAGCATCAAAGTAGTACATGATATTAAGTGAACATCGTGTATGAGATACATTTCAGTTAATTACCGATTAATTACGATGACAAAATAAAGAAAATTTACCGAAAAAAAAAGCCCCAAATCCCGCCCCCTCTAATTTCTTCATTTTTGTCGGAATTCAAAAAATAAAAAAAAGGAGTTTTAGCAAATTTAATTCTGATTAAGTTAACTAGAGTAGTCTTTTGGCGTAGGAGCCAAGATTAAAAAGTTGCCAACTGCAGAAACTCAAAATTTGCGATTTTTTGCCGTACATGGCCAACA
Source organism: Rutpela maculata (assembly GCA_936432065.2). Taxonomy (NCBI): domain Eukaryota; kingdom Metazoa; phylum Arthropoda; class Insecta; order Coleoptera; family Cerambycidae; genus Rutpela; species Rutpela maculata. The sequence continues at coordinate 168,547,118 of OW386289.2, read as the reverse complement.
TTTCAGTAGTTATCTCCGAAACGAAAAAAAAAATCGAAATTCTTATGGAAGCAAAAGATTCGTAGTAGAAAATACTCGTTTGACCTTATTTTTTATTTTGAGCTAACTCTCACCGTTTCGGAGATATCTGCGAAAAATAGCAAAAAACAGCTTACATTTCGGAGCCGAAAAAATTGCAAAAACATGCAATCTTGACACGTTCATATTTTCGAAAAACACCATTGGGACGACCGTACGATGTCGCGACGTAAAGAGGAAGTCTTCCAGATAAACCTGATCGTAAATTGCACGGCGAAATTCGAAAATTCGGCTCGGCACGAACGAATCAAAAGTAGCATTTTGTGACAATTCAGAAAATCTTTATGAGTGAATAAATGATATTGACATTTGGTATGGCCCATGCAAAATTATCGTGAAAAATAAGCTAAATTTTAAATAAAATATGCTAAACAATTAGCAAAATATGCGTATTTATTGGACCACTTATTAAAATTGCAAAACTACTACCTAATTTCGAATAATTAAAAAAAATACATACGAAATGTCCATACCCTGGCCTGCCCCATTACCAAATTCCCTAAACAAACATTAATTTTTGTTCCAAATATAGATAAATTAATTGTTTTAAGTATGAGTAATAGTGTAGTAACCTATTAAAGAACGAATAAAAGCAAAATTTATTTTATGACACGCTAAAATACATGGAATAAAAAATTAAATATCTCAACCCCCATAATAAAGTGTCACCTCCCCTGGCATAGTTCAAATTATTATATTCGGTTTTTAAAAGAAGCGCCGCGATTTGGCTTCTAACCACACCAACAAGCTCAAGGGCAAGTTAGGAAGACAACATTTAGTTACATGCAGTTCTTTGCTCCAACACGTTTAGTTGAGCAGGAGTTGTTACAGTGAGGTTAGGTGCCAGTGAATTGTGTCTCTCTCCTGGTATGTACATTTTTGTGAAAATATTTAATTTTTTGTGTGCAATATCATGAAAACACAAGCAAAACGGCCTAATTATCCTGTAGACAAAGATGGAAGGTATAATGTTTTGACTTTTAATAATATCTTTGGTTTTGTAAAATTTTGTCACTTCCCTGGCGTCTTTGCCCTGGCCATTTAGGTGCCAGGGGAAATACAGTATTGTCAGGGGAAAGACAGTTGTTTAGTTATTGTCTAAAACTAGTTAAAATACAAATATTTTTAGTTTTGTATTTCTTACAGATTCACTTATATTAAGTAAGGAATATGGCAAACATAAAAAAAAAACAAACTAGAGAAGAAAGACTTCAAAAAAAAAGAGAAGCCGAAAGATTACGGTACCAGCGTTTAAAAAATGATGTCAATAAAAGTGCAGAATTAAAAGAAAAAGAAAGACAAAAGTATTTGAGGAAAAAAGAAAAAGGACAAGTTAAAAGGGTCAAAGATATGACCCCTAGACAGCAAAGAACCATAAGAAAAATTTGGCGAGAAAAAACAAGAAAACGCCGCATTCGTCTTCGTATGCAAAACTCTCAAAATATAGTTACCCCACCTACTACAGATAACGAGGAGCAGCAACGTCCACGTCAACAAGGAGAAGATAAAAGAACCCTAGCCGCTAGGACTAAGGCATTACGACAAAGAAAAAAGCGCAACAAACTAATAAAACATCAAAAGCAAGAAATAAAAATGTTACGAGAAAAAGTTAAAACTTACAAGAAAGCAATTAAGCGTTGTGATAAGAAAATGCGAAAAATCATGTTGACTCCAAACTCAAAAGTTGAATCTTTAATAAGTGATGCTAAATCTAATAAAGTGGAAGAAGTTAAGAAAACGTTATTATTCGGTGAGGTGATGACAAGGCAACTAAAAGAAAATCTAACAAACATTTCGAATGACCAGGAAAATAAGATATTTAGGAAAGTGATCAGTGGAAATATAGCAAAGAAATACAATGTTTTAACTCAAATTAATGTAAAACCAATATCGCAACCAAGAGATAAAAGAAGAAGCTTACTAGATGTTGCTCGTAAAACAAGATCAGACAGGATACGTAGTAAAATAAGTAACATTGTAATCAATTTTTTAGAAGAAGACTGTAACAGTAGGTTATGTCCTGGTAAGCGCGATTGCATCACTAAAAAGAAAATTAAGAAACAAAAACGCTATTTACTAGACACCATGAAAAATTTGTTTAGAAAATTTTTAAAAACCAAGAAAATTAAAATAAGCTACACTTTGTTCTGTCAGTTACGGCCCTTTTGGATCATACCTCCGACCATTGATAAACGTGAAACATGCCTTTGCATAACTCACACGAATATAGACCTTTTATTGGCTAGCTTGAACCAAGCAAAGATTATTGCAATATCAAATCACCAATCGTTACTTAACCATTTGTGTTGCGACAGGTACAATCAATTGTGCTTATCCCGAGAATGTCAGCAATGTCAAACAAAGTCCTTGTTGTATGAAGAATTTGATAATTCTATTTTAATTAAGTATCACAAGTGGAAATCTGTTATGGAAAAAATTGAAGATTTCAAAACCAAAAAAGTTCGAAAAGTCAGAAAATATGCAAAGAAAACATTTTCTGCCACACCAAGAGATATTATATTGCAGCTTGAATCTGACTTGGGCGCATTCTTGAAGCATGAATTCACTATTGCGCACCAGTACCAGACCCTTAAAGCATTAAAACAAAATTTAACAGAAACAGATTGTTTAATCCACATGGATTTTTCGGAAAATTTTAATACAAAGTATTTCGAGGAAATTCAATCATTTCATTTTGGCGGTTCACGAACGCAGATAAGCCTACACACTGTCGTCGTCTATACAAATTGCAAGACGGAATGTTTTGCTACCATGTCAACCGATTTAAGCCACAACGTACCCGCCATTTGGGCACATTTGGAGCCTATACTGAAGTTACTCCCTCAAGAAATAGAAAACATTAATTTTCTTAGTGATGGCCCGGTGAATCAGTATCGGAACAAAGACATGTTTTACTACCTGACAACGCAGTTGATTGCTGCATATCCAAATATACTGAATTTTACCTGGAACTATCATGAAGCAGGGCACGGCAAGGGTGCGCCCGATGGCGTGGGTGGAACTTGCAAGAGGACTGCAGATAAATTGATCTCAACTGGTACTGATATCCCAAATTTGGAAGCCTTTTCAAATGCCATTGAAAAAAATTGTCCGGGAATAAAAACATTTGTTATTTTCGCAGCAGACATAGCATCTAAGAAGATCATTTTTGATAGTCAACAATCCCAACTTAAGTCATTTGTTGGTACCCTTAAAGTACATCAAGTTAGAGGAAGCGCGTTGGCACCTTATAAACTAAGTATGAAAAGTTTAAGTTGTTTCTGCGACACAGATGCCTGCACACATTTTGACTTAGGGACCATTACTTACGAAAATGTTGAGAAAGAAAACCACCTGTCCGTTGCTGATGTGTATCATTCACATTCTGACTCTAAACCTGGTTCTTCGCACCCCACTCGACCTGAAGATCTATATAAAAGTGGCGATTATTTCCTGATAAAATTTCCCCAAAAGAAGACTGAGTACCGATATGTCGGCGTGTGCTCTCAAGTTGATGATGCAGAGGAAGAAATGCTCATTACATTCCTCAAAGTGTGCAATGAAAATGCTACACTTTTTAAAGTGGACGAAACCGACGTTTCATATATACCGTATAACCAAATATGTGATAAACTACCTCAACCTAGTTTAGTGTTACAAGGTGATCGAGTGTATTACAGTTTTAAGAAGCCTGTTAATGTTTTTGAACAATAAAGCCAAAATAAACGCGAATATGCCAAGAAAATGAATGTCCAAAGAATTTTTTTTTTTTTTAAGTTGATTTTTATGAATGTCCAAAGAAGTAGGTACCTATTTTTTTAGTTGATTTATGAATGCCCAAAGAAGTATTTTTTTAAGTTGATTTTTATGCATGTTCAAAACATTTTTTGTTAATAAAATGGGATCTATGCCTTTTAAATTTTATTAATGTTTACCAATACTATCACAATTGAGCAATTAACAAATTAAATAATTATAAAATTACACTCCCCTGTCCTGTTTGTCACTACCCTGTCCACACTGTCACTCCCCTGGTCAATGTCTTTTCCCTGGCCACAAAAAAACTGAAAAAAAGCTAAAAAATGACTGGCCCATTAAAACTCATGATGCATATTCCATTATGGTACACACATTTTGAAAATCATGTCCAATTCTAATATTTTGACTGGGGGGCAGAATTATATGGAGCTAAAACGCAATATCATTTATTCACCCTTATACATATTAACGCGAATAATCTGTCACTACCCTCCCTGGCTCCACCTTAATGTGTCGCGTGTTACGTCGATTGGACAGGCTAGGCATGAAGATAAAGGTGATTGGCTCTGTACCTAGCGTGAGTTATAATAACTCACCCATTATAACTCACGCTGTTTGTTTATGGATACTGTTAATTGATCAAAAGCAGTTCATTAATTAGTATATAACCTAAGAGTAGATAAACGATATAATATGTCACATCGATAGTGGATGAAGTTAAAAAAAAATTTTTGAAGCCTTTGGTTTTGTACACACGCTAAATCACAGTTTTATTTTTTTCACCCCCTTTAATAATGGGGTGGGAGTGGTAATGGGGTGGCTAATGCCAAAATTTTTTTTGAGACCTTAGCTTCTCTTACATATACTAAATACCAATTTTACGGACTCTTACTTGCTTGATTTACCTATTTACCCCCTACCGATAACTGTTGCCCAAGTTCTTTACACGTTTTCTTTTAGTTTTTATGCTACTCTCCTCAAAATGCACTTGAGAACGACCTCGGCTGTAGTGACACCCAGGATCATGATTTTCTGACGTTCCAGTACTTTTTACGTATAGTCGGGAACAATTTAAGACATGTCCCCCAAAAAAACCTGGTTGTACTTTCAAAATGGCGGCGATATGTTAAACTGATGCCAATGTTGTTTTTATCATTTAACACAAAAACTAAAAAAAGATTGACAAAAACTTTTCCCACAAAAAACAACGTGCATAAAATTTTCTACAATTTTGTTCTTATACAATGGTTATACTATACAATAGTTTGATAGGAGCCCAAAATTAAGAAAACATGGAAATTCATATATCGGTAAATCACTTAGAGGATATTTCCTCTATGACTGTGACAATTATTGTAAGGCGTATAATATAACTTTATATTATTAACATAACAAAAAATAAAATAAACTGAAAAATAATAATATAATTTTTGGACACGGCAACAATGGTATCTAGAAAATGGTAACTCCTATCCAAATATTGTACAGGAACAAAATTGTAGGAAATTTTATGCACTTTGTTTTTTGTTCAGAAAGTTTTTCTCCATCTTTTTTATCATTTTTAGTTTTCGTGTTAAATGACAAAAACAATATTTGCAATTTTTTTTAAACGGACGCCATTTTGAAAGTAGAGCCAGTTTTTTTTGGGGACATGTCTTAAATTGTTCCTTAGGCTTTAATCCCAAGGATCGGGAGGTGGGGGTGCACGGGTACTTAGGGCGGGCTCCCGTAGTAGTAAGCACAGGGATTAAAAAAATCCGTCATGTAAATTTCGGCCTCAAGCCATTGTTTTTGATCTTCCTATGCGCAAACTTCTGCCAATTCTGATTAATTTTCAAACAAAAAAATTGTTTTTTGAAATTTCTCACAATATGTTCTTAGCATTCCTTCCGAAAGCCCAAAAAGAAAGTTTCCTAGAGAAACATTAACTTGTCTTTCAGATTTCGTACTAAAAAGCCACGTTTCAAAGAGATCACCGTTCTTGATCGATATAGTAGATTGTGAAAAATAAAAAATAAGTAAATTTGCTGTCCTGCGAAGAATGAAACATACATAGGTGTTTCGAGGAGCCTCTAAGATATCATAAAATGTTGAATTCAAAATGAACACTTTTGGGCTTTTTAAGAAAAACCTCATGCGAGTTGATCATGTAATGTTTTACACTTTTTGAGACATGTGTTTTTAAATAATATTCTGATTTAATGTTAACATTTTAGAATATTTTAAAATATAATATAAAAAGTGCATACCTTGTGGAATTTTCGCCATTTAAAAAATAACACAAAAAGTAAAAGAAACACTTACGGTAGTTACGCAGATAATAACAGTTTAAGATGAAATTATTTATTACCTTCTTACATGGTCAACTCTGATTGTTTTTCAGTGAGGATAATAAATCTATTACGTTATAATTGGCGTTACAAGATGCACCGGTTACCATTCTTAGTCTCCACTAAATTAGTTTTCATATACAGTGTGATCCATTTCAAATATGAACTCTCCCATAAAAGTTATATTTATTAATCGATTTTGGCCGTTTGTTTTAGAGGTCCTACACCAAAAACTTTACTTTTGGACAAAAAGCCATATTTTATTTTTAATAATCATGGCCTACCGCGATTCTTGTAGGGGCTAAAATTCAAGAAGTCGTATTAGCGATTTTTTATGCCACATCTGAATACGTGCCTGTACTCAGCACCCTTTTAAATGGGTATGTACCAAATTTTATAAAAAAATACGAATTAATGAAATGTTTGCAAATGAATTTAAAAATGAAAATATTAGTATGCATTTATTATTGCAGACATAGTAAGTCATGGAATAACCATCAAAAACAGATAAAAATATTAAGATTTGAAGTTCGACATCAAATTTAATGCAATTCCGATGGAATTTGAATTTTTTATCACAAAATTAAATTTTTATGAAATTAAATTAACAATAGCGACTTCGCCATAATCTCGAATATTCTCGATTAAAAAAATTTTGTTTAAAATTTTGAAATTGATGGAATTAATATGGGCTCACTGCCGCACTGGCTTTTGAGGCGGCTTATTTCACAATCGATTGCAGTAATTTTTTTTTAAGTAATCGTCAAGAGCTCTAGTTGACTCTAATACTACCAAAATTTTGAAAAAGTCGACTCTTATTTTTACTTTTGACCATTAATGCGATTATCGGAAAGTCTATTTTTCTTATCGTATTTTATCACATTTTTTTTTTAAATATTTTGGTAATTTAATGTCTAACTTTATGTTTTTGAGGTCGTGAATTAATATCTGATGTCAAATTGTTGCTATTGGCAGTTAGCAGCTGTCAACTAGCTGTCAAATAGCCATACAGAATTAAAAAACTTAACATCATTGTATAACTTTATGTTTTTGAGGTCGCTGAGTTCATATTTGATGTCAAATTGAGTTGGCAGCCGTCAAATAGCCATGTGTTATTAAAAAAGTCAACATCATTGTATAACTTTATGTTTTTGAGGACGCTGAGTTCCGATTTGTTGTCAAATTGACGATACTGACAGTGGGTAGCTGTCAACTAACTGTCAAATAGCCATAAAATATAATAATTTTTTTTCTGGCATTACCTACATTAACGAGATAACAACGGTTTTAATTCCTGTTTTTTTTTCTATTTTCGTGAATCCTGAGATTACTAATCAGTGAATCAGACGTAATTAAAAGTTGATGAAGGGTGTCTTCATTAGTTGACTCCCACTGATACATACTACTGTGATGGGCTCGAGCTTTTCTAAAAGTTTTATTGTTGGTCTCCCGGGCCTCTTCTGATAATAGCACTAAAAGTGTTCTTATTGACTAAGCGATTTCAGTCCCATAAACTCTAAATATCGTCAAGTTGACATGATATATGAACTCAGCAACCTCAAAAACATAAGTTATACAATGATGTTAAGTTTTTGAATACTTTATGGCTATTTGACAGCTGCAATTTCACATGAGATATTAAAGCTGAGTTCGGCTTGTACACACGGTGCTAGAGTGGAGTGAGAGCGGATTTTCATCACGTGATCGTAGAGTAAAAATTGCAAACTGTATTTATTCGAACGCGAAATACTCCAACTATTGTCAAAAGGTATTTTCTCGCTAAAGAAGAAAATATTTTAGAAAAAGTGGACAATTGTGCAAAGCTGACTGTTCCAGATATAAGTGACTATCAGTTTAAAATGCATTTTCGGATGTATCCAAGCACATTCGAAGATTTACTTCTTAAAGTTAATCATTTAAATATGCATCATAATAATACGTATCCGAAAACTAACAATTCGTACACGTACGTCCATTAAACATTCGCCAAACCAAAAAACGTCAAATTACTTAAATGTCGAATTCTACTTCATTTTTTGAATTTTGGCTTCACGAGATGGGACTTTTCACTACACTCCGTAATGCCAGAACACTAAAATATTGCAAATTTCACCCCAAATGCCAAAAGCCAAACGGAAATAGTACTCGTGGAGTGAAAAGAGTTAAAAGAGTGCGTAAGTCGAACTCAGCTTAATTCGCGACCTCAAAAACATGCAGTTAGACATTTAAATTATCAAAATACTCTTTTTAAAAATGTGATAAGATACGATAAGAAAAATAGACTTTCCGTCCTTGCAGGGATAATCGCATTACTTAATATAAATTTCCCACTGTGCGAAGATTTCATAGAAATCCCTTAAGCGAATCTATAAATAATAAATTGTACATGCATAAAAAAGAAAACCTACATGTCGATTTGAAAACCTCCTCCTTTTTTTATGAAGTCGGTTGAGAAGAGAATAAGAGAGTTCAATTTCGAAATATGAGCAATTAGGAACAAAAGTTGATCTATCTCGTAAATTTTCATCAAAGTAATTATTCTGGCTTACCATGAATTATGTAACACTTTACCAACTCACCGTGTTATTAAAACAATTAAAAGTTATAATCTCAAAATACTCCGTGAATATCACTTACCATTATAACGTATACTGCTTGTATGTACGATCGTTAATAAGATATCTTTTACAAGAAAAGTGGACTCGCTGCGAGATGTGGTTTTAATTTTTCAATTCTCGGTTACCTGTCATTCTAGATGAAATTCCAAGACAGTCATAATAACCACTAGAATTCCTGAGAGGTTTTTTGCCTTGTGTTAAACAGTAGCGAACAGCAAGTAATAGATGAATTGTGTATTCACGATAAAGATGGGAGTAATTTGCATTTGCATTCGTATAAAAAAATTTAGCATATAATAGTCGATTAGATTTGACCTGATTTAATTCAAGTACAAGCTCGTATTTTCCGTTAGGATTCTTTTCTTCACAATAATATGGAAAAAATAGGTTATAAAAAGAAGAAATTAGGGAATCAATGAAAATTTGTTTGAGGGTTTTTAAGTTTTACCCTTAAAGTATCACATTTAGGGAAAATAAGTTAGAGACCAATTAGAGCGCTAATAAACTGAGCATGAATTTGATTTTTTTGTATTTACGTAATAATAGTTTCGAAGATATGAAAATTTAAAGATGATCAAAATGAAAGATTATTTGTTATTAAAGCCTTCAAGTGATTTTTTGTCTCTATAAGAAAAAAGAAAATTATGAAACAATGTGCTCCTTCACATTATTTTAATAAAATCACTAACAAAAGGATGTTGCTGTAGTTAGTCAGCAATTAAAAAAATCTCAAATACTGTATTTCGTTAATTTATAGCAAGATCTAGATACTCATTTTTTTTGTCCGTTTTGAAAAAATAATGCAAAAACCAGAAATAAATCTGATAAACAATGGATGAATTTGATTTTTTTAAAATTTCTGTAGGGTTAATAATATGGAAGTTTAAAAACGTTTATAAGACGAAGTATTTATAGTCCAGTCAACGGAACGCTAAAATGACCAAAATCTTTAATTTGAGTGCTAATGAATGGATTTTGATGAAACCTTGTGTAATATGTTTGGAATGACGTTAATAAAAAAGTTGAAAAAAATATTGGAGTAGGAAATGATCGGAGGAGGTAGAAAACACCCTTTTATCACGGGTTCCGTAACTTATGGAATTAGGTCAAAAATGAAAAAAAAACCAATATATTTACCTTTTTGGCCCAAAATAAGATGTTTTAACTCTTGTGAATTTTTTCGAAAAATGCATATTTTTCGAGATATGGCCACTCTAAAATTCCTAAAAGTGTTACAGGCAGTTTTTCACGATAAATAATGTACTATATTTTTTGAAAACTTTTTTAAAATTTTCGTATGTAATATCACTAGTGCTTGAAATTTTATCGGTAAAATTTTTTCGAAAGCGTTGTTGCCTGGTAATATAAAGAGTGCAAATTGACAGTTTATTATCTGATTAAATCCCGACCGCTTTAGCGGGAGGGATTTAATCTTTGATAACAAACTGTCAATTTGCACGAGTTATATTAACCTTATGGCAACTTAGCTTGAGAAAAAATTTATAGATAAAATTTAGAAGCACGAGTGGTATTTGTGGAGAATATTTCACGAATAAATAATTCATTAAGTACATCTTCTATATTATGTTCAGTAATTAATTGTCTTCAGACGTTTCCTTGTTACTTTTTAGAGATTATTCACCTTTATCTTCAATTTCATCATTTACGTCACATAAAAATGCATTTCCAAAGCGACATCTAATAAAAACAAAGTAGGTTTAAATTATGACAATCAAGAAAAACAATATACGTTAAACCATAGGTACTGTAACTTATAAGACGAGTCATCACAACAAAGCACGCTTCGACCAATCACATTACGGGTATAATCACACAAATTGCATAATACCCAAGAACAGTACACTACTATTCTTGCGTATTACCAATCTATCGCTTTTACGTTGGCTGCGGCTCAGATGATATGGTACCGCCATCTAGTAACGCTAGCTTAACTTAACTGGCCTAAACAGTGAATTGAAAGTGTTTATTAATATATATTTATGTATTTAATCCTCGTTTCCAATTTGAGAAGTCTAATAGTTAAGTTAAAGTTTACTTGTTTAAGTAGACAGACTTTAAGTACAACGAATTATAATGTATATAGTGATACTGCAGAGTTTTGATTTTCCAAATAAATGTTAGCTGCTTTGTGATGATTGATGAATTACCATACGTAAGTACCTACATTTGTGTATTTATCTTGAAATAACTGATTTGTCTGCTTCGTAGATATTTATATTTAATTTTAGTCCTGAAAATTATTTTGTAATTACGTTAGGTACCTATTAAGCCATTGAAAGCTGTGTATAACTTGTCTCGAACCTATATAAGTTCTACACAGCTGGCTTTTTAGGTTATTAATACCTACAATACTACAATTTACAATTTACGTTAACAATTAGTAATAAGCTAGAGACGATATTTATAGATAACATTTAAAAGCACGATTTGTCCTATTTGCTGAAAACATTTCACGACACAAAACGTCAAAAAAATTTTCGCAATATTTGCTGCTGCAGCGACCTAAAAAATTAGAGCGACAAACTTTGCATGTTGGTACTGTCAAAAGCTTGAATTATCACTAATAATGACGTTTGATTGGTGCAGTGTTGTGAAAAAACGGGCTCTCATTGGCTACAGCGTTAATGAGTGAAATAATCAATTTAAGAATTATAACTACTGAACCTTTAAAAATGGTATAACTATATAGGTTTCATATTTCTTTATAATAATATATACAAATCACGCTAATATTTCGAATTTTCATGTATTTTTCAATGTGCAAAAGTATGGTACATCATTTTTCGTGAAAAACTGCCTGTAACTCGGAAAATTAGCAAGTCACAAAAAAAAATTCCAAGAGACAAAAAATGTTTAAAAGGCCGCATTGCGTACATCTGAATTTTTAAAAATTTTTAAATTACATATTTTTAAAGTGCTACAAGAAAGGGGTAGTTTTTCATGTTTTTCCGGAAAAACTCGGCGAAAACGCACTTTACAGAAAAGTTGCAAATAAAAAAATCTTGTATTTCGATGATACATTCATCTGAATTTTTTCAGATTTTTTTTTCAACTTTTTGCCCTCCCCCCACTTTTAGGAATTTTAAAGTGGCCATATCTCGAAAAATATGCATGTTTCGAAAAAATTCATAAAAGTAATAACATCTTATTTTGGGCCAAAGAAGGTAAATATATTGGGTTTTTTTCATTTTTGACCTAATTCTATAAGTTACGGAACCCGTGATAAAAGGTGTTTTCTACCCCTTCTGATTATTTCCTACTCTAATCTTTTTTTTCAACTTTTTTTATTAACGTCATTACAAACACATTGCACAAGGTTTCATCAAAACCCATTCATTAGCACTCAAATTACCGTTGAATGGACTATTAGTTTAAATACAAAAAATCTAAGGGACTATTGTACTTAATATCAAAAATACTAAAAACCAGAATTAAATATTATTAATTATGCTTTAAGATTATTATTTTTTGTTTCTATTGCATGAAAGCAAAGAAATTATGCAGTTAAGTTAATACAAGTGTCGCCACATTGAAGTCGTCATTTTAAGTTTCTTAATTTTGTTCATAAGCGATCATAAAAATGTTTTATACCACATTTCAAAAATAGACCACCATTACATTTTTAAAATGATAGTTTTCCCCGAGGTTTTTCCATTTAGAGATTGTTTCCACTTTCCACTCCTTGGGAATAGATATCGGAACCGTAATATAAACTGAAGATGGTGTTTACTGCGAAAATCAGCCACAGAAAATATGATTACATATGACAATTATTCCTAAGTTTTGCATCTTTTTTTTATCTCTACCAAGATATCAATTGAAAAGTCTTATTCTTCTGGCGATAACCAAAGCTTAAAAAAATTTTCAATTAGCAGATAATATTACTGATAAAACAATCCCCGTCTATTTTGATTTTATTTCATGCCATTTTACTAAATTTACGTTTTTAATAATTGTTTATGTTTATAGATATTTTAAAACACAAGTAGGTATTCATATTAAAATCAATTGTGACTAATATTTGTAGGAGTCTAAGGTAGTCTCGGAAAGTACAAGCAATAGTCAAGCTTGGCTTCAAGCTCTATAGACAAAAATATGTTGCAGGTATAAAATAATGTATCAACAAAAATTACCATTTTCGGTCATATCCAAACCAACTACATTCTTAAAATTCCTTGAAAGTTCTTCTATATTTTAAGGTCGACTTGAACAGATCTTCCGTCGTATTTAAATAACTTGACTGAATTAGAGGTTACCTTGTATCAATTATTATTTGGTTTAAATTTTAAAATATCTTACTATGTTTATTTTAGTTACCTATATGGAGAAGAAAATTGCATACCACAAATAAGTATCAAACAAATCGGAATGTAAGTACTCGTGTATGTATTTTTGGTGGTATATTTGGGTATAAATTTAAATTTGGTACATTTATAGTATACATTCAATTCAGGTGATTTACGAGATACAAGGATGATCGATAGAGCTATGCAAAATGCTTTAGGTAAAAAAAAATTCTTAACAACTTTAGAGTAAATTCTGCAGTATACATAATCATCAGTTTTGTCATCTCCAGGTGGTGCCATGGTTGGCGACACGTGTTTTGGTCAGGGTTGGCAAAAACCCGGATTTTTGTAGAAAAACCCCTGGGTAATGGGCGTTTGCTGGTTTTTATACTTTCATCGAGCATTATTACTTGCCGCGCCATCTGTACCTGAACAGAAATAATCGAAATAATTTGCAATTTGTACAGGTCAGGCTGGCGGTCTTTAAACTAAAAACCGCTGCCCAAGGAATCACTACTTCCACATCCAGATTTTCTATCCAAGTCATTCACAACGAAAAAAAATTGTATGTGGAAATAATTGTTGATGGAACTTTAATAATATAATATTTGAAATCGTCTAACCCAAAAACCCATAAAACAATACCCCACATCGGTAGAGGAGTGGGGGTGGTAGTGGGGGTGGATGAAATAAAACAATATTTTGAGGTTTCTAAATCACATTTTTTTTCATCCCCTTTAAAAATGGGGTGGGAGTGGTAATGGGGGTGGCTAATGCCAAACATTTTTTGAGACCTTAGCTTCTCTTGTGTATACTACATACCCCCCAACCCTTCGACGGAACAAGATGAAAATATAATCTAGTTCCAGATCTCGTTAAAGTACATATGTGTACCAAATTTCAAGTCAATATCTTAAACGGTTCCAGAGTAAACGTGCCCACAAAAAAAGTTACAGACAGACCGACAGACAGAATTTTTTTTAGCTCAAACTTAAAATCTCGACGTTTCATGACATTCTAAGCCTATCTGAACAATAAAAATTTTTAAAAAATTTTTTGTCGTTACTATACTTCCACTGGATGTGGAAGTAAAACTAAACATAACATAACATAACGAATTATTGTGCCCTTGTAAAAGCAGCAGAGGTAAGTGAATAATATAACAAAAATAACCCAGGTCCCACCTAAATCCTAAATCAGAAAGTTAGTTAATCAGTATTGGTATAATTTTTACAACTCTTTCGTGCAGAAAAGTTGCATTATTTAATATTTTTTTATCAGAATAGAGTTTGGGTTTTGCTAAAAAAATTTTGTCAAAAACCCACGTGGGTTTTTGTTGGCTGGGTTTTTGTGTGCCAACCCTTGTTTTGGTGTGCCATTTTATTTGCTACATTTTTTCATTATTTTTGATATCATTGGCAATAAGGAGATTGATCTACAGTTTGACACTTCTTTAGTATCACTTTTCATGAAATAGGTATGACTACTGTCTGCTTTAAGATGCAGCAGAATTTACCTTGTTTAAATTCTTTTATCAGTTTAGGCGCAGCTATTATGATTAAGTGTTTAATAAATTTTATAATGTCCATATCGAATCAGTTGATATCTTGACTATTTATTTCTTAAGGAATTTATTATATCACGTACCGCTATATAGGTAACCTCATCGAGATCAATTTTGTTAGCAAGAACAGATATATTTTCCAACATAAGGGAACTGTGTCTATGTTCTATATCTTGAACATATTGTGAGTGACGCTAACATAGAAATCGTTAAGAGATATCTGGTGCAGTATCGTAAGCTTCAACAATTTCTAAAGAAATGCCCTCATGGTATTGATAATGTTTCACAAGCATTTAGCAGAATTTTTCTATTATTTAATACAGTTATCATTTGCATTTTTGGCAGTGGTAATATCCTTCTTAATTTTTTTTTCTTCTCTTCTCTTTTTTTTTCTTTCTTGAGTTGGATTTCGTTTATATATCGTGTAGGAAGTGAAGCTGTGTTCTTATATTCTTTAACAAGTTATTAAACCAGTTTACCAAATACCATATTTGATGTCATATGAAAAATTAAAAATCTTAAAGGAGTTTTGATCAAGACCTGAAGAATTTCTCATTAATTAGGTATGTTAGCAAAAGAAATCTAATTTAAAAACTGAGTCATAATGACACTAGCAGTTTTTACAAAACCTGACATTAAAATACAGGAATTTAATAAACAGTAGAACTAGAGTTACTATAAACCAACCCTGCCTTTCTAATAAATATATTTATTATAGAAAGGGTTCGCTCAAGTCATAGTGGCTGTAGATAGTGCAATATAAGGTGCCAAGAATCTTTTTATTATTTTTATTTAAATGTAGACTATAAAGCTATCCCACATAAAAATATACCACGTATATGATGGAGTTGATTTTAGTCTATCAGATGCATTTAGGCAAATGGAATTCAGGATTCTTATATATGTAGGCATAATAAATATCAAGAAACTGAACACGTATATTCACCTATTAGATATATGCATATTATGCATTAGGCCATAAAGGTAGTTTTTTTGAGAATACCACCAAAGGAAAGTAACCAACCTGTAGTTTTTGAGTATGCCCACAATGATGACAGCAATATGAAAAATAGTCTGGTAGAGCTGGCATAATTTTCAAACTGTCACAACTACTACTATATTCGTCCACTAGCTTGCGATAATTAACTCTAACAGATGGAGTGCTTTTGCTCAGTCTCCCCATATTCACATGCACAACCCTGTTGTTTTTTTCCTTCTCGCCGTACACAAAAATATCACACACACATCACTGTCACATGCACGTTTTTTAAAAAATAGCTAATAGAACCGTATGGTACGCTTTAGTCAACGGTACTCGAAGTACTGAAGAGTAGGCTTCCTCTTTGAGAGCAGAGTGTAGTGCGGGTCAGGTACTTGTAGTCGATAAGGGGGCGGACTCGCCCATTGTGAACGACCAGATGGTGCCAATGGATAAGTTTCATTGGTTCTCATCGTTGCATGCGATATTCTGTGGGACCCTTTTTAATTATTTTTCCTCATTGTGTTTTAAATAGTAAAGGAAATATTGTATCACTTCATGTCGCATGTGATTATAACGCAGTGATAACTTCGTTAAGTGGATATTGTGACATGATTTATGAGCATTTCCGCTAAAATTATTAGTTTATTTTTACTTCAGGTATGCACAGGGTGTTTAAGAGCACTGTGCCTTTAATACATCACCGGCGATTTTATAATACTCCTATAATAATAATTGTGTATCGGCTAGTATATTGATTAGTAAACTAAAATATAACTTTTCTACGAACAGTATTAGCTTATAGAATCTAATCTAAAAGACCGACAACAACTTGTGTCCTTCAAAGGAAGAAACTCAGATCTTAGATCCGTTACTTATGGAGTACCTCAAGGATCAGTGCTAGGTTCTTTGCTAATCATAGTCTATATTAATGATATATCAACTAGTGACCTCAGCATTGACTTCATCATGTTTGCTGATGATACTACTGCAATCAACAAAAATGTAAACACATTAAAAATATCACTAGCAGATGCACAATCGAAGGTTACAAATTGGTTCCATGCCAATCAATTATCAATAATCCCCAAAGTGTAAAATTTCTTGGAATTTATTTAGATCAAAGACTAACTTGGTATAATCATGTAGATATTGTTTGCAATAAGATATCATCATCCATATATGCACTGCATAATCTATCAAAAATAGTATCCAGATCTGTTTTAGTAACAGCATTTCATGTCCTAATTCAAACAAAAATATCTTATGCAATATTGGCATGGGGTCATGCGTCCTGTGTCAGTAGAGTTTTTAAACAAAATCAAAAGCGGGAATAAATTATTATGATCTTAAGATGTTTAATCTTTTGCCTCCTACCGTGAAGGAATTGTCACAAATAAAATTTAAAACTGTGATGAAAAACTATCTAATTGAAAAATGTTTTCATTCTACTGATGATTATTTTAATAACAATTTTAGTAATATAAGTATATAAACTTGTTTTTAATATGTATTGTATAAACTTATAACGTTTTTTTTAATCTGTCCTGTACTGACTTGTGTAAACCAATGGTAATAGCACCAATAAACTTACTTACTTAGTTAATAATAAAGAGTCTTTATTGAAAAAAGCAAATACACACGGGTAATTGTAATACCAACCGTTATCGAAAAAACTCGCTTCAAAATGCATTTTTGCTATTTCTTGACTTGAAGTAAACGTTCACGCTACCTTGTTGAATCGAAAATAATTGTCTATAGAAGCTTGTAAATGATTCGTATTGCATGTTTAACTCGATTCAAAATGTGCTTTTACTATCCGATGACATTAATGCTTTAATTTCGTCGAATCAAAAAAAGTTGTTAACAAAAGTTCCTAGTTAGGACTTTCTGAGACGAAATGGTCTCTTGAAAATTTTTCATAAGCCAACCATTATCGAGAAAACTCGATTCAAAATGAGTTTCTACTACTATCTCATGATTTGAAGTAAACGTTCACTGTACCTTGTTGAATCGAAAACAATTGTCTATATAAGCTTGTGAATGATTCGCGTTGCATGTTTAACTCGATTCAAAATGTACCTTTGCTATGCGATGACATGGTCGAATCAAAAACAGTTGCTAACAAAAGTTCCTAGTTAGAACTTTTTGAGGCGGAAAGGTCTCTTGCAAATGTCTCGTAAAACCAACCGTTATCGAAAAAACTCGCTTCAAAATGCATTTTTGCTATTTCATCACTTGAAGTAAACGTTCACTCTACCTTGTTGAATCGAAAACAATGGTCTACCTAGGGTAGCTTTTACACATAACTCCAAATGCATAAGAAATTGAATTTATAACTTATATATGCTAGGGAAACACTTAACCTACATAAAGCTAATCCTACCATTATCACCTACTTAGTGGGCCTCAGTATCAATGCGAGCAAAACAGTTTTTGTTCCGTTTACTAAAAGGAGAAAACTAAGTTCAAGATCCTGTGCTAAATAGAACAGTGCTGAACTTTTCCAGTGAAGTTAAATCTAGGAGTAATTCTGGATCAAAAGACTTACTTGGATCTAGAAAGAACACTTGCCAAAGCCACTGCGGCTATGGACGTGCCGCTGGTTGTTCGGTAAGATTTGGGGTCATAAACCGAAAATGATCTACTGACCCTACCTCTCGGTTGTGAGGCCCATGGTCACCTATGCATTATTTGTGTGGTGGCAAAAAACTGAAGAAAAATGAACATAAGGAAAGTTGCAAAAGTTGCAACGCCTTGCCTGCTTGGGGATTATAGGAGCAATGCGCTCGTTTCCCACAGCAGCTATATACCTACTTCCTCTACATCTGCATGTAAGGAAGGAGGCAGTATATAGTACCCAAGGCTACAGCAGGTATTCTCTTTCAAACCAGGCGATCATCTGGTTGGTCACTTTAGGATTCTGTAGTCAATTGAATTGGAATCGATGACCAAACCCACGACTTAATGCTAATCAAGCGATACTTTGACTGTCCGTTTGATGTGCGAGCCGTCAGGTGAGCAGATTCAAAGTCCTACAGTTGGAGAAGGTACACAGATGGATCGAAGATGGCAGAAGGCGTTGGCGTGGCTTAGCGAGGCCTAACTGCAGGCTCAGACTCCAACCACCCTCCAAGCAGAAATCTATTCTATAGACCTATGTGTTCAGGAATGCATAAAGGCATTCGAGGGGCAAAGATCTACATACTTTCAGACAGCCCACCCTAACTAACTAACTGTCCGTCCACCCCCCACCCCCCCCCCCCCGATCCTTGGGGATGATGTTTCCAGATAAATGATTCAGCTCTTAAAATAAAATATAAAATTCAATATAAAAAGTAAATAACACCTCATTCGCTTTCAAATTCACTATCGCTGTGTCCCGATACATCAAATATTTCTTTCAAGTCTCCTTCCTCTATTGCTTCATTTATGATATCGTTATCATCCTCACTTTCGTTTATTATGATTTGGTTTGGAATCATCTGAAGAATTTCAGGAAGCGATTGAGGCAGTATATTATCTGCTGAACACCAAAGAGGTTCTCCATTTTCTTGCCATCCATAATCATTCCAAGGCATTGGAATATTGTGAATACCTTCGTTGAATAATCGCCAAATACGCGTTTGGTAAACTCTCCTTTTAATATGCTCGATAAAGCAAGCTCTTGATGGTGGAATCGAAGAAAAATCAACTTTAGTGTGTCAATTGATAAAGACAAATCTTTGTCACCACATTTCTGTCTAATGGCAATTAGTAAATGAATGAAGGCCCAGTAATGTCGAACATTTTTGAGGTCCATACTCTTCTGTACTCTTCTGCTAATGCGGATATGTTAATAAGCTTTCTTTTATTGCCAAATCTGGTGTCAAAGAGTAATTTACATTTAATTTTATTGGAATGAGCCAGCAGAATTCAAAAGATGTCACTATCAACACTTTTAACCCTAATCTGTACATAACCCATTGTTACCGTTTTCGAGATAAATGTCTGCAAATTATAATATTATTTTTTTTTTTTCAGTTTATTTTAGTTTTTGTAATGTTAATAATATAAAGTTATATTATACGCCTTACAATAATTGTCAAAGTTATTCCCTCTAAATGATTTACCGATATATGAATTTCCATGTTTTTTTAATTTTGGACTCATTTATCTGGAAAATGGTAATTCCTATCAAAATATTGTATAGGAACAAAATTGTAGAAAATTTTATGCACGTTGTTTTTTGTGAAAAGTTTTTGTCCATCTTTTTTAGTTTTTGTTTTTTTAGGACATGTCTTAAATTGTTCCTTAGGCTTTAATCTTTATGAAAAACATTGTCCTCAAGGATCGGGGAGCACGTACAGCTAGGGAGGGCTCCCCGACTATATTGGAGTGAACGTATTACATTTAAGGATTATTTTCATATTCCGGTTTTGAAATTCTTGTAATTGGAAAATGTCGATCAGGTTAATAAAATTCCTTACAGTTGAGCAGAAGTCAAAATGTGATTTAATAATAGTGTTATAAACTGTAATTTTGATGTAGATAATAGATGGTGTGAAATTCTTGAGAAAAAATACGTTATTCTACAATTTTTTTTTATACATGCAATGAAAATGACTTGAGAATGTTGATGCATTGTGTATTTTGAATCCTATTTCATTTTTGTGACAGATTTAATATTTTGGCCATCGATTGATAAGTTGTAGGAGATAATATTAATTTTACCCTGTTTAAATTTAGTTGCTCATACCGTTGCCTTTAACATTGGTTTTATCTATATCCAGTTTAAATTTATTCGTATTAAAATATTTGTTTACTTTAGCCAAAACAAGATTGATGTTGTCTGTTGCATCCACTATACTAATAATGTATCATCTGCAAATAAGTCGATAGCATCACAATCTATAAATAAGTTGATTAATATATAATGAATAAAAGTGGATCTAAAATACTTCCTAGAGATACTTCAAGTTCACTATACATTTAACTAGAAAAGGAGTAACCTAACTTGCTTTCTGTTAGAAAAATCTTCCGGAATCCAGTTTAATACATTTTTTGAATCCCATTAAATTTCTAACTGAAGAATAAGAATATTACGGTTAATTGTTTCAAATGCTCTACGCAGGTTTAAGAATACGGCACTATATAATTAACAAGATGAATATAAAGTTTTTAAATTTTGTTAGTGTTAGTTGTAAGGGATTTTAACAGATACTTTGGAGAGCTGCAGCTTCTCAAAAATGCAACTCGGTGAAGAGATAAGTTAGGTAAAATTCTCAGTTTTTAACCTCATCTATACGTAGTAGTCATATGCCCACTTATTTACAAGACACTCTATATATGCATATCAGTTCACATAATTGTCATTTTAATCGCAAGCAATGCCAAGATTGGCCTCTTAATATCCTAACTATTAAAAAAATCTTTGTAATAGTTCTCGCATAAAAAACCTACCTATTTATTCTCGCCTTCAAAAAGCAACACCTGGCGCCCAACAAATTGGAAAACGATGTGATTATACTGATTACCATTCACATTGTTATATATCTCACCTTTCACATCTTTAGGAAACAACAGCCTCAGCCATGCACATACACAAGAGCCACGCAGTGTGACTTCTTGCGATCTTTATTCCGTTAATTAAAAAATCACATCCTTAAATCACCCTGCGACAGCGGCCCTCGACAGATTAAAGGACATCCTCGAATTGTCATTAACCACCTGCTCCATTAAATGTTTTTGTCAAAGTTTTGTGAATAACTCCGAGTATTACGTGAAATAAACACCAATCATGGCGGATGCACAAGAAGTTCGGCTGTCTTCGGTCACCAGTGACAACATTCCATTGGCGGCTGCGGAGCTCAGAGCCGGACTGAACGGAATTCATTTCAAATCTGACACTTAAAACATGAGTAGTAATGAACTGTTCAGTAAATAATTCCATTTTGTTTAATAAAACTCTCAGTCAGCAAATTTTGCAAAGTAAACAAATATGTTCAGTAAAATAACACATTCTGCACGGTTAAAAAATTAAGGATCAGTAATTCATGCACAGTATTTTATTAAATTTGCTATAGTGTCATGTGCAATAAAATAATATCAGAAAAATATTTATTTCATTCCAATTTGCCCAGTAAAAGTAATACATGTTCAGTATAAACGACTTGGACCCTAGGGTCATAAGCCCGTGGTGTAGCCTTTAACCAAGGATTATTTTTGTCACTTATTGCATCTGATTCTATTTTTTTTCCAATTTGTCGTCTATTTTTAAAATTCCATACATTCTACACAATTCATGTTATCTGTAGTCCCATTTGGCGAGTTTGTAAGTACTAAAATTATTCAATCATATCTAACCAACAGACAACAAATGGTCCACTATAATGACATGAATTCTAACTTAAGTTCTATCAGATATGGAGTGCCACAAGGGTCAATACTGGGACCGTTGCGGTTGAGAAACATTCTCATCTACGTAAACGATATAGCTAATTGCCTTCCAAAGAGTGATATAGTTTTATATGCAGATGATACGACTATTCTGGATGAGCATAACAACTTAGAACAGCTTTTAAAAATGAATAAAACACAATCGGAGGCCTCCTCATGATTTACACTAAATCAACTACATCTCAATGAAAGTAAACTATGAAATGCATATACACTAAAACACTGTGATTTTGATAACTCGTCGTCAGTTAAATTTCTTGGAATACACCTAGACTCCAGGCTTTCTTGAGAAACATATAGAACAAAAACAAAACAAAAAAACTCTCCAAAAATATTTACGTTATAAGAAATTTATACCCTATTGTAGACAGTTCAGTTATACTAACTGCTTACTATGGTCTATTGTCTAATATGTGTTATGCAATAATAGCTTGGAATAATAGCTTGGGGACATTCATCCCATGCCGAGCGTAAACTTCAACGGCGTGCAATAGAGCTATCAGAGGATCCAGAGTATCGTGTAGATATAAAAGAAAAATTTATCGAATTAAAAATTCCCACTTTCTCTTGTGTATGCGCTGAAATGTTTACTATAGATAAGAGACAATATTCATCTATTCAACTATCACAATGATATTCACCACCACGATACAAGAAATAATACAATGACTGAAATAGAGTTTCACCGAGTAAACAAAACAAATTCTCTACAACTATTATGCAACTAAACTATACAATAAACTTCAAACTATATTAAATACTTACCTGCTAATCAATACAAAGAGAGAATAAAAACATACCTTACTAAAAGGTCATTCGGGCGAGCATAGAGGCGACTTCAATGTGAATATCAGTCGATATTCCGTTGAAGCAACGTCGAGCGCGGTTAGTACTTGGATGGGTGACCCATCTTGGGAAATACAGTGTATACGCGGAAGCTACGTAATTTCAGACGAGGATTACGTAGTAGATATACCATCCTTCGGAGGGGATGTAAAGCAGGCGGTCCCTTGTCTATTAAATGTTAGGCAAGTAAAAGATCCCCTACTCTTCTTAGGGGAAGAGGTTCGGCAAAATTTCCAGGTTGGGGGTAGCTCGTCTCTTGGCGTCGGTGATAGGCCCTGTTAGCGGAAATAGGCCGACGTTAAATAAATAGATTGAAAAAAAAAGGCCATTCTATTCTTTGAATGAAATGTTAAATGAGTTCCACGTTGATTAATGCACCTATTTTATTTTATATACTTATGTCTGTAGATTTTTAAACTGTAGTTTGTTCTATGTGTTTAGTATTGTTAGTATATTTTCTATTTAAAGTTTTAATCACAATTTTTGTATTTCTAACCAATAATTTTACATATAGATATTAGGTAATGTCTCTGTTGTTGATGAATGTAAACGATTTGTGTATTACCATGATCTTTTAATAAATAAATAAATAAATAAATAAATAAATAAATAAATAAATAAATAAATAAATAAATAAATAAATTAATAAATAAATCTCCTTGTGGGTATCTATTTATTGAACATTTACTACTGATGTACTGACCATTTATTATTTTTGTATTAAACATATATTATTTTACTGAACATTTATTTTTTCAATTAAAGAATTATTATTTTCATTGAACATTATGATGTTCACCTATGATTCGTACTAAACTTATAATAATTTCATCAAGCTAAGGGATGAAGGTAAATGTTTGAAAACAAAATTGAACCGCCTTCAAAAAAAATCGCAAAAAATGTATGAAAAAAAAAAATTTCATCGTCACTTTGAAGGTGGTTCGATTTTTTTTTCAATTTTTTTTTCTGTTTGTTATCAACTTTTGAGATCGTTAAGATAGTAGTAAAACACCACTATTAGAAATTAATAATAATAACTGGCTTCGAAATTCAGTCTGTGAAAACGTTCGTCTGTTTGTCTGTCCGTCTGTCTGTCGGTCCGCCACTTTTCCTGAAATGCAAAGTCTAATTGTATTGAAAAGATCGTGAACTAGAGAAGAACCCTGTTGGTTTTTAATAAAATCGATATGTAAATAAAAAAGTTAATAATTTTGAGAAATGGTCTCCATAACTTTTATGTTATGTAATTGTTAAAATCTACTAATAGAGTTTGTTTATTGAATTTTATTTTTAAAACTAGATTAATAATTGTGCTCGTGTCTACGTTCGCGTGGACCCCCCACTGTTTCTCCCATTATCCTAGAATATCCCTCCCTTCACTTCACCATCTTCTCCGCTACCTTCTCCCACTTTCCCACGGTCTTGTCCCACTTTGTCTTCACTTTTCCCACTATTTTTCCACATTAAGAGGATCGAATTCAGTTTTCGGCGAA
This sequence comes from Rutpela maculata, assembly GCA_936432065.2. Taxonomy (NCBI): domain Eukaryota; kingdom Metazoa; phylum Arthropoda; class Insecta; order Coleoptera; family Cerambycidae; genus Rutpela; species Rutpela maculata. The sequence continues at coordinate 168,522,706 of OW386289.2, read as the reverse complement.
CAAAAAGTCACATTCATCGAGCCATAACTCGGTTCGTATTGCATCTAGAGAAATAAAAAAAAAATCAATCGATTTGTTATTTTATAGGCTTCATTTTTGCTTATAATAATTTTGTTGGTAAATCGTAAAGTTTTCGAGTTATTAGTATAAAATTGTTCTAAAACATGCATCTTTTAGATGAAAAATCAACATTTTCAATCAAGAATAACTCAAAAAGTATTGACTCATCGAAGAAATTGCATAAAACACTTATGCTTAGAATTCATTCCTCTATCGATTTCTGCAGTTACTTTGAATATAATAATTTCCACCCCCGAGAAGGAGTGGCATCCACCTCTAGGGTAAAAACGTCAATTTGTAATCCATAAACATTTTAGTATTAGGTTTTAGCAACACAATGCAAAAAGTTTCATTAATGTTGATTCATAGGAACCGGGTTCCTAGGTAAAAATCTAAAGGCACTCCACTATATTAAGTTATTTGGATAATTCTGAACAACTTTTATTAGTAAAATTTTCTGAGCGAAAAAAATGCGGTATTTGAATTTCTTAATTTATTTTGGTATTGCAAGTGGTTTGCATTTGAAGTGGGCGAATGTTTTTTTAGGCCATAAGTAGATCCTTAATGTGTTCTAACATTGAGGAAAATTCGATTCATAAAAAAAATAATAAAAAAAGTCCTAAGAATGTCATACTCTTAAGTGCGCTACTTTGTATATATAGCCAAATAATATATGATCCAGACCTCCAGGAGCTCAAGTTGCTGTGATGTGTCTGTTAATAAAATGAAGTGCGACATACTGTTTTATATTAGATAAGATTTGTTTCAAGATTATGTCGCCATTTGCTTTACGGTGCAATGCATTTGCGAGAGCCCTAACAAATTGCAACTGTATACAGACTATCATCATAAGTTTAAATGAACGTAAGTGACTTTTATTTGATCTTCAGTTGTGTTAGGTAATAGTTGATATATGTCTTGGATGTGAATACTCTTATTAGTATATTCTTTTTGTGTAATACTTTGTTTGATTATTTTGGCAATAGCATACTTAGAAGACCACGTTAAATACATATTTATTTTCCAGTGAGATATCAATGAGGAGCAATTTACGCAGTCATATTTATTGTGAGATACGGCTTTAGAGCTTCTAGCGAGTTCTTTATAATTTTATGTAATATTTACCTTGGTCATTTTTTGAAGAATATTGCTTTGACTTTGTACGTTATATGTATAATAAGCTGAAGCAGCTCGGTAAAGTTTCACAGGTAAATAATAAATTAATAATAGGATTCGATGTCTCAAGCCCATGTTGTCAAACTGTTCGAGAATTTGTGTGATCAGTTTCGTCAATGGTATCAACATTCATACAATTTTTTTCATACACCAATCACTGTAGCTAAAACCGCCATCAAGACCTCAACATGTACAGAGATTAATGCAGTCCATCTGCACCTTCAAGGTGATAAAAACTACAGACCACCAAGATGGCAAAAACCTCTGCGTGGCCTACTGTAGCACTAGATCTTTCATTTTCTACTTCCACATCCAGATTTTCTATGCAAATCACTCACAACGAAAAAATTTTGCATGTAGAAATAATTGTTTATGGCACTTTAATAATATAATATTTGAAATCCTCTACCCCAAAAACCCATAAAACGATACCCTACATTGGTAGTGGGGGTGGATGAAGTAAAAAGATATTTTGAGGTTTCTGGTTCTTGTACACACTAAATCATAATTTTTTTTCATCCCCTTTAATAATGGGATGAAAAATGGTTATGGGGGTGGCTAATGCCAAAATTTTTTTGGGACCTTAGCTTCTCTTGTAAATACTAAATACCAATTTTATGAACTCTTACCTGCTTGATTTACCTATTTACCCCAAATTTACCCCAATTTACCCCCAACCCTTCGACGGAACAAGATGAAAATATAATTTATGTCTAGATCTCGTTAAGGTACATATGTGTACCAAATTTCAAGTCAATATCTCAAACGGTTCCAGAGTAAACGTGCGCACAAAAAAAAGTTACGGACAGACCGACAGACATACAGACAGATATTTTTCGCTCAAACTTCTCGACGTTTCATGACATTCTAAGCCTATTTGAACAATAAAAACTTTTAAAATTTTTTTGTCGTTACTATACTTCCACTGGATGTGGAAGTAAATTAATTAAAGTAATTTCCCTCTCTGTTCGTTCGGCGATTGCTATGCGACCTTTAGCTCTTCTACATGAGTCTCGCATTCTTAAACATCGACATAGCCTCACTATAAATTAAATGACATTCCCAAAGCCTAGAGAGAAATAAAAGAGGCGTTTATACCACAGGCAGAAAAGCGATCTATAAGCTTGGCTTTTCTCCTGAAAACACTGAAGAAAATCCTAAATGAGGACTTAAAGAGCGAAATCCTAAAAGCACACCTCAAAAGACGTGTTTGTGGCCTTAAAGGTAGCCTTTTGCGTATTCATAGACATATAGAGTGAGCTTTTGATAAAACCTCCTATGAATTGATAACAGGAAAGCAGAGAAGAGAGGGTTTGAGCATCAAACAAAAAGGAGGATTTATTCCATGCTACATAGTCGAAGAATAACGATCGAAACGAAAAGTTATTCGGAGACAGTACTTGCCATCAAAGGATGCTATTACCCTTGCTATAGATTCCAGTTGTCGATATTCCTATCACGAATTTGTCTAAGGTTATGCCGATGACATAATAGTTACTATAAGTGGCAAAAATGATAGCATCCTAATGAAATTTACTTCCAATCTTATCAAAAATGGTGCTTTGAAGAAGGCTTAAAAATCAGTCCAAGCAAAGGTCTTAATACCATTCACTAAAAGTAAGAAGCTCCCTATAACAACTCCAACGCTAAATAGTAAGCAAGTTGACTTCAGCAGTGAAGTAAAAGATCTAGATATAATTCTGGATCAAAAATTAATTTGGAACATATACCTGACAAAGGTTACCGAGAGGCCAACAATGAATTTTTGGACATCATAGATTCTTTGCTAAAACTTAAGGTCTTAAAACAAGAAAGATCTACTACTCATACTTGACCCTTGTTACACTCTTACTCGCCTACGTATCACAGGTATTATGGATAAAAACAAGAAAAAATTTAACAAAACAAGTTATTAAAATTGCAATGGTCTGTGGAATCACAAGCGCAATGCGCACGTCTTCAACAGCAACAATGGGACAGTTTCAACCAGCTCCCTTTACATATTTACGTAAAGAAGGACGTAGCTCTCAGCCATTACAAACTGCATTTTAATGAGGAATTAAAACCGGGAGATCTGGTTGGTCGTTTGACTAAATGAACTTCAGTTAAATTGTATGACCTAACCACAGGACCTCACACCAGTTAGGTTTAATCTTGAGCAAACTTTTGAGGTGGTAATCTATAACACTTAAGTATGAAGCTTTGGAGGACCACAATTGGAAAGACGTTAGCGCGCTCGCTCGTTCATAGATACTAAGAGTAATTAATATCCATTTTACTTCCACTGGATGTGGAGTATAGTAACGACAAAAAAATTTTAAAAAATTTTTATTGTTCAAATAGGCTTAAACTGTCATGAAACGTCGAGATTTTAAGTTTGAGCCAAAAAAAAACTTCTGTCTGTCTGTCTGTCTGTCTGTCTGTCTGTCGGTTTGTCGGTCTGTCTGTAACTTTTTTTGTGGGCACGTTTACTCTGGAACCGTTTAAGACATTGACTTGAAATTTGGTACACATATGTACTTTAACGAAATCTGAAACTAGATTATATTTTGATCTTGTTTCGTCGAATGGTTGGGGGGTAAATTGGGGTAAATTTGGGGTAAATGGATAAATCAAGCAGGTAAGAGTCCATAAAATTGGTATTTAGTATACACAAGAGAAGCCAAGGTCTCAAAAAAATTTTTGGCATTAGCCACCCCCATTACCACCCCCACCCCATTATTAAAGGGGATGAAAAAAAAATTGTGATTTATTGTATGTACAAGAACCAGAAACCTCAAAATATTTTTTTACTTCATTCATCCCACTACCACCCCCCTATCACCACCCCCACCCCACTACTGATGTGGGGTATCGTTTTATGGGTTTTTGGGGTAGAGGATTTCAAATATTATATTATTAAAGTACCATAAACAATTATTTCCACATACAAAGTTTTTTCCTTGTGAGTGACTTGAATAGAGAATCTGGATGTGGAAGTAGTGATTACTTGGGCAGCGGTTTTTGTGCTTATTTTATAAAAAACTTAACTAAGCCATCTTCTAGGTTTTACAACTTTTGTACTATTTGTAAAATCGACTAAACAAATTTATTTTTTGTTATTAGTAAACTTTGCAAATGATAATTATTCCTTTGGACAATAACGTATATCTTGCTCTCTCTTTCTCTAACATCGGCTCTCCCTCTTCTCTTTATGAGCAATTCAAGTGCAATGCTAAATTTGGTGTACTGTATGAACGATATATCTTTTTAAGGGTTCGACAACATTGATTCGGAATAAAGACTAACTGTTTTCATGATTTTAGTTACAATTTGTTTTATTTATTATCTCTGATTCTTTTTCTCTTGGCGTATAAGCCAGATTACATTTAAAAACGTTAATCCTACCTGCGATTAACGTTTCAAAAAAACTAAATTAGTGAGTGGAATTAAAAGCTGAATATTCCTAGTAATTTCTATGAAACAAGAAGCGAATATAATTCGCGTTGCCCGGCAATGAATATTTCCGTGTCACAGGGGCTACAAAGCTCCGTTTAATATAGCATCAGTCGTAATGGAAAGTCAACTACTTAGTATAAGAGGATTAGCGCTGCAAATGGACCGAAACTCCATCAATATTGACTCAACAGTTAGTTGGATGCACTACCTGTTTCGTTTTGAAAGAGAGTAGAAATAGCAGGAGCATAATTGACTTTTAAAAGAACTTTTATGAAAAATAGGTAAATATTTAATGAAGCCGAGTACAGTTTGTGGAAGTTATTATGGTAATTATTTACTTAACTGTTTTTAATGTGGTGTGTTGCGTCTCTATGAGGTTGGAGCTACTTTTATTTTTATTTCAAAGAAATCCTCCATGCACGCTACATGCTATTTTTAAATTTGTAGGCTTCTCGTGGGTTTACATTATATGCTAGAACCTGAATTGATTTAAGTATTTTTAATATAGTTGTTTTGCTTTAAAATGCTAAGAATTCTATCATGTAATTCAATACTCAGTATTAGCTAGAAGAGTAGTTGTTTTGATTGGTTCTCCAATAATGAGTGTTTTAAAGTATTTACCTAACTAGTATATTAGCTAGCCCAGATTAGGACAACAATATACAGACAGTAGATAATTTCATAATAAATAAAAAAGTGTGAAGAAGCTAAGGTCTCAAATCTTTACTACCCCTTCCCCCTAAAGGGGTCCAGAAAAATAAAATTTAATGTGTGCATAAGTATCAAAGGTCTCAAAATTTGTTTTGACATCAGCCCTCCCCTTTTAAGAGGTTTTACAAAAGATCTTTACAAAATTCTAATTCTAAAGATTGAAGTGAATGACTAATAAATTATATATTATATTATATACACTGCAGTTTTTAGCTTATTGGCAATCATCAGATAATATAATATTTGCCAATTGGGATAAATATTTCTGCTGAGGCTTGTTTCAATCAATTTTGTATGGCGCTGTTTGAAATAATGAGCATTGTATTTTGCAATACGTAGCGTATCTTTATTTAAATGTGCTGTTATAAAACTATCACCAGATATTTGATGTGTAATTATTTTTATAAAAGAGATTCTCAAACCTGAGCGTCTAGACAATAGTGTTTTGTATATTTAATATAATTTACCGATACATATATGTTACAAGGATTAACATTATGTAGGCAACAAAGAGTTGGTAAATGGTTTTACTGCATATTTTTGTAGTTCGTGTATCACTTTTCAATTAAGGATGTATTGTAGCAACAGATGCTGTTTTTTTTAACAACTGAACAGTTTAAAGAGCAAGTAGTTTTATATCATTTTAAAAAATCAGTTCTAAATACATGAGGGGCTCTGACAAAATCCCTGCCTTTATATTACATGTTTTTGCGAATATGCTAATTTGGCAATTCAATCTAATATATTTTCTTTAATACCTTTAAAATTTTGATAATAAACTAACATTTTCTTAGGAAAAAAATCGCATTATTGAATATCAGCTTCGCTTTTTCAAGGGAAGATCTCTTCAACCAATATTTTTGGTATAACTTAATATATATTTGATGCTGTCAACGCTAACTAACGAGATACTTCACACAGATTTTACTAAAGCATTTCACAGACTTGATCCAAAGTAGCAATCAATTTTCAAAGAATTTGTTGTTATTTTTCAAATCATATATTGACCATCATATTGAATACTGTGGTTAACGGTCTGCAGAATTTGCATGTACTTCAGGTGTACCTCAGGGTTATGTATTAGGCTCACTATTCTTCAGTATTGTCATTAGTGACATTACAGTTGTACGTTAGGAAGTAAAATGTTCTAGCTCTTAAGAATTTATTGCTTAGAAAATTCAGTGGTTATACATCCATCAACTTCAATATTCCAGGACATCGGTGTAACATTTGACGGCACATTATCCTTTAGTTTTCATATAAACACCGTCTCTAATGAAAGTTTTAGAACACTAAGATTTATAATACTGTATTCTCATAATTTTAACGACACTAATACACTGAAACTACTATATCAATCTTTTGTTCGATTCAAATTGGAATATCCGTCAATTATTTTGAAATAAAGTGCATTGTTCAATGTTTTTTGCAATGATGTACCATTAGTTAAATGTTCTCTTAAAGAGCTACTAACAGTAGGAGTATAGAAAGGAAAGAACGGAACATTGCTTAATATGTTGGTGATTTCGACAGCACGTATTAATATAATCAAGCGACCGAATGGGGGTTCGCAGCGCTTCTCAAAAAATCTACTGTGGAGCTGAGGCCAATTGATATATTTACAAAACTAATAAAAAAAATAGATAAAGGTACGTAGGAATAACGGAGAGAAACAAAGTCGTTATTATGTGACTATGGCAGGCTCTCACGTCACGAGTGAAAGCGTTTAAATAATAGGGATACAGTATAGACCATTTTTCTGATGATTACACGGTCTTTATAAAACAGCTTCTGGGACTTCTTCCAATTATTTATGAAGAACAAATCTGCCATATTATCATTTGCGAAGACTTGATGATCGATTAATGCTTTGTTGATTTTGTCTACTCCAGGTGCTTTATTTCTTCTAACTCTAGCCACTGTTTCTAACAGCTGATCCTTTGATGGTGTCTTATCCAAGGGCGTATTGCAGTTTCTTCTATATTTTCTTCTATATATTTTCAGATAGGTGAAAGTTTGTCGTTGTCCTAGGGTTTCTATGTTTTCGAAGAGTTTTCTACATTTTCTCTCTTCATGGTTTCTCAACGCTTTTCTTTTTTCTTTCAATGCTCCTTTTAGCTTTTTTTATGTTCCGCATCCAATTATTTATGAAGAACAAATCTGCCATATTATCATTTGCGAAGACTTGATGATCGATGACTTTGAACCATTTTTCATCATCTATCGTAACAGCAGAAAGTAGTTTCAAAAGGCTCACCGAGAAACGTCTGGATTCGTGGTCTGCTCTACGTGCCTGTCGCGCTCAAATTCTTTCGACCGTGACTGTTATGCATGAATGATCCCTGAATACGTATAAAAGCCGAAAAGTTTGGGTCGTTTGCCATTCCGATTTTTCTCATCGAAGAAAGATGTTCTCGCTACTACCATTCACGCTGGCTTGTCAACTACGAATCCTTCCTGTGGAGATGTGGTCTACTATTTTCAGGTAAGTTTTTACTTTTATTTCTCATATTTTAATTTATATACTTGTTTTTCGATAACCATTTTAATAAAAAAATTTATTTCAGATATTTGGACCCTGAGTCACTCTTAGCAGGAGCCAGGAGTCACAAGTTGTGGCTGGATGTTTGTCGTGGAGATCCGGTTTTAAGGCAGAGGCTACATGTCGCTGTGACGAAGGAAAAGAACAATTTCTACAACATGTTTGTCAACCCCAAAATGTTAATGAGAGTTTCAAGACCGTCTGCTGCAAATGAATGCGGAATTAACATTAAGAAAACTGTAACGAAGAGTGACCATCTGCTATCTGTGTTCTTTGAGAAAAGACGTTCACTTTGTACTACCGATAAATGTAATTCTGGAAAAGTGAACAATAAAACCTATTCTAAGAAACGATTTACTCCATACCGATTATGAATATAATAAAAAGAATGCCTGTGCATGTGCTATTTTTTGCGTATATATTTTATATTTGAAACTATTCTATATAATGCATTGTCCTCAGTGATATCAATAATTTATGTATAAGACTAATGTTATAACTGAGAATAAGGTATTCACTGAAATGCATTCAATAATTTTTTTTTACATTTTCTTACAGCATTAGATCTACCTATATAATGCCCTGAAAATTTCACGACGAAAGTTCCTTTCATAGCTGAGATATTTGAAGTCAAAGTTGCCGCTTTTCGATGGCGGCTCGTCAGAGGAGGCAGGGGAGGCTGAGCCTCCTCTAGCAGCAAATTCAGAGGTAGTGAGGAAATGTACAAATTGTAATCATATTGCAAGTTAATTGTCTTTTAAATATCAAGCCTCCTCTGCACAAAATACCACGAGCCGCCACTGCCGCTTTAAGACATGGTGAATCAACCAACACTAACTTAACAACTAAATATAACTCAATGAAAGCACGCTTAGCATAGGAGGCCGGGCGCGTACCATTGCACGTTCTCGTCAACCGTGCAATGACGTCATGCTTTGGATCCACGCGATGGTTATTTTAATTCATTTAACGGATTTAATGTTGAAATACAATTCTGATTTTTTGTATAACTACTATTTGAATAAAGACATTGCTGAACGAGCCCATTGTATATTTATATTAAATATACGAAACATTCTTGTCTTGGTTCTTAGGTTTGAGTATACTCTTAGTTACAATAAGTCGTGGTAGATGGGTATCTGTGTAGGTTGTGTTATACCGGATGGCCATGAGTCAATGTATGCCCCCAATTTTTTGGTTGTTCTTTAATTTAAAAATTTCGTTATTGGTACACATAAATTAGACAAAAGTGTTAGTGCTTTATTCAGTAGATATATTTCCAGTACTTCATTGCATATGGTTCTATGTTCTGTACCTTTTAGTCTTGTTTGTTTTATTCCTTTGACCTTGTTGTTGTTGACGATGTTTTTTTCAGCTCTCTTCTTGGCTCCTGATGGTGTACATATGTTAGTCCGTTGATCTGCCATTGAAGAATGTTATCTAATCAATGCTCTAGTGATAATTTCTAGGACTTGCACCTTTTGCAATTTCCGTGCATTAATTCTTTGTTGATTTTGTCTATTCCAGGTGCTTTATTTCTTCTAACTCTTGTTTCTAACAGCTGATCCTTTGATGGTGGCTTATCCAAGGGCCAGTGGTCCATTTTTTGGGTTAATTTTGTTCATTTCTTCCTCGCATTCCCTTACTCTTCTTAGTTCGGCGTTGCAGATATATCTTCTGATAGGTGTATTGCTGTTTCTTCTATATTTTCTTCTATATTTTTTCAGATAGGTGAAAGTTTGTCGTTGTCTTAGGGTTTTTATGTTTTCGAAGAGTTTTCTACATTTTCTCTCTTCATGGTTTCTCAACGCTTTTCTTTTTTCTTCCAATGCTTCTTTTAGTTTTTTTATGTTCCGCATCCGATGTTATTTGTCTCGTGGCCTTCATTTTTTCAGCTGTTTATATTTGTTATTTGTTTCCTTTCTTGTTGAGCTCATAAGTGACGTTTCTCTTCCGCAATTCTTGTTTTTGAGGTCATTGATTTCTTCTCCTATTAGCTGTTTTCCTATTTTCTCGTGGTATTTATTCTGATATTCTTCATGCAGTAGGGAAATGTCCCAGGTTTTGTTTGAAGTCTTGTTATTTCTTCAGAGATCTGACGAACTTTCCCAGTTTTCCTTTCTATTTTGTGGTCTGTATTGATTCCGCCGTCCTTTTTTGCTTTAATCTTTTGACCCGTTCTCTTATCTTCCAGTCTACCAGGATATGATGTGGTCTCGTTTTCTATGTGTACATTAAACAATATAATAGATATTTTGCTTCTCTGGTTTATAAGAGTTAACCTGAACACCCTTAATTATTTGAAACAATTTTCCCCTATTTTCTATGATTTCAAATGAGGTTCTTGGAGAGTATTTTTTTGTTGTTTCAATTATCATTTGATTTTTTTGTTGAAAGTGTTTCCTATTTGAAATGATTAATTTTATATTTAAACCAAGTTTAAAATATCCTTATTTTATAATAAGGTTGCTGAAATCTGAGAGTTAGCTAGGCTTGACGAGAATGTTTGGTATATAAAATTATTAAGATTATCCAGAATATGTCAAGTTTTGCTTGTATCTTATTTGTTCAAGAATACTGGGAGGTGAATAAAATACACAGAATTTCATTAAATGGCTTAAGATGCGACCTATAATTCATGTCTGAGGACCGGTACGGTGTTCGCATTAAGCACACATACAGGATATTTATAGTGTTGGTAACATGTAAAAACAGCATGTACGCTACAGCTTATGAATGTAAATTGTAAACAAACCTTACCACACACATGATTTAAGTGGGATATACTGAAAATAGACGGAGTGTATCCTTTAATATACAGGCTCTTTTTGTTTACCCGAAAGATCCGAAGCAAGCGCAAGATTTCAGCTCGAAATTTGTATCGCTGTAGGGGAGGATCGTCAAATCCCTATTTGTATAGGTACTCAAAAACAAGGAAAAGGCTATAAAACATAATCTAAATATAGAGAATCGTATAAAATTTATGTAAATGTATGCAAACCGTCATTTCCGTTAGTTTTACGACGGATATGCTTAATTTTTATGATTATTCGATTCTAAGCAACGCGTCGACGTTCCTGGGCACGTTGGGAATGTGTAGGTTTGAGAACATCCTCGTGTACAACTGGGCATGAATAATTAGGAAAGAATCTTTTTTCTACGACTATTAAAAACTGTGTTTTTTATCATTCTTTATCAGTAAAAGTATGTTTTTCTAGGGCAGTTAAAAGAACTTTACTTTTTTTTTTCATTGTTTTTTGTGCGTAAAATATATGTCTATGGTAATAGTGAAAAAAGTAAAAAGTGTAAAAAAGTAACATTATTCGTAAAAATAAAATAAATGAACCCAATAGGGATTTACCTTTCGACACACACAAATTCACCAATATGTGACAGCGATTTAGATATCATGACTTTCCGCTGTTACTTTACTATCTAAACTTTTCCTAATACTTGAATTTCTTTGTATCGAAGGTAAATCCCCATTGAGTTCATTTGTTATAATTTCGCGAATTTCACACTTGTATAGCCTGATCAAAGTGTGCATTGAAAACAATTGAAGTTGTTTCACGATCCTCGCATTAGAAACGTCAAATTATGGATTTGTATTTTGATGTTTAAATTAATTTATTTATCTAAATATGGAAAAAAAATATTGTATGAAACTTACGTATAAAATGCGTTATCTTCACTCATGGAACTGTCAGGCCTCCCATTCGTGAAAAAAAGTACCACTTTGTGCACTTGTTGCATAAATTACTATTTTCTACAACAACCTCGATGCCCCCAAGTTAGAATTTCATAAGAAAAGGTGCCTTGGAATAATGAAAAATAGGCTGTCCTAATGACATTTAAGAATATGAGATTGTTTATCATATAAATACACTTTGCCAGTTTTTTTGAAACATAGTCCACATGTTGGTCCCAACACAGTTTTGGATCGAGAACTACTCTAAGAAATTTTACATTATCTGGGTTTTCATACTTTTCAATATAACGAGTAGAGAATACCATATTTGCTGTTTTGGTATCATTTAAACATAAAACATTGGCTTGGATAATATTTTCCAACTCAATCTGGTTCTCATTACAATTTACTTCATCATCTGCATATAACACAAATTTAGCATTTACAACATATTGTGGTAAGTCATTGACATATATCAAGAATAACGGGCCCAAGGACGGATCCCTGAGGTACTCCATGATCTATGTCCGCTATTGATGATGACTATAATTGTAAGCAGTGACTTTTTCTATTTTCGAAATAACTTTTAAGCAGTTTTAATGACGTTGGTTTTACACCATATATTATGCCGAACACAGTCGAATGCCTTCGAAAGGTCACAAAAAGTGCAGCCTGCGTAATTTTTATTTTCATATGCATCTCTGATGTAATCCAAGAGTAGACTTATAGCATCTGTCGTTGATTTCTTTGATCTGAGACCAAACTGCCCACTGAAAAAGACGTCATTCGTTTCAAAATAATACATTAATCTTGTGTGTAGCAATTTTTCAAATATCTTTCCAAGAATGGGTATAATTGATATACCACCCATCGCAGGAGATGTAAAGCAGTCGCTCTCTTGTTAGGCAAGCCAAAGATCCCTACTTTCTTTGCAAAAAAAGGTTCGGCAAAGTTTTTGGGGATAGTTCGTCTCCTGGCGTGGGGCATCTTCGTAGCGGAAATAGGCCGATGTTAAATAAATGTATAATAAAAAAAATCTCGGTCAATTACTTCCACATCCAGTGGAAGTATAGTAACGACAAAAAAAATTTTTAAAATTTTTATTGTTCAAATAGGCTTAGAATGTCACGAAACGTCGAGATTTTAAATTTGAGCGAAAAAAAAAGTCTGTCTGTCGGTCTGTCTGTCGGTCTGTCTGTAACTTGTTTTGTGCGCACGTTTACTCCGGAACTGTTTGAGATATTGACTTGAAATTTGGTACACATATGTAGTTTAACGAGATCTAGAACTAGATTATATTTTCATCTTGTTCCGCTGAAAGGTTGGGGGTAAATTGGGGTAAATTTTGGGGTAAATAGGTAAATCAAGCAGGTAAGAGTCCATAAAAATGGTATTTAATATATACAAGAGAAGCTAAGGTCTCAAAAAAAATTTTGGCATTAGCCACCCCCATTACCACCCCCACCCCATTATTATAGGGGATGAAAAAAATTGTAATTTAGTGTGTGTACAAGAACCAGAAACCTCAAAATATTTTTTTACTTCATCCACCCCCACTACCACCTATAACCACCCCCACCCCGCTACCGATGTGGGGTATCGTTTTATGGGTTTTTGGGGTAGAGGATTTCAAATATTATATTATTAAAGTTCCATGAACAATTATTTCCACATACAAAATTTTTTCGTTGTGAGTGACTTCGATAAAAAAATCTGGATGTGGAAGTAGTGATTCCTTGGGCAGCGGTATTTTTATTTTGCAGAGACACAAAAGAAGCTAAAAGTAAATATAGTTACTTTTAAAAAACCTGTTTAAAAAACCTGTTTTTTAAAAGTTTGTGGGTTAAAGTTAAAGTTAAACTTTTGAAAAATTCTTTCTTTTAAGAACATCTTCACGACATTTCAACGACTGAAAACTGTTTCTGAAACAGAAATCTATAATCGCAATCCCCTACATGAGAATTTCAAGCATGCTGAAGGTATTCATACTTTTTCTGCTGTATCTATGTCTTCGCATTCTTTTATAAGATGTAATAAATTTTTAAGGCATCGATTCGTATTGGATTAACTTCCCAACTATTCCGAAAATTTAAGGCTTCTTAATGTAAGCATCTGTAAAAATATTTCAAATACATGAGTGTTAATGCCTTAAGCCTTATTTATAGGTAAAATAATTTATTGATAAATAAATAATATGTAAAATAGAGGATTATTTCAAATAACTTATTCGCCCTGGAACGTTTACACCTATGTTTGATGTCAGGTTGATTTAATGGTTTTTAAAAAACAGCTGGCACTAAACGTTCGGTTAAGTAAAGGAAAGATTTTATCTCTCCCTTCGTAGTATACGGAAATCATGCTTTAGAGGGGTTAAAAATGTTTAGATGTTTTGTATAGGATGAGACAAGGCTATTACAGTTGTAAATGAAACGAGGTCATCTTAGGAGGGAATAAAGAAAAGTCGCTGTAAATGTCGAATTTAACATGCATGTGTTGTAATATAAGAAATTTTAAGTAAAGTAATTAATTTTACACATTTATATTTTATTACTGTATTCGAGGATGTATTTAATAGTTACTAACATAGTTTTGTTTGGCAAATAAGTATTAGTTCATTTGGTTTTTGGAAGAAAATTGATTCTCAGATTTTTTAATAATCCAATGATATTTCTACGAGACCTACGTTGTTCTCAGTGCGCACCCAAGAGAGACAAGAGCTCAATAAAGAGGAGAAAAATATATATCCAACAGTATCAAAACCAACTACGATTCAAGCATTATTTTCTGGTGCTCAAGTGTATAAAGGCGCTTATCAACTTTGCGAAGCTACCGCGAGACTTTTATGCGTCAAAATATTGTAAAAAAAACCCAAAACTACTTTTTTCCTACAAAAAATATATCTATTATTAATACTCTTCGTAAATACGAAAACGAAGAGTATATTTGCATTTGATCGGTACATTTCATTGTGTTAGTGAACGAATTCTGAACAACTTTCAAAATGTCCGTCTGTCCGTCCGTCACGTTTCTTGTAAACACGACAACTCAAGAGAGAAAAATCCTATTGTACTGAAATTTCGACAGTAAGTTAGTGTTAGCTAGAGGAAGAACCCCATTTCTTTAACAAAATAGATCGGCAAATAAAAAGTTATTAGTAATTTAAAATTGAAAAGAATGTTTTCTTAATTTTTTATGGTTTATAATAGAAATTTTGCGAAATGTTATTTGCTATCATTATTTTTTTTATGCATTTTACTAATGTGTGTTTCCTATTGATCACAATAATTTTACTAAAATAGTATATATCACACTCATTAACAATTTCATTAATAACAAATGGTTGTGTAGTGGTAAAAGTTTTGCAAGTGTCGTGGGTTCAAGACACAGGCAAGTTTAATGTTGACTTTTTAAATTTTTTTTTATGTAATTTCTGAAAATATAGTAAATAATATTTGAATAATTCAGTAATAGAGAAAAAATATTGTTATAAGATTGCAAGGACTACTACTAATGGTGATAGAGATTTTATTTTTTATATAAAGTTGACAGTTTTTTTTTTAGTTTTGCGCCATATGGGTACAACATATTCCTTTAGTATTTTTTTATATTGTCGGTAATACTCGTTACTAGCTAGACATTTATTTCCTCGTTTTAGCTATTAATAATAATACAAGTTTGTGTATTTCTAAAATTTCACCATTTGAAAATATAACTCGTAAATGAAAGGATGATTAGGATGAAAGTGGTATAATGAAAACAATTAATTTAACCAGCAGACTGAATCAATTAGCTACATAAACACCTTGTGTAATTCAGGGAATTTGTAAAACTTTTGTGATATTGTACGGTTTACCAAACAGTTTCTTTTTAGGCCAGCTCCACGCCTACATATGTCATCTTTAATTGCAGAAGTTATCGATTTAAAGTCAATAGGACGGTATTACAGGAAGATACCTTAATTTACAAGACAAAAATAGGATTACTTTTAAAAAATTGAGAAGAGTATCCTATAGAATGTGCAACAATTATATAAAAGGTGCAATAAACTGCTGTCTGCGAAGAGTATAATGCTCATCTCTGTGATATTCTTTCTAGTTTATTTACCGATTACTCCTTAAGGAAGCCATTTGTGTCATAAAATGATTCCTCGAAATGCCAATCACTTTTATACGAGAAAATTTGTTTTAGATATTGTAACAGTGGTTAAAACATATTAAAAAAAATGGCTTATTCCCAGATTTTTCCTAATTCACGAAAATGTCTCGATGTTTCATTTCACTTTTTCGTCAGATTTTTTTGATTGTAACTGTTGCTGTTCGGGATTCATCGACAGGACCATCATACAGCGTCAATTTTAAATTTTAAGGTAATACCTTCACATTTTGCAGTTTTTTTTTATACAATCCGTCTTATTTTGGCATATTCGTTGCAACTTCAACTAGCTGTCAAACCGGAAAAATATTTTAATATTATTCCTGATAATTCATTTTACGTTGATATGTTAAACTATCGTTTTCAAACTCTTAAACGTGACATTTTGAAAAAAAAGCATTGTATATACGCTCGTGATTCTGCTTATAAAATATAAGCACACCATATAAATAAAACAACACATAACTATTCTCTACCGATATTGCCATCTGCCAAAATTGGGACTCGAACTCAAGGCACGATAGGATATGATTGATCGATTTTGCCACACAAGCGTCCTTACCAACTGAGCTACCACCTTTGAGAGTATTTAAACATATCTTTTGAAGTTTTTATGTCTCGACTAAATCGTCTAAGAATAAAGTTACAAGACTCGTAGATGCAAAACATGCAAACAGTAATAAACGTCTTATTATGGTATTTATAACTTGGCGGTAAATTACCTATAAAATTACTATAAACGAACCAATTAAAACAATAAAATAGCCTTTCCCACAATAAATAACAATCATATTGACGTGAATATGTTTCCAAAGAAATTTATTATATTACATTTTTTTTTTAATTTAAACTAGATTTATTAAAGAAAAAAATGTTATTTTAATATGTCACTTGAAGGTGCATGGTAGCTACTGACACTTAATATACTCGACGAATACGTAACAGGAAGCAATAAATCCTTCTATAAACGAACTGGTATGTTGTATTTATGTTGGTTTTATTGACATTTAAATTTAACAACTGTACATACTCATTTGAAAGGACAAATAGAATTGTGCTACTTGCTGATAAAACAACTATAAAGGATAAAATGAGTTTTAAATCACTCTTCGCATATCGATTGTGATGAAAAATCTATTAAAGTTAAGTGAATTGCAAATCAAATTGCCATAAATTTTAACAGTCTTCTCTTAGTATGAATATTATTAGAAAAGTGACACAAGCGCGAACACTTCTAGATAATCATCTATCACTCATCTTTTAAAACAATATTCCAAGGATATAGGTATACAAGCAAGTAAAATCGACCAACCACAGGGCTGGCTCGAGAGGTGAGGCGACGGCCTCAAACGGCGTTATTTAAAGTCGGCATTTTCAAATTGTACGCAGTCAGTTTAAAAAAAAATTGCTTGGTGAAATACAAAGAAATCCATAAGGTGCCTTTTAAATCAGCACTCATAGTAGAGTAAAATCTGGAAGTAAAGTCGCTTAGTTTTCGAGAAAAAAAACCGGCGTAGAACCAAACCAGACTTAGTGGGATTTTTTAGTAAGATAATCGTGTACACGAAATCGTTTTTTACGACATTTTTCGGTGGTCGAGAACTTTTTTATTTCGGAAAAACTCAAAAAAATAGATTTTTAATGAAATATGTTTTTTAACGTCTCCACCGCTATATCTCCGAAAATATTTGTGCTATCAAGCTATTTTTTTTTTTAGATTAAAGTAGACACAATAGCGCTTCGAACAACGTCCCACGTGAACCCGATTTATTTTTTTTTAAGTTTGTTAAACTAATAGGAAACTCAAACTTGTTATTTTCAGTAACGTAATTTTAGGCAATCGAGAAAAAAGTTTATTTATGAAAATTTGTATATACATGCTGCGTACAAATTGAAGCCAATAGTTGAAAAAAGTTTTTAGGATAAAAATTTTTCATGTCCCGTTCATAGTATTGAGTCAGCGATTTTTTTTAACGGGCCAAAGTCATATTCTTGCGCGCTCCGCTGTAGCAAGCCTGCAGACTGCAACGATCTGACGATCCCGGTCGGGGTGTATAATATAATAGTTTAACTTACATCAATAGGTACAAAACCAGTAGTGATCAAAAGCATTTAGGGGATCAATATTATTGTTCAATATTTCATATATTGTACAGTAGTATTGATCATATGTTGTTAATATTAAGAAATTGTATAATAAATATTAAATAGTCTCCTTTTAATAATAAAAAGACAGGTGGTAGTAGTACACTACCTAGAGGTAAAAAAAACTTCGAAGTAATGTCATATTGAACGGATTTCGTTCATTTTTGGCAGTATAATAGTAAATGTTTCACAGAAAAGTTTATATATTGAGCGGGGGCTTGTTAATTTATAGGGGGTGGATGTCACCCCCTTTGAGGGGGCAGCACTTAAAAAATATATGAAGTAAAATCATATTTTAAGAAGAAAAGGTTCTATGCAATTTTTCACATAAATTGAAGTTTTTAAGTTATAACGACTTCAAAATTGCGATTTTAGCTTAAAAAAAGGTATTTCTAAACGGCTTTCGTCAAGTATCTCAAAAAGTATTACTTTATCGAAAAAACGTTATAGACCAATTACAGAAAGTACAAACTGGGAATTAATTATATTTTTTGTTTATTGATGTAGGATTAATAATTTCGGAGATATTTAAGTTTACATTTGGCATCCAAGTGTTCGTAAGATAACTATTTAGAGTGAGAGTTAAATATCTCAGAAACTGTGACACCTACGCCAAGGATACTAATAGATACAATAATAGGTTATTAATTAAGCTCTTAACTATTTTTTTATTTGTTTATGTAGCATAAAAAACAAAGAAGTTATGACCGAAGCAATGTCCGTCTACACATTATTTTAATAACAACGTCGCCATTTTGTTACTGTAATTAGCCAGTAATTAAAAAAAAAATAATTTCAAACACGATTTCTCATTAATATACAGCATGACGTAGATGCTCAAATTTTTTGGTTCGTATACAGCACTTGCTTTAGAAAAAATACAGTTTAAACTATAAAGGTATTTTCGATAAAACGTATTTTTTTCCTATTCCAAATATCTCAATAAATATTAGTTTTGTTCAAAAATGTGTAGAGACCAAAAATAAAGCTAATAAACTAATAATAATGAATTTCGCTTGTTTATTTATTTGCATAGATTTAATAGTTTCGGAGATATGAGTTTACAAATGGCATCCGAACGTTCATAAGACGAAAAATGCAGTTTAAATGTTAAATACCTCAGAAATTGTGACGCATGCTGAGAAAGGAAATTAAAGACAATTAATTGCGCTTTCAAATTATTTTTTACTCGTTTTGTTACTCTAATTAGCCAATAATCTAAAAAAATGATCTCAAATACAGTTTTTCGTTAAAATGTAGCATTACCTAAATGCTCAAATTCTTTTTTGCTCATTTAAAGCACTTGCTTTAGAAAAAAATGCCTTTTTAACTTTAAAGGTAATTTCGAAACCCTTGGATACCAAATATAAACTTAAATATTTCCGAAATTATTAATCCTACATCAATAAACAAAAAATATAATTAATTCCCAGTTTGTACCCTACATACGAAAGCAAATCTCGAGGACATAAAGAAAATGTAAGCTGGATTTAAATAAATCATGAGAGTTCGTATATGGAATCAAAATTATTTCATAATTTTTAAAGTTGTGTTAATTTATTTTTTTTATATTACTTATTTAGTCGATATTTTTGTGTCGGGGGTTTTTTAAATTTGTAATTTAATTTTTTCAATCAATGTCAAATTATAATATATTGTTGATTATTTAGTTTATTTTACTTAATTTTCAATTTTTTTTCTGCTTGAATTAGAATCTGTATTGTTCCTCTTCCTTGCTTTAACCTGATTTGCAATTCCTGGAATTCATGCGAATTACAGTGCAGGCAGGCAAAGCGTGGAAGTTTTTGACAAAATTACAAAATTATGTCAAATTTATTACAAGTCATGGAAATGAAACACCTGGTTCAAGGAAACACACATTTTTGTTTTTCTCTACGGCGGATATTGATTCTTGATTCACAAAAAATCTGATAAAAAATTATCTTATCTAGAGTGGATTCTGCTTTAATTCACAGGGAAAACTCATAAAAATGATCTAAAAAATGTATTATAAAAATTAATACCCAGTATAACAAAACATTTCGGAAAAGTAGGTACACATATAATAAAAAAACGTATTTTTACCTAGTAATTCATTTTGTAACTCTCGTTCATAATCGGTCTCCATAAAATGAACCGAACTAATCCTTCTTGTATCTGGGTTAAATTTATCCTACCTTTTGCACCTGTTTATCCATTCACCTCTTATGCTTTTGGACACCAGATCTTTGGGTTTTGGAAAAACGTGGAAAATAATATTTTGACCAGTAGATTTCTTTGTACAAGTGTTACTACAGTCATACACTGCACACCTTGTTCCCGGCATTTTTCTTCACTTAAATCTGAATAATAACTATACGTAAATCTAATACATGAATTATTAAGCTTCTTTTACTTTCTTTACTTTCTATAATATATATTAAAAAAAAACAGAACATTAATAATAATAATTGTCTTTCAAATACTATAAAATTCAAAATAGTGCAAGCAATATATGGTCCCTGTTTCTACACAAAATTTCGCTAATCAAGAATGTTTTTATAACTCAAAGAAATGTATAAAACGCACACGAAGATGCATCTATGAAATTTACAAAGAAAAACCATAAGTAGACAAAACCTAATAATCACACCACTAAACATAGAGAGACATTGCCGTCAAAAACGTAAACAATATATTTAGGTCTCGCCGTGACGTCACAGCTTTGCCGGCAAGTGGCGAACGTTGTAGCATAGGGAATTGTCTATCCTCCCTCCGTTTACGGTTCTTGGGTCCCGGCAACGAGACTATGTAATTACCTTGAAGTTGAGATAGTCTAGTCCAATTTGACCGTGATATGATTTTTCAAGGTTAAGTGTTTTTTTGTTCTTGTTCAAAAGTTTAATTCTAACGTATATTTTTGGTGATTATCTCAAAAATTAAGGTATACGAAAAAAAAATTTGATCACGATGTTAAAAGTTAATTTAATTGAATATTTATAATTACTTATCTCTCACACATTTTTTTTTGTAATTTAACGAATATGCATGATTCTAGTCTTAAATCCGCCATCTTGTATTTTTTAACATCATTTTAGTTGTTAAAAGTAATAAAAACACCTATGCAATGATACAGAAGGTTAGTTGTAACTATTTCTGAACTTCGCCAATTGTAAATGCTACAACTTCTATGTTTCCAATAAAGACATTTATTATTATTAGTTAAAAGTTGATCTAAAATATTTATGTATTATTTATAGAATAGTATGGATTTTGGTCTTAAAATCGGCTGTTTTGGAGTCGCCATTTCCATTATTAATTTTTTTAATACCAGATTCGTAATTAATGACCTCGAAAACTCTTAGGTGAATATTCTGAAGCCAAAATATCCGAAATTTTACCAGATATAACATTTCCAACATAATTTTACTTCCACATCCAGTGGAAGTATAGTAACGACAAAAAAATTTTAAAAAATTTTTATTGTTCAAATAGGCTTAGAATGTCATGAAACGTCGAGATTTCAAGTTTGAGCGAAAAAAAAAATTCTGTCTGTCTGTCGGTCTGTCTGTCGGTCTGTAACTTTTTTGTCCGCACGTTTACTCTGGAACCGTTTGAGATATTGACTTGAAATTTGGTACACATATGTACTTTAACGAGATCTAGAACTAGATTATATTTTCATCTTGTTCCGTCGAAGGGTTGGGGGGTAAATTGGGGTAAATTTGGAGTAAATAGGTAAATCAAGCAGATAAGAGTTCATAAAATTGATATTTAGTATAGACAAGAGAAGCTAAAGTCTCAAAAAAAATTTTTACATTAGCCACCCCCATTACCACCCCCACCCCATTATTAAAGGAGATGAAAAAAAATATGATTTAGTGTGTGTACAAGAACCAGAAACCTCAAAATATTTTTTAATTTTATCCACCCCCCACTACCACCCCCTGTCACCACCCCCTGTCACCACCCCCACCCCACTGCCGATGTGGGGTATCGTTTTATGGGTTTTTGGGGTAGAGGATTTCAAATATTATATTATTAAAGTTCCATGAACAATTATTTCCAGATACAAAATTTTTTCGTTGTGTGACTTGGATAGAAAATCCGGATGTGGAAGTAGTGATTCCCTGGGCAGCGGTTTTTCATTATAAATCGATTTTTGAAGTTCTAAAAAAATAATAATAATAATAACAATAGGTAAGCGGGCAAGGAAAAGTTGTAGAAAATTTCATTTATGATTATAGAGAGCTATTAAACAAGTTTTTTAACTAAATTATTTTTTTCGCTTGAGTACAGTCCATTAATGCCCTCAAAAATAACATTAAAATTTTTAAATTGCAATATTGAGAGAAAGTAGAAAATAGAACAAATAGAAATGATACCCATCAATCAAGATTAGTCGAAAGAACCACAGAATTATTAAATGAGTATCAAATGCAAATAATACTGACGCGCTTCGAGGCTCTCAACATGCCGCTTTTATGGTTAAAATGATCTATTATTATAAATATGCAAGTCTCCTTAAACAAATTAAAAGTATTTGGCTTGTATTGCAAAATTTTCACAGCAAACCAGTCAAATATAAGAATTTTGCTAGTGCTAGTAGGAATCGAATCCACTAGGAGCAGATCGGCTGACCCTGGTTTGATTCTCGACCCATATCTTCTGTCTCTGATATGTTTTATATTATATTTTTTCCAATTTGTAACTGACTTACCATATATACAACTTTGTATCATTAGTGGTTAATAAACATTATTATTATTATTATTATAATCCGCCATAATCGCTCTTTTTTTATTACCTCAGTTCTATTAATACAAAGGATGTAGTAATATTTACAAATATATGTTAAATTATTGGAAATTAACCATGTACTTTTGATCATTCATTTGTGAATTTAATATAAAATGAAATAAAATAGAGAAAAACATAATAACTGAATAAAATATAGGATATAAATTATATAGGTACATATTTCAAACAAACAATCATTTAATAGTAAACATAAAAATTAATTACAATGCTGATTGTCGAATGCTTTGAATGTTTGTGTTGATAATATCTATTAGAGTATGAAGAGCATGAACACGATTGTAATTTCAAATATTTTGAAGGGAGATTTGAATATATATTTTAAATTAAAATATCATGCATGGATTGAAAAAGCTCGTCTGTTTGACGCACTGTGAAATACAAGGTAACAAATTGTTTTCCCTAAATGTATATGGACACTCAAACGTTCAAATTGCACGTAAAAACACAGCGAAGTAAGTTGACACCAAGTTTTGGGAATTTGTCACACTTTGTTTTTTCGTTATAGCGCTGGTAAAATATCAAATAAACTTGAAAAATATGTCTTAAGGCTGCGTTTCCACGCCACAGTCAATTCTTACATGGAAATAGCGAACTAATGGTTCTGCCAGTAAAACAGGAACCATGCAATTTTCTAGTTATGAGTTGAGATTTACTTATTTGTTGTTGGCAACAGAAGTCTTACAGGGCCGTACGGCAAAGATGTTTTAGATCTTTGCCGTACGGATGGTATCGAAAATAGTCGACTAGATTTACAATAGTGAATTAAGTGAATTAAAAAATTATTCAGCACCCAGGGACGCACCCAGAAAATTGCTGAGGGGGGGGGGGGGCTACCACAAATAATAATAATAATAATCGTATATTTCGTACAATGTATTTTGCTTTTATATATTGTTTTTTGTTTATTTATATTTCATTTTTACTTTAAAACATGTAATCCTGGCCTCCAGGGGGGCTTAAGCCCCCAAAGCCCCCCCTTCAGTGCGCCTCTGTCAGCTCCTATTCTATTTTGTAACTTTTGAAACAGTTTGATGTTCGAAAATAATTAAACAATTCATGGTATCTAACAGTAATAAATTCAATTATCGTTGGATTAAATTTGACGTGTTTT
Organism: Rutpela maculata; assembly: GCA_936432065.2. Lineage (NCBI taxonomy): Eukaryota > Metazoa > Arthropoda > Insecta > Coleoptera > Cerambycidae > Rutpela > Rutpela maculata. Next base: position 168,498,883 of record OW386289.2, on the reverse strand, counting down.
CGTGACACAAAAAACATTTTATTGTATTACGGGCTGGTGAAATTTCAATATTTTTTTCTAGAGAAGCACTTCTAGAGAAGCACTTCTCTAATAACCACTAAAAAATATTGAAAAGGCAGTTTGCTAAAAAATTTTTGAAAATTCGGTAACCTCCCCTGGGTCTAGGGACTCCTGTTTATTATTTTTTGTTTTTGTCATATGCATTTGACTTTTCATAAAAATACAACAATACTTTTTGAAGTTTATGAAAATATTTTCATTACTAACTGAGGTACAACGAATTGAAATTTGTTAAATTGTAAATTACAAAATTTCAGTATTTCAGTTAATAATGAAAATATTTTTATAAACTCCAAAACGTATTGTTGTATTTTTATGAAAAGTATAAATGCATGACAGAAAAAAAATAAAAAAACGGGGAAGCTACCAAATTTTCAAAAAAATTTTCGCAAACTGCTTTTTCAATATTTTTTAGAGGTCATTAGAGAAGTGCTTCTCTGGATGTATTTCTCATATTTCGTATAGGTCCCATGCGCCACAGACGAGAAAAAAAATATTGAAATTTCACCAGCCGCCACTGATCTTCGGCATGTTCATACCCTTATACTTTTTGATCTAACTAGTTTGACCAATAAAATTACTTTGAACACCAGGAAATTAACATTTTGTTTAGGTTTGTGTGTAATATAAGTACAAGTATTTACAGTTATTTATTTAATAAAGAAAAAAATTATAGTGAACAATGTAGATTTTTTTTACACCCTCATAAACATTCACACCAGAATGCAATAAAAAATTTTGAACACTCACTTCTTAAAAACAATATTTTTGTACTGCAAGTTTAATTATCATTTTCAAATACTAAAGTGTCAGTCCCAGAGACAATTTGAGCTCTCCTTCGGGAAATAAAAGAGACATTTTACTCTTTCAAAATAATTATTAATTATATACACTAAAAGAGTGTGTGCAGAGATAGTTTGTCCATATACCACAATATTATAATTCTTTTGTATCCCTTGTGACATTGATTCTTCACAGTCGGAATTAAAAATAGGTAAAAGTTCTTTGATATAATTGTAATCACTTTTTATAGTAATGATATTTTGTTAGATATACTAATAAGTTATTAGCAAAATTACTAACAAAAAGTTATTGAAAATGTAGAATAAACAAGAAATGTAGAACTTCAGAAAAAATAATAGAACGTAAAAAAATTCTGGATTTGTGCAGTAAGGCTGAAATTATATGCTCTAATATAAAGAATACAACTTCGTGTAGCAATTTTATTAATACAAAATTGTAATCATAAAAAATCGTAATGGCTACTTTGTTTTTACGTACAGCCTGAGACATGGGCACATGCTTCTGCTTCTGCTTCTGGGGGCGCAAAATTACTGCAGAAAAAAAATTTTTTCGGACAAAAAAAATTTTTCTTTGTTTTCTCCCCCCGGCTCATTAAAATTTTTTTTGGATTTCTCCGCCCCTGGCCTGAGAAAAAAAGCCGTGCATAAATAGCCATTGGCAATTCTCTTTGTATTGTAGTAAGTATATGTCCTTAAGAGACCGAGCCCGATCAATCATAATAAAGATAAATTAAACGATCTTAAAAACGTGATCAGTAATAGGTAATGTGGACAATTCAATCGGTAAGTGAATTAAAATTATTTTAAAATCTATTTCAAACACTGGAGAAATGAAAAATAAGTCCGACCCTGCTCATACTGTCTTTCTAGTATTATTATAGCAGTGTTACCACTTCGAACGACTTCTGTCGCGGCATCTACTAGCAAAACGTAAAACTAATATTGGTATATTTCGGCAAATTTTTCTAAGCAAGTAATCTTTTATTGTAGCAAATATGCGGATTTTTAACTTTTTTTACGCTAAATATATTTATTCTAATACGTATCACATTTTATTTGAATATTTGAGTTCCATTAAAAAATATAAAATCAATATAGATGAATTACGGACGATTGACGGGTACGTTCACGTTTAATAATTCAGAGGAGAAAACTTTGGAAACTTAATTTCATTTAGTATTCAAATATAAGATATGGTACGTAACAGATTTAAGTTAACTAGCTTCAATAATTAAATCAAATCTGTTCTGTTGATTCGTTTTTAAGAATACTTTCCCCGAAATAATTACAAAATGACGAATTAATGAACGCATATTTGACCTTGGTAACAGCCTTAATTTCTTAATATTTTTTACACTATTAATATTTTATAAAATACATTCAAGCACACACAGGCACACATGCATACATACATACCGTGCGTGTAGCGGAGCGCTAGGCATAGGGAGTAAAATTACAACATCGCGCGTGCCAGCTGGCTGAAATGAAATAACAGAGCTGGGATGCTCCACCCGACGGAGGAATTTACGGCAGCAGTGTTGTCATATCTCTCGCGCTACGTGAATGTACATGCCTAATGGGAAATTACACGCACGGTATATACAGACGACTTTTTTATTTAATATTCGAGAGTTTAGTTTTATCTGATATTTCAGTTATAAAACAGATTTCTGTAGAAAAAAGTAACGAGGAAATATAAGGATTTTATTAGACGTAAATAATTCTGGTTATCCTGTGTTACGCCAAATTTTTAAATGTTACATTATAATTTATGAGGCGGCAAAGATGAGTTTAGACATTTGCCGATTGTATACGAGATTGATTTCATGAACTATTTTAAAAACAAAACCTTTTTCCCGACGATGTATCTATATACCACATACTTTTTAATAAATCATACCATGAACAGATATTTATCGCATATCATATTCAATCATTTAGCGCATTGAAAGCAATTTTTCATTTGCAAATGCAATAATAGTATTCCCAAGGGAATTTTGTGTATAGTTCTGAATCTTGAAACACTCGCATTATATTCAGTTATGTTTATATTTTTCAATACTCCTCCTCTCTTAACCTTATAATGAAATTACCATCCTCGATGTGAATCACTGCTGCCATACCAAAAATTACTTAGGATATTTAATTTATTAGGGCCAACCCAGGTAGGTATTTCCTTTGTTTTTCTAAGACCGCTACGAAGGGCTGGGAAATTAGGAGGTGTGGTGCGAATACGAAATATATTTTTTGACAAGAAGGGGGTGGTGGTGATATATTTAAGGGTGAATTTTAAATTAGGCGACCGCTGCATGTAACTTTGCCATTAGTTAAGATAATATATAATAAAAACGAGCACCATTTTTTGTTCGACATTGCATTGTGGAAATATTTATTAGTTATCAAACAGCTCAAGAAATTAATATGTTGTACGTTGAATTTTTCAGCTGTTCTCTATGCAGGGTATTTTAGCCTCACGTCGTTCAAAAGTCCTGACTCTATTATAAAAGATGTAAAGAAAAATTACATATACAGAGTGATTCATTTACGCGTGACGTCAAAAACTTGTGTTTTTTAAATGGAAAACTCGGGATATTATTACATATTTGGATTTTCCTTTCAAAGGCGATATGTCATTTGATGCGGTGAGTCAATACCATGAAATGGGTGAGTTTTAGGGTTTGCAATCCCGGAGTCATAATACAATCTCGGGATTTCGGGATCAAATTTACACGATCCCGGGAATTTCGGGATTTCGGGATCGGGATTAAGAATTGAAAAAATAATAGTGTAAGTAGTAGGTACATAATAGATAGGTACATGAATATCTGAAAAAAAAATTATTCCTGACAGTGTTGGCTAAACCCGTGTAGCATAAAAAAAATCAATTCATTAAGGGTATTAACTCCAAATTGGTATCTATTTTTTGTACAAATGTTACCAGTTGCGTAAATCATATTGACAAGCTTTTATTTAACTTGTCCTGTTTGTATGTTAATATGTTTAGGTCAAATCTTGCAAGTCAATTTTGAACCACTTAAAGACGTCCAATTGAGCTGAAATTTTGCATACATGTGTAGTTCTGACAATACAATAATATGGTACCAATAAGTATGTGTGTTTTTTTAAACTATAATAAAAAAAAGTCCTGACTTCTGCCCCTTCTGTTTCCTTCATTTTAGTCGTAAGACAAAAAAAAAGGAGTTTTTGCACATTTAATTATATAATTCTATTTAAATTCGTTAAAGTTTTTGGCCTAGGAGCCAAGGGTAATGAATTACCAACTTTTTAAACAAAAAATGTGACATTTCGGTGAATATTTCCGAAACGAAAAAAAAAAAAAAAAATAGGCGAAAAATGGTAAAAAAAGGCATGCATTTCGGAACCGAAAATAGCGCAAAAACATGCTCTTAAAACGTTTATATTTTTCGAAAAACACCTGCGGGAGGGCCGTACGATGTCGCGACGCAAAAAAGAAGAGCTCCAGTTGATCCGCATCGTAAATTGCACAGGGCAAATCGAAAATTCGGCTCAGTACGAACGAATCAAAAGTGGCATTTTTTGACATTTAGCGAAAACGGTAAAAAAATGTCAGTCACACATGTCAATACAATCGTGAAGTTTGTATTTCATGGCTGCCATACAAAACTGCCTGAACTATACTGCGCATGCAGAACCATTGACGTCGCGGCTTTTGGTTTTTCAAATTATAAATTGAATTTAAAATTATTTAACGTCCATAAAAAAATTGCTGTTACACAACACATACTTAGTTATTACTAGTCCTAGAATGCCAATTTAATGTAAATTCAAATTATGAAATAACCTCATTAAAGTCAATGACTCGAACTAGATTCCAAAATTGTGTTTCTTTACGTTACTATGAGCACACAAAGTAGACAATAATTTTGATACAAACTGATACAGACCCACCAAATGCCATGTCGTCTGAATCGCCTTTACAAGGAGAATCCAAATATGGAATAATATACCGTGTGATCCATTAAAAAAACATAAGTTTATAATGTCACACATAAATGCATCATCCTGAATGTTTAAAGGCATTTTTAAACGATTCACTTTTGTGCCCTCTGATATCGTAGTTTTGAAAATTTTCGATGCCTTTTATGAGGGAGCCAGGATCTTTGGTCCACGCGGAGCTGAGACACCCTGTATGTGATTAAAATATTTTCATACAATTTGCAGCAATGGTATTTCTAATGTATGGCAATATTTAAATCTCATTTATTAACCATTCTGATCTGGGTATTATAAGTATAAGTTTGCTGTAAAATATGTAAAGCGGCTTGCTTGACTAAACATCCGGGAAATGGGAAATTGCACTTTAAAGTATTTACCAATAATGCTATAATAATATACTGGGATTACCGGGGATAGGCCAACCATATCGGAATATAATGATAAGAAGGTGGAAAAGGGATATTTCAAATTCCATACCCACCACCATATTGTTGACTTCGACAATAACTGGTGATGCTTTATATTCCAAACCAACGAGAAGTAATCAATTTTAACAATGTGTTAGTTTGAATATATATTACTGTGTACCTGTGTGGCAACAGAAACAGATGTGAATAATATTTATGTTATATAATACATACGCAGAGGACATAGCAGCACATCTTACGCAACTACACAGATTAGTAAATTCAAAACTGTTCAGATTTGAATTTTATAGAATATTTTGATGTTTCTAAATACGTCTGAATACGGTTGCAAACACTATAGTACAATAACTAACTTTTAATTTAGAAAGGTTGTCATATGAATTAGATTTAGTTTATTTTTATAATTTGGTAGTAAATACATCGAAATACGTTTCTACATATCGGGTGGCAACGAGATTAGTTCCTTTCCAATTTCTAGGTTGATTTTAAGAATACAGTTTTGAAATTTTGGCATATGATTTGTGATACAAAAAGCCATATTTTGCACTTATTAAGTGAAAAATATCACTTCCGGTCTAACCGGAAATAGCAACAACTTTTGATTTTTAAATAGCAACCTACATATATTTTTGCATATTTAGATTCCACATGAAATTCTCGTTACAACGATGAGTCACAACTAGGTAATTTTTTCCAAATGGCGTCATAAATTCGAAAAAGTGAAAAACTAAGTTGGCAACCGCAAGACCGTGTTCTCAAAAAATTTACATAGTAGGCCTTGAATTAGATGTATCACCTTAATTTTTATTGTCGCATATCAATAAAAGTTTATTTCGTGCCAAAATCACTATTTCGAATTGAAAATCAATTTTTTGAAAATACATAAAAAGCAAATGAATTTTATTCATTTTTTTTAAATAGTAACCATATTTTTTTACTTGCACCAACAAAGACCAAAACATTAACCTTTTATTTGATGTATATATAATACGTCTAGTTTCGGTGCTAATTTACACTGAAACTATAAAATATGTGGCTTTTTGTGTCACAAGTAATATGCCAAAATTTAAAAATTGTATTCCTAAAATCAACCTAGAAATTGGAACGGGACTAATCTCGTTGTCACCCGGTATATTACCCCAAAAAATAACTGAAAGAGAATCAAAGATTGAGAAAAAAGTTTCTATGAAATTTTTCATATTTTATAGCTGTATAAAAAAACACATACGGGTCGAATTGAGAACCTCCTCCTTTTCTAAATTTTATAAAGTCGGTTAAAAATCTGGATGTTTATCTTACGACGAAAACAAATTATATATCTAAGGTTTTCTAAGCCGCAGTGACAGTTAAACAATTTTTTTGTGTAAAAAATAAAACAGTGTCAAGAAATTTCAATGTAAATTTGCACGATGGTACTAGTTGTTTTTTTAGCTTTTCGGATCCTATGAAAAACTAAAGATTCATGCTGGGAATTATACCAGTACAGTAGGTTTAAAACATTTGTCGAGGAAAGTAAAAAGGCATAATATCATTTCCTTTTTAAATTCTTCCAAAGCTGGCCTATTATCCTTTGTGTAAGTATATAATTCTTAATTTACGTTATCCTGTACTGTTGCCGTCCTTACAAAAATAAAACTCATCAGCCGTCACTGGTGAGCTTTAAGATGGTTGTATAATAAATAACTTACCTTTACTTCTCTCACGTGCGCTTCTGATTCAATGCACTGTATGTGTATAGGAATGTTCAATTTGGCTAAGATCTTCAGAGGTAGAAGCACACAATACATTCCCGAACTATGCCATTATTAGAACTTCAACATGGAGATCTACTAATGAAATGAATTTTCTACATTGTCAAAATGAATCATTTGTGATCTCATATTACTCGCGCTTTGCATCTGTTGTGGCAATATGAACTTCAAAGTTAGTAAAATGAATGATGAATGATTCTAACCAAAGATAAATAACAATATACTGATTTTGCAATTAAAAAAAAATTGTCATGGAGTTAATCTGAGTATTTAGTATTGTCTCTTTTCTCAATATTTGTATGAACTTCGCAGGAGTTACATTTTTTTTTTCTCCTAACCTTAGTTGCGTTCATACGTCCGTCAAGGTCTTGTCGCAAAGAGCAAAGTAAATGAAATCGTGCAGTAACTCTATATCCAAAGCGTATTTCGAGTCATTTTTTTTTTAAATACATATAACCCATTTGAAATATTAAGGAATATTTAAAATTCCTTATGGCATCCTGATTGAGTTTTTAGAGGATATGTATCTATTATGACCTTTTATTGCTTGCTGTCTTCACCAAATCGAGTACATAAGCCTAATTATATCAATGCTGTCGTCGGAAATTGTGAAGTTTAATGACACATTATTTATGTCATTATTTTAAGATTTTTCACAATTGTTTAACGTTTATAATCGGAATTTTCAAAAGTATCTGCGATAAATAACAATAGATGGAGCTATAGACTTGATTTTCAAGTTGCTGTCTTATGAGTAGCCTGATAGGATGAATGGAGATCTCATTGGCAACTTTTACCAGTCTACTCCTCGTTGACGAGAGCCAAGAAGATCGAAATCAGTCCGTGATTTTTTTTTTGCCAAAATTGGCTTTAACGCATCAAAATACTTCAGAAAAGTTAAATGAAAACCTCATTAAGGAAAATATAATTTTTTGTCCTTTTTAGGGGATGGTAGAAGAAAACTCATATGATAAAAAAAATTTGTTTGTCCAAAATTGGATTCAGCGCGTCAAAATACTTCAGGAAACCTATTCTTTTAATGCCTTATTTATATTAACGTCCTGGCGAAGTTTACTTACTGGCGAACTTTACACATAAATGCTTTATATGTATGTCTGTTTGTCGTTTGGTACTGTGCATTTTGATAAATTGTTTCTCTGAAATATAATATCGTAAGCACGGCTTTATTTGCTCATATTGAGTTGTCTCGTTTGCTTTACCAATATATTTATCGTTATAATAAACTTTGTTATTGTTAAATAGTGAATTTTATTTCAAAAGATCCTTGATTTATTTACGTATTTGGGCAATACTTTTTCGTACTTTTTTTTGGGACTATAAGAAAATTTTCAAAGCTATAATATTATGGCAGTTAGGAATTGCTACATCAATCAACCAAGTTTCCTTTTTTTCCTTGTTAATCAGGATATCATCCGGCCTGTTGTGGACAATAGTTCGGTCCGTCAGCACCGATCGATCCCAGTACATCTTGTGAGTATCATTTTCCGAGACTGCTCTGGGTGCATACTGATAATAAGGCATCTCTTCTCTTACCAAGCCATGTCGCCGAGCTGTTGGTGCAAGATTTTTGTCACTTGATTACGCTTCTCAAGATATTCGGTGGCTACCAACATCTGGCATGTACCCGTAATGTGTTGTATTGTATCGGAATGCTGGCGACATCTTCTACATTGGCTGTTATGATGTATTTGAGGTAATTTTTGGTGAAAATAACTTGATCTTGGATTGAAACCAAGAGCCCTCAGTTTCAGCAACGATATTAGCATGTCTCAACCAGCCAGATGAGGCTTTAGAGTCGATGTGTGGCTGGCTAAGGACGTTCACATATCTACCGTGCAGTCGCATCGCCAACTACTCCTATCTCTTTTGTTGGATGTATGCTGCATGGGTAGACAGTTCATGGCCTCCTCATAGGGTATACCTGTTGTCTGATTTACTGATGCAAATCGTTATTCCGCCTTGCAATACTTTTGAAGTACAAACGTTTGCTTTCTGCAGAATCTTCTAATATCGACTAGGCCGCGTCCTCCTTCATGGTGGGGAAGAATGATCCGCTCGACTGATGCCCTTGGATGGTGTACCCCAAACTTGGTCAGCAATTTATGTGTAGCCCTCTCAATATTTCCAAGCTCAGCTTCCGCCTATTTAACGACACCAAATGTATAGGTCATGACCGGGACGGCAAAGGTATTGAGCGCCTTACAGGTTTTTTCTGTTTTTTCCAGGACATATTGACTCTTTGAAAACAGTCACCCGGTGGCGGATCTCTCCGAGTTGAACGCGCTTTGTTTGTTGGAGGCCCAGATATTTATACGCCTCGTCCTGGTCCAGAGCATCGATAGAGAGCCCATCCAGTAATTCGAAGCTTCGGTGGACTGTCCGGCACGTTTCAACACTAAGTCTACGGCTTTTGTCCATACCAAATGATGATGATGATTGATGTCATTGGAGTAGCCTTCCGTATGTTGCAACAAACTAGTAATATGTGTTTCCATGGAATCGTATAATTTAATGTCGTCCATATTCATTAAGTGGGTCAGTCTAGATTGCGTTGAATTAACAAGAAAGCCATATCCAGTTCCATTAAGTAGTGTTAATAGTGGGTTCAGACAAGGCAAAACCAAAGTTGACTGAGGATGTTTCTTTGAAGAATGCCTCTTCTGATGGGAACAGAATGGGAGATGATAGAACCTCCACCACGGCACAAGTGTAAGACAGTCTCCCATATTGACATCACATACCTAAGGGCTTCTGTTATAACGGAAGCTACTTGATACAGTTTTAGCATACGGATAAGCCAATAGTGGGATATAGTATCGAAAGCCTTTTTGCAGTCAATGAAGGTTGTAAATTATTTTTGTTACTATTATTATTTTAGTTTTCTCAGGGTCGTCCCGGTATTGTTGAGGCATTTGCGGAGGGTTAACTGAAGCCGTGCTTCTTTTATTGTGCGTTAAGAAACTTCCTGACTATTGTGTATATGTTGATGATTACGAATTTTTGAAGACCTATGTATATATCTGAGTAGAGTTGTAGAGTGGCAATACTTTGATGGAGTTTTTTAGGAATCACACCAGTTGCTGATGTTATGATGAGTACTATTTTTACTTTGTTTTGGTTCCATATTTGTTTTATTTCTTCCGATAATGGCAAATATTTTTGAATTTTTTCTGTATATTTTTTTTTCTAGATTGAATGTGTTGGGTATTGCTATGTCAATTAAGTATGTTATTTTGTCCTGTTTGTCTATTAGTGTTATATCGGGTCTATTAGTTTATTGTTCTATCGGTTAGTATGATTCTATTCCAGTATAGTTTTACATTGCTGTATTATTATTATTTTCTCTTTTTTCTCAATGTTGAATGTTGCCAGTCACCATTCTCTGTGGCTCCGACACTTACAGAGCGAAACTGGTAATACCAGCAACCACTCCATACGCCCTTAGGGTTAGTGACTACTGCATTCTGCCGCAGAATGTCTCGTTCCATCAGGACCACTAACAATATCGTCAGGGTAGAGTCTGCGGAGTTCGAAGAACAAATCTCGATATTTCGTCCGTTTTTCCTCCTCCTTCAAATCAAGTTATTCTCGCGGGAGCCTATCCACGACAAACATTATCTTGAGTTGGTGGTCAAAATTATTATTATTATTATTATTATTTGTTAATAAAAACCAGTCACCCTACTCCTCACAGAGGGGAGCTGGTAGTACCGATAGCCACTCCCCACGCCCGTGGGGTGAGTGACTACTGGGTCCGAGACTCGTGTGCCCCGAGCAGACATTATTATTATTATTATTTAGTTTATAAAAGTCAGTCACCCTTTATACTCTGTGGCTTCGACACTCACAGAGGGGAGCTGGTAGTATCGGCAGCCACTCCCCACGTCCGTGGGGTGAGTGACTACTGGGTCCGAGAATCGTGTGCCCTGAGTAGACGTAATGAACCGAGAATAATGGCCTTCTGCATCCTGCCGGCTAAGATCTCTGCCGAATTTCGGCATGCCGGTATGATCTTTAGTTCTGAAAGCAGTGCGTATCTCGTTCCACCGAGGGCTTCTATGATCAGGACCACTAGCTTAACAGTATGGTCAGGGTAAAGCCTGCGGAGCTCGAAGAGCAAATCTCGATATTTCGTCCGTTTTTCCTCCTCCTTCAAGACAATGTTATTCTCCGCGGGAGCCGAGAACTCCACGACAAACATTTTCTTGAGTTGGTAATCGAGGAGGACCATGTCAGGCTTATTAGCTTGTATTTGCCTGACGGTGGGAAACGAGTAGTTCCAATAAATTAGACACTTCTCATTTCCCACAACGGACTTAATATCCCCTGGAGCGTAAGGCAGCACTGGTGTCTCGTTTATTCCATACGAGTGCCTTAAGTGATAATAAAGCACTCGTAATGCTGCGTCGTGCCTCTGGATATAGGCCGAGACTGCATATACTGGAAAAGCCGACAGCAAATGCATTAATGTCTCCGGCACCCTGTGGCAGGTCCTGCAGCTGACATTAGGGACCTCTATACCCATGACACGACTTCGATAGACGAATGTGTTGAATACACCATCCTGGCACGCCATTATGAATCCCTCGCTCGCAGACTTCAGCCCGGCTGACCTTAAGAAAGCAAAGGTCAGCCTTTCGGATAAGGCGCGGTCTTCTATATGTTTATAGAAGACTCCGTGCAATGGCTTATCCGAGTGTAGCTGCAGAAATAGATCAATTTCAGCAGCTTTTACTTGGGCTTTTTGCCGAGCAGGTTCCAATTCGGTGATAGAGTCGTGATTAACCCGCTCAGCGTCGAAGACCAGACCGAGTTCATCGGCGGCTCTGCGTGCTGCCTTAAACAAAAAGGCTCCTACTCCTGCACTTTCATAGTCTCGGACCATGCAGAGGAGGGGATCCGAACTCCTTATGACCTTACAGGCTCCATCCAGAACCATCCTGTTATGGAGACTCTCCAAACTCAAGAGTCCACGGCCTCCCCGATGTCGTGGGAGATATAACCATGGAACGGACGATTTAGGGTGCAAACTCCTATAGAGATGCATCTTTTTTCGGGTTCCTACATCGAGTTGTAGTAGTTCCTCTTGATTCCATTTAATTACTCCAAAGGAGTAGAGGAGGATCGGAACGGCAAGCATATTGGTAGCAGACACCTTGTTCTTCCCCGATAGTTCTGAAGACCAGATCTGTCGGAGTCGGTGCTGATACTTGCCGCGGAGAGCGTTTTTTACTACACTCAGAGGTGGAGCGTTGCTCGACACCCAAGTAAGTGTACGACTCTCCGGCATCTAGATGATGTAAGATGCTTCCATCCACTTTATTATTATTATTATTATTAATTTAATTACATCGAACTCATCGGTCTATTCATTTGCAAAATTAAGCGTTTCGAACTAATAAAATTTCTACGCCCCCCTTCAATCACGTAATGCAAAAAAGCTGACTGCAGGATAATAATTCTATTTTTAAAAGAACGGAATGTTACACACCACATATTTGAAGTTATTATCTTTGATTACATTGTTCCATCACCCAACCACAACATGTCTGGCTTTCCTGGAATAATTTCGGTGAAATAGGGGCGAGCATCATTTTCATTTCCATAAAGCAAATTACCTGTACATATTTACAAAAAGCAGATTAATCACAAACTCATATAAAACATCTTTAAAAGCCCACAACGTACTTTGTAAAAGCGGGCACAATATGTCTTTTCTCTCCGGAATAATGGACCGAAAAAGAGCGCTTTATCAAACCGCTAATTTAGAGTTTTTCATGGAGACAAAAGAAAATTTGTCAAGCATTTTTAGTCCTGCAAATGAGGCATGTATAATAAAACAAAAGAATGGAAAATGGGGCACCGCCGACTGATGCGTTTCAGGAGGTTTACGATTTAAGTTAATTGATGCCTTATGATGCCACTTTCATACTTCATTTCTTATTCCCATTTGACAACCAACCCTTTCAAACGCAAACCCAACTAATTATTGTGATAATTTGTCTTTTTTACATTGCTTTGCTAAGAGGAGATACGTAAAGAATATGCATTTTTAGGGAAAACATATGATGTGATAATTATACAAATTTATCTAGGTTGTTTTAGTAAACCGTTATGTAACTTACCAAATACTGAAAGCAGCAAATACATTCCTAGTCTACTTTATCTACAGTTTGTCCTCGGAATTTATTATTAGTGGAATAAAAATAAAGCTAAAAACTAAGTAAATAAAGTGTCTGGGGAGGGGAATTTTTTTACTGAAATCTAAAGCAGAGTACAAACAAAAAGTACTCGAATATTGCGTACTTTACACAAAATGTAATCTAGTACTAAATACAAGTACATAGCAAAAAGTATTTAAGTACCTATACTAGTACGGAGTACCGAGTACCTGTTTATGAATATTGGATGACGTCGACAATAAGATATGGATTAGCTGAGAGATCTAAAAAATTGGAAAACCACCTAGCAAATGTGTTTCAAAGTACCTATAAAATCTCTTGAATTGAAATCTGTTTCATTTAACATAATTTGCTAGATGGTTTTCTAATTATTGTCCACTTATTGCGAAATTTTCTGTCTTTGGGAAAACTGCACCGTCACGACTTCTGAACTATATGTACAATTGTTTATTAAACCTTGCGTTGTGAGTGGTGTAGGGTACTAGCCTACATACATATAGGTTAGATATTATATCACTATGGATATTTGAAAAAACAAACAATTAGTCATCATTATTAAATTCAATTTGAAATCAAAAAACCGCTGCCCAAGGAATCACTACTTCCACATCCAGATTTTCTATCCAAGTCACTCACAACGAAAAAATTTCGTATGTGGAAATAATTGTTTATGGAACTTTAATAATATAATATTTGAAATCCTCTACCCCAAAAACCCATAAAACGATACCCCACATGGAGGGGGTGGTGATGGGGGTGGTAGTGGGGGTGGATGAAGTAAAAAAATATTTTGAGGTTTCTGGTTCTTGTACACCCACTAAATCACATTCCCTTTAATGGTAATGGGGGTGGCTAATGCCAACATTTTTTTTGAGACCTTAGCTTCTCTTGTATATACTAAATACCAATTTTATGGACTCTTACCTGCTTGATCAACCTATTTACCCCAAATTTACCCCAATTTACCCCCCAACCCTTCGACGGAACAAGATGAAAATATAATCTAGTTCTAGATCTCGTTAAAGTACATATGTGTACCAAATTTCAAGTCAATATCTCAAACGGTTCCAGAGTAAACAAAAAAGTTACAGACAGACAGACCGACAGACAGACCGACAGACAGACAGACAGACCGACAGAAATTTTTGTTTCGCTCAAACTTAAAATCTCGACGTTTCATGACATTCTAAGCCTATTTGAACAATAAAAATTTTTAAATTTTTTTTTGTCGTTACTATACTTCCACTGGACGTGGAAGTAATTAAAGTCTTTTTAAATATTAATTATTTTATTTATTAATATAGCTTACTATACCGCTATATATTGGTGACCCCGACGTGATACGCAATAGATACACGAAATTTTTTTTTCTAACATTGGAAGAACTTTAAGAACAACGATAAAAAGCCAGCAAAATTAAATTGATATCTGAATTATAAGGAAACAAAAGCGAGACGACAGAACAAACTAAAGAGTAAGAGATATCACAGAATTTTTAGTCGAGAGAAATTTAAACAAAAACCGTTCGAAGAACTCCAACGAACAAATCCAGAAGAAACTCTGAAAAAATATTAAGAAGCGAGAGCTGTGTTCACGCTAATTTACATAAGCTATGGATTACACCTATTCAGATCAAGCAAGAAATCTCTTTTAAAAACCTGGAAGATTTTAATAACAGGCTCCTGATATTCCGCATGAGTCCAAATTCGACGACTTGAAAGTATATATTCCCAACATTCCCCTAAATCATTCCTAGACGGCGAAGAAGCAAAACTTTATTCATTTGGTAAGTGAATTGTTTTGCCATTTATCATTATTTCTTCGTTATTTAAAGGAATCAGTCAGTCGGAATATTTGAAAACAGTTAAGGAAATTAATAAAATAACAGACATGACGTTATGACAGATGTATTCCTCACCATTTTTAACATTTTGAAAATCACTGGTGCCATCTATTGACCGTGATTTTCCCCTATAAGGCAGGTTGCTATAATCATTAATAAATATTTTCTACAAAAAAATAGTTGCCATGTTGAAAAAATGACCGTTAAAACAGGTTTTTCGCTTCCTGTTAGTTCTACCCAAAAAGATCTAATTTAACCGTCATACAAAAGATTCATCATTTTAAAGGCGAGATCTAACGGCTAAATTAGATCTTTTTCGGTGGGAACCGTGATCGCCTAGTAAAGTCACATTGTTTTAAGCCTTTCGACTTTCAGAACTCTAGAGGTATCGTTACCACCTTCGATCAGAAAGCATACGGCCTTAGAGGCGTTCAGTCATAATCCCGCGGATGGTAGCTTCGCATCACCGTCCGCTCGAGCGAGTGCGTGAATCAAGTGTCCGAACCTGCGGTTCCTCTCGTACTGAGCAGGATTACTATCGCAATGACGAGTCATCAGTAGGGCAATACTAACCTGTCTCACGACGGTCTGAACCCAGCTCACGTTTCCTATTAGCGGGTCATTTGAATGTCAACTTTGGCTTTTTAAATGAAAAACTCCTTTTTACAAATTCACATTCTACGTAAAAAAGTTTACAACTTTTGTTTTAATCATTTTTTTGTTTAGCTCCATCGTTTGCGAGTAATTAAGCACTGAATGTATAGAAATGTATAGAAAACAAGACATTTTATGAACAATTTTTGTATAATGTGCTCTACAGTCATAGTGCTGTAACCACATGTTCATCATTCCTTGTAATGGTAAATCTTCAAGAAGTTATGCAGTTAATGCACGTACAGTATTGGATCGGGATTATCGGTGTCCAGTCCACCTCATTCAGCATCCCAATAACCCACCACCCTCAGATTTGGGATGGAAGAACGTAGGGAGCACATAAGAGCCAGTTGCTTGTACTAAACCTTGTACTCCAGAGCTTAACTTGGAACTTTTTCGCTGCTCATACTCCCAAAGGCGTTGCTCTCCTCCATGTACGTGTCAGTCGAATGGACTCCGGTGTACCGAAATGTGTAAGTGCGAAGGTAATCTCGACCGATGCGAAAATATGGGAGAGTGCGAACAAGGCGATGATTTGGGGCTAAGTGAGATTTGCATTGAAAGTGACGATCAATTTAATTAAAAATGTCATTGTAGAAGTGAAAAATATTGCTTGTCTGTACTTTGTCTATATAAATCTGTAACTACTGTATTTCTATAAGTTTCTTCATTAAACGTTAAAAAAAATTTTTCCCTTTTCTGGCCTTGGATGGGTTCCATCAGCCAGCTACACAGATGGGGGAAACGCTAAAATTATATAGGTACTTTTTCTTTCAATTTCCTATGCCTACCTATACTGTAAAACATAGGGGAGATGGGGGTATTTGTTAATTTATTTATGTTTGTAATGTTTTAGTTATAATTATTGTTTCCAGTGGCCCGAGAAATAGTGTCAAATATGTTAATATGCACTGGTAAATCTCTTATCATTAGACATATTAATTTTCATTATTGGAAACTATAAAATGAAACTTATGAGGTGATCCAGTGCACTAGTCCTTACGAGCACCTGACTTCACTCCGCCAGATTTTTTTGTGGGGATATCTTTACGAAAAGGTTTGCAAAGATTTGATCTTTCTTATATTCTAACTACAGCTATATTCTGCTACTTCTATGTTTCCACGTTCAATGCCTAATCACTGGCAAACAATGAAGGCAAAAAGAAAAATAGTTACAACAAAAGTTGTTTATTTCTTTATGAAGAATACGAATGTGTAAGAAAAAATGGGGGTTTCCATTAAAGAAAACAATGTTGACCTTCAAATGACCGTGAAATCCTTCATCAAACCAAAAAAAATTATAGTCATTAGATCCTGATTTTAAATGATGAAAATTCTTCTGAAACATTTCTCTCTAAAATACTTTATTTTCAAGTTATTCGCGTTTGCCAACATAAATGCCCCACCCGGTATAGATATTAGTGTATTTAACAAAAAATTAGTAAAATAAAAAAATCATATTATAATTAATTGTTATTGTTTTTATTCCATTCGATTGAATGTTACCTAATACAGTTTATATGTCATATAAGGACATTTTACCATTTGTATTCATTCATACGCTTACGATATTAGCCTTCAACTGCCAGTCAATATAATATGCACCTTAATCGTACACAGGTGCACGTTTTCCAGTCCAGCCTATATATAGACTTGTCAGCGTTTCTCACTTTTACTTTTACATTTCATTTGTCTCTGAATGCCCAGCAGGAATTTTTTCATTTCGCTGCATACTGCTTGAAACATTCCTCGTTGGTTCGAGGAAAAACTCGCTTATTGAAGTAGGCATTTACTTATTTTTGATGCTAGAGAGTACGATTTGATGCGAGTAAGTGATAATAAAAAATTGTAGATATCAAGTAATTCCTGAGCCTACTAGTTTGTTAAAACTGAAGAATCAAAATTTTTATTTCGTCAGTTTTATTTGATTCATGTTAGTTCAGTCGAATTGTAATTTGACACGGCGAAAATACATAACCACGATTTTATTATTTTAAGTTGGTGGGTTGGACATCCAAAACAAGCCCTTATAGACCATGGGATAGTGACAGATTTTTTTAAACGTTTGGTTCCTATCTGGCCTTTTGGGAGCCTTTTGTGCCTGATTTGTACTAACCATTTTCGTGTTTATCAAACGGTTATCCAGGGCCCCTCAGCGGAAAACAGAAAAGGAAATTTCATGAAAATGAGCAATTTCAAAAATTTAGTTCCTATCTGGCGTCAAGTTAGACTTACGTTTTAAAGAAAAACGTCCGACGGAAGCTGATCGCCAGACAAATTCCGTGGGCCGGAAGGCCCGAAATTTCAATCCGAAGTTGTAAGAAAAATGGTCAAAATCAAACGATTTGGTTCTTATCTGGGAATTGTATATATAGGTAAATACATTATAATTATCGCGATATAACAAACGCCAGACAAATTCCGAGGGCCCAACAGTGAAAAAATTATTGTTCAAGTTGTCAACTATTCCGCGAAAATCAAACGATTGGTTCTCATGTGAAATGATTTTTTTTGTACAAATTAACCAAAACGAAAATGTATTGTATCATTCACAGACATTTTTAGTGGGCCAAACAAATTTTAAATCTTAAAAGAAGTGCACGAAAAATAGCCATTTTTTTCAAATAATTTATTCCTGTCTGGTATTTGGATCTTAAAAAGATATGGTAATAAATAAATCATATTTCAAGTCCCAGACAAAAAGCATGGGCCCAGCCGTAGATATGTTGAGTGAAAGTATCGAGAAATCAAAAACAGTCGTGTAAAAATCGATGCATTTTCAAACGATTCACACTCGTCTGGTATTTCATTAGCTTGTCATTGTAAAAGAGTATTATACACAAACAAATTTGTTTCGCGTCACTACTTAAATGGCGCAAGCGCGGATTTATGGGGGGTAACTTTCATTTTAAAATTTCATAATTTTTATTATTTTATTTTATATTTTTGAATATATATTCTATTTAGTTGTGTTTATAATTTTTTTTTGAGATTTCCTCCCCCCCGCTCATCAATTTTAATTTTCGAGGAAAAACATTTTTGTTATTTTCAACACGCGGCTATGTTACCCCCCCCCCGCTCAAGGTCCAGATCCGCCCTTGAAATGCAGTTTTTTTCTCACTTGAAACTCATTTGGAATTTGATTTTCTTTATCACTGGAATCAATATAACTGTTGCTTTCACATTCATAATCCCTCGATCGAATAATATTTACAATAAATAAGTTACATACTAGCAAAAAGACGCAGTACTTACTTTGCAATAAATAATTAAAGTTGAAATCCTCGCTACTCTTCACGAAAAGCACTGTGACGTCAGATCGAGAAACTAGTCTCGCGTGGGATCCCACAGATGGTGTACTTCAGCCGAGCGGTACGTCTTCACCCTAATTAATAGACTGGGTGGCGGTTGGCTTTGAGACGTCCGTCTTTTGCTCTTTATGTTATAGAAAAAATAAAAAAAGTGTCGGAAAGCTCAATCCTCTTTACATAAGATATCTACAAATTTTTCGAAAAAAAAACAATAATTATCGAGATATTCGAGGAAATGTAGGAAATTACACGTTTTCTTATGTGTATGTAAATCTAAAAAAAATAATTTTTCTCAGAAACCTTTGTTTCGAAGGACCGAGATTAACGGAGCGTCAAAGTAGTACATGATATTAAGTGAACATCATATATGAGATCGATTTCAATTAATTACGGTGACAAAATGGAGAAATTTTACCGAAAAAAAAGTCCCAAATCCCGCCCCCCTCTAATTCCTTCATTTTTATCGGAATTCAAAAAATTGAAAAAAAGAGTTTTAGCAAATTTTATTCTATTTAAATTAGCTAGAGTAGTCTTTTGGCGTAGGAGCCAAGATTAAAAAGTTGCCAACTGTAGAACCTCAAAATTTGCGATATGTCTACAGCTGCGCCCCAGATTTTTGTCTGGCACTTGAAATATGGTTTGTTTATTAACATATCTTTTTAAAAAAACAAATCCCAGACGAGTGTAAATCGTTTGAAAATACATCGATTTTTACACGACTTTTTTTTGATTTTTCGATACTTTCGCTCAACATATCTACCTCTGGATCCAAGCTTTTTATCTGGGACTAGAAATATGGCTTATTTATTAACATATCTTTTTAAAATACAAATGCCAGACAGAAATAAATCGTTTGAAAAATTGCATTTTTTTGGCGCTATTCTTTTTGTCTGGCTATCCAAGGGACCCAGTCAATTCGTCTGGGAATCTTAAATTGAAACTACTTATTGCCTAATATTAACAAAAAAACAAATGCCAGACGAATGTAAATCGTTTGATTTTTGCGGAATAGTTGACAACTTGAACAATAATTTTTTCACTGTTGGGCCCTCGGAATTTGTCTGGCGTTTGTTATATCGCGATAATTATAATCTATTTACCTATATATACAATTCTCAGATAAGAACCAAATCGTTTGATTTTGACCATTTTTCTTACAACTTCGGATTGAAATTTCGGGCCTTCCGGCCCACGGAATTTGTCTGGCGATAAGCTTCCGTCGGATGTTTTTCTTTAAAACGTAAGTCTAACTTGACGCCAGATAGGAACAAAACGTTTGAAATTGCTCATTGCCCTAGATATGTTGAGTGAAAGTATCGAGAAATCAAAAACAGTCGTGTAAAAATCGATGCATTTTCAAACGATTCACACTCGTCTGGTATTTCATTAGCTTGTCATTGTAAAAGAGTATTATACACAAACAAATTTGTTTCGCGTCACTACTTAAATGGCGCAAGCGCGGATTTATGGGGGGTAACTTTCATTTTAAAATTTCATAATTTTACTTCCACGTCCAGTGGAAGTATAGTAACGACAAAAAAATTTTTTAAAATGTTTATTGTCCAAATAGGCTTAAAATGTCATGAAACGTCGAGATTTTAAGTTTGAGCGAAAAAAAAATTTCTGTCTGTTTGTCGGTCTGTCTGTCGGTCTGTCTGTCGGTCTGTCTGTCGGTCTGTCTGTCGGTCTGTCTGTCGGTCTGTCTGTCGGTCTGTCTGTCGGTCTGTCTGTCGGTCTGTCTGTCGGTCTGTCTGTCTGTCTGTCTGTAACTTTTTTTTGTGCGCACGTTTACTCTGGAACCGTTTAAGATATTGACTTGAAATTTGGCACACATATGTACTTTAACGAGATCTAGAACTAGATTATATTTTCATCTTGTACCGTCGAAGGGTTGAGGGGTAAATTGGGGTAAATTTGGGGTAAATAGGTCAATTAAGCAGGTAAGAGTCCATAAAATTGGTATTTAGTATATACAAGAGAAGCTAAGGTCTCGAAAAAATTTTTGGCATTAGCCACCCCCATTACCACCCCCCACCCCCTTATTAAAGGGGATGAAAAAAAATTGTTATTTAGTGTATGTACAGGAACCAGAAACCTCAAAATATTTTTTACTTCATCCACCCCCCACTACCACCCCCCCCCCCCCACTACCGATGTGGGGTATCGTTTTATGGGTTTTTGGAGTAGAGGATTTCAAATATTATATTATTAAAGTTCCATAAACAAATATTTTCACATACATAGTTTTTTCGTTGTGAGTGACTTGGATAGAGAATCTGGATGTGGAAGTAGTGATTCCTTGGGCAGCGGTTTTTATTATTTTATTTTATATTTTTGAATATATATTCTATTGTGTTTATAATTTTTTTTTTTGAAATTTCCTCCCCCCCGCTCATTAATTTTAATTTTCGAAGAAAAACATTTTTGTTATTTTCAACACGCGGCTATGTTACCCCCCCCCCCAGCTCAAGGTCCAGATCCGATATTTACCTATATATACAATTCCAGATAAGAACCAAATCGTTTGATTTTGACCATTTTTCTTACAACTTCGGATTGAAATTTCGGGCCTTCCGGCCCACGGAATTTGTCTGGTGATAAGCTTCCGTCGGATGTTTTTCTTTAAAACGTAAGTCTAACTTGACGCCAGATAGGAACAAAACGTTTGAAATTGCTCATTTTCATGAAATTTTATCTTCTGTTTTCCACTGAGGGGCCCTGGATAACCGATTGATAAACACGAAAATGGTTAGTACAAATCAAGTACAAAAGCCTCCCAAAAGGCCAGATAGGAATTTACAAAGTGGAAGAGCTGTGGGGTATTTCCTGAATGTAAATTTCTTAGTTCGGAAAAAATGAAACAATATTCAATTTCGTTTCATTTGGAGAGGGCCAACATTGGATAGGTCATTGTGCAAACAAGTCCTTAATATCGGAAATGCATCAAATCGGTGTTCGCTGGAAAGCAGTTAAATCTAGTTATCTATAAATATATACGTTTATGACGGGCTATTTTCTCGTGATATTCATCTTACTGCCAGACTACCGCCCGTATCTCCTTATCTTCGAAATGGCCGACGGCGACTGTGGATGTTACAACTATATGCGACAAATTTTATCTCTGTACAGCTCAGCTCTGCTATTACTGCTTATTTTTATTAATACAACAAAGTTCCTCGCCGGATCGTGTATGTTCCTCGATCTATTTATGACCCTCCTGTCGTAAATCAGGGAATAAACCAGATATTAATTTTATAGGAAAGGATGCAGTTTTACAACGATTGTGTCAATAGCAACACTTAACAGCTCTGTGTACACACTGCTCTTGATACCATTACATTTTTATTTGTGGAAATAATCTTTATCAGAGCAAAGCTTGTTATCTGTCCTATAAACAATAAAATAAGAGTATCAAGTAAAAACCGCTGCCCAAGGAATCACTACTTCCACATCCGGATTTTCTATCCAAGTCACACAACGAAAAAATTTTGTATCTGAAAATAATTATTTATGGAACTTTAATAATATAATATTTGAAATCCTCTACCCCAAAAACCCATAAAACGATACCCCACATCGGTAATGGGGGTGGGGTGGTGACAGGGGGTGGGAGTGGGGGGTGGATAAAGTAAAAACATATTTTGAGGTTTTTGGTTCTTGTACATACACTAAATCACATTTTTTTTTCATCCCCTTTAATAATGGGGTGGGGGTGGTAATGGGGGTGGCTAATGCCAAAATTTTTTTTGAGACCTTAGCTTCTCTTGTCTATACTAGATATCAATTTTATGAACTCTTACCCGCTTGATTCACCTATTTACTCCAATTACCCCAATTTACCCCCCAACCCTTCGACAGAACAAGATGAAAATATAATCTAGTTCTAGATCTCGTTAAAGTACATATGTGTACCAAATTTCAAGTCAATATCTCAGAGTAAACGTGCGCACAAAAAAAGTTACAGACCGACAGACAGAAATTTTTTTTTCGCTCAAACTTGAAATCTCGACGTTTCATGACATTCTAAGCCTATTTGAACAATAAAAATTTTTAAAAATTTTTTTGTCGTTACTATACTTCCACTAGATGTGGAAGTAAAAATAGTTAAACTCGTATTCTCACCTGATCGTTATTTTTGCTATAATCTTACAGGCACAAATAAGAGTGTCGTGTACTAAGAACTAGACCACCATACCTTTATATATTCAGATGCGTTAAATCTGAATCTTAGAAATGCCCCCACACGGTTTTCTTCTAATCTCAACAAATAGCTAAAAATTCATCAAAAACCTGCATTTTCGAGCAACTCGTAAAAGTGATTCAAAGAAACTTTTTTTTGTATTTTCATGTATTGATTCCAAAGGGTCTAGCCGTACTTTCATAGCGAAACTGCCCCCGATAGGGACCTATATCGTAACCTATGTTATATTGTAGAAGGCGCTAATAGTAGTTGATAGAGTAGATATTAGCTCTATATTATCTTAGTTAATTGAGGAGCTATTTGAAAAAAAGTGTCTAGAGACGACTTTTTTTCAAAGCGATATATCTTAGTTAATTTTAAAGCTAGAAAAATAAAACTAAATGGCAGTGTTATGGTACACTTTACAGTTTATTTTGTAGAAAGAAAAATTTTGTCAATCGATTTCTATCAGATCTAATTGAATTACCACTTTGAAAAAAATATATAATAATTGTCTATGTCTTGCCTAACAGCATGCCAAGTTTCATTAAAATCCAAAAGGTGCAACATGTCGAAAAATTTTTTTAAGTAAGTGGATCACCTTACACGACCACTATGTTGTCGCTTCTAATTTGCATTACATTTCATTAATCTTTGGAAAAGTTGCGTTTTGACAGCTCATAAAAAGTATATCAATGGTTGGTGGTGTCAACTAGAATATTACAATGTTTTTTTGATCTACTTTTATAGTGACTATAGTCCAGTTGGTACATAAAATAAAACTTAACGGTTTAAATCGGCTTTTATTTGACATTTTTCTTTTATAAATACATTGAAATTATTTAATTCATATTGCAACATATTTTATTTAGAGTAATGAAAGCTCATTATAGACGTAAATCCTCTAAAAATGTCAAAGCGTGTGCTCGATATCAGGCGAACTGTTCTTGTCTCTGCCGTTCTGAATTGTATCTTTGATCTCTCTCATATACCTGCCTAAAAGTGTACACAAATATCATAACCTCCGTGTAAGTGCATGACCACGTCGTCACGTCGCGTCGGTGCACCGCACAGCGCACATAGCACCGCACTTCGCACATCGCACACTGGAATTAAATAAACCATTATTTTAAATGAGAGTGGCCATATCGACGCCCCTCGCACATCGCACAATAAAATTTAATAGAACCATGCTCTTAAATGAGAGTGATGAAATCAACAACTTGAGCTTCGCACATCGCACAGCGTTTAGCACAGGCGATACCGTGTTTGTGAATCCTTATTTGTAACAAAAGAGATAAATATAACTATAGCAGTCTGATTTTAATAAAAAAGGAAGGAAATAGCCGAACAATATATGAACAATTAGTACAATATCTTTTGTATTAATATTCATAAATATCATAAAACAATAAAATAAACTTCGATGTGCGATGTGCGCTGCGCGAGAGAGATCAAAGATACAGCTCGCCTGATATCGAGCACAAGCAAGTAGTAGGTTTACCCATTTCTTATAACACTTGACATTTTTAGAGGATTTACGTCTATAATGAGCTTTCATTAATCTAAATAAAATATGCTGAAATATGAATTAAATAATTTCAATGTATTTATAAAAGAGTCAAATGCCAAATAAAAGCCAATTTAAACTAGGGTGACCAGAGTTTTGTTAAGTGAATGCTGGACACTTCTGCCAAGGGCGGCTCCAGAAAGGTTACTGGGGGGGGGCACTCAAGGGCAGATCTGGGCCTTGAGCTTGGGCTGAAAATAACAAAAATATTTTTCCTCGAAAATTGAAATTGATGAGCGGGGGGAGAAATCCGAAAAAAATTTTTTTTCATGCCAAAATTTTTTCATGACCGGGAAGACAAATTTTTTTGATGATCGGGAAGCAAGTATCCGAAAAGAAATTTTTTCCAAACAAAATGTAATGCTGTAACTTCACTATGACCTGAATGCTGAACTTATGCTGGACACTTGTAAGACTTTCCAGTGAAATTCCGGACATATGGTCAGAATGCTGGACTTTCGCTGGACACTTGTAAATGCTGAACAGTACTCCAAAATGCTGGACTTTCCAGCGAAATTCCGGACATATGGTCACCCTAATTTAAACCGTTAATTTTTATTTTATGTACCAACTGGCTTGAGTCGGCCATGGGGGGATTCCACTTACTTGAAAATTCCCATATCCTGTGTAAACTGTGCTCCGCTCATAACGAAAACAACTGCATTCTTAACTGAAACCGACTACAGTCACTATAAAAGTAGATAAAAAAAACATTGTAATAGGCTAGTTGACACCACCAACCGTTGATATACTTTTCATGAGCTGTCAAAACGCAACTATTGAAATGTAATGCAAATTAAAAGCGTCAACATAGTGGTCATAAGGTAGTCAGTCCACTTACTTAAAATTTTTTTTCGGCATGTTGCACCTCTTGGATTTTAATGAAACTTGGCATGCTGTTAGGCAAGACATAGACTATTATTACATATTTTTTTCAAAGTGGTAATTCAATTAGATCTGATAGAAATCGATTGACAAAATGTTTCTTTGCATTTTTTAAATACTTTTATTTAGGCTTGGCCCACAGGAAATGCTATAAAATAAACTGTAAAGTGTACCACAACACTGCCATTTACTTTTATTTTCCTAGCTTTAAAATTAACTAAGATATATCGCTTTGAATAAAAGTCGTCTCCGGACACTTTTTTTCAAATAGCTCCTCAATTAACTAAGATATAGAGCTAATATCTACTCGATCAACTATTATTAGCGCCCTCTACAATATAACATAGGTTATGATATAGGTTTCTATTGGGGGCAGTTTCGCCATGGAAGTACGGCTAAGACCCTCTTAGGTCAGCTTAACTCTACCAGGTCACAGTTTTTTCCATTCTCAAGAAATGGCGTAAACACAAATGATTGCAAACCACGAGTGATAGTGATATCATTTCTTTTTAACATTTATTTCAAAAGTTAACTCATGTTTGCTTTTTGTCATATTAAACTTAGTTTAATGAATCAATCCATCAAGACTTTGGAAAAAGCAGGTGAAAAATAAAACTATATGACTAATAATTTTAGTTTTAGTTATTAGAATCCTTAAATTTTAAAGAATATGCATTTTTTCTTTATTTTCAGAACAAAGGCTATAATCGTTAAATTTACTAGAGACCAGTGTCCTAAAAATGTCACAAATTGCTTATTGCGACATATTTTCCAGAGCATCCAATTTCAGCACAAGAAGTTTTGATCACAAGGGAGGAAAATCGCGCCATATACCCTAAAGAAGAAACACCAAGCTGTTACGGACATGTGTTTCGGAATTATTGTTCCTCATCAGTGCAGTGTTTTGATCACTTTTATCAATAAGCCTAAAAGAATAAAAGTGTTATAGAGTGTACAAGCATTGATGCTTGCACACCACAAGAAAAGTCATGAAAACGCCATTATCATTATTACAATCAGAAAATAACAAAGTAAAACCTACACAAATTAACAAATGAACATTCTTTTGTCAGTTGATTGAGTCACAGCACTGTTTTAAATACACAATACCTCGCAACAGTGGAATTTCATTGGCAATTTCAGAATTCTTCTGTTTTACGAGAAAACTCCAAAATAGGTAATTTTTCACAAAATTTGGTAAGTACAAACCCATTTGAGGGTTGGCAAAATCTAGTGGAGTACTCAGATTTAAGATAAAAAAGTCTCTTAATAAAATGTCTTCATTTTCCACCCCGAAAAAAGACCGCAGCGCCGAGCTTTAATATTTTATAAAATGTAATGCATCGCAAGAATGCCCTTTTCAGAGGTTTAAGTTTAAAAAAAGTCCGACCTTTAAACTTTTTATGGGGGTGGTTTAAATCAAAATGGGACACACTGTATATTTAGGCATATTCATATTCTGTTGTTCTTTATTATAAATCAAATCAAATCAAATCAAATTCATTGGTGCTTTTAACAATAAAGTTTTACACAAGTCAAATAGTAAAGTTATGTCATAATAACATGAAATATCATATTATAAAATATAATAATAAAAATAATTTGTAAAATAACATAACTAATTTAAAAATATTTCAAAATATACATATATAAACATATAAATACCCAAATATACAAATTAAAATTTAAAAATTAACGTATAGGTACTATAAAAATGTTCTTTTATTAGTATTTTTTATTATCTGTTTATATTTCACCTCTGGTAAGGCTTTCACCCAATTTCGAATTTTATTAAAATCTATCACCAAATTATGTTGACTCCTCGTATTGTAATTGTGAATATCCTCATGTCTTTTGTATTGGTGAATATTTTTATAAATATATAAGCAATGAAAAATGTATAGTGATGGAAATGTTAAAACTCCCCATTCAACCAATTTATCTCTTACATCCTCTCTATATCCACAGTTTGTAATTATCCTGATAGTTTTTCTTTGTAATCCGAAAATTCTGTTAGCTTTCGGGGCATGGGCCTAGTATATCAGTCCATAGGTCATATGGGACACTATTAGCATTATTATAATATATGTTACATTATATTATAATATACATAATATAATTACAAATTGTACAAAATACAAAGACCAGTTCTCACTTCCTTTGGCTTAACGAAAGATATCCGAAACCTTCGCTGCACCACATTTTTAACACTTTCCGAACGCTTTATCAATTTATTTAAACGTCAGCCCGAAATAATCTGGTCGTATATAAAATCAGCCGCAGCACAGCAGAGGTGGTTGCGGATCGCGTGATGTTCATAAGTCTTTTCCTAGTAATTACTATTATAAATTATGGGGAGACGAAGTCCATTTTAGTTCGCGTTACGCTATAATTTGAAAGGCGTAAATCACCCATTGACTGCCAGAATAACCGCTACCGTTTAGTAGATGTTAATCGGAGTACAGAGACTCCCAGTGCATAGGTGTCTGCGAAAGGGGGCAGAGTTTGGTATAAGGTCATTAATTTGATATCAATTTGTGAATTTAGGGAAATATAACAATATTAAACGAGTAGAAGTTACAGTTGGGCATAGCCGACTGACATTTTGCTCGAAGACGGCTCATTTTTTAAAATTTCTATTGTTCAAATATCGACAACGCCTTACTACAACCAGGCCTGTAGTTAGAGGAATGTCAGGGGGTACCCGGCAGACCTTGTGAAAATTTTAGCACCACCTGGGAAAATTTAAGGACCCCCCCACCACAGATAAAAGAAAGAAAAATTGAGAGTTATTCTGTAATTTTCTAGTAGGCTAAGAACAACAGCGCCATCTCTCGGATTATTGACGAACTACCAACTTATTCACTTACTTGTTTGAGCAGGTTTCTACTGAAGGATGGTATATTACAGATCTCTGTTAAAAGGGTTATAAATATGTTAACAATATCGAAGTTTAAGAATGCAATTTGCACACATTTCAATTGAAAAAGATAGTCACTGGTATGAAGTAGAAAGAAAAAACGTAAAATAGGACGTTACGCATTACTTGTTGACAATCATTTTATTGATACAAGTTTTTTCTTTTCCGCACACCGACAATTCCATTCTTTACTCAGTCATATAGAACCGGAGGAAGGCTTTCAGGTCTATTGGCTTTCGTCAACCCAACGCACTGATGTGGATAAGAGTTAGAAAATCCAAAGGAAATTATGTATTGTTTGAAGAAGTGATTGATTGCTTTTTTAGTGTTCATTGCTCGATGACATGTTTTTATTAACTTGAAATCCGTAGAATATCTTCTCTATTTCTTTGTAATAATTTAAAACCGAATAAGAAGACGATTATGACTTCAGCGTCGTGTCTCAATAAAATATGAATAGTAATATAGTTAGTACTTTATTACCCTAATAACTAATACAATTCTAATTACGATAATAGATTAAAAGTAAAAAGTATAAAAAAAAAAATTAAACTACTCTATGGATCACTATGAAATTCAATAGCTATTACACGCAAGTAGAATACCATACTTTCTCTATACTACTCAACAGGAAGTTGCATTTTAAGGTAAATGTGTCGAAAATAATAATTATGGCAAATGGCGAGACTTTTAGGGAAAATGCGGAGACACACATTGCATCGGTCACAACTTCTTTATTTTTTAAGCAGGAGAAAAAATTTAAAAAAAAATTAGCTTAATCGATACTCTTTAATTTGGTTTCTTAACATTTTTGGCGCAAGTGCTATAGTTTCTGAAATATTTAACTTTTAAAGAGGTATTTTGACTAAAAAACGTTTGACGCCATTTTTAAACCTCCATATCTCCGAAAAAATAAAAGTTACGGAGATTTTGAGAACAGCTAATTGTTCCTCGTTTTATGAACTTTTTCTTGGAGATTTTTATTTTTGGCTAGGAGTGATACTTTTCGATTTATTCGACAAAAACTGTGTTGAGACGCCCGTTTTCGCAATCTGCAAAGAAGGCGAAACACGAAATCGTTAACCGTTAATCTCTTTTATATATGATTTGAAGGGTCATACTATGTCATTACGGAAAGAGGAAGAATTGCACATCGTAAATCGCACCAGCGAAATCGAAAAAAACCGCTGCCCAAGGAATCACTACTTCCACATCCTGATTTTCTATCCAAGTCACTCGCAACGAAAAAATTTTGTATGTAGAAATAATTGTTTATCGAACTTTAATAATATAATATTTGAAATCCTCTATCTCAAAAACCCATAAAACGATACCCCACATCGGTAGTGGGATGGGGGTGGTAATAGGGGGTGGTAGTGGGGGTGGTTGAAGTAAAAAAATATTTTGAAGTTTCTGGTTCTTGTACACACACTAAATCACAATTTTTTTTCATTGGCTAATGCCAAATTTTTTTTTGAGACCTTAGCTTCTCTTATATATGCTAAATACCAATTTTATGGACTTCTACCTGCTTGATTTACCTATTTACCCCAAATTTACCCCAATTTACCCCCCAACCCTTCGATGGAACAAGATGAAAATAATCTAGTTCTAGATCTCGTTAAAGTACATACGTGTACGAAATTTCAAGTCAATATCTCAAACGGTTCCAGAGTAAACGTGCGCACAAAAAAAAGTTACAGACAGACCGACAGAAAGACAGACAGACCGACAGGCAGACAGATAGACAGACAGACAGACAGAAATTTTTTTTCGCTCAAACTTAAAATCTCGACGTTTCATGACATTCTAAGCCTATTTGAACAATAAAAATTAAAAAAAAATTTTTGTCGTTACTGTACTTCCACTGGATGTGGAAGTAATTTAGCCTACAGGAGCATATGAACAGTGACTTTTTTTGACTTTCGGTGAAATCGATGACCTATTTATTATGATAGATTGAACTGAGTTATAGCACACGCGATGTTTTTGAATTTTAAATTGTTTTTTGTGATTGCTTCACAAGAACTGTTGAATATTGAATATGAAGCCGTGTGATTGGTCCATTGAGCTAATTATTACCCATGGTCTTGAGTAATGAGCCCTATTACTTGCTAGCGTGTTATAATGATAACATTATTATCATTACCATAATATAGTATATTACGTGTTATGAACTGTGAATGATACTTTCCAGGTCCAGAATGCAATATGGATTTGTAAATTATTTTTTTCAATACCTGTGAAAATAAAAAAAATAGTAAAGTTCAAATTGAATTATTAGCATTGAGGTGTCAAAATG
Organism: Rutpela maculata; assembly: GCA_936432065.2. NCBI lineage: Eukaryota > Metazoa > Arthropoda > Insecta > Coleoptera > Cerambycidae > Rutpela > Rutpela maculata. The sequence goes on along the minus strand of OW386289.2, from coordinate 168,467,995 downwards.
GCATAAATTAGGTGTAGCCTAGAACTTAACAAATTCAGAAGAAGAAAGGTTAATAGATAAACAATTTGTTGAGAAGTCGAGTTTGACATGCATCAGTTTGAAGCTCTATTCGCGGTTTTATGAGTAAAAATATAAGAATGGATGATACGAATTTCGAAGAAGCTACCTTACAGGTATAGCAAAAATTTCATTATAGTAGTGAGTACCATAATGGAATAGAAGAAGAACAAGTTAGTCCAGGAAAAATACTGAATTAAAACAGCATATATGCTGACCACTATTATTTAAGTTAATATAAATTTAAAAAAATTAGGTAATCTCTTATCAGTGTGAAAGCTTGCGTAATACATAAATAATGTTTAGATACTTCTGTACCAAACAATAAAATGAGAAAAATACGATATTTTGCCGCTGCACCAAGGATTGTGGTAGTGGCAAATGTTGATGCCAGAAAGCAATGCTGAACTGTTCTGCGGCGTGCCTCCACTGCCAAGGAAAATGCCTCAACGGCGTGCCTGTTTACGACCAGGACGACGATGAAGACGACTTAGAGCCCCTTCAGTAAGAACCACCCACCACTGAGAATGAGAATGTCATGGACGAGGAACCCTTGCCAGGAGCTTCATGGCCAAAGATAATGAAAACGTGAATCCAGAGAAAGTTGAGAGTTTAACATTGAGAAGTTATTGAGAGTGAGTGAAATCGAATAAAATTACTTACCTTATATCACGGTGTATTAAATAGGTGGTCCGACGTACGGCACTTTCCTATTATAAGTGCATGGTTTCTATTTACTTAGTAGATGGCGCGAGCAATAAGGTCCTACAATTACCTGGGCATGTGCGTCGTATAACTAACATAACCTCAAATTTTAAGGTTTTTTCGTTTATTCTCATTTTTAATGTTTGTATAGGCATTTTTAGCTTGGAGCCATACTGGCTCCAAGCAAATATTTAAAAATTCACGCAAATAATTTTTGAATATTGTTTATTAATAAAAATAGACTGCTAATTATAGATTAGATTCCTAACCTGCAAAAAGTGTCTTATTTTATTGTGACAAACTATTTAAAACTTCATACACATTGCGTTGAACTTGATTTTGGTTGAAAGTACAGGAACCAGGCATAAATTTTAATAATAGCTACGTAATACTTGTAAATATTAAGAAATATATATTTTTGAGGTTAGCTGTGGCGACACGTGCAATGCTGCATGTAGTGTTGCATATATTCTTTCAATGTTTTAATTTAGCTACTTAATGTCAGATGTCACTGGACTCTTGTTTCACTAAACAAAAACAAAAGGCCGGGAATGTATGCAACACTGTATGCACGTGTGCACAGAACCTGTAAAATTATCTATCTATGCGTAAGTAATGAGAGAACTTATTGGTCCTGCCATCTATTACATTATGTACAAAGTAAGCACTTATGAAGCCACTGTGAGGGTTGTCGTCGCATCGCCTATTTAATACACCCTACCTTATATGTGACTCTATTTTATCATCTTTAAAATACAATTTTTTATTTTTCAGGTAAAAATCTGTTTTTCGAAAATTTTCGGGTGAAAATTTTTCCCTGCGACGCACCGTTTTCCATATATAAGCGAAAAAACCAAAAGTGGGACTTTCCTTGTGCCCCCCTCCCCCCGGCTCACCTCCTAGACGTCGGGACTTTCAGTATGTTCACTCCCTAAGCACCCTGAACAACTTTCTAAAGGAATCGCTTAGGTCCCTGCTCACGCACTCTACACCTCCTCTATTGACAGAACTATATCTAGAAAAAGATTATGGTTTGAATGTAATAGATAGTATCAAACATTATTCCTTTCACTCAATGGAAACTGAGATTTTGTTTGTAGGAATATTTTTTATATAGAATTTTGTGCTCTTCACCTCCGTTTTTTTTTTTGTATTTGTATGTTTTAAAAGTTATTTTCAAAAAATAATTTTTGGGTGTTTAACTATTTAACTCCATTTTGTTTTATGTTACAACCACGGTAAACTTGAGAACTTTTTAAATATATTTCTACTGTCAAAGCTTACTTCAATGTAAAATTTCACATAACACATAAGGATTATTTTCTCCCAGCTTTTACCGTAATTTTTTCTCCAGACACTGGACTATAATATAAAGCCCTTCTAAATATTTAGATGCATATACGCCCACGCAACCCAACTGTGCGCATCGGGTGGGTACATTTAATTATTAGTTTGGAGTCTTAGGCTTGCTTACGCAATTATAATGACCGATAGCACGGCTACAATGATCCCAAGATCTTTAATTATCGATAAGATAACATTTATAATAATTTATTTCACTCTTGGGTCTGGTAACGAGACCACTCTCTCAAATAACATAAGGATAATTGGTAATTCTGATACGCGACATTTTTAAATTAGTCCTGCAATTTTATAGAAATGATAACATATATTTTTTTTGTTCAATTTTTTTCTATTACCACAGTCAAAAATATCCTTTTTTAAACACTTGTAAGTGTTGCCTAAATGCTAATTGTGTTATTCTCTTAATTTTTCTCTTTCTCGTTCTCTTTCTGTGATTTTCTACTATATATGTTCTCTTCTGAAAATAATAATAGTAATAATAATATATTTATTTACATTATATACAGCATAGTATAAAAATAAACAAGGAATTAAAATATCTGTAAATAAACGCATTTAGGTATCTAATAAGTGACTTAACACTTGCTTTGTTCTGTAACAAAGAAAATAAGGTAAGGTAATTAAAGTTCTACCTTAATTACGTTATTCATAGAAAAATACAATAATATAAACACTTTAGAATTTACATGCATATACAGTTACACATCCATACATAAACACCTATGCGAATGACATTCATGTGCATAAGTACACGATATAAATAAATAAGTAAATAAATAAATAAATAAATAAATAATTTATTCATGATAAGAACCAGTGGTTTTACATAAGTCAAAATTACAAATATTGTATATAACATCAGATAGAAGTACAAATATTGTATGTTACAACATATATGGTAAACAAAGATTGGAAATAATTTAACACATAGTAACATTACATAAATACTCATCAAATAATATGCCCCCTTCGGCAGAATTTGTCTAATATTATACTAGAATATCCTGATACTGAGTGGCAACTTGTTAAAAAATTTTCGGTTATAATAATATAATGTGTTGTATTTCAAGTTTTTTCTAATCTAGTAGAATTTAAACGAACCTCATTTCCCTGGCTAGTATCGTGTTTATGAATTTCACCATGTGAAACATAGCCATTTAAATTTTTTTAACATGCGAGCTGCGGGAATGAAACAACTAGGAACAGTCAAGATATTTAGCTAGCTAACTTTTTGTTTGAACGTCCTCTCTAAATGGTAAACCCAACATTACTTTCACAACACGTCTTTGAAGTAAAAATATTCTGCTCAGATGAGCTGAGCGTCCCCAAGTTTTCATCACACTCAGAGGCAACTTAGTTCTTAGACTCATAACTAGATAAATTACTTTCGATAATTTACTAGCCAGATAGTCCACATGTAGATCCCAGCACAACTTACCATCCACAATTCTTCTTGCAAAGGAAAAATTGGAATGTTTTGGCCTTAGAGGAAATGTCTTAACTGGCCAATGTCTTACCTCCACAGTCGGAAAATCTATGTTACTATTGGTAACACTATATGAGATTCCCATGATACTGACAGTTCCGCAGGGATCAGTCTTAGGTCCGTTGATATTTTCACTATATATCAATGACCTACCACTTGAAATTAGCTCTGACTGTGTCGTTCTTTTTGCCGACGACACATCAATAGCTGTTTCTGCCCATACTCATGAAGAACTCCAAGATAACCTAAATATTATATCCAGCCAATTTACGAATTGGTGCAATAAAAATAATCTTCTGGTGAATGCAAATAAAACAGTATCCATGCACTTTTATAATAAAAGAATGATAGCACCAAGTACAGTAATTGTAAATGGAGCATTGATTGACTGTGTTGACAATGTAAAATTTCTTGGTGTACATGTTGACGCAAATATGAGATGGCAGACCCACATAAATGTCATAAATAAAAAAAATAATAGCGGATACTATGCAATACTGCAGCTTAAGTAAGTCTTCCCTGCGAAATAACCAATTAATTAACGTCTACTATGCATTAATATATTCAGCCATACAGTATAATATAGCACTCTGGGGAAACTCTAGTGGCGCAGAAGGAATCCTCATATTGCAAAAACGAGTACTAAGATTAATTTTTGATTTGGATCAAAGAAAATTCTTATCAACAGATTGGAACCTTTCATGATAATTTAACTCGGAAGGGCAATGATTTGAGATATACTCTTCATTCTAAAACTTTATATGAAAATTCACCCAATCATTCTGGTATAGTCTTATATAATAAATTACCAGACGCAATACAAAATATTGGATCAGTAGAGAAGTTTAAAGAATTTTTAATTTCAAAAACATATTATTCAGTGAGAGAATATATGGAGGTTATGGTTACTTCAAACTAAATATATTATTATTATTATTATTGTATTTATATTTAAGCATTATATTTTATTTTCACGTTGCAATAATATGTGTAAAAACATGTCCTTAACTCCGTATCTTTTAAGTTAGACTGTTTTTATTGTTTTTTATCTGTGTGTTTAGACTATGTAAATACTATTGTATTTACTGTTATTATAGTATTCGCAACTACGCAAACGAAGAGTATATTGCATTTGATCGGCACATTTCTAAAACCGGAAATATCGCTCGCAGACAAAAAAATTTCATATCATTGTGTTAGTGAACGAATTCTGAACAATTTTCAAAACGTCCGTCCGTCTGTCCGTCCGTCACGTTTCCTGTAAGCACGATAAATCAAGAAAGAAACATCCGATTGTACTGAAATTTGGACAGTAAGTTAGTGTTAGCTAGGGGAAAAACCCTATTGAACCTTTTTGAACAAGATCGATCAGTAAATAAAAATGTTATTAATGATTTAAATTTGAGAATTTTTTTTTTGATTTTTATGTTTTGTAACATTTTTTTACGTGTTAGGTAGTTCTTACGCTTTTGACTCGAAATCCAAGGGTCCCAGGTTTGAAACCCACATGGGGTATGGTATAGTTTTTTATTTTTACTTTATTTTACACTGAGTCTTTCACCAACTAAGTTCGTACTATAAAATTAAAAATGTCTAAAATTAACATTATTTTCAAAAAACTGCGAAGAATATTCTATAGAATGTGTAACAATTATATAAAAAGTTTAGTAAACTGGCGAAGAGTACGTTTTTTGCTTGTTATTTGGTAAATGTATTATACTGTCGTTATTTAATTCAGTATTTGTCTATTTATTTATATTTTGTTTTATATATTTACTTTATTTATATTTATTTTACCTGACTTACCAAATGTACTTAAATGTATGTAAATTGGCTAATAAACATATTATTGTTATTATTATTATTATTTTTCGCGTGTGCGATGCTGGACAGTTCTTCCATGTCTCCGACATTCTCACGGGAGAAGCGCCAGCGAAGTATCCACAACCACTCCCCGCATCCAGCAGGTAGATTCCAGATTCCAGATTCGTGTGCCCTAAGAAGACGAAGGGACCCCAGGATAACTGCCTTCTGCATTTGGCCTGCCAACCACTCGGCTGACTTTTGGCAGGCTGGTATGGCCTTTAATTGGGTTGTTGCACTAAGTTAAAATTTGAGGAGAATCTATGTTAAACAATAACAATTATTCATAAAAAATCATTAGAAACATGTAGAAGTTGAAAAGAAAGTCTTATAATATTATAATTATAATTACAAAAATACATGCATTTAAAACGGAAATGACATAATAACGGCAGTCTGTAGAGAAGTTAGTTATAAAACGACGAGAAACGGGTACTAATTTAGAAACTCGCTGATAGCGACGGAGAAAAAAGACAATCACGACAGTTTAATCTGACATTATATTTAACGTCAAATTCAACTGACGTTCATAGGTTACAATTCGGTATAGTTTAACAGCATCTAGTTATGGATAAATATAAGTACAGATAGTGTTTTCTGCCGTACTGTGTAAATAATACCACCAATTCACCAGAAAAACTGTTGTGTTCCAATAATAAACGCTGAACGTAATAATGAATGATTCAAAGCCACCAGAGAAGGACCAAGTCTTCTTGATTTTTAATATGGGTTTATGTTGTAGGAAAAACGGCCGCATTACAAGACTTGTGTGGCGTTCTAGCTGTTACAAATTTAAATTACCCGCCAAGCTGGTGGATAAAACAGTGTATATTACTGTATTCTTAATGGCTCTAGATTAGAATGTTATTCATGGTTTGACTTCCTAAAAGGAGGGAAATGGCTTTAATCTGCTTTTATGTATTTTATCTAGTTTATGTTGGAATAAAGTGCAGTTGTTTTTGTTAGCTATAGGCCAGTCCAACACGCTGTCACTTTGCTTTGTTTGTACTACAGCAGCCATCTTTTGTTGGTAAGTTAGGGTTTTCCACAGGCCTAAAGGGCACCATACATGTTCAGTAATCTCATTACCTGAATTTTCGCGTTTTTTCAATCATACTTAATTCAATAATTATAGCTAGATATGCTTTTTTCTTAAATAATGGACATGTAAGGTGTGAAAAATAATGACAGGGAATGACGGGGAAATTTTTAGTAATGATGTTTCTGTAATGATCTGCTGGAATGACATTATTGCTGAAGGTGTATGGTACGCTTTAGGCCTGACAAAAACCCTAACTTACCAACAAAAGATGGCTGCTGTAGTACAAACAAAGCAAAGTGACAGCTTGTTGGACTGGCCTATTGATTATTTATGAAACTCCCTAGACGCCCCATAATACTAGGATGATCAATAAATTAAGAAAGGAAATTTAAAAACTCGCCGTTGAAAAACTATATAAAACAAACTGTGAAAGTCGTCTAAAGTCGGTGAACACAATCAGTTGGAAATGGCTACGAATGCGTTGGATTGTAGTTATAAATGCCCTTTGAATTATGTGTGTTATAAATACATATCATTGTTTATTGCTTAGATAGATACTAGCATAAAAGTACTTACCTATTTATTATTTTTTGTTATAATACAGACCTTTCTTGATATCGTCGTAAGTCTCATTCTGACTCTTCTTAGAAGTGAGTATCAATGGATAATAAATAATTTCTTTAGTAGATAAACTTATTTTGTTGTTTTCTGTTAGATACGCATGTATATAGTTAATAGGAAATAAAACAATGAAAAGGAAATATTTAATAAAATACAAAGTATAGTTAACAAATTCATCTAAATTAAATAATAAAATACATAGACATATTATGTAATATTAATAAGATAAGATAAAGGATGTTCTTGCAGAAATTACAATAGTTTGTACTGTCTATATCAGCTGTAACGTAAGTACCTTGCAGCTTTTGCACTTCCAACCATTGCAATGTCAAAACGATCGTCTCTTTTTAAAAATTCGCTGACCATAAATATATCTACCGCAAGTAGAATGTCAGAATTAGCTTTTACAGATATACTGCCTTAGTCGTTTTGTAAAAAAATATTAATAACTGCAAACATCAATCACTGCTAGGCTAGGTAAACGTCAAATTTACTTTTGACGTATGAGGTTATTTTCTTTCTTGTCGGCAATGTCAACTTATTCGTCTTCATCTGTTCTGCTTATAAGTTCACATCTAACTGCCGTTATGATGTCACTACCGTTTTCGCGGCACATTCAAATAGTCGAAGTTTAACAATTTTTTAAAATATGTTGCGCTAAGAATTTTTCTCCCAAATTAAATATATAACTAAATTAAGTCCTCCACTACCATATTTCACCATTTTTGAAAATTCGTCAACAACCCAAGTACACCGATTATCAGGACGATCATCTTGACCGAGTAGTCTAGGTATAGCACTCGGAGCTCATACCGGAGATCTCGGTATTTAGTCCATTTTTCTCCCTCTTAAAAGCTTGATATTATCTGGATTATCAAAATGATCTAATCTGCGAGTTCAGACAATTATCCCTTGTGTTTTCAAATAGTTTTCTTAATTTGTGTGCCTGCAACTGTGAGCGCTGCTAGATCATTAAAATTTTGATTGATGTTTGTCATGGTCGTATCATCAGCACTATCAGCAGATAGTATAACCGAAGTGTCCTTAACATAGTTAGGCAAATCATTTACGTAAATTGAGAATAATAGTGGTCCTTGTGGAACTCCAAATCTTACTTTTACTGATGATGACGCCATTCCATTGTGTACAGTTATTTTACCCCTGTCACTCAGGTACATCGGCTGATGATTAAAATATAGCAAATAGATCTAAAAAATTAGCTTATTTTCAAAGAACTGCGAAGACTAAACCCTATCAAATTCAACAGTTATATAGAAAATTCAATAATTCGGCCATGAGAATAATGTTTTTTCTCTGGGGACTGGACTAATAAGAGTTGTTAACAAGTTAAAACATAAAAATGTTTAAGTTTTCAAGTCTCGAATTTAATCTTGAAGTACATAAAGCAGACTGAGCATTAACAACTTCAGATCAAAGGATTGCCAGAGAAAACTGTAAAACGGTGCAGGGTTCTTGTTTATCTAAAAATAAAATAATCACCCTAACTACTTGTTATCGTGCAGATTTGGTGTTAAATTACATAGACGGAGTCAAGTTAACAGCTGCCGGAAAAAACATAAAAAGAACACGGTTAAAGATTCTACCCTGCAACGAACCCATTATTTTAAAATATCCTATATTATTATCATTGCTCCAGACCAGAAGACATTTAATTAAGGACCTTTTAATAATCTACCTGGAATGTTATTAAGTATGGTTAAGGACGACATAAAGTGGCAGACTCGAGATAAAATATAGTGATTAACTTTTAAGTAAAAACAGTGGCAGATTGGCATTTGATGTCCTCCGGCGAAAGGTAAATGAAGGGTTACTTTATTATGGACGGTTTTTTGTGCTGGTTACTGTCCGCTGATGTTCTTTAATGTTAACATTTTTAACACGGGATTTTTACATTAAACATGATGATTATAAGTAGTGGAGTAAAACTATTTGTACGGAATTGTTTTACTTTAGTAATTCTTGTACTGGAACTTGTAATCATTACAAGGAGATAGGAATTTTCGGGAGTTTACAGAACGGAGTATTGATAAAAATCAGAGATGGGCAAAGAAAACTTTCCATATGACAGTTTGGGGAACGAAGTTTTGATAAAAATGACAGTTTCAAATAAAATATTTTACCGGAATTTTCAAATATTTTATTGGAAGCTTTCATTTTTATCAAAATTTTGTTCCGGAAACTTTCAAAATTAAAGTTTCCCTTACCCATCTCTGATAAGGAGTGTATCAAAAAGTTTTGGATTAAATCCTAGTCCCGAAAGTCATTTGTTTAAACAAAAGAATGTTCAAAATTTTCTTTTTTGCGGATTTTCTTAATTATCTCTGGCTGTGTAGCTCGTATCGCAATGAACTAAAAAATAAATTGTTCATAATGAAATTATGAAAGACACTAGATCTGATCGAACATTCTTGGTCAATTTTTAAAGTTGCAACAAATGAAAATAATTGAAGGAAGTCATTTTAAACAATAATTGATAATAAATTAAGCAATAATGCATATTTTTAAATGAAACTCTCGGAAAATATGCCTATAATAGAGCTAAATAGCCATACCATAATATCTAAAAAGCAATGAAACAAAGTCAAAAATTGAATCGTCGATTGCTTGAGTGCATCAAGCCGTGTAGAAAATAGATATAAAGTCGAAGGCGGACGACTTCGGTAAAATTTGTTGTTATTATGGACCCTGCCGTGTTTGTGTTACCGAACCGCCTTCAAAAAATATCTCTAAAAAGTAAGAAATAAAATTTTACTCAGTTTTACAAATACCTATTAGAGGAAAGTAGCAAGGAACTGTACCTTATAATAATATCAATTTGAAATGGGTGCAAAATGTATTTTTGAAATTAGATATTTCTGCACCGACTTCAAATTAATATTAAAAAAAACAATTTTTTCTGCCTTTCTGGCAGCTTCTTTTATTTATTTCCACTGTACTCACTAAATCGGAATTTTATTTTTGTGCCCTCTTTAATAATGAAGTGGGGGTGGCTGTTGTCAAAACAAAGGTTGAGGCTTTTGGTTCATGTACACACACTAGGGTGGCCCATCTCTATAGGGGGTGAATTTTTCTTGCGAATTTTTTAAGTCTCACCCCACGAAAATATACAATTATACTAGGAATAATTTATGTCAAAGTTTCAGATAATTCGGTGAACGGTAACCCGTGCCGCATTCAGGTAGAAATTTGTAGATAAGATTTTATTACGGTAACCCGTGCCGTATACAGGTAGAAATTTGTAGATAAGATTTTATTACGGTAATACACTTAAATTTTACTTAAAATACAAATATCTACCTCTTTTCTCATAATGTTTTATTGGTGTAATTATTTCCTAGAAATTATTTGTTTTGGAAGTTTGGAAATATAATGCACCTACGGTAGGTTTTTATGTCAGTTTGCAATTGTGTTTTACAGTGGTGACATTATAAGTTCTAGCATACGTTCCTTTTTGAAAAAACATTTAACGATGGCTGATGTTAGATCCTTACGAAAGGATACTTTCATTTACTTAGTTGGACACTATTCGTCACAAATCATTGGCAATAAATTGCCGTCTAATAGACAAGTATTACAAGTGCTCTTTTATAACATTCGTGAAGTGAAGCTAAGTGTACATGAAACTGCTAAATTAACAATAAAAGAGGTGTCAGTTTTTTGGGATAAAGCTCGCATTCCGACACGTTAGGATTTTCATTGTGTTAAACAACTAGATAAACTTTATGCAGAGTGGAGGAACTTACAAAAATCGGCTAAAAGGGTCAGTGCGGGAGGTAAAGAAAAAAATTTCGTTGAAAAATTGGACGATCTTTTTGACATTTCTCATGTAAATGCATTGGAGTTGATGAAAATAGATGAAGATAAGCAGTTTTTAATTAACCAAAGAAAAAAGGGACGTCCTGGATTTATGCATGGTATTGATTACCAACTTGCTTCTCAAGAAAAATCAGCTGAGGAGAAATTACAGAAATTATCCGAACGAATGCAACGAAGTCAACAAGAAAAAGCTAGATTAGAGGAAACAGTCACCTGTCCATCATCAAGTAGTAATTCAGCCGACTCCAACGAAAATGAAGATGAAATAATCGAAGCCCAAGAAGAGTTGTTACAAGACCAGCCTAGCCCGTCACAGCCAAAAAAGAGGAGATTGTATGGAACATGTAACATCATCACACCAAAAATAGCCGCTGCATTTGATGCTTGCAAAATAAGCGACAGGTATGGAATCCATATTTTGACGGCAGTAGCAGAAGCACTAGGACATGACACCACATCTTTGTCCATCAGCAGAATCACATTTCAGCGCTCTAGACAACGCATCCGCGAAGAAAGAGCTGAAATATTAAAAACTGCCTTCGGCAATTCTGAATTGTCGGCCCCAGTCATCCATTGGGATGGAAAACTTTTACCTTTTCTCACTGGAATGGGAAATATCGATAGACTTGCTATCTTAGTTACTAGTGGAGATATTGAACAACTACTTGGAGTACCAGCTTTGCCCAATTCAACTGGAAGAGAACTGACTGAAGCAGTTTATGATGTGCTTTGTGAATGGAATTTGGACGAAAAGGTAATAGCTTTGTGTTGTGATACAACAGCATCAAATATGGGTTATATAAATGGGGCAGCTACACTATTGCAACAAAAATTAGAAAGAGATATTCTATATTTTCCTTGTAGGCATCATATTTTTGAAGTGGTTTTGAGAAGTGTGTTTGACACAAAAATGCCTTCCTCATCTGGTCCAAATGTGCCACTATTTAAACGTTTTAGGGAATTTTGGCCTAAAATAGATCAAAATAAACTAAAAACTGGATTTCAGGTATCAAAAACTAAACACATTTTACAACCAGTTAAAGCTGAAATTGTAAAGTTTCTAAATGCAGCTTTAACTTTGCAATAGGCCTCGTGATGATTATAAAGAATTTTTAATGGTTTCTAAACTTTTTGTTGAAGAAGAGCCCATTCACACGACATTCTATCAACCAGGGGCATTTCATCATGCACGTTGGATGTCCAAAGCCATTTACTGTCTAAAAATATTTTTTTTCCAAGATCAGTTCCAACTAACTAAAAAAGAAAAACAGGTATTGAAGATATATGTCTCTTTATTGTAAAGGTTTATGTAAAGGCCTGGTTTACAGCGTCATTTGCTAGTAAAGCACCGCTTCATGACTTAGACTCTTGTAGAGAACTCATTAATTATCAAAATATTGACAAAGAAATATCTCAAGCTGCAAGTAGGAAAATAGTGAACCATTTGTGGTACCTTAATTCAGTAAATGTTGGCTTATCTTTCTTTGATGACGATATTTCAGTTACCACTAAAAGAGAAATGGTTAAAGCTTTGAATAGGAAAGCACCAAATCAAGAGGGTATTAAACGACTTATGATTAGTAACATTACTGACGTTGAAAACAAGGAAATTCAGGACTTCATATGTGAGAACACTAAACAGTTTTTTCAAAAATTAGGTTTGTCTATGGAATTTTTGGAAAATGATCCAACAACATGGAGGGAAAATGAAAGTTATACCCGATGTTTCAATATTGTAAACAAAATTAAAGTTGTAAATGATGCCGCTGAGAGAGGAATCAAACTTATTACTGACTATAATGACATTTTAACAAAAAATGAAGACCAAAAACAGTTTTTACTCCAAGTTGTAAATGATTATAAATCACAGTTTCCAAATGTCGCATGCTTTGGCCTAGTGCAAAAAATATTGTTTTTATTACTATATGTCTTGTAGATTTAGGATAATATTTGGTACTATGTATGAAAAAAACGTTTCATAATAAAATACACAAAGATAAAACGAGAGTTTTATTTCAAAAACTTTTAGTCTAGTTTTCTTAGACTACGAATTTACAGTAGTATGACACATGTCATAGTCACAACAGATAATGTCTTTGATATTTGTATGACTTGATTAGTCATTCTAAAGATAAATGTTGCTGATTAAAAAAAAAACAATGCATCAACCAAAGAACGTAAATAATTCCATTTACTTTTATTATTGCATAATAATGCATTCTGCGGCACCCCTTGCCTTCAATTTGCCTCAATAATATTTTGAGGGGACTGTTTTTTCTTCAAATGGAACCATTTGCAGGGGTGAGAAATAAAAAATTTCGATTTCGAAAAAGATGGGCCACCCTAACACACACTTAATCATAATTTTATTTTTTTCACCCCCTTTAATAATGAGGTGGGTGGGGGTGGTTGATGGAAAAAAATTGAGACCTTGGCTTCTCGTACATGCACTAAATTCCAATTTTATTTATTTTACCCTCCAACCATTCAACGGAATAAAATCAAAATATAATCTGGCTCCAGATCTTGCTATAATACATCGGTGTTCCAAAGGATGAGGGTCCCTAACATAACAAAAATTGCTCTAAAAATTGATACACGTTGATACACTATGTTGCTGATATATGTTATATGCTTTATCATTAATAAAATATGTAAATATAAAAGTGTATCAACGTTGTGCTCATAGTTAAAACAACGAGAATAACGAATAATTGGCGATAAACCGTTCCAGAGTAATCGTGCGTGCAAAAAAGTTGCAGACAGACGTACCGACCGACAGGAATTTTTTTGCTCAAACTTAAAATTTCGACGCTCATGACATTCTAAGCCTATTTGAGTAAGAAAAAATTCATTTTTTTAAAGATTACTATACAAACCATTCGATCACACTCTATGATTTATTTATACTTTTTTGTTCAGTTTTTAATTTTCTTTATACATCTTGTCACTTGGTATTAAACAGTATTTGCTCGATAAAAAACTAGTTTGAAATTCTCTTTATGATGGACACCATGTAAATGTTACCACGAAAATGTTAATAACCAAAGAGTTTTGCGTGCTCGGTTTGGTTTTAGGTTTAGTTGCTGCGAACTACCGTCATTCAAGCCATCGCCCCGCCCGTTTTTAGTAGAGTGTGTGCAGTATGAGTATGAGTACTAACTGCTTACGCTATACCGTCTTCTATAGCGGAGAGAGATTACGAGTAAATCGTAGGCCCTTTCGTTTATTAGTAAACTTCACAGTAGTTTTGTTTCAATTCATTCAACTTTTTTGAATGCCCATGGGCTTTTGTTTGATACTTGGTGTTTATTTGACGTTATTCTTAAGTTAATTAATGTTTTAATTAGTTGCAGTCTTCTTGCGACAACTTCAACGTTTTGGTGGATAAATTTTCTTATTATTAGCAGATATATATAGTTTGATTCGATAAAATATTAGTTAATTCTTTAATTTAATTCTTTATTCTGTTATTCTCAATTAATTGTACAAAGGAAAAGTACAAGTAATTGTACAGAGGGTCAGGTTAGGAACAAACAATACATACAGTTATATAATATAAATACAAATACCACATGCACAAAGATTATTGTATATAACATCATTGCACAATAATATTATACGTGTATAATACACATAAAAAAAACAAATGCCGTAAAAGGTAACTTAACGTTAATTAAAGAAAAAATCTTCAAGAGACTGACGGTTTTTGTCAATAAGTAAGGTTTTGAGCCTTTTGTTGAAAATATTGATGTTTTGAGAATTTTTTAACTCAGCAAAGCATTGAATATTTTGCACCGTTAAAATAAATACTTTTTGATAACGTGCTGTCGAATGTTGACTAGGTATAAGATTATTTTTAAATGTTGTGGAGTAACTGTGGCCAGTCCGATATTTTTGAAATGTGGGCAAATTTTTATAAGCAAAACAGCCTAGTTCATAATTATATTCACGCCTTGCTCTCATGATCACAATTGTAGTCCTACTATCGTCCACTGTGTGGCGCCACGAATAACAAAGCTAAAATGTATTTGTCCCTCCCTGTATCACCCTTCTCACTCATCTTCAGCTCAGTTTTTTATTTTCGTGTACTGTAATGGTCGACTACGAAATACACTCGCCGGAAAATGCTTGAAAATAAACGAAAATACATTTCATCACCGAATATTCATAATCTTTTAAAGACGTATTCGTCAATGAAAAAGAAAAGGTGAAGCAACGATGTAAATACATTCCTAAATATGTTATCACTAAACGTCCCAACAAATAGGGAAATGGAGGACGTAGCTAGTCCCTAGTCACAGTAAGTTGAAAGCAAAATTCAGAATTTGAATTTAATTTCAGGTTTTGGTTGAGAATAGGAAATATTATACATAGTGGATTGGATAAATTGCACTAGAAGGTCGTGAATAAAGCAGACTGGTTATATAAATTATAAACCTAGTTGACTTCGTTATAAGTCTTCTAGAAGGTCATGTATATGACAAGCAGCAGACCCCCTTGTAAAAATTGGAAACCTAGTTAACTTATGTAAGTTTTCTAGAAGGTCATGTGCATGACAAGCTGCAGACCCTTATAAAAATTATAAGCCTATTTGACTTGACTACGTCTCTAGAAGGTCATGGTATGACAAATTGTTGGTTGGCTAGGAAAGAGAAGTTTAAAAACAGGTATGTATTTAACATTTTAGGTAGTATATATTGACATAAGAAAAGTACAGGTGCAAAAGAAATAAGCCCATCAAACTTGGACAAAGCCAACGGGCAATTCAGAAAGAAGAAGGGGGGGGGGGACAAGCTCTCGCATGTAATTGCCAATCAGTAAATGATGCAGTTAGAGGTTGTTAGCAGATCAGATATATACCATGAACAGTCTCTGTTCAGCCAACGTGGTTAGTGGTAGCCTCGACAAATTTGTCAGGGAAGTTACTGGAGAACACACCCTTGAATGGTTGGTTATTTGGGGGCAATTTATCAGAAAGATTTGAATTTAAAAACGCCTCGTATGAATTTACAGGAATTCCTTGGTCTCTGTAATACTCTCTTAGACTTTAACAAACTCTTAATAAGGGTAATAATAAAACATCTTTATTAAAAAAATAAAAAAAAATAATAATAAATATACAGAGTGAAGTTTAGACCCCAAAGGATTACTCTTACACTTAAATGGTAAGGTTTACAGGATTTGGAGAAGTAGGTAAAGAATTATGTTTTATTGCATTTTAAGAGAACGATTTTAAATAAGGATGTTCTAAATCTGGTATATTGAACATTATCTCATGGAATAAGCAAAGGATAAGAGGTGTAACTTTGTCCTATTATTTACATTTAATCAATGTAATATTTATTCTGGCAGATCTTGGCTTGTCATGTTTACGGAGCCCATATATAAGTCTACAACATGAATTTCTGTAATCTGCTTCAGTTTGTTGTGTTCAAACAGAGTTCATAGGTATATGAAACTACAATAATTTAAGTGTGTTACTTAACACCAACACTTCACAGAGATTTTTAGACGTATTGAAATTTAATATATGTCTGTGGAATGTAAAGGTTTTAAATTCATGTAGATTTTTTGAATTACCTTGTTTACTTGTGAATTGAATTTTAAGTGTTGTCAAATATTACACCCAAAACTTTCTGTTGATTAAATATGGAAAGAATTTCTCCATTTATTTTATTTGCATCAAACTATTACATCTCTACTTAATTTATGCCACGGAACATCAGTAGCGTATCTGTATGTTTTTTCTGTTGGTCAGTAACCCATGGGGAACGGCTTAATAACGTAAAACAATATTACATGTTATGCTTAAGTTTATCGCAAATTTAAGAAAAGTAACAATATAAGTTTCTAGAAATTTATACAATACTGAATTTATGATCTTGGAAGTTTCCCAGAGAAGCACCTTGAGATATATAATTGACTACGTGTCATTCAAAGATATAAGAACTGGCAAATACTTACTATAGATTGTAAAGAAAATGCCCCATCGCTGAGTCTAGGTGGCTTTATGTAAAACAATTTTAACAGGCTAAAGTACTTGACTTAAAAGCCTATGGGTCATACAAAAATAATATCATAATTGCACGGTATAGGTGCACGTGTGGAATAATTTTTTTGACCAGAGATGTAAATATGGTAAATCATTTGAAAATTTATAAAAGATATAAGTATATAAACATAAAAGTACTTAACAACAACATAAGCAAACTTTTGTTGTTTTTAAGTTAAACTAAAATTTAAAATGAATTTATCATAAACATTCTCAATTAAATGATTATTTATGTCTGACTTGTACCTAATTAGCATTAGCACATTTTGTAAACAAGTTAAAGATTGCGATGTTTTATTCAGACTTCAAAGGAATAGTGAGTAAGCTTTCCTTGGTCGCAGGACTATTATGGGACAAATCTTGAGTAATAACAGCAATAATATTTATTGGTGTATATAATATACATTTTTTATATTTTACTTTGAAAATAGGATGTTAGAAAATTTAATGCCATGTCATATAAATAATTAAAATATTTACAATCATTGTAAAAAAAAAAAATTGTTTAGCAATGCTTATGCTTATTCTTGTAAACGTAGGCGTGTCAAATATACATAAATATATAAATTAATTACAGTTAAAATTCTAAATGTACCATGGCAATTCATCTCACAAACACCTGAGTCCTGCAAAAATTCCAAGGCATATTTTGCAAATGAATATACGGTTAATGTGTGCACTGTTTCCCCAATTTATGATGCCATATCTCAAATGGCAGTGAAAATTTACAATGCCTGGACATAAACCTTAACCCATAGGAGCTAAACTTTAATCTAAAAGGCCTTCCATATAAGACAATACACATAGGACGGCATCCAGAAGTGACATCGATGAAAAATAACACAGTGGTTGTTTAAAATTATGGTGGAGATATTGCATATAATAATAATAATAATAAATGTTTTATTGCTTCAGGCTGAAATATACAAATATACAAACAATAAGATAACAATATACGAAATAATTATGCGTGAATGCAAAAGGCAGAGTTCGCACTTATTCGATGTGAACATCGAAAAAGCAGCGTTCTTATACTCAACCTTAGCCTCCTTGTATATAATATCAACTTATCCCACATACAATACTTCGTTTATTGAATTCTGCCATTCTTAACAGATTTTTCTGAAAAGGTTTCCTTCCGTAAATTGCTCGCTCTGCCTTAGTATTGATGCCTTTTTGATAATTAGAGTATAACAATAAAATTAAGAGATTTTCAAGGTGTACAAACCTTAAGCCTACTGCTTCAAGATATGGTAGTATATTATGGTACCCCACCATAATTGTAAACTACTTAAATACATTTTTGTATACTTTCCTTGAATATTATATGAATTAATCACCCTCATCCTTGTTCTTATAACGATTCGTAAGGCACAAACAATTTCTATGATTGAGCTTAATAACAGTCATCAAATGAAAACAAGTTCTGAGATTTTATCAGCCAGTTTCACAATCGTTATTTAACTAATGGTTATGATTTGACCAATAGTTTTATTATAAAAATCTGTTACATTAACAGCCAGTTTTACAATTGTTGGTTGATTAATAGTTAGGATTTGACCAATGATTTATTACTATAAAGGCAAGGATGTCTGGTAAAGTTGTGTTTACTAGTAATTATAACTTTGATAGTATGGGATCCGTACCTATCTTAGACTATCAGGTTCTGGTTTTAGTCAACCAAAAAGATAGCCAGTGATTGTGAGGCTGGCTGTATGACTGATAGGATTTAAAATTTAAGGGCATTATAATGAAATATTTAAACGCTCAACAGGGCAGTACAAATGTTCGGAATAATTTGCAAGGGTTACAACAGGCATATTGTAAAAAAAACAAAAAATTCAAATATGCTCACATTAAACGAAATACAGAACAAGTTTAGCGGAACCTTTAAATTAATATTCTTGTTTATGGAAAAGATTTTAATGCAATCTCTCGAAGGTCTCAAATCGCTCTGAACATCTACAATTGTGATCATGAGAGCAAGGCGTGAATATAATTATAAGATTAAACGAACTTACCTTAAGTGAAGTTCGATCTTAATGTGAACGCCTTGCTCGAAATGATCAAACCCTCCCCGCCCACTCAGAGTTGCCTTTTGCGGTACTGAACTAAGAGTTGTTAAGATTGCTATTCAAAATACCTAAAAAGATTTTATTTTCAAGATCGAATTGTCAACTCCGTTATTCAAATTACCTATTCGTCTTACATAGAAATATCTACAATTTGTTATGCAATCCCAAATATTCCGTAGGTAGTATGTATTTGGCAGATCAAATAATAATACAAAAAAATTATTTATTTTGGTAAAGATTAGATTGATTCGAATCTGAATTTTCAAAGACCAAACTTAGCAGCTCTAGCTACTCTAAATAAACCCTTGATCATTTGATTTGAGATCATATTAGGTCCGTTCCTTTGCACGGGAAGTGTGACACTAATTTTGAGTGACAGAGATGGCATCAATGCGGATATCATAAGTCAAATAGAGACAATCTTACACCAGTGCAGCTAAGCGCTACACTTGTAGTGCAAAGGAATGAACCTATCTTGCTCTAAAGAAACTGAGCTGAAGATGAGTGAGAAGGGTGATACAGGGAGGGACAAATACATTTTAGCTTTGTTATTCGTGGCGCCACACAGTGGACGATAGTAGAACTACAATTGTGATCATTGAGAGTAACTACTTATTCCCCAGTTAATGATACCATATCGTGTGAGAGTGAAAGTTTGCATAATAAAGACTAATTACAATATTTTGACTACAGTGGTTTGTCAGTGATCTTAACGCATAGCAACAAGTGCGTAGTTTATTACACAATTCATGAATGTGAATATCTCATTTTAAGCAAGAGTCAAAAGTCATTGCTAAAATTATACCTGAGTTATGAATGTTGAACAGGTCAGAATTTCGAGTATCGGGATGGTTTTTTCAAACCAGAGAATGCATTGTTTGTATATATTTTCTGCCGAATTTATTGCTTCCGTGAAGTTACTTTCCATGATAAGAAAATTTGTATCATCAGCGTAGCATACTGTTTGTAAATTCTCAATTGGCTTTGAAAAATAAACTAGATCATTAGCAAAAATAATGTATAATAGAGGGCCCAGGATGGGGCCTTGTGTAACACCTGGATTACCTTCCTGGGTTCACTTTTGATATCATTGATTTGAACAACTTGATCTCGATTATTTAGGTATGATTTTGTAAATTTTAATAGAGGCCCTCTAATTCCATATCTGCATAGTTTTTCTAAAAGCAATTAATGGTCTACGCAATCAAAAGCCTGGGAAAAATCAATGAATAGACCAAGCGGGCACATTTTTTTGTCAAGTCCATTTGCAATTTCTATATAAAAATTACTTAAGGCCATCCATGTTTTTTACAAAACCATGATGTTCTGGTGAGATTATGGTATTACGTATGCAAAAGGTTGCCAGTTGACCATTTACGGCTGACTCGTATATCTTGGAGAAGCTTGACAGTAATGTAATAGCTCGATAATTTTCATACAAGTTATCGTCACCTTTCTTATATAAAGGAGTAATCACTGAGAGCTTTAATTTTTGAGGAAATACTCCTTGTTCAATATCAAGTGATATGTTATTATTCAGCATTGAAAACAATGACCTGGACGAGATCCTGCTGTATAATTTGTTCGTAAAAGCAAATTGTTCAACGTTGGCGTTTCTCGATAAAAGTCTCATCGGACTATAGCCTACAGTTTGCAATAGGTTTGACAGAAATTGCTTAAGCTACGCCAGAGTAATCATTGAACAAATATAAAAAAAACATACATAATTGAGAACCTACTCCTTTAAATTTTATGAAGTCGTTTAAAAATACGTTCGATCCTAATATTCATGCTCTATCATTATGATAATACTAAATCACACACACATTACAAAGTTTACATGAAAATCATTTTTCACCGCGCACGCCAAATTGTGCTTTATATGTAAATTTTTTAATAAAATTTCAGATAAAAGTCTAAAAGCGATTTAAACGGTGTTATTAAATTATATTTTGTAGAAAATAGTGTGTGTAAGAGCCATGTCGGCATAAAGTACATGCATGCCGTGTGAATACAAACAAGTAAACTTAGTATAAGACCGCTAGAAGCCATTGAAATCGTCGGTACTTTAGAACAAGCCCTATCCATACAGGATGATCTGAAAAGAAAATACCGATTTTAAGTTAATGAACATAGAGATTAGGAAATACAACTTTCTGTATTCTGGTGTGTATTTTGTTGCTATTGGTTTTCATAGAAACAACAAATTCGTAGTGCTGGTATAACTCGTAAAGTGTGCGTTATCACCAAGTTGGGGTCGAATTTGAGCGACGATTTTAAATTTGCTGTGGAAATTTTAACATTGGAAAGAAAATAATTTGGGGCGAACCTTTTCCATTTCTGGAATGTTACAGGATGCATATATTTTTTTTTTTTTGAAAACATCAAAAAGTAGTATGAGAAAGGTATAAACAATTATATTTCTTTCGTTTTTTTTTGATATCTCAATTAATTTAAAAGATATAATTTGTAGACTGATAAATGAAACAGTTAAAATAATTAACCCTTTATCGCATACAGTGCCATATATGGCACATACCAGTTTTAAACTATTTATAAAGTGTTGGCATTTCAAATTGTACGCTAAAGAGCATAGATCATCACATATTGAACATGTCTATCGTCCTGTGTCATATTTACGCCATATAGTAAATTTTAGAAGTTCTGAAATAATTTTGCAATGGCCGACAACAGCTGATGTCAGCCATACAAGTTTTAATTTGTCTGCTGTTATTTTGTGATTATTTGAAAATTTTATTGCCGGATAAAATATAAGTGACTGAAAAAGTTGTATTACTGAGGTGAGTAAGCAGTTTTTAGCAGGTGGGCAATGAAGTGAAATATTTGGGACTGATTCTAGATACCAAATTAAACTTCAATGCACATCTAGGTACATTGACTGCCAAAGCTACGCGGGCCTTATGGGCCAGCAGAAGAATGGTAGGTAAAAACTGGGAACTACAACCAAGAATGGTGCACTGGCTGTACCAAAGGGTTGTAGTACCAATAATAACCTATGCCTCTCTGGTCTGGTGGCATAAAGCCGGAAAAGGGGAGGCAATGAGAAAACTGCGGAAAGTACAAAGACTGGCATGTCTAGGCATAACGGAAGCAATGTCAACAACGCCTACCGCAGCTATGGAGCGCTACTTTGCCTGCCCTCACTACAGTTAGTGGTGAAGAGTGAGGCACTGTTGGCGGAGTACTGGTTGAAACTAAACGGACATGCGACCATTCCAAGAATAGGATACCACACCGAAATATTCCAACAAATAGGAAAAAATTGACTACTAGATATGCAGTCAGATAGAATCAGCATAAGCCACAACTTCACAAAGACCTTCAGGGTATATATACCTGATAGGGAAGAGGAAGGAACAAGGCAATTGCGAAGACATACAAATGATACCATATGGAATACTGACGGATCGAAAACGTCAAGTAGTACTGGAGCAGGTGTTACGGGGGACCAACCAGGGACAGACATCAGTCTGAACCTGGGCAGTACCGCAACGGTGTTGAAAGCAGAAGTCACAGCCATAGAAATCTGTGCACAAGAAATGATACGGAGGTCATATACTGACAAAAGAATCCGCATCATCACTGACAGTCAAGCAGCTCTCAAAGCTCTGAATGCAGTAGAGATACGTTCCAAAACGGTAAAAGACTGCCTTGAATCCCTAGCGAAACTGGCGGAACACAACAGTATACAACTGGAGTGGACGCGAGGACACCAGGGCAATGAAGGCAACGAAAAAGCAGATAAGCTGGCCAAAGAAGGCGCAAAAACAGCCTTGATGGGACCTGAGCCATCCTGCGGGATATCATACAATACCGGAAGAGGAATGGTAAAGGAACTATTGAGTCAGAAACATATCTTGTATTGGACTGGCGCGTCGGGGATGAGGCGGTCACGCATGTTCATCACCGGCGGGCCATCCACGACAAAGATCGACGAATTGCTAAAGCTGAGCAGAAAACAGCTGAGATGTGCAGTGGGAATCCTAACAGAACACTGCACACTGAATAGACACCTAACTAACATAGGTGTGAAGATAATCCAGAATGCAGGATGTGTGGTGAGGATGAAGAAACTCCTCACCACATACTATGTGAATGCCTAGCCTTAGTGGCTGGGAGGTTCTCACACTTCGGGGGACTAACCCCGGAAGAAATAGCCAGAGCTCCCATTGACCGTATACTCTCCTTTTGGAGAGGAACGGGATTAATGGGATAACGAGACTATGGGGTACAATAAGCTCAAGCTTCAGTAGAGCGGGGCTTCGGCACCGCAACCCACAAGAAAAAAAAGAGCAGTTTTTAGGTATCAGATATTTTTTATTGTAAAAAATGTCTTTATGTCATATATGTCTTGAATTATCATAACCTAGAAATTCTTAATCACCATATTATTCTTGCTCTCCAGGTATTCTGCATTCCAAAACATTTTATGGGGGTTATAAACCAGATAATAATGAAGATGATGATCTGTCCGATTCTGATGAAGAAAATATTGCGCTGGCTCCGGAATCAGATACTGACAGTGAAGAATATTCCAACAATAATAATGATTACTTGGAGATGAGGGGACCCAGAACAATTTGGCGCTAGTAGACTTTAAATGGGCATTGCTGTAAGCTCTTGTAAAGGGCATAAACCTCTTTCTAAAACAAGAGGTCGAAATCATCAATTGAAGGTGAACTGCAAGCTAAAAAGCATCGAGGCCCAGCAACTGATTTCCCAATTAGAAAGGTCAGAACAGATAGAATTGACCACTGGGACATTGGCAAAGTCAAAGACAGAGGTAAAAATTGTTTTTATGAATTTCATAATGAATAGTGGTACACAATGTCTTAGTTTCATGTTGTGATACATATAGCACAAACCCTATTTTTTAAAATTATGTTTCCTGTTATCTAAACATTATTTCCTGCCCAAAATTTTTTTTCTAAGCAAAAATAAAAAAAATCATGCGATAATGGATTAAAATCGAAGAATTGAAAAAATACAGTTAGTCATGACTCGACCGGATAACTTTATTATTATGTTGGGATCGAATTTGGAAGATTTTAAATCTATTGTGAACATTTCAATATCTGAAAAGAAATTAAATTTAGGGCGGCCACTTTAAATTTTTCATGGAAATAATGATTTAAAAGAAAATTAAAGTTGGTGAAACTTCAATCCTTTCACTGATAGTCGTAGACGGATTGTTGAAAGGGGAATTGCGTTTGAAATATACAATTTTTTCCCTCTCTTGTACGTATTATTGAAATGTTCTTCATTAGTTTACTTTCTCATCCAATTTAAAACTTTTAATGATCTAGTTATGTTTTCAGCTGTGTGGAAAATACAGATTTACGAAAATATTAAACACAAGAAATCATAGTAATTATTTAACTTTAAATTGGTTGCTTGAATAAAAAGAACACCGCACGCCTCTGTTAAGCTTTATATATTTTAATTCAAATCACTCGAACACATTCCGTGCTGATAGCATTTTTCAGGAGATCTTTATTGTTTTGATGGTATGATTCTTCCCTAAATAAACGAGCGATTTTCAATATTCCGTGCCGTTCCCAAAGAAACACAGATTTCAACTCTAATCCTAGAGAACTACACGGCGCTGAAAATATTCTCGATTGGGTCTTTCATAAAAAACTTAAATCATTCTGGAGACGTACATTCTCTGGGAGCATTAAAATCATTTGAATGTTTTCAATATATTACTCGGGGTGGAGAAGACTTTGAAATTTCTTTACATGATACTAAATATGCAAAAACGTTGTTGTCTAGAACCTCAAGTTTCAACATCCTTATTTCAAAAATAAGGATACATCAAATTACTGCTAGTAGTTTTTTAAGTGCGCATTCAAATGATATATTATTGCTAAATACTCACGCTATTCCAATAAAAAATAGTATATTATATTACTAGGAGTAGAACGCACTCTTTTTTTGTGTTGAGCCCAGGATTTGCGGCTGAGGCGAAGCCGAAGCCGCAAACTGGGCGAAAAACAAAAAAAGGCGTTCTACTCCGTGTAATATATACTATTTTTTCTTCAAGCGTATTAAAATGCAAAAATTCATTTATTTATCGTAAATGTACAAATATTCAACCTACAGTCTTACATGTTGACACAATATGACAAGTGGCTAGTGGATAGCGCGCCACCGGTGGCTTTCGGTATTAACATTATGTTACTAGTAAAACAATACCCACTGCGGTGGCGCTTTCGGAACTAACATTATGTTACTAGTAAAACAATGTCCACTACGGTGGCGTTCGGTACTAACATTTTGTTACTAGTAAAACAATGTCCTACTTCTACTTCTGTTTTTGGTGACATAATTTAAACATTTTAATACGCTTGAAGAAAAAATATTTTTTCTACTCCCTACATAGAAAATACTATTTTGCTCCCTCATTTCAGGGAGCAAAGTAGTACTTTTCCTCCATCGGGAGGAAAATACGTTGCCTCCCTAGGGAGGAAAATACTTTGGCTCCCTCTGGAAGCAAACAAGTAAAAACTTCAAATAGCTGTAATAGTAGTGTATAGACTTCTTTTATTGATACACAAACTTCCTGAAAATGTATAATTATGCTTTTCTTTGAAACATGTTTCTTATTACTTATTTTTATTTATAAAAATTGCAAACAGTTTAAATCAAGGTTTAAATTAACATCAGTAACTAAATATTGTTAAAATTTATGGTACAATTAGTTAAATTACTAATGGAGATTCCCCCTGAAGAAATATTGGCTCTGCTGGTGGAGATCAGTTCCTGTTTGTAGTTTTCCAAAGTCTTGATCGCTGATGAAGTACTTGTAGAAACAAAATTTTCAAAAACAAGACAACGTTTTTTGGTACTTGAAGTAGTACTTTCTCCCGTAATTATTTGGCTCACATTTTTTAGAAATACAATCATCTAAGTACCCTTCTGCTACTACGTTTGTACGCCATCACCCATGTCTTTTTAGAGTGAGAATGTCACTTCCAGCATTGACTAATAACGTAGCTGAAGTACGGCGGAAACTGTGTCCAGTATAGCCTTTCGAATCATCCAAATTTAAAAATATTGCTATTCTGTATGGAATTTTGGCAATTGTGTTTTTGCCAATTACCTGGTTTATACATTTCCCTTTAGCATAAGTTACAAAAAATCTAGAATGACATGTTTTAGGGGACCTACAGTCCAGATATTTTCTATACATATCCAAGACAGATACTCCGTTTAAAATCTCATTTGTTATTGTAAATGTCCTTTTGATATTAGTTTTTGGGTCAGGTATTTTTACCACCAAAATATCGCCTTTATCACTGATACCATATTAACTAATTCATCGCTACGGCATGCCCAGGGTGTATTAAATAGGTGGTGCGACAAGGACCCGTTGAGTGGCTTCATAAGTGCTTACTTTGTACATAATGTAATAGATGGCAGGAGCAATAGTGTCCGTTATTATTTACGCATAGAAAGATAATTTTGCAGATTCTGTACATACGTGCATACAGTGTTGCATACATTCCCGGGCTTTCGTTTTTAGTGAAAAATCCTGTGGTCAAACAAAATGTCAGTGACATTTGACATCAAATACCTCGAAGAAATACATTCAATACGCTAGCGCTAAATATAAAAAAGTCAGCTATATTTTCATAAGACACGGTTAGAAAATATGGAGTGCCTATTTGTGTACTTATGCTTATGACTATAAAGACCAAAAATTATCACTTTTCTTAGTGCCAAAAAATACTGAAGAGATAGAAATGTGATAGTTTACAAAGTACCTACTTGAAATAAAAAGCCACATATTTGTGAAAAACATTTTTGCTCCAGCAATATAAAAAGTAATTTTACTTCACAGTCTGAAAATGGAGTTGTTATATACGCTGTAAGTTTTAAATTTACGTAAATATTTGTAACATAACCTATAGATATAAAAACGTCATTTTAAATATATTTTATACTTTTAGCGGCCGTTTTAAAGAAAAAGGTTGAAGAAAGGTGCACTTCCAAGCAAATTAGATGCTTGTTCTTCAGAAAATGTTGTCGCTAAGAAAATTAAGAAGTTATTAAATGAGTGATGTTCACGATAGTATAATTTATCCTTATTTATGAGAGTTTGTATTTACACTTACTAGAAAAAATTTTGTCTGAAGAATGTGACGTCAAATTACCAAATAAGAATTGGGGTATTCATAAATGTATTGAAAGTAGAAGCTTAGTGTTTACATAAGGCAGAACAGCATGATAAATTAATTACAACATGTTTTAAGACGGTAAGTGCTTTTTAGATAGTATTTGTTTCCAAATGATAATTTAGTTTTCCAAGTAATTATTTGTATAATTTCTATTTTCAGGTTGGGTTTTGTCTCATGTTTGGTCCTACAATGGAGGTTATTTTTTGCATAAGGATATTAAGTTAACATCAATCAGTAAACCGATCACTGTAGAAGGATTGCAGCATATTTTTCTGAAAATTTAATCTACAAGGCTTGCATAGGTGGACCAAGTACAAATATTATTATCAAAGTGTTCATTCTGATGTGCAATTAAAGTCAACTTATGTTGGGAGCATCGAGAATGCTCAGTAATTTTGGAGAAAGGAACTATTTGTAAACATATTATGTAAATCTTGTTCTTATAATATTGCAGCCCATTACGCCCAGTACTGTTGTAAATAAATTTGTATATTTTACATAAGTTTTATTTTCTTACCATATCCATATAAATTTGAAACTGGTGAATATTTGTTCCTTTACATAACTGAAATTGCTGTTCAGTTGTGAATATATGCAACACTATATGCAGCAAAGCAAATTCATGTACCTATATACAGGTTTTTGTAGGACGCTAAAGCTCGCGCCATCTACTAAATTAAATAGGAAGCATGCACTTATGAAGCCATTATTATCATAGGAAAGTGCCTTAGTCGGACCACCTATTTAATACACCCTGGGCATGCCCCAGCAATTCCAAATATAAGCACGACCTGAAAAAGGAAAATGCACTTATGACAACTGCCTAAAATGTCACTTAATTGTCATTTTATATATACTTTCTAATAACAAATATTGCGTTACTTTTTATTTATTATTCAACAATAACGATCAATCTTACCTTCATATGTAAGTAAGTTTCATCAGGAGCTTCTGCAATAAATTTGTTAATATCCTCCCTTGAAAAATTATTGGCTTTCTTGGCTTTATATCCAGCAGATTTCCTTTTTAAAAAAGCTACTAATTTAGGAAACTTAATGTCGATATTGTCTTTAATTTGGAGTGTAGATCGCAACATGCTGAATTTGCTCCATAATGTTGAAGGCTTCAAACCGGCGCATTTTTTGGAAAAGTAAAATAGGACTTCTTCACATATTTTTTTTATTTGCCTAGTCTCCATCCAACATTTAAATAGCTGGTACTCTTTTTCATATTTTTCACGAGACTTTAACGGTAATAGATTTAACGAAACCACGTTTGCTTCTTCCAGAATATCTTGAGGAACTTCATCTTCACATTCGGAATACATTATTATAAACTTTTTGGAAGTTTGTTTATTTTGAAAACAAGAAGCAATGTAAAAAACACTGTAAATGGTCGTAGAAAAAATCATATGTATTACACAGGAGCAAAGTGCCATTTCCTCCCTTGGATATTGATGCCCTCCGCTTCGCGTCAGGCATCACTATCCGCGGGAGGAAACTATGCACTTTTCTCCCTTGTCATACAAGTAGCTATTTTCTAATTTTGACATATAAAGTGACACTTTTCAAAACTGACGTAAGTGTCGAAACGCCCTACTTTATGTAACCAGTTATGAAAATTTTACGTAACTGGTGAGGAAAAGTTCTTTATGTCATCAGTTAGGAAAGATAGATAACTCTCAAAAAGAAAAAGAAACAATGTTTATTCAACACAAAATGGAATACTAAGTCCATAAAGTGGAAGCTTCTAAATTCTTCTTTCCTTCAAAATACGCTAACAAAACTTTTTCATTAATACGATTTACCTTATGTTATCAAATTAGGATTTCAAATAATATTGTAACTTGGCTAAATAACGTCTGTCAATTTTATTGCGGGATCTCGCTTCGCTCGTCCCGCAAATTCCACTCGTTACACAAAATAAGGTCTTTCGTAACTGGTTACAAAAATAGCTATTTTCTGTGTGGCCGAATATTATAACATCAGCATACTACAGTTTCTAGCTTCTTGCCGTCGTCAGTATAGACTAGGCAAGTAAGTGACGTCACACAGGTACATTTTTCTCGCCTTATGCAAGTTAAGGGAATGTTTTCAAAATAACTTGCAAAACACAGCTCAAAATAAAGAGTTACAGGCTTTTGCATCACTTGACCAAATATAATTTAAAGTATCGTAAACCTAACGAAACTCCCCAAACTCGCCCTTGATTTCTCTTTGCCAAGTAGTTGAAATCTGTCTTGCTAAGCTTTCACAATGGCATAGCACATGTGCTGAGGTTTCCTCTTCGTTTTGATAGAATCTGCACGTTGCATTATCTGCCAGATTCATTTGATTCATGCTGCTTCACCGTTATAAGCTTCGTTTCAATCATCTCCAGATGATTCCTGTTGAATTGTTGAAATTTGCAGTATTTACTGCTTTAGTACTTATTATAAATACTAACATTATAAATTATTTCTTGTAAAATGGAGTATTACAGTTTACATAAAATTCTATATTTCTTAAACATACCAGTACTGAAAGTATTTTCCTGCAATGCACGACATACTCGTCAAGTACTGCATTATAAACTACATTGGATTGCTTCTGCAAAATGAACAACATAACGATGTCTATGTAAGGCTTTTTTAAATTTTATTATTAAACTCTAATAGAAAACTGGCTCGTTCCTCCGCTAGTGATAAATCCCATGTAACAAGCTACCTGCTCTCTAATTTTGTCGAAGCTCAATGTTATTTCTAAAGCGCTTATATCTTTTTAGTGCATTAAACTGCATTTCACTAGAATATACTGCCTAATAGGTTTATTATTTCTCTCGAGTAGATTGGTGCTCGACTACGCCGTTTATTCTCGACTTGTTATATATAAAACGTTGTAGGCCGGTTCAGGCCTACCATTGGGAATATGGGAATTTTTCCATCACAAATATAAATTGGAACAGGAACAGAACAGATGAGGTTGCGTATATTTTTCGGGATTATCAACAACGTGCTACCTGGGATTAGATTTAATGAAATTAAAAAAGACAATTTACTGGGAGCGTTTAAAAAGGAGTTACACTTTTTGTGAAGCTAGTAAGGAAATTAAGTCGGTTTTTTCTTGCATGCGAAGTTGCGAAACGAGGCTTTACATTATGTAATAATTAGTCAATATTGATAACAGTGATATCTATATGAAAAAAAGGGACAGCTACTGAAAGCGACTGGAACCTCTCCACTAAATGTTTGTGAAAATTCGATAATTTAGTTAATAATCGAACTCTTTACCGCTGAGATGCAGACCTCTGTTCCGCGGGTGCTAGAACTTTTATACCTAACGATCATCGAAAAAATCAAAATAGCGTCCACTTTCGAATGGTACAATAAAAATGGATATTATGTTGAAAAATAACAGAGTCTGAACCAAGCACACTTTGTAATAAATAGGGGATTTTAAGCAAATGTCAATAAATTGAATGACAATATGTCAAACCTATGCACATTGCGGCTTCTCGTAGTTAGTAGTCCCAAAATCGCCTAGAGCCTATCAAAGTTGACCAATACAAATAATTTCTTTTTTTAAAATTTTCCTTAGAACATTTCTGAACGATCCCTCACGAGTTTTTTTGAAAAAAGTTACTCTGCATTAATAGAAGTTGGTTTACATTTTAATTTTTGATGTAGGAAATTGCTTTTTTCTTAAACCTCAGTGAAATCAATATTATAAGCAATAAGAAATCAAAACTAGAGGAAGCATTATACTCTTCGCCGATCTACTGAGCTTTTTATATGATTATTACACATTCTATAGGATACTCTTCGCATTTTTCTTGTAAATAATGTTAGTTTTTGGACATTCTAAATTTTGTGATACCAACTTTGTTGTGAAAAAAAAAATATATAAAAAAAAAATCACGATGTGAGGGATCGAACCCGGGACCTTTGCGAGACGAAACTCTTGCCTCTACACCACCACTTCTAATTACTAAAATTGTTAATGAGTGTAATATATACCAATAGAAAATTTATTGTGATTATTAGGAAACACACATTAGTAAAATGTATTAAAAAAAAAGAGTGATTTGATTTCACAAGGTTTCTATTTATTACAAACCATAAAAAAATGTAAAAAACATTTTTTAAAATTTTAAATTACTAATAACTTTTTTATTTACTAATCTATTTTGTCAAAAAACAAACAAACAAACAGGGTTCTTCCTCTAGCTAACACTAAGTTACTCTCCAAATTTCAATACAATCGGATTTTTCTTTCTTGAGTTATCGTGCTTACAAGAAACGTGACGGACGGACAGACGGGCGGACAGACGGACGAATATAAAACGATAACGATATAAAAATTTTTTCTCTACGAGCGATATTTACTGATTTAGAAATGTGCCGATCAAATACAATATACTCTTCGTTTTTGCGAAGAGTATAATAAAGCTATAAAAAATTCATTGACGTGTAAAATTTACACTTAACTTTTTTTTTATAATTTTATTTTGATTTCTTATTACTTATAATATTGATTTCACTGAGGTTTAAGAAAAAAAAAAGCAATTTCTTACATCAACAATCAAAATATAAACCAACTTTTATTAATGCAGAGTAATTTTTTTTTCAAAAAAGCTCGTGAGGGATCGTTTAGAAATTTTCTAAGGAAAATAAAAAAAAATATTTGTATTGGTCCAGTTTGATAGGCTCTATAGGTGTTTTTGGGCCTACTAACTACGAAAAGTTCCAATGTGCTGTGATGGCCTGTATGAAAATCTTATTTTTTTTATTGAAGATATCCAAAACATTAAACTTGTAAACTCTAAATATTGTTCAATAAATTCAGACAAATTTCAATAAGCTAAATTTTAAAAATATAAATTGTACCTTGAACTCGAAATATTTTACATAATTGAAAATATTATATTCACTTGTGTTCGATTTTAGGGAGTCTATTTTACAATGTTTTCTTTTTATTTTCGATGAAAACATTATTTTAATGTTATTGTGAAATTTATTTTTAAATGAATAACATTTTCCACGTTCATAATGCTAATATTATCGTTTATGAGTGTTATCCTTTTCCTACTAAAAGTTATAAAAAAGTTACAGGTAAATGAACTCCTTCCCAATGTTTGTAATAACTAGACTATTTAAGTAAATATATCTATTTAATGGATTGCCATTAAATAGATATAATATATTGATATTGAACCGGTGATAAACTTTATTTCATTCCCCCCCCTCCCCGAACTTTAAATGTGTTTGGTGTTTTTGTGTTATCGACGGATTTAACTAGATATCTCTTATATCTATTTGTTATAGATTTCACTAGCATAGGATCAATGTCTTTTCGACGTATTTTGCTAGATTTGTAGTGTGATTTGATTAAAACCAAAAAGTCACTTCTACCCTCTCCAGCGGCGCATTTCTACAAAAAAATAAGGTAATTCTCCTGGTCATATTTTTTTAATTTTTCATTTTTTTAACTCCTTCCGGTGGGGACAACCTACTGATAAATTTTCCGCATGTCATGGAAGATCACCCTGTATATACTTACATTATACATACACACGTACATGCGCACAGACATTTTTTAAATACCACTTTCTCGTGTTCCAGGGATCTCATAACGCGAAGATGTATGAATATTGTGATGTGTTGCAACCCCAGGCAACACAGAATTCAATTAATTCAGATGTATTTGCACCTACTCGAGAAAGAACCTACCAGAAGTTCTAGAGTGATCTGGAACTATCTAGAGAATGGTGGCGTCATCACAGAAAAATCGGGATCTGTCATTTTTAGGTATAAAAGACCGCATTCTCGGCGGGAAGTTGAAGAAAGTTTTGAAGTCTTGGATTTGACAAGTGAGAAGTGAGGTTAAGAAAACAAAGTGATAAACATTGTTATTTTTAGTCAGTAAAGTACATTTAAGTTAAAATCAGTATTGTGAAATATCCAGTAAAATTATTTAATGAAGTGTGTTAGTGGTTATCTCTTGTTATAATTTTTGGAACCCACGGAATTTGCAAGGGTGGAAACCGTCACAATATCCTGATTATGTCAAATATTTTCAATATAATAATTTCGTGAGATGCGAGGTCTGTGAACTTTTTCATAATTATCAAATAGAAAATAGAAAACAAAAATAAGTATTTTTTATTTATTTATTTTTTGTATCCATTCATTTTTTTATTATGACTGGTTCAGGAACTAAAATCAAAGTTTTTTTTGTTTGAATCAGGGACATCGCCTATTGGTAAAGCATTTTCCGGGGTTTACACTTTTGGTTTTACCAACACCAACGATGTATTTTATCTCTCATTAAGACTTGCTTTATTTGACAAGCGGGTGATAGAAAAACTTATTGTACATAATGTTAACAACCAGAGACATGCATCACCAGTGTCATTCACTTAATCCCAACAAGCCATCCACATGTTCCCTTCTTAATCCTGATATCAATCCTTTTGACTCGCCATGTGTGCAAGCTCTTTTAAACGACATTAACAGGTGAGGTGTTCCAACTAAAGCCCGCCGCGTCTTCCATAATGCCGAAGCGTCAACAAAGAGTCTAGAGATGGCCGTAAATAGTTCTAAAGTACGCAGATTTTATGGTTTTCACCCTCTTCGGCACACTTGGAACGCGCATTTTGCCATTCAACCAAGGGCTGTTGACTGTTCGATTTCAAAAACATCTTTTTCAATGTATTGTTCAGCTAAAGTACGATCACAATAACTCAGGATAAGTGCGTTCCGTGCCAAAAAGGCCAATGAGATACAACGGCGTTCATGAAAAGCTCCCGGATTTGCCTCGGTCACTCCTAAATGTAAATAACCCGAAGGGAGCGATTCGATTTTATCCCAGTTGATAATACTGATTACCGAACGTCGAATGTATTCAGACTTTGAACAGAGAAAATAGTTTATTTACATTTGATTTGGTTTCAGTTCTAAAGGCTTTTCGCGAATGCGGGGTGCTGATATTGCAAGCTATCTAGATTAGAGTCGGACGGATGTATAGCTCAACATAACGAGCGTTAAAAAAAAACGTTACCTATGTAAATAAAAATGCAAGAATTAAATTGGTTTCTATAAAGTTGTCGTACGATACATTATATTAAGTTATTGTTCTTACATACCATTCTACGAATTAATACAATTTTATTAAAACAACATTAATTACTTCCACATCCAGTGGAAGTATAGTAACGACAAAACAATTTAAAAAAATTTTTAGTGTTCAAATAGGCTTAGAATGTCATGAAACGTCGAGATTGTTTGAGCGAAAAAAAATCCGTCTGTTTGTCGGTCTATCTGTCTGTAACTTTTTTGTGCGCACGATTACTCTGGAACCGTTTAAGATATTGACTTGAAATTTGGTACACGTTTGTATTTTAACATGATCCGAAACTAGATTATATTTTCATCTTATTCCGTTGAAAGGTTGGGGGTGAAATGGGATAAACGGGGGTAAATAGATAAATCAAGCAGGTAAGAGTCCATAAAATTGATATTTAGTATATACAAGAGCATAAGGTCTCAAAAAATTTTTTGGCATTAACCACCCCCACCCATTACTAAAGGGGGTGAAAAAAATTGTGATTTAGTGTGTGTACAGGAACCAAAAACCTTAAAATATTTCTTTACTTCATCCATCGCTACTATCACTCCCTATCACCACCCTCATCCCACTACCGATGTGAGATATCGCTTTATGGGTTTATGGTTATATTATTGAAATTCCCTAAACAATTATTTCCACATACAAAATTTTTTTGCTGAGAGAGACTTGGATGTAAAATCTGGATGTGGAAGTAGTAATTCCTTGGGCAGCGGTTTTTTTAATAAAAACTAGAAAGACTCAGTCAAGATTCGACGGAGTATTAAAAATCTATCCCAGAATTTATGCTTTAGAGACACACCTTTGAACTTATATCGGCACTCACATTTTCGAGTCCCTATTTTAAGGTAAGATATATCACATTTTCCTAGAGTAATTAATAAAAATAAACCGCTGACCAAGGAAGCACTACTTCTCTATACAAGTCTCTCACAACGAAAAAAAAAACATGAAATGATACCCCACATCAGTAGTGGGGTGAGGGTGGTAATGGGGGTGGATGAAGTAAGAAAATATTTTGAGATCTTTGATTCTTGTACACACACACTATATCACAATTTTTTTTCATCCCCTTTAATAATGGGATGGGGGTGGTAATGAGGGTGGCTAATGCCAAAAAAATTTTTGAGACGTTAGCTTCTCTTGTATATACTAAATGCCAATTTGGTGGACTCTTACCTGCTTGATTTACCTATTTAACCCGGGCGGGAAGGGGGTGGGGGCAATTACCCCAATTTACCCCCCAACTCTTCGACGAAATAAGGTGAAAATACAAGGTGTAACGCAACTTACCCGAAAAATTTTAACCATACATGCACCTTTAAATAAGAAGTCGACTTCTTAAAAAAAATTTAATAAAGTCCAACACAGAAAAAGATACGCATTGTTAAAGTTACAAATTGGTGAAAATGGTAATTTATTGAACTCTACTTAATTGAAGGACTGTTGTATTAAAAAAAAGTAGGTACCTAAAAAAATTAAAAAAAAATAAATTAAATTAAAAATTTTAATTAGTAGGTTATTTTAACATTTCCATTAATTTGTAACTTTAACAATGTGTATCTTTTTCTGTGTTGGACTTTTGTTAAAAAATTTTTAAGAAGTCGACTTCTTATTTAAAGGTGCATGTATGGTTAAAATTTTTCGGGTAAGTTGCGTTACACCCTGTATAATCTAGTTCCAGATCCCGTTAAAGTACATACGTGTACCAAGTTTCAAGTCAATATCTTAAACGGTTCCAGAGTAATCGTGCCCAAAAAAAAAGTTACAGACCGACAGACCAACAGACAGACAGATTTTTTTTTCGTTCAAACTTAAAATATCGATGGTTCATGACATTCTAAGCCTATTTGAACAATAAAAATTTTGATTTTTTTTTTGTCGTTACTATACTTCCACTGGATGTGAAAGTAAAAGAAGTACGTACTATACATGCTCCGTCGAATGTTGACGAGTTTAGTCTACTTAATTATTTTATTCTTCTAGAATGGGGAAATTATTAAACAATAAAGCGCATATTTTGTTGTAAAAAAACCAAACTAAATCTAGATTACTGTGTAGCATAAATTGCAATTTTATTTTACGATTAAATTAACTAAAATGTTCACAATTTAAATTTTCCGTTTAGTCTAATGGAAAAGTATTTACTTTTTGATTATTTAATTTTATCCGTAATTACAGTTGAAACGAATTTTCACTAGCAGAACTAATTAATGTTACAAAAAAGCACGATTTTGCTCTGGAATGCAAATACATATTGAATTAAATAAATATAAAAAATCATAAAGCTCTCTACAGTAGAAAGGTACATTATTAAATGAGAGAAAATTGCAGTCGGGTGGTGCCTACTGCGAATTTCCATTCGAACAATAAACAAGAAATTGGCTTTATACTTAAACTTATTGGCATCGCATAAGAGTGAACTGTGTCTTCGGTCACGCCCGACTGCAACTCCTATTTATTCAGGTTAAGATTTAACGAATCAGTATAAAGATTTTTTTATCGAAATATCAAGTCAAGTATGACAGCACCACGGCATCTGTCGCCGTTGTATGTTAGGCACGCAGCCTCTGCAAAGCTGATTTAAGTCAATCTGTAAAACTAGTTTTCCTGAAAATTTATTTTAAGCAGATAATTTATTATGATAATAGAATTAACATAAATCATAAATAAACTCTATTATTGTTGCATATTATTATCAATAATAATGGTTACACACAATTTTTTAACAAACATTTGTTTTTTTCATAATTATCAAACAGAACATAAAATTTAGTGGGTAAAGCAACTTGTGGGGATGTGCCCTTTTTTTTTAGCAACAATTTTAATTTATACATGTAAAATATGTAAATTACGCAAATGTATGTGTCTTATTTTCAATCCGAAAACGTAGTTGGGTTATTCTTTGATCTATCTAGAGCTTTCAATACCATAGATAGTAGATTTGTTTCGACAAAATTAAGTAAATTTGGTATTCGAGGAAATGCTAATTCTCTTATAATGTCCTATCTCGAAAATAGAAAATTTATTGTTAAATATGCCAAAGTTTTTTCCGAGAGCTATCATACTGAACTTGGCACCCCACAAGGTAGTGTCCTTAGTCCACTCATTTTTCCTTTATATATCAACGACTTACCTGACCATTTAAGTGAGTGCAATATCTTCATGTACGCTGATGATACATCGTTAATTGTTAATGATAATCGGAAGTTATTCGTAAAGTGACTCTTGTGACAAAGTATTTTAAAGAGAGGTGAGATAAAAACAATTTAATCATCAATATGACTAAGACTGTTGCTTTAGATTTTAAAAATGGTAATATTGAGATACTGAAAAATTCTAAATTTCTTGGAACAATCGTTGATAACAATTTGATTTGGTCAGACCACATTGAGCGCCTAACAAATAAATTAAACAAATCATGCTTTCTCATTCTGTCCTTAAAAAACTCACTGATTCGATTTTTTTATTCGCACTTAACTTAACAATATTATAATATGGGGCTCATCACCTTTGGAAAATAGATTATTTTTAGTTCAGAAACGAGTAATTCGAATAATTTTTAATTTATAATATTTAGACTCATGTAGGCAAATTTTTCACTTAAAAAATATTCTTACGCTAACCGGTATTTATCTGTATAAAATATTAATTTATAAGTATAAGAAAAAAATGGACTAACTAAAACTAGGGGTAAATATAAGGCCTATATGGAAAAATATTATCATTCATTCTACGAAGTCACCGAATTATTGTGGAATTACGTATTTCAACATACTTCCAGACGGGTTAAAATCTCTTAATTTATTCAAAAGAAAACTAAGATCATTTCTGATAGGAGAGGTTTTCTATAGCTCCGAGGAATAACATGTCTATTCACGGGAAAATATAGGTTGTATCCAAATTATGCCGTTTTATTTTTTTTTAATTGTGGCTTCGTATTCTATTCTATTCTATCCTAAAGAACTCTTTTGTCTAAATTTGAGACACTAGGAGTGATGAAACCATTGCAACCGTCCAAAAATTTGACTTGATTTATGACGAATTTTGATTCTATATTTCTCCCAGATACTAAAAAAGAGGTGTTCAAGAGTCCTATCATAAATGTCTCCAGACATTTAAAAAATTTTTTACCTCCCTTAAAAATTAAAGAAAACCGATTTTCATCTAAACAACAGTAACAATTTTGCTCAAATTTTGTACGCTATCAGTTTTTCCCAGAAAATTGATGAAAAAAAAAAAAAGGTCAGTCACGCGAAAAAGGTGCTGGTAAACATGCCAAGCAGTAAATGGAAGCCAACTAGAATAATACCTAAGGCGTATGTTACACCGTTGTTAATAACAAGAAAAAAATATTTACAAAGCTTAGGTTGCTTTTAATTTTGTTACAGTAAAACATAGCGTTTAATTACCCAATAATTTTGTTTTATTCAAATTTTAATTAATTAAACGTATTTTTTATTCCTTTGTCAGCCCTAAGTGTATCCATAATTTAACATGGCATACGAATCCGGCAATATTTTGCAACAAACGCCAGGTCTGAGATAAAAATTAATTAAACTCTGTAGTTCATATTGAAATCATCTCGGACATGCTTTGAAGAAGTTTCATTAAAAAGCATGAAATGCAGATTACAAATAACATATGCACGGCGGCTGTCGGTCATAAAGTGGTCACCTGTGGTGTATATATAAAATATTTCAAAAAAGCAATAATTTCTTACCTGGGAGGCTTAATAACAGAAACAAATGGCAGCCGAATCCTCACAAGTGTAGCGAAGTTTAGTCTATCACTATCAGGAATGCATAGGGAACGACGTCTCAACGGTACGTGGGCTCTTTTGGTAGGATTCGAGACATTCTGCAACAAAGTTGGCAATTAATAGCAAGCTGCGAGATAAATGATACGTGCTATCACAGCATGAGGCTCAGTAAAAATATAGGAGTATGTTTTCCTAAGAGAACTGTATTATACTACCAATTACTTTCATAAATTTTCGCAGCGTTGGGTATAAATCTTTAAAAGAAATGTTGACTATATGGAAATGTACTGCATTTTATCAAAATCGCAACATCTAGAATGCGAGTATTTTATTCAAATTTGCACAAAATATGTATTTGGGTGTAGTTGAAAACGATAAAAATGCCAATACATAAATCTAGTCCAGTCAAATAAAATCACCTATACTGTAAATAAATACAAAAATTATACTGCACGATTTTATTGTGAAATGCGATAATAGTGTTTTCTTTCTTGTACAGAAATATAACATGTGTACACTCTGTGGCGGAGACATCATTTTGAAAAAATGATGAAAAGTGTAATTTAGTAAATTTAGTACATAAATGTTCACTCTTGATAAAGTTACAACTTAGTAAATCTCCTAGCCTAGTGATTCTCTTCTTTTCATGTGATAAAAATTGAGCGTGTTAGAGCTAAAAAAACAATAATTTTATTTTTTACAGTTTTGTGAAAGGGCGATTTTTGCATGTTCTTTCGTGAAGGTAAGAGTGGGCCAGGTGACTATATCAGTCTTTAATTCTGCGAATATTGTCATGCCTAAAACGTGCTGAAAATGTAAAATTAGAGTATCTAAGAGAAAGGATTGATGATAGCAGTTTCTACGAGTATGTATTTGTTGTGCCAATAGTAAATTATATAAGTCTTAATCAGTATGCATTCGGATCTAATTTAAATATGAAAATTATATCAGAATAAAGCAACTAAATATTTTAAATAGTATCTATATGTAAATCCAAACATTTACTTATACTATCTCAATGAGAATTTATGAGAACAGTATCTAATGTAAAACGTGCGGCTTTCCGTGGTTAAATGGCAAGAGTTTCTATAAGAAACGAGCTGCATTAGGTTAGAACAGTTTTGATTTGCAATTGAAGATTACAAATTATAATGTTTGAATAGGGATTTATGAGATCAGTTTCTATGAGTATTAATGTTTTTTTTTTCAGTAATAAGTATATTAAATGTGTTTTCATTTGTTTGAATGGGTAAAAAAGAAAGGTCAGTTTTCAACTGCAATTACAAATACAAGTTTAATCACTTCGAATGGGGTTATATGCGATCAGTTTCTAACAGTATTTATGCTGTTTTCCGAATATAATTGTGATGAGGTTTGATCAGTAACAAATTGTTCACCACATGTTACGATATGGTCGAAAATTCCAGGTACATATTTAGTATTCCTTCGAAAGGATTGATGATAGCAGTTTCTATGAGTATGTATTTGTTGTTCCAATAGAAAATTTGTCTTTATCAGTATGCATTCGGATCTACTTTAAATACAAAAATTATATCAGAATGACACAACCAAATATTTTAAACAATATCCACTTGTAAATCCAAACATTTAAAGATATATTTTAATGAGAACCAATCAGAACAGTATCTAATGTAACGCGTGCGGCTTTCCGTGGCTAAATTTTAAAAGTATTTTTAATAAATAGCTTTAACGGATTTGAACAGTTTTAATTTGCAATTCCAGATGAATAGTTTTAATTGTTAAATAGGGATCTATGAGATCAGTGTCTTTGTGTAATGTTTATTTTCCAATAAAAACACATTTTATTGAAAAAAAAACATTACACTGACCTCATAGATCCCTAACAATTAAAACTATTCATCTGGAAATGCAAAACTGTTCGATCCGTTAAAGCTTATTTATTGCAAATAATTTTAAAATTTAGCCACGGAAAACCGCACACGTTACATTAGATACTGTTGTGATGGATTCTCATTATAATATTATCTTGGATTTACAGGTGGACACTGTTTAAAATATTTGGGGTTTCATTCTGATATGATTTTTGTATTTAAATTAGATCTGAATGCATACTGATAAAGACTTATATAATTTACTGTAGGAACAACAAATAAATACTCGTAGAAACTGCTCTCATTAATCCTCTTGAAGGAATACTAAATATGTACCTGGAATTTCCGACCATATCGTAACATGTAGTGAACAATTTGTTACGGATCAAACCTCATCACAATTAGATTCGGAAAACAGCATAAATACTGTTAGAAATTGATCGCATATAACCCCATTCGAAGTGATTAAACTTATATTTGTAATTGCAGTTCAAAACTGACCTTCCTTTTTACCCATTCAATCAAATGAAAACACATTTAATATATTACTGAAAAAAAACATTAATACTCATAGAAACTGATCTCATAAATCCCTATTTAAACATTATAATTTGTAATCTTCAATTGCAAATCAAAACTGTTCTAACCTAATGCAGCTCGTTTCTTATAGAAACACTTGCCATTTAACCACGAAAAGCCGCACGTTTTACATTAGATACTGTTCTCATAAATTCTCATTGAGATAGTATAAGTAAATGTCTGGATTTACAAATAGATACTGTTTAAAATATTTGGTTGCTTTATTCTAATATAAATTTTCATATTTAAATTAGATCCGAATCTTTACTGATAAAGATTTATATAATTTACTAGAGGAACAACAAATAGATACTCGTAGAAACTGCTGTCATCAATCCTCTTGAAGGAATACCAAATGTGTACTTGGAATTTTCGACCATATCATAACATGTAGTGAACAATTTGTTACTGATTAAACCTCTTCACAATTATATCCGGAAAACAGCATAAATACTTTTAGAAATTGATCGCATATAACCCCATTCGAAGTGAAAATTAAATTCAATCAGTTATAACAACTTCCGGGTTTCGTTAACCTGTCACTCCCGCTCCTCATAAAAATGCGAATGCACGATCGATGGGAGCTCTGGTTAACTCTTCCTGTTTCCGAAGTATGAAGACCTTTCAGCCATAAGGCTGGGCATTCACATAATATATGGCGAGGAGCTTCCTCATCATCACCACACATCCTACACTCTAGAATGTCCCTCACTCCTATATTGGTTGGGTGTTTGTTTAATGCACAATGTTCTGTTAGGATGCTCATTGCACATCTCAGCTGTTTTCTGCTCACATTTAACAATTCGTTGGTCTTAGTTTTGGATCGTCCGTCAACAATGAATATATGTGACTGTCACATCTTAGGCGTCTATGTCCAAAATAATGTTTCTGACCATGTACCCATGCTCTTATGGTATTATATGATATCCAGTAGGTTGGATCGGCTCCTATCAAGTTTTTGCGCCTCTCTCTCTCCTGGCCAGCTTATCTGCATTTTCATTACATTCATTGTCCTGGAGTCTTCGCGTCCACTTTAGTTGTACACTGTAGTGTTCCGCCAGTTCTGGGAATCAAGGTAGGGTTACCGTTTTGGACCGTATCTCTATTGCATCCAGAGCTTTAAGAGCTGTTTGGCTGTCAGTAATGATACTCTTTTGTTAGTATATGACATCCATATCAATTCTCGTGCACAGATTTCTATAGCTGTTACTTCTGCTTCACACACTTGCCGTGCTGCCCAGACCAATGTCTATCTCTGATTAATTCCCCATAACTCTTGCTCCAGTACTTCTTGACATTATTGATTCGTCAGTATGCCATATCATACCATTTAAATATCTATGCACCTTTCTTAGTTTTCTTCTTGTATCCCCTTTTTCTGGATTTGTGCCACCAAATCAGGGAAGTATAGGTTATTACTGGTATTATAACCTTTAAGTTTAGCCAGTGTACCATTTTTGGTTGTAGTTCCAATTTTTTGCCTATCATTATTCTGCAGGCCTATAAGGCCCGCGTTGCCTTGGTGGTCACTCTGTATAAATGTCTCTTGAAGTTTAGTTAACCAGATGAAGCGAGAGTATTGCAATCTTCAACAATTTTTTGTATTTGTTGGGTTGAGGAAATGTCTAATAAGACGTTATGCTCTTCACAATTATCTTTAGTCAAAAACTTCAATTTAAGATAAGTAAGCAGCTTGGCGAGCCCAGTTTTAGACGTATCAACGTTGTAATATATTTCCTTGAGTAAGAGAATCGTCGTGCCAAAATTGGTTGGGAATGCCGTTAGGAATTAAAGTGTACCTAGTGGAATTTGTGAAACAAAATTGTTTCAGCAAAACAGGACACTTAAGTATGAACATTAATTTCAACATTATCTGTATTCCACTTGTGTACTAATTGTTCAAAAGCTCTTCTGTATTAGCATTAGCACCTTCTCTAGGCAAAAGATCATTTGTTTATTATATTGTAGTCCAATATGAATCTTCACCCAGACAAAATTAACATCACTTCCTGAAGATTTTTTAAATTTATTTATCTAACGTTGAACTATTTCCTCTACTAAGGCTTATCACCGACGCCAGGAGACGAGCTACCCTCAACCAGAAAATTTTGCCAAACCTCTTCTCTTTTAGAAGTGTAGGGATTTTTTACTTGGCTAACATTTAATAGATAAGGGATCGACTGCTTTACATCTCCTTCGGGGATGGTATATCCACTATTACAAGATCGTCAAGTTTTATCTTGTACTAACCACGATGAACATTGCTTTACAAAATGTATCGAAATACGTGCGTGCTCGCCATCATTCCTGAAGTTTTGTTTGGGAAATTAGAAATAGAATTTGTTGAGACCAAAACAAAAACAACATTTGCAGTTTTAAATTTAAAAAAGAATTTAATAATAATACATTGATAACATGTTACTACTCTTTAGCATATTCAGCCATTAACTGCAATATTAGTATATGGGGTCAATCAGCTGAGGCGCGTAGAATTTTTGTAATGGAAAAGAGAATTATTCGGATTCTGTTTGGTTTGAACCATAGAGAATCAGAGCAGAGATACATAAAAAAAAAATACGACTGTTTCATGTATTTACATATTTAAAATTTCTTGTTTCATGCACAAAAACCTAAATAAATTTAAAATAAATAGTGACATACACAGCTACCCCACCAGAAGTGCGAGTAAAATACACAAATATTTTCAACTTTAGCAAATATAAAAAATTACCACTGTGCTGGTAATTATATATCTAATGAACTTCCTTTAGAAATCAGGTCACAAAATTCTTTTAGATTGTTCAGAAGCAAACTGAAAACGTTTTTGAATGAACATTGTTT
This sequence comes from Rutpela maculata, assembly GCA_936432065.2. NCBI lineage: Eukaryota > Metazoa > Arthropoda > Insecta > Coleoptera > Cerambycidae > Rutpela > Rutpela maculata. Next base: position 168,423,547 of record OW386289.2, on the reverse strand, counting down.
TTATAACATGATCGAGTTTTTTGATCGGTAATGGGGAAGAGCTTCACCTTTATATGTACATATATTTGTCAGTTTGTTTTTTATGTTTTCTTTTTTATTAAATGTTTTTGTAGTTTTGTTTGTTTTATACAATGTTTGTAACATATTACATAACACATTCACTATATTAAATGGTTTTTATATTTAATATCTTATATTTTATATGAGTTTTCATGACAAAACCGATATTGTTTCTGTAACAAGATTTATGGTGAATAAATTTATTCTGTTCTATTCTATTCTATTCTATTCTATTCTATTCTATTCTATTCTGTTCTATTCTTTAAAGCTTTGTGGACTGTTCTGGCTTCAGCAGTAACAATGAACTTTGAAATAAATACAATTTTATTTTCAATTTTGATTACTTTGAAATTTTAAATTAATAAGCATTTGTTATATACCTGCTACTGCTATATTAATGAATTTGTTCCAAACTTTACACTGTTTGTAAAATATTAATTTTAAGTAACATTTCGTTACAAATATACATACACGTAATTCTTATCCTGGTAAGCGTCTTTCTATAAAAATAAGCGTCGAGAGAAACAATAAAATAGGCATTCGATTTTATTACCAAACGTTTCTTTATTCCTGTGAATGTGTTATGTCATGTCGTAGGCAAATGGTGCCTAACAGTTGAGTGTGAGCTGGTGATGGGGTTTTATCGCTAACGGCAATGCATGTTCTGCTGCAAATCTTTATGCCTCCGTCATTCGGAAAGATTGTAAATATTAAGAATAAACGATAGCTCTGTGACAGTCGGAGAAGTTTTCAGAAACTGGAATATTCTCGTAATAACTGTATAATATAAGAGTAAAATTTATATTATTTCAATAACAATAAAGCACAATTTACATTAGATTATCAACTACTCAGAAAATACATAACTACTAATTTTAATGCAATTCTAACAAAAGTTGAATTTTGCCTAGTTTTTGAGAGTCTCACTCACTGTGCACTGGCCGTGACTTCATGAAAAAAATTATAATGGGCAACCTGACAGCCATAACCTACAGTTTGTAAAATATTAGGTTGTTAAAAATATAGAAGAAGGGCCGCTTATTTTTTGCGAGTTTATATTTTGTTTCGAATATAACTGACAATTTATATGGCACAGAAATGAAAAAAAAAGTTTTAAGGAGTCTGTTAAGCTATAACTTTGTTAAAAGTAAAGTAGAGCATGCGCTAAATACAGAGAGAACTTCCTAGCAAAAAGCTAAACCTAAGGCCTTATTTAATTCGTTAATATATTATAAAAGAAATAGAAGCTAATCGTGACTAAATTTCGTACCAATGTTTTAAGATTTTATCATCAGAAATTATTATTTTGAATCAATTTGAATACATTTTTATATTTATAGCAAAGCAAAGGTAAACAAGGTCAGAGTCAAATCAATAGACGTTAACCTCGTTTGCACTTACAAAATGCTGACGCACCATTTATCTCACATATTCAAACAAGGAAATGAATAAGGGTAGCCACTGTTCACTATCCATGTTTAGGAACCGTGCTCAAGGTTGAAGGTCAACTTTTGTTTTTTAAACTGGATTCTGAAAGAGCATTGGAAATTGACCCAAGGGTCTGGTGACTGAAGGCAGGCAATGGTGATCGTGATGACCTTGTAGATACATTTTTAAGGCCAAATCGACCATTTCGTAATCGACTTCGGCGACTAAAGATGATAAATGAAAGTTGACCTTCAAATGACCCTGAAAAAAACTTTCAAGGTCAAATCCAAGGTCACCAAGTGGTGCCCCCGATGATCTCAACAACTTTTATACGGGTAATTTTCTTCATATCTCGCTCTGATGAGTTTTTCAGGCGTATCCATACTTTTAGATACAGCTGTGAGTCAGTTGTATATTGAGGCTTTAAAATGTTGCAGTTTTTATAATTCGTGAATTGTCTGTTCAATACTTTTACACTCAGCACTTTTTAATTATTTTTATGTTTTGTCCTGTAATTTTTTATGTTTTATAAAGATTATTATTATTATTAACATATTTTTTCTCAGAGGACTAGGCCATACAACAGTGTTATAAATTTTACAAAAGAAACCAATTAAGCTATAGGTTAGTCTCGCAAATCCCCTGTCATGTTATTTTTTCTTACTTTCCGAAGTCTATCCTACGTTACTTAGTTGTAGAAATGTCCTGATCGACCCCAGCAAGATGAAAAGTTTCTCTCCTTGTTATTTAATGCCGTTTTTCTTCGCATTTGACGTATGTTTTTTAATGTATATTTGGATTAGGTTTATTTGGGTCAATTTTAAATGTCAGTGACTGGCTGTCTTCTATTCGGTTCTATTTCAATACAGCGGACCAGATACCAGTGGCGTGCTAGAAAATATTTTTAAATGGTTTTGATTTTTTTTTTGCATTCGCGACCCTGTATTTGTATTGCATCCGTATATTCCTTAAAAATTATTCGATGTAGGATATAACCCGTCAATTGGCGTATTTCCCTCTGCCTAAAGTTACCCGCATTTGAAATCCCTAAACTGCTCGGCCTATAAATAAAGCACATTTGCTTGATGCATCTCGGTGAACATAAACAAGAGTAAGTCGAGAGTAGTTCAAATGTAATTAAATAGATTGATTCTAGCGAGTAACGGTCAGGTAAATATTGATATATTCCTGGTGGAATTCAAAGAGAACAGAACGTATTGTTTCGAATGTTTCAATTTCACCAATTTACCATCGCTCTGGTCTAGATCGAGGTTAGTTCAATTTGGGCCTAACATCAGATTAATTATTTTGTAATGAAGTAAACTGGATGGAATTTCGCAATAAACTATGTTGGTTTTCCGAAATTCCTCTGAGGCTGTGCAACGTTGATGGCCTACTGTTGACCGTATTTGAAATACGACTCGTAATAAGTGTACGTTGTACGGTCTATTGTGATTTATGATTTTAGTGCAGATTTTTTAGCTCAATAAAACAAAATGATTAGATATGGTAATAAAACTACATAAGTCATGTAGATATGGCTTAGTAGTTTTTATACCCACAAATAATGTAAAAAAATATATATAAAAAAAATAAATACAGATAGATGAAATATGGATATTTTGTTTATCAATAAATATGATCCCTCTTCGTACCAATGTAATTCTAATATGAATATTAAGAGCCATATTGTACACAATATGAATCATATCGGAAGTTGCGGTGACTACCTCATTCACGTCATCTGAATCAATAATAATTAATAATGGGGATAGGAGAGGTCCAAGCTGTTAAGGAAATAACAAAACCACTCAAATATATAAAATCGTCGTCTCATCCAATAAACTAATAAACATATAGCATAAGTTGCATTATTATTAATTTATTTACCAATAATTTACGAAACGGTAAACCAAGTCATCGAGTTAAAGTCACAAAGTAATAATATACATAATGCAATAACAGATAAGAAAACACAATAAAACTGAATAACAGTACACCATAGAGTGAAAATGGATTCTAAGCAGCACACAAGCATAATAATAAACGGTAAAATGAACTACTACAAAAAGAACACATAAATAGTGTTTAACATAATAATTAAACAGGTGTTGAGCACACTTTTTTTTACATCAGAGATATTTACAATTAAAATAAATATATCGTGACGGTTCGATATTATTATTCCTACAGTGTGGGTTGTATATAATCCGCCTTAGGAGACGTTAAAATAGAAACTATTGCTCCATGTGATAATTCAGTATTAGAGAGTTAAAAAACAACTTTTCACCATTTTTTAACATGGTCAGTAACAGCAACAATTATGATACAGGAGCATAACGGTTAATCCTAAAACAAATAATATTATATTAGGCAAAAATGCATAAGAAAAAAAAATTAATGAGTTATTGAAAAACATATTTACACAAAATCAATCATTAGCTACTCATCGGTATCGCTTTCAATGTCTGGACGAGGTATTGGTATGTTGCTGTACTCGATATCGGCACGTCTACACAATTCTGTACACCACATTGTTCCATAGACAGGTACATGTTGTAGTTTTACATGTAAAGGCATACCAACTAGACTGCGAAGTACCACAAGTTGTTGAAACTTGTACCTAAGGAATCATTTGTCAGGTGTTGTGGACAATAAACGTTAGAAAACATGTATGTAGTCGAATCATGGCGCCTATAGAGACCAGACCATAGCAGATCGTTTTGATGACTCTAAACTACCCCTGCTACACACAACATCTCAAGACTTTTTCAATTTGCAACTTCCATTTCTGCAAAAGCAGAAATTTTTGGCTGTATATTCCTATGTCCTTTCCTAAAGGAGCTAGATTTCTTGGTTGGATTTCAAATTAAAAAATGTACTTTTCAAATATTGCTTTAAATCCGGTGCCAACCAGCCATGGTCCTGGAATTACTTCACCTTCCAGGCGACGAGGCGTCCATCCAATTCTATGTATGGAGTCAAGTCTACCTAAGATAAACAAACTTGGTTTGGACGAACTGCTACACCCAATAAAAAATTTAAAAGTCATTTGGTCTTCAGGAGGTTTTAAGAAAGTTTTGTCAGGGTTATATAATAGTCTTTTGCTTTATTGATGTAGGTGATTAAGATCTTTTAGGCTTCAAGTATATTTGCTATTATAAGGTAACATTTACAGCCTTCTGTAAAACCTAACTACAAAGTTAATTTGCTGTTAGAATTAATTATATTTGTAATGGGTTTATCATATCTATATAAAACTCTCCATAAAGCTGAATGGTTTTATTATATTCTTAAATTCCATTAAGATTTAAAAAGGCTTTAAATTATTCTTTATGGTTCAACAAGTATGCAGTAAATACATTTCAAGTTATTTTTAAAATTAGACATTTTCAATGACTATTAGTACTTTCTTATTAAAGGCCATTACAAAACTAGTCTCTTAAAACCTCCTTGGCAAATGTAGGCAAAATAGATTTGCCAATGCACTTTATAAATAGTTTTATAGCACTCTTGTAGATATTTAAGAAACCAAAAATTGTCATTGGGCAGATCAAGGTTGAGTCAGTCATTGGACCAAGTAACATCAGTGAGTGTTATTCGAAACGGTGTGTGCTCCTGAAACATTAAGTGTATTGGAACTCTCAAGCTTTTGGATCTCAGAAATATAAGTTAAATTAACATATTGAGACCTGATTTAAGTCACATTTTATCCAGTTTAAGCTGAATCTTTGACACCATATTTATTTAGTTTGAACAGAAGTAAATTATGACCAACGCAGCCGAATACCCTGCTGGAGGTTACAGAATACTCCAACATAGTTCAAGATTCACTATTTTGACGCTTTTGAAAACTACTTTATCGTTCTATAATGGCCTTATAATTAGGCGTTTCAAATGATCAGTTTTACGTTCTCCTTTAACCATGTAAAGCAATTTTAAATCGATATTTTATAATTTTAAAATTTTACCGATAATTTCCATTTCGAAATCACGAATGACCCGATTGATTCCCCGTTTAGCGGTACATACAAGGAACACAGTTAAGAAGATAAATAGTCAGAGTTAACAATTAATCTTTTGGGTCCTTAAATAAAACATAGTTCCGACATGACACAGTATCCGTTATAGTCTCCGAAACGAACGATTTTTCATTTTAACAATTCAAGTTACCAAGCACTCTTCATTCATCATGGCTGAAAAATCGTTCAATAAAACATGTAAAAGTTAACTAAAAACCAGCTAATGGATAAAATTTGTTAAAATGCATCTCTACATTGTTGTTGCAATCAGATCACTAAAATGCTTTTATATAGGAAGGAAAAACGTACATTGTTTGACATAATAGTCCTGAAATTCTATTACAGTACTTTATCATTTTATGTTGGCGAGGAATTCTATAGTTTCATATATCTTTTTTTCTCATATTTAGCACTGATTTACAAACATACTGTCTGTTTTAGTTTATATAGTTGAAAAAGTATATTTCAACAGAAATGTCCGCTTTTTCCAATTTAATGATTGCTACTCGATCAAAGCATAAATGCAACTAAAACTAGAGAAAATACCTGAACAAACAATTTCAATTTTGAACCGTGCACATATTTTTAAAATTTTTAACAATGTAAATTAATGACCTGTTTTTTTAGGTATTTGACCTTTTACGCCTCTTGATGGTGAGGATTAAGTAAAAAAATTATTAAAAGAATAATGGTAAGTAATTATATTTTTCGTTCGTAGAGAAAGAAAACTCGTATCAGTGTTAGTTACCCAATTCTAAACAACTTTCAAAATGTCTGCCTGTCCGTCAAGATTTTATAAACACGATAACTTAAAAGAGAGACATCCGAGTGCACTGTTTGGACGATAAGTTATTATAAATATGCAGATGATGTTTTTGTAAGATGGACTTACAAAAAATTTATATAAATTATTTGGCGTCAAAAAATTCATTAAACATTTTAGATATTTTAATTAAAAAAAAAATAGATAACACATATGGGACCAATGTGTACAAATAATAAACATACGAATAGATTATTAGTATTTGTTGTAAGTTGTAAGCAGTATGTTAACTTTAGGAAAGGTTTCGTAAATGTTTACGTGAAGCTATGACGGATTTGGTTATGAGGCAACTAGTGGCGCAGCCAGAAAATTCATCTGGGGGAGGGCCAATAGAACCGGTCTCCCCAGAGGATGAGGAAAATTTTTCAGAAAATGGTTGAAAACGGATGTGTATGTAGATTCCTCTATTAGATAATATTGGCATTAATTACAAAATATTTATTTCAAGGGATAATTTAGATACTGCTTTGTATTGCTTCTTTATTTTTTGGCTCATGGAAGACGGCTTGGGGGGGGGGGGGGGGGCCCCATGGCTCCCCCCCCCTGGCTGCGCCCATGGAGGCAACTAAACAAGAAATTGAAAAAAATCTAAATGTAAAAATAACTAAATTGTCAAGAGCAAAAATTGGATAATAAAATATTTTAAACATAAATTGTAAAGGAAATTCAGTTTTAGTTTGGTAAATATATTTTTAATAAATATAATTCATTGGTATTACCCGACCCCTTCACCATATACACGCATACGCTGTCTTAAAGCCATGTACACACTAGGGGTGGCTATAGTAGATGAAAACGAGAGTTTAAAAAACTAGAACATTTATTTATTCGGCAAAAATAATATATAGCTGGTCCTTATTTACTTATACTAGTTATAAATGGTTCACACTTAGATAATTACCTCCACATCCAGTGGAAGTATAGTAACGACAAAAAAATTTTTAAAAATTTTTATTGTTCAAATAGGCTTAGAATGTCATGAAACGTCGAGATTTTAAATTTGAGCATAAAAAAATTTCTGTCTGTCGGTCTGTAACTTATTCCGTTGAAGGGTTGGGGGGTAAATGGGGGTAAATAGGTAAATGGAGCAAGCCCATTAATTTGGTATTTAGTGTATACCAGAGAAATTAAGGTTTCAAAAAATGTTTTGGCATTAGCCACCCTCACCCCATTATTAAAGGAGATGAAAAAAATTGTGATTTAGTGTGTGTACAAGAACCAAAAGCCTCACAATATTTTTTTACTTCATCCACCCCCACTACCACCCTCTATCACCACCCCCACCTCACTACCCTGTGGGATACCGTTTTATGGGTTTTTGGGGTAGACGATTTCAAATATTATATTATTAAAGTTCCATAAACAATTATTTCCACATACAAAATTTTTTCGTTGTGAGAGACTTGGATAGAAAATCTGGATGTGGAAGTAGTGATTCCTTGGGCAACGGTTTTTTTATTTCTCTCATCCTGAGGAGAGATGTCTTTCGCACTCAGCTGCAAACAACCGCCTTATTTATTTTGTGACCAACGTGGAATGCCCCAAAATTGCAACATTGCAGTCTTTGCAATAATGTTAAACTACCTGACTAACTACCTTAATTGTGAAATCAAAATGTAATTTTGTAATTTTTCTGTTTCTTGTTGGGATCCTCTGCCACATATATTTTTTTCTAAAACAACGTGAAATCTAAAAAATAAAATTATCCAGTATTTCACTGGAAAATAACCTCTACGTCTGTGACTCTTACGTCAAAGGAGCAGTTGCAGGGCGTTTTGACGTGTACTGAACAAGAACAAAAATAAAAAAAATAACTTATTTTGCTAACGTTGCGGAAACCGAATGTTTTCTTTCTCAAAGCTTATGACGAAAGCGTCTGTGTACAGTGTATATTAAATACACAGTTTTAAGAATATATTTGTTGTATTTAATATACATTCCATTTACACAGAACTGTTGATAATATCTAGTTGATAGTTTTATTTTAAACAATGTTCAGTTTGTTAACAAGAAACACAGGAAAGTTAAGAAAATACACAACCAATATTTAGACGGTAATTTTGGACTGTTTGAGATTAATAAAAAATACAGCAACTTTGTTGTTTAATTTTATGTTAATCAATTTTGTAATGTTTTAATTAAAAAACCGCTGCCCAAGGAATCACTACTTCCGCATCCAGATTCTCTATTCAAGTCACTCACAACGAAAAAAACTTTGTATGTGAAAATAATTGTTTATGGAACTTTAATAATATAATATTTGAAATCTTCTACCCCAAAAACCCATAAAACGATACCCCACATCGGTAGTGGGGTGGGGGGTGGTGATAGGGGCGTGGTAGTGGGGGGCTGATGAAGTAAAACAATATTTTGAGGTTTCTGGTTCCTGTACATAGGTACACTAAATCACATTTTTTTTTTCATCCCCTATAATAAGGGGGTCGGGGGTGGTAATGGGGGTGGATAATGCCAAAATTTTTTTTGAGACCTTAGCTTCTCTTGTATATACTTAATACCAATTTTATGGACTCTTACCTGCTTGATTGGCCTATTTACCCCAAATTTACCCCAATTTACCCCCTAACTCTTCGACGGAACAAGATGAAAATATAATCTAGTTCTAGATCTCGTTAAAGTACATATGTGTACCAAATTTCAAGTCAATATCTTAAACGGTTCCAGAGTAAACGTGCGCACAAAAAAAAGTTACAGACAGACCGATAGCCAGACAAATTTTTTTTTTCGCTCAAACTTAAAATCTCGACGTTTCATGACATTTTAAGCCTATTTGGACAATAAGAGTTTAAACAATTTTTTTTGTCGTTACTATACTTCCACTGGACGTGGAAGTAATTAGACAAATGAATTATTTTTATTTTAGATATATATTCACCAAACTAAAAAACCGCTGCCCAAGAAATCACTACTTCCACATCCAGATTCTCTATCCATGTCACTCACAACGAAAAAACTTTGTATGTGAAAATAATTGTTTATGGAACTTTAATAATGTAATATTTGAAATCTTCTACCCCAAAAACCCGTAAAACGATACCCCACATCGGTGGTGGGGTGGGGGTGGTGATAGGGGGGTGGTAGTGGGGAGGTGGATGGAGTAAAAAATATTTTGAGGTTTCTGGTTCCTGTACATACACTAAATCGCAAGTTTTTTTCATCCCCTTTAATAAGGGGGTGGGGGTGGTAATGGGGGTGGCTAATGCCAACATTTTTTTTTGAGACCTTAGCTTCTCTTGTATATACTAAATACCAATTTCGTGGACTCTTACCTGCTTGATTTACCCATTTACCCCAAATTTACCCCAATTTACACCCCAACCCTTCGACGGAACAAGATGAAAATATAATCTAGTTCTAGATCTCGTTAAAGTACATATGTGTACCAAATTTCAAGTCAATATCTCAAACGGTTCCAGAGTAAACGTGCGCACAAAAAAAAGTTACAGCCAGACAGACAGACCGACAGACAGACAGACCGACAGACAGACAGAAAATTTTTTTTCGCTCAAACTTAAAATCTCGACGTTTCATGACACTTTAAGCCTATTTGGACAATAAAAATTTTAAAAAATTTTTTTGTCGTTACTATACTTCCACTGGACGTGGAAGTAAAAAATTGAATTTCCTTTATAATTTATTTTTAAAATATATTTCTATCCAATTTTTGCTCTTGACAAGACGAATCTCTAACCCTTTTGTTTTAACAATGTACTTGTCGGTCTTGCCTATGTTCTGTCGTGAGAACAAGATGCATTATTAATACATTTTTAATTGCTGTAATCGAAATCCTACCACAGGCATACATATTTCCCGATAAAATCATGTTACTGTCAAAAGAAATCGAAGCTAAATGGGAAATCGTCTAAACTGAAACTCAATATTCGGTTACACGATATCACAGCCACAATCACTGAACTTTGATATTAAATTACAACTCCCAAATAATTGGTATAAGAGTCTTAATTATACTCTAATGAAGGTATACTGCCGTTTATAATTGATTCGTTAATGCTTAATCCTTAAATAATAATCCAAGTTGTTTCCCATGGTAGTTGGTTATCTGTAACATGCACATTATCGTTAAATGGGTAATAAATCATTGCTATTAGCGTTGTTAAATGTCGAAGATTTAGGAAATAATTCATGATATGGACGCAGATAAATCATGGGTCGCCTGCATCGAGTAAGTATTAATTTTGTCTTTGCGGATTCAGTTCTTAGTTCGGTAAAATTAGAAAATGTAAAGGAGAAAATTAGAGGATAAATAAAAGTTGGCATAGGTTTTCATTCTTACTTTTTCATGAACTGATAGGTCTATCTCAGTATTAAGGACAATTTACTTTAGACTGATATATAAAAAATTAAGTGTTTGAGCGAAGAATGTCAAGATATATGTCTTAAAAAAAAAATAAATTACCGTTAATTACTTCCACATCCAGTGGAAGTATAGTAACGACAATTTTGAAAATTTTTATTGTTCAAATAGTCTTAGAATGTCATGAAACGTCGAGATTTTAACTTTGAGCGAAAAAAAATTCTGTCTGTCTCTCTGTAATTTTGTTGTGCGCACGATTACTCTGGAACTGTTTAAGATATTGACTTGAAATTTGGTATACGTATGTATTTTAACATGATCTGGAATTAGATTATATTTTAATCTTATTCCGTTGAAAGAATGGGTTTTTTTGGCATTAGCCATCCCCATTACCACCCCCACCCCATCATTAAAGGGGGTGAAAAAAAGATGTGATTTAGTGTGTGTACAAGAATCAAAAACCTCAAAATATATTTTTACTTCATCCAGCCCCACCCCACTATAGATGTGGGATATCGTTTTATGGGTTTTTGGGGTGGACGATTTCAAATATATTATTAAAGTTTCATAAACAATTATTTAAACAGACAAAATTTTTTCGCTGAGAGCGACTTGGATGGAAAATCTGAATGTGGAAGTAGTGATAACTTGGGCAGCGGTTTTTAAATTTATGACACTCATTTTCGATAATAATTGACTGAGGTACACCGCACTATTTATTAGAATTTGTATACTAATTCAATATTGTTCCTATGCTGCAAATATACTTAAATTTGTTGGGTGGTAGGAGACAATATAAAATAGATACCTACTTAAAAGGAATTAAGAGATTAGTTACCATTTTAATATCCACACTCAAAGAAATAGTATGGGTAAATTCAACAAAAAAAAATGGTTAACTAACAATATCGTTAATTTTGTTAAACCAAACTATATTGATGGTATTTTTAAACAAGAGTTATTTTAATTAATAAAAAGTTGTCGTACAACAAAACAAACATTGACTTAAAAAATAGATGAATAAGACTATTATTTTGTTCGTCTGACTATTATTTTATTGAATTCTGTCAAATTAAACTAGATAATAGTATATTTTATTTTTAACTATTATCGAATTGTAATTAGTATTAGTTCGCTGTATTATTGTACTTGGTAGATAAACCAATATTATTGTCGTCTTCTAGAAGTTCTAAAAGAATTACCATAAAATTTGCTTGCTTACCACGTAGTCTATTACAGAAATTATTTCCAGATGACGCCACATACAAATCACTGACAATAATCAATCATGCATTATCTTATACTCTTATGAATTTATAGAAAATTAATAACATGATTGCAATGTTCAAATTCTCTCAGGGATCATCGATATATTTGGATGGATCTTATAAACGATCTCTAATCTTTGGTTTGGGTGGTCTGATGTCTCAGTACTGAGATTTTGGCTAACCAAAAAAAAACTTCATCACACAATAAAGTCTAGATCAACCTAAAAATTAGTTGGTGAACAAAAAACAAAGTCGTTGTACTATTTAATTGTAGACCAAATTGAAAATGGTTAGTGAACATAAAAAAATGTCATTGTACTATTTAATTTGTTACAAGAAGATACGATTATTAAACTACTATTTGTTTACGAAAACAAATAAAGTTGTATGATTATTCTTTTCTGATTGATTTAACTATGAAACTAGATAGGCGCGATTTCATATGCTCTTTTTGGTTGAATTTACCTATCATTTTCTTTGAGTGCACTAATTTGTGCAAAAAAAAAATCATTGCATTTCAAACGAAACCAATAACATCGCTGTACCATACTGCGGATAAAAAACGGGACTCTGCATAAAGAATATATGTGGACTCGAACATGAAAGCTTTGTACGATTTACCTGAAGTAAAACGTAGCCGAGGTAAACGCGGCGCAGCGAACCACACGCCATTTGCTTTTAATGCGATAAAGGTGATATCTTTGATGTTACATCATGCGTAAACAACAACACACCGAATCTATAATCTATTCAACCATAACAGCTACTACGAAGTATGGAGAATCAACCAAACTACATCCACTGACTGGTAGACAGTGCATTGATACTGAGCTGAAATCTGTGTTGCATAATTCCGGTGCACGAGATTGTATATTTCTCATGTGGAAAAAGAAGTAGAGGTGAAGTATCATAGTACAGTACCTAGAGGTAAAAAATATGCAAAACTTCGGAATTATGTCATATTGAACGGATTCCGTTCATTTTTGGCAGTATAATAGTAAATGCTTCACAAAAAAGTTTCTATATTGTGCGGGGGCTTGCTAATTTATAGGGGGTGGATGCCACCCTCTCTCAGTGGGTGGCACTTTAAAAATATATTTATTTATTGGAGCTGAAGTAGAATCATATTTTAAGAAGAAAAGGTTCTATGCAATTTTTCACATAAATTGATAATTTTTAAGTGATAACGATTTTAGCTTAAAAAAAAAAGGTATTTCCAAACGGCTTTCGTCAAGTATCTCGAAAAGTATTACTTTATCGAAAAAATGTTACAGACCAATTACAGAAAGTACAAACTGGAAATTAATTATATTTTTTGTTTATTGATGTAGGATTAATAATTTCGGAGGTATTTAAGTTTACATTTGGCATCCAAGTGTTCATAAGATAATTATTTAGAGTGAGAGTTAAATATCTCAGAAACTGTGACACCTACGTCAAGGATGCTAATAGGTAGAATAGTAGATTATTAATTAAGCTTTCAACTGTTTTTTTATTTGTTTCTGTAGCATAAAAAACAAAGAAGTTATGACCGAAGCAATGTGCGTCTACACATTTTTTTAATAACAACGTAGCCATTTTGTTACTGTAATTAGCCAGTAATAAAAAAAAAGAAATTTCAAACACTGTTTCTCATTAACATATAGCATGACGTAGATGCTCAAATTTTTTGGTTTGTATACAGTACTTGCTTTAGAAAAAAATACAGTTTAAACTATAAAGGTATTTTCGATAAAACGCATTTTTTTTCCTTTTCCAAATATCTCAATAAATATTAGTTTTATTGAAAAATGGGTAGAGACCAAAAATAAAGTTTATAAACTGATAATGAATTTCGCTTGTTTATTTATTCACATAGATTTAATAGTTATGGAGATATGAAAATTTACAAATGGCATCCGAACGTTTATAAGACGAAAAATGCAGTTTAAATGTTAAATATATCAGAAATTGTGACAGCTACGTCACGCATGCTAAGAAATGAAATTAAAGACAATTAATTGCACTTTCAAATTATTTTTTACTCGTTCCTGTAGCATAAGAAATAAAGACGTTATGACGGAAAAATATGCGTATTTATATTTTTTTATATAAAAAGGTCGCCATTTTGTTACTCTAATTAGCCAGTAATTTAAAAAAAATTGTCTCAAATACAGTTTTTCGTTAAGATGTAGCATTACCTAGATGCTCAAATTTTTTTGCTCATTTAAAGCACTTGCTTTAGAAAAAAATGAATTTTAAACTTTAAAGGAAATTTCGAAACACTTGGATACCAAATATAAACTTAAATATCTCCGAAATTATTAATCCTACATCTATAAATAAAAAATATAATTAATTCCCAGTTTGTACTTTCTGTAATTGGTCTCTAACATTTTTTTCGATAAAGTAATACTTTTCGAGATACTTGACGAAAGCTGTTTGGAAATACATTTTTTTAAAGGTAAAATCGCAATTTTGAAGTCGTTATAACTTAAAAACCATCAAATTATGTGAAAAATTGCATAGAACCTTTTCTTCTTAAAAGTTGATTCTATTTCAGCTCCAATGAATATATATATATATATATTTTTTAAGTGCCACCCTCTGAGAGGGGGTGGCATCCACCCCCTATAAATTAGCAAGCCCCCGCACAATATAGAAACTTTTCTGTGAAGCATTTACTATTATACTGCCAAAAATGAACGAAATCCGTTCAATATGACATTATTCCGAAGTTAAAACCTCTAGTTACTGTACTATCAGACGTAGCAAATAAAATAAAAATGATAAGTAAAAGTCGAAGTGAGTACCTAATAACAATATTTCTAGTGTTAGTCTAATTGTAGATGAGTTAAAAAATAATGCCTACAACCTTAATTAATAAAAATTCCTTTTTTGAAAACACAGCGTTGCATCCAGATACATACACTGTTTAAAGAATTTAATGTCAAAAATCTCGATAAGTTACGTAAAATTGTCTTTGAACAACAAAATATATTTTCTGAGGATTGTCTTTAAATTAACCAAAAATGAAGTCATTGGTTATTCATCATTACATGTTATTGACGCATCTATTGTCGGACTGGCTATGTTTAGGGCCCATTCCGCGGAGGGCCCCCTTTTAGGGTATTGAAGGAAAACAAAAATCAAGATCAACTTATTTTATTGCATTTTAACATTATGTAAAATCCAAACTTTGCTAGAATAAAAACAATACAAGATTTTGATATAATAAAATTGACAACAATAAAAAAAATCTCATATCAAGAAAACAAAATCAACAAAATTAATATCACAAAACACGTACATATAAAAATGTAAAAGAACTTGTTGATCAAAGATAAAATTAATGAATGTTTCTATACTCTACTGATGAGAACTAACGAGTTCGAAAAAAAAAAATAGAATGTAAGGTTCAATAATTGTTGTGAATGACTGAATTTCAATAAATTTCAATAATTATTTTCAATATATCTTTTTGCCTTAAAATGCTAGGAATCCTATCATGTAATTCAATACTTCGTCAGTATTAGCTAGAAGAGTAGGCGTTTTGATTGGTTCTCCAACGATGAGTGTTTTAAAGTGTTTTCCTAAGTAGTATATTAGCGTGACCAGATTAAGGTACCAATATACAGAAAGTAGATAATTTCATATTAATGAGAAAAAGTGTGAATGACTGAATTTGAATAAATGATTTAAGTATTTTTGATATTTTTTTTTGCTTTAAAATGCTAAGAATCCTATCATGTAATCCAATACTTCGTCAGTATTAGCTAGAAGAGTAGTTGTTTTGATTGGTTCTGCAATAATGAGTGTTTTCAAGTATTTACCTAACTAGCATATTAGCGTGCCCAGATTAGGGCAAGAATATACAGAATGTAGGTAATTTCATAATAAATAAAAAAGTCTGTACGTTGTGATTTGCTTAATACCTAAATAATATTCTCTAATAAAATTAATTACAAAATAGTTACAATTGTAAATATATAAAAATAAACTTTAAAATCTAATTACATACTATAAAAATGTTTCATATGCACTCTAAGAACTAATTAGTATTTTTTTAACTCTGCCGAAGAACATGTTATTTCGTCAATTATTATATTTTTATCTACCATTAGTAATAAATGTAGCTTCAGAAAGCCCACTTCTTTCAGGCTTCTTTAATTTTTTTAATTTGGAAAAAACTCTTTTGCATTTGACTTTCGTGCAGGGTAAAGTTAGGACATATTTATACACAACATAAAAAGAGACAAAATTCACTAGAACTGGAAAAACACAGGATAAGCACTGGGTGCAGTTATATCCATTTTGATGAAAATTATTTTTCACCCAATCAAAAAATTCATACTTCTCCATTGTCAGTCTCGGAATCTACTGTTCTTCGCTGTATTTCTCCGAACTTTTCCCTGCATTCAGCTGTCAAAGCATCGTATTGGTCAGCAAATTGTTTTAATTCTACCAATATATTGACTCTATTAACACCAATTACTTCACTAAGCTTAATAAAAGTGTTTTTCGGAAACTATAATGTCAAAAAAATTGAAAACATCCTTAAATTTTTCTGGATTTAACCATGCACATTCCTCACAAAGGTCTTTATTAGGTAAAAATCTTTCTTTTTGCTCTGGCGTAAAATTACCTGAAGCGATTTCACCAGGCATTTTTTTTCTGACTCTTTGTTTTTTGAAATCATTTTCAATATCTATTAAAGGATCATTGCTAAAACTTCATTAAATTAAATAGCTAATTTTTTACTGGTCCTTCAGAACGGGCCCCTTGGCGTGTTGGGCCCCTCGCGATCGCGAGTCAGCGGGCCTGGCCAGTCCGACTATGGACGCATCGTTGAATAATGGAGAATTTCCAGAAATGTTGAAAACATCACTAATTATTCCTGTAGTAAAAGTTTCAGGAACAAAATTAGCGGAAGAGTATAGATCTATAAATACATTATTTTTTGGAAAACGTAGAAATAGTAGTTCAAACCAATCTGGGCTTAGAGAAAATCATTTATATGCAGCAGCTTTGTAAAAAATGATTAATGATTTTAAATATTCCATAGACAAGTATGAAGCTGTAGTAACTGTTTTCATCGATTTACAAAGAGCATTTAAAATTGTCAACAGATAGTTTTTACTAAATAAACACAGAGCGTATCAATGGTTTACGTCCTGTCTATATCAATGGAATCAACAAGCCAAACTAAATAATATCAAATCTGAAAAACTTTTAAATAATGACGGAGTCCCACAAGGCACGGTAATAAAACCTATGTTTTCCCGCTATTTATTAATGATATATTCCCAATCGATTCAAGTTAATGCAAAATACACCTCAGAGGATGATGCTATCATATATTTATCTGGATTTAATGTAAAGCAAGTTGTTAAAGACATTAACAAGACACTGGAAATAACTAATAAATGGTTTACGAGTGGTTTAGTGGTAAATATCAAAGAGCCCAAATATATGATATTAAGTTCCAGTAAATATTTAAATCAAAATATTGATTATGCAATTGTAAAATACAGCAAAAAACACCTGAAAAAGTAATAACTATGAAATATCTAGGGATTATCATAAATTGTAAATGAACATTTAACGGCTATATAAACTAGATAGGTAAAAAAATATCATATTTGAACTTTTTTAAGTATAACCTAACCTGTATATTTATACAGGATGTTCCATCACAAGAAACCTAAATAAAGTTCATATTTCCGAAGTGCGGCTTTTAATTGTTTTTCTAACATGAAGTTTTCTTTTTGAACTGATTTACGTATGCCCAAAAATAGCGAAGTTAACTGGGGTTCTGACTAATCATCTTAGGAAAATAAAAACATAAACTCTTTGTTTTTTAAATATCCTCTCTTTAGAAAGTAATTTAACTTTTCTGTGTATGATCAATATTTTCCAAAATATTTAAGAAAAATATAATTTTCCAAATTCAAACACAATTTTTTTAAAATAATATACTTTAAATATAACGTGGGCTGAATTTCAGCCGCTCTCTTTTCTTTCCTGGGTTAAGACATTTGGTAATTGGACTGAATATATAACGTACAAGTGAAGTTTAAGATGTAAAACAATAAAAGGGTAATGAGGAGAAACAGCAATTAAACAACATTTTAGAGGTAACTGCAATTAGAAGCAACGCATGTATGCTGGTGTTATGATTATAGTAGATATAATACGAAAGGAAAAATCATATAACAGCTGTTCGAGTTATGGCAAATAAAAAATTCATGTGATGTGGCTACATCGGAACTTGGTCATTTGAATTCACTGATACAGACATTTTAGGAAAGTTAGAAATTTAATATTTAAAGTTAAATCTAAAATATACTAACATGAAATCTAGGTATAAACGACAATGTGACGAGCTATATCTGTGTGTCTACATGAAGTTTGGGTACTTGGGGATTTCGCCTTCATCTACTTTACTTTGTATCAAGTATTCAATTTTACAATTTTACACGTCTGCAAATCTCTTCGGAGTTTAGTGGCTTAATAATATACCACATGAACAACGTGATATTTCCATAAAATCTACTTTTTTCTTGTTGGTCAACCACTTAAGGGTACTCATTGATTTCTTTATTTTCCACAACAATAAAATTTACTTCTTTTTTTGTAGATTAAGATTAAGAAAAAATATAGGTTTATATTTGAAAAAACACAGTTGACCACACAATAGCCTTAAAAACGCGATCAAAGTTAAAAAATAATCTCATGACTTTGTTTCCCTCTCGGCAACAAATAGCTTTTATTTGAAACATTTATTTATTCGACAGCAATATTACAATATATAAAGTAAGAAACTTCGAGTTTTTTCCTATTAGTTTTTTGATTTTTGCAATTAATTACTTCCACATCCAGTAGAAGTATAGCAACGACAAAAAAGTTTTTAAAAATTTTTATTGTTCAAATAGGCTTAGAAGGTCATGAAACGTCGAGACTTTAAGTTTGAGCGAAAAAAAAATTCTATCTGTCTGTCTGTCTGTCTGTCTGTCTGTCTGTCTGTCTGTCTGTCTGTATGTCTGTCGGTCTGTCTGTCGGTCTGTCTGTAACTTTTTTTTTGTGCGCACGTTTACTCTGGAACCGTTTGAGATATTGACTTGAAATTTGGTACACATATGTACTTTAACGAGATCTAGAACTAGATATTTTCATCTTGTTCCGTCGAAGGGTTGGGGTTAAATTGGGGTAAATTTGGGGAAAATAGGTAAATCAAGCAGGTAAGAGTTCATAAAATTGGTATTTAGTATATACAAGAGAATCTAAGGTCTCAAAAAAAATTTTGGCATTAGCCACCCCCATTACCACCCCCACCGGGTTGCATTTTTAACACTTTTAGAACGAAAGGTTTTAGGATATATTCAAATTCGTAAGGGGCCTAATAAATTAGGATTTTTAGTTCAACCTTTATTAAAGGGGATGAAAAAAATTGTGATGTAGTGTGTGTACAAGAACCAGAAACCTCAAAATATTTTTTTACTTTATTCACTATTAGACAGAAAAATAATATTTGGCAAGTAGTTGACGTGATTGCCATGGTAACAAACTGGTATAATTTGAGTGAAAAATATAGAGGGTTGGCATCTTAAAAAATAATTAAGGAAAAATATGTTACGGAAAATAATAATATTTGCCATGTAGTTAACATAATTGCTAAGGAAGAAACTTGCTTTGGTTTTAGTGAAAAAGATATACAGCGTGGTCGCCAAAAGAATAACATAATTAACTAGGCCATTATTTATGAACTTCTCTTGAATCGGGGTCACGAATTTCTCGAAAATGTGTCTTGCTAGCAAAAAGAATAACTTCTGGGATACATTTTCAAACATCCCCAATTTAGTTTTGGTTTAACCTCTTTTCATATTTGATGATATGTTTTGTCCTTCATTTCTTTATGTTACTAGTTCTTTATTTACCTTTGTTTTTATTGTTATTAATTTTCGGTTTTAATAGATATAAATATCCAATTACAAGAAACATGTATTAGAGAGAGAAACAATAATACGAATTACAAAACTACGATACAGATATAAAAAAAATAAAAAGAAATACAAAAGTGTAAAGAACAAAAAAACAGCATGATTAACAGCATATTATTATATGATCCATTTTTAAGGAATTCTTGTAAGATATAAGTGTATTATCCTCTCTAAGCTATCATGATTAATGTCACAGACGCCAGATATAGAATTAAATATATTACAGTCATTAAAAATTGGCGATTTGCGCATGAGGTTGGTTCGACCAAAAGGACAAGAAAAAAAACTATTTTTCACGTGAGTTCATGCGAGAAACCAGAAACAAAGCTTATTAATGTACAGTTAACTCTTGCGAAGCGTTTTCGTTCAACTTAAATATTGTTTAATTTAATTTTTGTCCCATAATTTAAATAAATATAAAGTATTATATAATATTATTTTAGCAGTATCTGAATTAGAGGATCAATATGCAAAGCCTACTGAGAACTTCGGATGATCCTAAATTTAATTTGGGATTGCGCATCATTAAACATAAAAATTAATGCGTGCCCGTCCAGAGAAAACGGTCCACTTTTAATAAAACGAAATGCTTTTTGACCGTTTTAATTTCGGCAATTCGTCACTTGGTTACGCTGAGGAAGAGCAGCCCTCATATTATTGATGGGGCGGCGGAGCATCATTAATAATGAGAGCTTCACATGAAAGTGGATGGAAAGGCTTTTCGCACTCGCCCGGGCTTTCACAATTACGTTTCACAGCGAGAAAAAACACTGGAAAGCATAATATTGGCATTGTACTTAACAGACTGTCAATATTTCATCGATGGGACGGGATGAGATATATAAATACTCGAAGGGAGAGACTTGAACTTTTCAAGATAGATTCGATTCGATAAAATAACTCACTGTACACATTATGATAAAGACCAGTTCACATCACATAGTTGAGAAATGCGTTTGGGGTAATTGACTCGTGTGTCATCTTGAAGCCTAGCAAATGCGCGCTTTGTTGACTTTAAATGGTTTTTACCAGATCTATGCAATTTTATGTGATTTTCTTGCGATAACTATTATAAAACTAGTATGATAATAATTATTTCACTCATTAATTGGTAGCCAATGACAGCCTATTTTTTTGGGATCATTCCAGCAATCAATGTCATTATAGTCCCTTGAGGTAAACTAGAAAAAGGCAAAAAGCCCAAAAGTTGTATGACACCTTCCCCCATGTTTGAGGGCGAGGAACACGATGGTGACAATATGTTCCGACCTACGCTTCACCCACCACCCCAAACCGGAAAAATCACCCCGTTTTCCGATTTCCGGTGCTAGGATTGCAAGGGCTTGTCAGATCGGTTTTCTTTGTCAATTTGAATAAAATAAGTAAAGATTGACCACACTGAGAGAATGATTTAATTGACGTTAATAAATTTTGTTTGTCCCAATTAAATGATTTATTTGTATTTGGCCAATTAAATATTTAATTGTGGATAACAAGGCATTTATTTAAACGTGAAAACTAAATATTTAGTGTTGTCAGTTAAATGAAAATACTTATGAGTAACAAATATTGCATTCTGAATAATAAATATTTATTTCTCATAAATAAATCTTTATTATTACTTCCACATCCAGTGGAAGTATAGTAACGACAAAAAAATTTTAAAAAATTTTTATTTTTCAAATAGGCTTAGAATGTCATGGAACGTCGAGATTTCAAGTTTGAGCGAAAAAAAAATTTCTGTCTGTCGGTCTGTCTGTCGGTCTGTCTGTCGGTCTGTAACTTTTTTTGTGCGCACGTTTACTCTGGAACCGTTTAAGATATTGACTTGAAATTTGGTACACATATGTACTTTAACGAGATCTAGAACTAGATTATATTTTCATCTTGTTCCGTCGAAGGGTTGGGGGGTAAATTGGGGTAAATTTGGGGAAAATAGGTAAATCAAGCAGGTAAGAGTCCATAAAATTGGTATTTAGTATATACAAGAGAAGCTAAGGTCTCAAAAAAAATTTTGGCATTAGCCACCCCCATTACCACCCCCACCCCATTATTAAAGGGATGAAAAAAAAAATGTGATTTAGTGTGTATACAAAAATCAGAAACCTCAAAATATTTTTTTACTTTATCCACCTCCCACCCCCACCACCTGTCACCACCCCCACCCCACTACCGATGTGGGGTATCGTTTTATGGGTTTTTGGGGTAGAGGATTTCAAATATTATATTATTAAAGTTCCATAAACAATTATTGCCAGATACAAAATTTTTTCGTTGTGTGACTTGGATAGAAAATCCGGATGTGGAAGTAGTGATTCCTTGGGCAGCGGTTTTCAGAATGCGTATATTTGTTACTCAGAAGTATTTTCATTTATTTGACAATACTAAATATTTAGTTTTCACGTTTTAATAAATGCCTTGTTATCCACAATTAAATGTTTAATTGGCCAAATACAAATAAAACATTTAATTGGGAGAAACATAACTTATTAACGTTAATAAAATTATTCTCTCAGTGAACAAGTCAAAACCTGCAGAATTCAAAAGCAGACGAAACAATAGATTTTTTCCTCAGAAGATTGTTAATGGATTTTCAGACAACATAAATTCATATCGCAATAAAAATGCAACAGGAATGAATAGATTATACGACACAAAAGGTTTAGAATTTTCATTTTCTCAAATACCTATATATGCAATATAAAATAAAAATGCTGCTATACCTTATTGTCTAATAAAAATCATGTTTAATTGAATTATATACGTTGTACAAATATTTCTATACAAATGTGATGTATCTAAATTATGCAAAAAAAGACGGTTGAACCGTTCAAATTATACATACTGTTGACGTAATCCACCCCCGGGGGTTAATAATAATAACGAAATACCACGAAAATTCTCTTCAGAGAAACGCATTCCAGATTCATTTTTTAAGCAAAATAATTGGGTAAGGGTGGATGTGTTAGGTGATGTGGCTGTAAAAAACTAGGTATTAAATGTGGCTCGTTTTGTAAGAATTGTAAGGGTACCGACTGTAATAATTGCGTGCATGTAGAAGAATCACTTAAACAGGAATTTAATTCCAGAAATTATAATGTCTGATGATAATGGTAATGATGATAATTCTAGTGATGATGGTAATGACGATGAAAATGATGATTATGAATGTAACTAGATGGACTGCGACATCGAAAGATTTATTAGCATAGAATACATATTGTATATACTGAACCAGATATAATGAATTATCATTGGATGAATAAAAACGAGAATATGTTTATATATACAGTATATCCGCGAATCGCGAATACAATAGATGTAGTGGCTAAAATTATTAACTTTTCAAGAAAATGTTATTCTTTATAAAAAATTTTGCTTGCCTAAAAAATAGTAATGACGTTGAGAAAAATTATATTTATTATACGCGGTGCATAAAAATTACAAAAACCTAAAATTCCGTAAGAGTAAACTGGTTATATTTTGTATTTTGTTCCAAAATGAATACTTGAATAGCTCTTATTTGCTTGAACAATACTTCGTACATCAGCCTTCCCAAGGAACAATTTTAGTTCCTTAAATGTATACAAGGGTGCTATAAAACTATTTATAAAATGCCTTGAAAAATCTATTTTGCTGTAACAATATCCTTAATACCATCATAAAGCGACTTGTAGACTAAAAGGGCCCACCCTTATGAAGGTTGTTAAGGCCTTTTTAAATTCCATCGTAAAACTCCTTAGTGAGGCATAGTGCTGCTCTTGAAAACCTTGTTCGGGCCGTTTTAAAACCTTTCTTAAAACCTATTTTAAAGCTGTCAGAAGCTTTTCTATTAGCTTCCTGCATTTCTAGAAAACACCTAGAAGGCTACCTTAAAACTGGTTTTTAAAACCATATTAGAACTGAGAAGCTATAAGAATGTCCACGAAGGAATCCAAATAATTTTATTATTGCATTTATTTTTTCTAAACTGATTTAAGCAAACACACCATCAGACTTATTGAAGATAAAATGGAATTTGAAATGTATAAAGCGTAGAGCACTATAACCTCTCTAAGGCCGATTTAAAAGGTAATAAAAAGCCATCAGGTATGACAAAAAAATTAAAACCAACGGCAGTTTATCGTTAAAACTACATAAGAAAGGCCCAAAAAACAAGAGCCCCTCAGAAATAATAATGATTTTAATATCCATACAAAATTTGCATAGACACACGTAATCAGCAAATTTAAAAGAGTGGGCTGCTTCTCGGTTCCCACGGTAATTTTCAGTCGTTTCTTGTAATGCTACCTTAATTTGCTAACGAAAAAGTGATAATTATTGATAATTATAATTGTGAGATTGACCTTGAATATTTTTGTATAACAAGAAAAACATGGCCGGCCAACTAAAAACCTAATTGTCATTTTACAGTCCTCTCCAGTGTTGCCAGGTCTAGTGAAATTTCACTAGATCTGGTGATTTTTTTTAAATCTAGTGATTTAGTGAAAACTTCTATGAAAATGCCCATTTTTAATGATTTTTCAATCATCCAATTTATTGCCCTCTACTGGTAGGTAGACAAACATTAAATTCGAGTTGCGATCCATTTAATACAGAACTGTTCACGTTAATCGCTACCACGGTCAGTAAACTCTACGGTTACCTCGATCAGCAGCTCTTAGACGAGAGAGACGCGCGGAGCGGGGAATCGAATGAAGACAGACATATCTGATTTCCGTGCAATAGACACAGACAAATATGCCTGTAGTGTCTACAGCTGACGTAGGCTGTAGACCCTCACAGAATATCTTTCATTCGATTCCCCGCTCCGCGCGTCTCTCTCATCTAAAAGCTGCTAATTGAGTATAGTTTATTGACCGTGAATCGCTACAATCGAATAGCCTGGGCTTGTCGCCCTCTAGCATCTCGTAGACAAACAGTACTTTCTAGTTACAAACCATTTAATACAATACAGAGTACGAAGTCTGGCAACGAAATAATCAGATAAAGGACGCTCAAAGCTATACTGTGCTCAGAGAGCTCAAGAACATTACGTGTCCTACAGACACTGCAAATTTTGAAATTTAAAGATGAGAGCTTTAATTTCAAATCTAGTGAAATTTTAGTAAGATTTAGAACTTTTTAAAGCGTCGTCTGATAACTTTTAAAATTTTGATCTGGCAACACTGGTCTTCTCATTAAACTATATATTCTAATAATGGTAATGACCTAGAACATTTACTCTAAATGAAGCCCTTTTAGTCTTTTTGTATACTATCACAAATAATCCCTTCTTTACAAAAATGCAAATGCACTTGACGAAGATCACATGGACTTGATAAAAGCTGTAATAAAACATTTGGGACGTTGACATTTGATACAAAAAACTTAAAACTTAACCTCAAAATAATTTGTATGTGTGTGTGTTTTAACAGTCCTTTTAACATGGCCACTCTTTTTTATTTTCTTCCATCTTTCCTAAAAAGACTTAATTACACATCAGTAAGTCGTTAAATGCTTTTAATTAACACACACACACACATGCATCAACGACATAGAGGCAGACACATTGTTTATTATTTTTATAATAAATGTTTTATTGATGTTTTGGAAAGTGTTTTATGGAATTAAAATTTGCCTTTTAGATTTATAAAGGCCTTTTTTTCTTCATAACGGTTTCATCGCAACATTTATCAAGGATGTTTTAAGAGTCTAGTTTTGTAATGGCCTTTAATAAGTACTAATAGGCATTGAAAATGTCTAGTTTTAAAAAGGATTTAAAATGCATTTATTGCAAATATGTTAAAACCATAAAGAATAATTTAAAGCCTTTTTAAATCTAAATGGAATTTAAGACGTTCATAAAACTAATTGGTTTTATGGAGAGTTTTATGTAGGTTATGATAAATCCATTACAAATACATATTATCCTAGAAGCAAATTAGCTTTATAATTAGGTCTTACATAATGCTTTAAAACTTACTATTAAGAGCAAGTATACTTGAAGCGTTAAAGGCCTTAACTACAACATCAATAAAGCACATGACTATTTCCTAACCCTGACAAACCTTTCTTAAAACCTCCTCAAGGGTATATTGTGCTGTATTTCCCCACGTTGGATAATTGCGTATGCTTTGGAAAGTTTACTTCTCAAGTAAGTTATATGACATTGTCTACTCAAACAAGAACTCATACAGACGTATACCTAGAAAATCATATTTTCATTTCAATTATTTTGTTATGTGCCAAAATTTGTGATAACTTATATTTTCATTTGAGAACAGTTCGCTTTGTATAAATTACTAGCAGCCGAAATACTGGAAATATTTCGGCTGCTATTTGAGTATTGTCATGGTACTGATTAGTTTTTATGCAAAAAGAAGTGTCAGCAGCGCCCGTAATAGTTATAATTCACATCAGCTTAATACATGTAAATTCGTATAAGTAGGAAAATCATTTACGTAAATAACGAATAAGAGTGGCCCAGGGATAGATCCCTGGGGAACACCCTTCTTCGTCATTAATTCGCTACTATAACAGTTGTTAAGGAAGACTTGTTGAGATTTATTAAGTAGGAATGAAAAAGACTTAGGCCAACTTTAATCAAATATTAAACTGTCGATTGGCACTTTTTATATTACTAGACAACAACGCTCTCGAAAAAATTTTACCGATAAAACTCAAAGAGCTAATTTTATTACACAGGATTATTTTTTATTTTAGTAACTTTACATCTTGTAAAGGATATATAGACTTTACATTTTTACAAACGCTTGAGAATAAATTTTAAGCAAAATGCATGTACTGCGCGTATTTCACGACGGAAATTATTTAAATGTAGTATGAATGCATTATTAACATACACATACCCGTACGTATATTTGCTTTTGAAAGCAGCTCATAAAAACAGTTTTTTTTATAACGTTTTACGCTGGCACTCCATTGTATCTTCGCAGAGAGGGCCCGTCATAAATGCCAGGGTTGACACGAGACTATCCATTATACACATTTTACTATATCATCAATCATACTAAAATTCAAATGAGGAAAATAGCTGCTAGATATCATGATAACATAATATTTAACACGCCGCGTTATCCGTATTATACGTGGCTGTTGGCTAGCCGTATTGTGTTTGCCAAATAATTATTCGAACTTCAAAGAAGTAGTAATATATTGTGTATTTACATAACTATGTATGCTCGCTCTTGAATCGTTCCTTTTAGAATTTTCAGAGTAGTCGTATACTTAACTCGGAGAAGATTTTAGAATTTAGATTTTTCCGTTCACAAAACAGAAATTAACGAGTAGAAGTTGCATTCGGGCATGGCCGACAGCGAATATCCATTTGTTCGAATATGGCGCAACTAATTTTTTTGAGGTGCCATTGAAAAAAAGGAGGAGGTTCTAAGTCCGACCTGTATTTTTTTTTTAAACATTGAACCGCCTTCAACAATGTCGCTGAAAATTATGAAATAAAATTTCACTATCGCACAGTGAACCGTTTGCTAGAAGTAGGTGGAAAAAATTCCTGATTTAAAGTTGTGTAGGAGCAAATGTTAATCATCTCAAAAAGTAGGCTATTGGTAAATAAAAAATTGAATATACGAGATGTAAGAAGGTATAATGTTAATCGAACTAATTGTAAAACAAGAAGCAATTACTAACAGATGATTAATGAGGTTTAAAAATTATAACAAGTAATAAATGTCAAAAACATAACAGATTCATAAACAAATTAATTATTGACCAATACAAAACAATGTTTACAATTTTTTTGTTATTCGACGTAGCTACCACCCACATCTACACACATTTCGATCCTTCGCCTGAAGTCCTTAAAACTGTTGCGAATATGATCTAACGGTGTGGAGTTTACGGCATTTGTAATTCTCAATACTGCTACATCGTTAGGAAGTAGTTCAGCGTAAACCAACTGCTTGAGGCGACCCCATAAAAAGAAATCCAATATTGATAGGTCTGGGGATCTCGCCGGCCACTTGATCGGTCCATTCCTGGCAATCCAATTTTCTCCAAAATTTAAATTCAACCACCGATTAACCATTTCTGTGGAGTGGCCAGGGCAACCATCATGTTGAAAATGAACTAAAGGCATATCTCTTAAAATATTTAAATGTTCTTCAGAAAATCTTTCAAGAAGCTGTAAATAAGTGTGCTGGTTTAACCTTCCCTCAATGAAATAAGGTCCAATAACCTGATAAGAAACGACACACCACACATTCACTTTTTTATAATATTGTCTTCTACAATGAATTCTAAAATTTGGATTTTCAGACGCCCAAAACCGACAATTCTGAGATGAAACAACACCATTGGTTGTGAATGTGGATTAATCTGAAAAAATTATGAAATGATAAAAAAATCTCTTTTCCATGATTTTTTCTCCAATGGTCAAACAAAAATCCAACCTACGGCCGTCATCTCCCTCTTCAAGCGTATGTTTATAATTTGCTTTATATGCCCTAATTTTCTTTACCTTGTAAATTCTTTGGAGTTCAGACTTGCTAATATTAATAAGAGCTGATCTCTCTCTTAGTGGCATCCTAGGATTTTCTATAACAGAGGCATGATAGCCCCAACACTGTCTCCATCATATGCTTTTATTTTTCTTTTCATGTTAATAACACTACCAGTAGCCAGAAACTTTTTAATTATTCTTATAGCCTGAGTACGTGACAAGGCAGTGTTTGGAAATTTCAAATTAAATTGGCTTACCACTTCTCTTAGCAAGTTTTCACCGCCAATTCCGTAGCATTGCACAATAAAAATTTTTTCACGCACTGTGAGCACCATTTTCACTTAATTTTTTATGCTTGGTTCGTTAATTTGAAACAGAAATTGAGGATAATATTGACTACGTTTGACAGATATGTCAATAATAAATGATAAATATGTATACACTGCTTTTCTCATAGCCTACTGTTAGCTTCTACATAACTTTAAATATTAATTCACAAAAAATTAATTCTATGCAGTTTTAATTGAATGGTTCAAAATAAAATACTAATTTATTGAAAAAATGGGAAGTTTCAAAAAAATAATTTTATATTCCTGAAATTTGGTATAGAGATATAAAATTGCATTCTAAATAACTTTTCTTAGTGGAATTTTTTCATATTTTGAAAAATAAAGGTACTTTATTAGCGGTGATTTTTACAACTTTGCTTATAAAACACCCTGTAGAACACCAAATCAAGTCATATTTGGTATACTTTAGTTTTACAACAAGCCGGACTCAATCCCCAAACACCATTCCAAAATTTTTGGTCCATTACACCTCTTGTTACATCTGTCCTGGGACACACTGTATAAGTCGACCTAATAAAAGCTTAAAAATCCAACGTTTAAAATTAAATTTATGCCATCTGCTACACCCTGTATATAAATAGTTTTCAATAAATATTTTTTTTACCGTAAGGAATTATTTTTTATTTACGTCAACTTTAGAAAAGGAAACTCGAGGTATATTATAAAAGCATCCAAATTCACTTTTAAGTCATCATCAAAAGTACAGCAACCGTATCTGATCTCTTTAAACCTGATACTTCTTTCTTGTCTGATCAATACGGGGCAATATGAGATTGTCACGAGGCAACATAAAATCCAAATCCCTTTACATTGACAAGTTTAATTTGAAAATGTAATAGGAAGGAACAGATTCATTGCCATTCACCAACAACAGAATCAGGAAATTACATCAGTTCAGAAAGCAGCTCCGCGCGGCCCCCGGCCCCCGCGCCGCTGTTATGGCCCCCATCTTTCAGCGTGTGTGTAATTAATCACCCCGACGAAGAAATCTGAAAATACGGATTACCAGTCCCTTTGATCTATCTTCTGCAGTTATTACTGATAACCTCTGGTTATTACTTTTATGGAACGTTGCCGGAACTTAAAAAACAACGACCAGAATAAACTAAGCTTTGAAGTGATTTTTTTTGGTGCACGACGTTAGCGATGGTTTCGTCTTGAATAAGGCTGTTACGCGTATGAGTATAAAATAGAATGTGGCATTTTCAATAACAGTGTGGGAGTACTATTACATTAATTTGTTAGAAGAGTGATTCTTTTTGCTGTTGTATCTGTCAAATTAGCGAATACTTCCAGTCAGTGCTTGCATAAAAATATTTTTCTTATTATTTTGCGATAGTAATTTTCGTTAGATTAAATTATGATGATTTCACATGGGGAAAAAACATGCGCAATTTTTCTGTGGTTTGAATTTACTCCAAAGCAGGTAGAAGGAAATACTTTATTGATTAAGACATGCATGCGGTGAGTACAATTTTATATTCCTTTTCTGTACGCTTTTTAATAATTCTTAACTTGGAACTGTAACAAAAGTTTATTTTTGATGAAATATCCTCTAGGTAGGACTTTATAAGATGTCTCGTAAAGGAGATATCTTAACATTATGATCAGCCTTAGATCAACAAGTATATAGAAAGAATGGTTATTTTCTTGGTTGTCATATAAAAATTATGAAATAAAATTTCACAGTCACCCAGTTAAGTGAATCTCATTACCTAATATCGATATTAAGGAAGGTATACAAATGAACAAATTCAGATATATTTTTAACAGACGTCAGTATCGAGATTAGATAATAAGGTTCAATTAACTGGGCGACAGTGAAATTTTATTTCATAATTTGCAGCTCCTTTTTTTGAAGGCACTATTTCAATATTTCTTCACAAATTTTTCACAAACATATATTACTATTTTTTAGCGTATACTTGTCTTGAATCTAATATGTATGACTCACGGTATAATTGACCTTTACAAAATTCAATATATTTATTTAGCATTTTTTATTAACTTTCTTCTACAATATTTCTAATGGCATTAGAGACATCTTTCGCCTATACATGTACACCAAATTAAAGTGTCGATCATCCAAGAGCATAATAAGTTATTTTCAATTGTTTAAGGTCAAGAAGTTTTTTGAAGTTTAAAATTTGTATTTTAAATATCTAATTACTTCCACATCCAGTGGAAGTATAGTAACGACAAAAAAATTTTTAAAAATTTTTATTGTTCAAATAGGCTTAGAATATCATAAAACGTCGAGATTTCAAGTTTGAGAGAAAAAAAAAATTCTGTCTGTCGGTCTGTCTGTCGGTCTGTCTGTCTGTCTGTCTGTCGGTCTGTCTGTCGGTCTGTAATTTTTTTTGTGCGCACGTTTACTCTGGAACCGTTTGAGATATTGACTTAAAATTTGGTACTCATATGTACTTTAACGAGATCTAGAACTAGATTATATTTTCATCTTGTTCCGTCGAAGGGTTGGGGGGGTAAATTGGGGTAAATTTGGAGTAAATAGGTAAATCAAGTAGGTAAGAATTCATAAAATTGATATTTAGTATAGACAAGAGAAGCTAAGGTCTCAAAAAAAATTTTGGCATTAGCCACCCCCATTAACACCCCCACCCTATTATTAAAGGGAATGAAAAAAAAATGTGATTTAGTGTGTGTACAAGAACCAGAAACCTCAAAATATTCTTTTACTTTATCAACCCCCCACTCCCACCCCCTGTCACCACCCCCACCCCACTACCGATGTGGGGTATCGTTTTATGGGTTTTTGGGGTATGGGATTTCAAATATTATATTATTGAAGTTCCATAAACAATTATTTCCAGATACAACATTTTTTCGTTGTGTGATAAAAAATCCGGATGTGGAAGTAGTGATTCCTTGGGCAGCGGTTTTTTTATTAGTAACGGTACTGACTCGGACATTCCACCTTAAATAACTGTTCACCAGTATCCTTAAGTATTTAATACTTGTGACCGAAGACATTTCGATCACCTATGGGTTTTTTTAATCACTTTATTAATATTACCCGGCGGAGTTCAGACATAGCTATTCCACCACTAAACCAAGACACACATACATAGATAACAATATAACAACCGTTCCCTGTGACACTGTCATCTGCCGCAGCTGAGACTCGAACTCAGGAGAGAACAGTGTCTAGCCATGCTGTCTTACTCAACAGCGGACTAGCCCGATGTTATCGTCTCGGTAGCACATTAAAAACGCCACTAAACATCCATACCCTAGCCAGGATTCGAGCCCGGGACTATATAGTCTCGAGCCAAATTACGTAAGCACTGAACCACTGAGCCAGTATTGTGCTAAAATCAGGCTGGTATTTATCATATGATATGAAGGCCAAATATTCAGTTTTATCACAGTTTAATGTTAACATGCTCAAACTATATTTTAATTTCTTTCAGGTCTGTTGATGCAGAATATTCAGTCAGCAAGCAGCTCCGAAAAATTATACAGTGTCATTTGCACTAGAGGTGATATTTCCTTTTGTAGATATGGTAAGTAAATCATTAGTATGTACTGTAAATAGGCCAGGTCCTAGAGGCATCCCTTGTGGTACGCTACAGGTCACAACTCTCTCCTCACTAGTCGTATCCTCAATCGTAACTTTTTGTTTGTTATTTATCCTACCTACGAAATAGCTCTAATGGATTTCTGCGAATTTCAAAATTTTCCATTTTTACTAACAAAATCTTATGACTTTCCGTGTCAAAAGTCATGGATAAATCTACGAGGACACATGGCTGGTCTACTTCGATCAAATGCATTATAAATAAGTTGGAGGTCATGTAGTTATTGCATCTTGTGTAGATTTACTTTTATGAAAACCGAATATTTTTATCCGCGTCTTTATTACCTTTTCTAATATTTTACATAAGGCAGAAACCAGTAGTTAGTGGAGGATTTAGGGGAGGAGGGCTATAAGGGCTATAGCCCAGGACGGCAAAATCCAGGGGCGACAAATTGTTCTAAGGACGTTGTATGAAATCACGAGAAATCACTTAACTATGTCTATGTCTAAATAAATAACATTTCAAATACATACCAAAGTTTATTTTAAATTTTATCTTGTTCTCGTTCTCATATGATAAAATAAACAATATTATATATCGATCTGTTGAACAAAATTAGGCTAGTACTAATGATTTTGTGCTTTGTGCTATTGACAAATCTATGAGGAGAAGGCATAAAAGGGAGTGAGCGAGGAGGGAGTTTGCCCTTTAAAAGGGGAGGTGAGGTGTAGAGGGACTATCATTTTTGAATGCTGAGGGCAAGGGGCAGAGAGTGGGAAGGGGGTGGCAAGTTGCCGTTAGCCCCTATGCGGCAGAAGTATAAATCGCCTCTGCCTGTGGTATGGGTTTACAGTGCGACATTTTTGTTTTGTCTCCATTTTTAAAAATATGTTTAATGAAATAGTTTTTACTAGACTCAAGACGTAGTTATTGTTTATAAGATGTATTATTCTTGTTAAGATTCCTCCGATCTGTGTAAAATATTTATTAGGTGGCAATTTCCAGTTTATCATAATTACTTCCACATCCAGTGGAAGTTGAGTAACGACAAAAAAATTTTAAAATTTTTTTATTGTTCAGATAGGCTTAGAATGTCATGAAATGTCGAGATTTTAAATTTGAGCGAAAAAAAAATTTCTGTCTGTCTGTCTGTCGGTCTGTCTGTAGGTCTGTCTGTCGGTCTGTAACTTTTTTGTGAGCACGTTTACTCTGGAACCGTTTAAGATACTGATTTGAAATTTGGTACACGTATGTACTTTAACGGGATTTGGAATTAGATTATATTTTCATCTCATTCCGTCGAAGGGTTGGGGGGTAAACTGAGGTAAATGGGCAAATCAAGCAGGTAAGAGTCCATAAAATTGGTATTTAGTGTATACCAGGGAAGCTAAGGTTTAAAAAAAATTTTTGGCATTAGCCACCCCCATTACCACCCCTCCCCATTATTAAAGGGGATGAAAAAAAAATGTGATTTAGTGTGTGTACAAGAACCAAAAGCCTCAAAATATTTTTTACTTCATCCACTCCCACTACCACCCCCTTATCCTCACCCCTACCCCACTACCGTGTGGGATATCGTTTAATGGGTTTTTGGGGTAGACGATTTCAAATATTATATTATTTTAGTCTGTAAGCAATTATTTCCACATACAAAATTTTTTCGTTATGAGAGACTTGGATAGAAAATCTGGATGTGGAAGTAGTGATTCCTTAAGCAGCGCTTTTTTTTGTTGTGACATTCATTAACCATATCCCAAATAAGTTTTGATGATTTACTATTCTTTCCTGAAAATATATTTTGTTTGTCGTTTTTACTAATAAATTTATTTTATTTCTATATACAGTACACTTTCGCTTTTTTTTAGCTTGTTTGTAGGATTTTTTTATATATTCCTGTTACAAATTTTTTTCCTCATTATAGTAAAAAACATACTATTTTGTTGATTGATTGGCACATTATTAGGAAGTATGTAATTTTCAGATCATAATATGATTGGGTGGGTCCAAAAAATATGTTATCATGCTAGTTGGTAATTTCTTACTTCATATCAATAAAATCTTCACAAAAGTAGTTTATGAACTTTGACCTAGAAAGATAGCGGAATCTACCCAATATTTCAAATTTCAACACCCAGACACACCCCTCTTATATAAATTTTTATGTTGCGTGTTAACATTAATTTATTACATCAGCAAGTTGATTTTTATCACAAAGGAAGTTGTTTCGGGGATGTATTGTTATCGCCACATGAAAATAAATGTGTTTTTTAAATTAAACATCAAAATGATAACGCATCTAGCTATGGAATTAATGGGTGCGAGATTGTATTTGTACGTTATGTTCCTAACCTGATTTGAATTGTTGCCGCATCTCAAGAGTTTATTTGAAAACACGTATAATACTGACATTTTAGATGAAAAATTAATAAAGTTTTGAAATTTTGGTTCAAAATGCATGTAGAAATTGCAAACTAAAAATTTGCCACCTGGGCGAACTTCGTCTCCTACCTCCTAAAATATTTTGAATTTGTCAGCAAAATGGTGTTTTATACGAAAAAAAAAAACCGCTGCCCAAGGAATCACTCTTCCACATTCAGATTTTCCATTCAAGTCTCACAGTGAGAAAAATTTGTTTATGGAACTTAATAATATAATACTTGAAATCATCTACCCCGAAAACTCATAAAACGATATGCCACATCGGTAGTAGTGTCTACGTCTTTCAAATCACAATCACAATCACAAATGTGAGCGGTGCAGATGATTTCGGCCCACCTCCCTGGGTCCTGGCTTGTTCAACCCTGCTGGCTAAGGCCTTTATCTTCTGGCGCTCTTCTGTCTTCGTGTTCTTTCTTAGCCAGCTTGTTACCCCCGGGGGTAGTCATCGGTCTGTTAGGAAACTTTGGATTTTTTGGCAGGGATTGACTGCCGGTACACAGAATGTCAATTGATGTCCTGTCATCCGGATCATCGATTAGGTAGGGATGAGCTATGTAGCTCGAGGAAGGGCAGACCTAACTGCTAATACATTTTATGCAGTTGTATTTTTTGGCCATAGCCTATTTTGTGTTGATATTTTATGGTTTTTTGTATTTATTATTGTCTTCAGGTTTGTAGCATTATGAATAGATTGTATAAATATGTTGGATAAATAAATAAATAAATATGATTCTCGCAAGGCGAATCTATAAATAGACACATCACGTATTTGTTACACACTGTACACTTCAAAAAGGCCATACACGAGTATGTATTGAATATAAAAATGTCAAACCGTAATGATTAAAAAATAAAATCCGCTCAGCCAGTAAAATCCTGTTAAATGCTTGTGTCTCTCTATAAAATATGAAAAGTTTATCACACGGGACCCACACGAATGTAAATGAGTGAAAATTATGTAAATTTGACGAGTTTGGAGCAGTTAGCATTCCATTCAACACCACTTAGCTAAGCTGATAAACATGTTCATAATCGTTTTCAATTTGAATTAAAACAGATTTAGATTTCATTAAATTTATAAATTTTATTTATTGGGGAACAGGCTATCTATCTGTTGTTTTATGCATGAGCCCAATAATTAAAAAGATTAATTTGGTATACGTATCAATAAGCCAATTAATTAAAATTAAATTGCGATGCCGTTTTTTATTAAACTGGTTGTAATAATTGCATTGAAGCGTTAACAACTGCGAATGTTTGATATTAAATATAATTGGTTCCCTTTTACCGTGTTTGCTCACTATCAAAAAGAATTTATCGCATATAATTTTAAATCGTACATTACATAACTTAGGGCCAGTTGTATAAAGCATGGTAATACCTTGATCAGAGTTGAACCACTGTTTACAGTCAAAAGTCTGTTGTACAAAGGAAAATCAACGGTTTAAACCAGGTTCGGTAGTAAAATAATTAATCTCTGGAATTCAGTGGTTTAAACCAAGGTCAAACGCCGTTCAGTAATCTAACCTCACAATTTATTGTTTGATATTCATATTTGCCTTGTCAAAATAATAGACCATTTTAGGATGACGTCACGCTGTCGGCGTGGAGGGCGCACATCTCATTACTTTGTTTTCTAGAGATGCTGTTATTTTTTAATAACAGGTTTAAACTGCTTCTGCTGTTTTGAAATATCAGTTTAAAAATAACAGATCGCTGAGAAGTACTGGCATTCGCATATCGCAGTGCGCAATTTGTAGTACGCAAAATTTTCGGTCACGTGAATTTGACGCAGATGTCTGAAGGGAATACAAAACCTCATTTACTCTTTGTTTATTATTGTGTGCACAAGGTTTTCACAGTGTATTTCGGGTTTTACTTTAGTACAGTTTTTATTTTGACAATAATGTCTCGCTTGTTGTTATTTTCTCCACGGTCCTTTAAAACAGCAGTAATGGACCACAATAGTCGTGACGTCATGCACGAGGCGGTTAATTTGAATTGCATTCCATGCAGTCTTTGAAGCATGCCTTCTGTACATGTGTTTTAAGGGTCAAAATAAATTACTTAAAAATGTATCTAAGGATTGGTACGTTATTTTTTATATTGAGCTATTGAAACCTAACTACTGATATAAAAATAGAGCTGGATTATAAGTTTTTTACATGTGGCAATCAATTTTCTCTACCGAAAATAATAAAAAAAATATTTTCTAGATGGCTATTTCTGCGCATGCGTTCTACAAGTGTCTGGAAAATTGTTGGGAACGTAGTTCTTTGATTATTTCTTTGTATTCTAACCTCAAAGCCTGTTTTATTTATTTTCATTTGAAATTGAATTGCTTTCCATTATTTTATACTATTATCATAGATTTTCAACCTATAACTTCGTGTTTAAATATTTGTAAGTAAGTATTTTCACTTAGAAACGCAAATTACATATTGTATCATTTATTCACAACTTATTTCTATTAAATCTATAAATGATTAAAATAGTTTAAAATTGAACTGTCTAGTAAATGTGACATATTCCATGAACATGCTTCATCTGTTAGGGTACAAACATGCCGAAGATGCTACCCAGCTAGAAGTTCATGCCGCAATTTCAGAAGATGTATCGAAGTCATCAACGTGTAAAACAAACCTATACATTTAAATGTGACCGCACATACCGTGGATGCTAGCAGAGTGAACTGCTCTTAGCACAAATTGATAGCTTCGATGCATCGACTGAAACTGCGGCCTGAACGTCTATATCTGCGTAGCATCTTCGGCATGTTCTTACCCTTACAGAAATATTATAGTGTGCAAAGAGAGCCAGAGCAGCTATATATGATGTCATAACCATAATCCCCTTGGACAAGTACATTCTGCATCTGTTATATTTTTATCGTTACTCAAAAATATCTGAAAACAATTAATTACGTTAAGTCAAATATGATAATGTTTAAAAAAAAAATGCACACACCTCTACTTTATAGATTCTATTCTCATGCTAGCATGAACTTGTCCCTTAACAATCGGTACTTCGGGATCATAAATCATTCCTTTCACGTGGCTCGCTTCAACAGAACTTTCTGCCTTGACCATGAGTTTTCCTTTATCTTTAAAAAATTGAGCAATCGCAGAAAAATGCAATACGTGTTTTTGAACCATTTTTCAATGCTAAAAATAGGTAAGTATATAGATACATACATATTTAAAAATTACTTTGTTATAATTTCAATCAAAAACGTAGGTACTTAGGATGCCGTTGAAATATATCATTATTGACTCCAGTACAAATTTGGAATGCAAACGCTTTAAATACTGTAAAATCCTTGAAAATTATAAAAGAAATAATCCACTATACATAACCTTAAACTTCTAGTCCAGGTAAACAAATAAAAAGATGCAGATATGTTCGACATACGTATACACGCGTGCGCAATAAAAAATTAATTTCTGAAAAAATTTCAAGAGGACTTTAAAAATCACAGTTTTATTACAAGAAGGCGCAGCTTTTAAAATTAAAACATTTGTATGATAATTCAATAGTTAAATATTTATAGATTTTCTGAAATTTCAAATTCAATTTTGACCAGTATCTTATGTACAGTGGTAATAAGGTCGATGTTAGAAATATGATGGAATAGTTAGAGTGGGAGTGAAACGTCACACTATTTCGGTCCATTCTAAAGAAACTAACGTTGTCTCTTTCTACTCTATTACCACAATTCACTACCGAACAGAACAAAGGCATTTTCGTAACTACTGCAAATGAAAACAGCAGCTATTATAACAATCACACTTTAATAACAAAGGAATGCAAATAAAAACAATGAGTTGTACTGCCCTCCACGCAACATGGCGCCCACGACAACCTAACATAGTATCTTGGTATCTTGGCTACTGCTATCTGTTATTTTCGAACAGAAATAATCTGTCAATGCTATTTAACAAATAATAGGTTTTGTTAAATAGCAACTCATCTCTAATTGTTTTCGTTTGCATTGCCTGTTATTGGATGAGGTTTTGTGTGCCCTCCAGACAGTGGCGTCAAAGTCACGTGACCTAAAATGGTCTATTGAAAAAAATAGAACCTATAACTGATGATGAAGACTTTTTAGAATTAATTGAATTGGTGGAAACTGAACTGCATAGAAATTCACGAGTATTTAATTGTTTATGAAAATTACAACTTTAACAGTTTATATGTCCCAAACTATCCTTATCTGTAGTCAATATTTCAACACAAACATAAATAAGTTCCAAACACTAAAAAATTAGGTTAGGTGGTCAACGCTCACGTCAAAAACCAATCAAAATTATAGTGGAAAACTGAAAGTCACTACGTAAACTTTGAACTACCAACTGTTAAAAACACTTAGTAAAATGCTGGTCAGTGGAACAATCGCTGATTTTGGTTTATACAACGCCTTTGCTTTGATCAACGGTCAGATCTTGAACTACAGATCAACTGAACCAAGGGCCAGTTCTCTTTTATACAACTGGCCCTTAGTCTTAAATGTTGATTACCAGTTACTACAGTACTACAGTAACTAGAAAGCTATTTATTTTTTTCAGCATATTTTGGTACCGCAGGTGGCTTTGCCTTTGTAGCAGGCTAATATTTTTCTGGCCATAAGTAGATCCTAATTTGTTCTATACTTGAGTAGAATTTGATTCAAATCGGAAACAAAATAAAACAAGTTATAAGGGTGTCTTCATTTTAAGTGAGTGACACTGTATATTTAAGGAAACGCATAGATTTCGACAAAATTTTACGTTAGTGAATACGTCGAGTGTTGTAAAATAAAGATTGTTTTGTGACTGTGATTTATTAGCAGACGACGGTAAACCGCTTTGATAGAAATAATTCAAGGTTCCTAATTAATTTATTTATTAATTATCTATTTTGGCTGGCGAATATCTCGTAAACTATAACACATAGGAAGAAAATGAATAGTCATTCTTATAAGAAATTTAATTATGTTTAATTTTGCATAGATTACCTTTTTCCGAGTTATAAGCGAAAAATCGAAAAAAGGAACCTTTCCTTCCCCCCCCCTGAAGCGGCGGGGCTAGGGACGGGGGCTTTTAGTATGTTTACCTCCTAACTACCCCCAACACATTCCTGAAGAGGAAAATTCTTCCCTCCATGTTCTTTACAATCCCCTTTTGGGCATCCATTGATTGGACTATAAGTAGATTTTGGGATATTAATTTACAAAATACTTTGTACTTTGTTAAAGTTTACCTTTTAAAAGGAAATTTTTTTTGCTGAAACTTAAAATCTCAACGTTTCATGATATTCTAGGCTTAGAATTTGAACATAAAAAAAATTTCTTTTGTGTGACAAAATTAAAATAAATAAATTTGATTTGTTTAGATCAGTTTTACCCATTTATTTCAATGGGATAAAAAGATACAGATATTCCACAGTACGGCGGGTTGCATGATTATGAAATTGGTCTCACTTATTTGCTATTTCGCGTCCCTTCCAGTTGTTTGTCTAGTTCAATGGGTGTAGGTTTTTACTTATAATATTTCAGAAACTATTTGTGCTACAGCGATGATATTTGGTATGTTATTTAGTAACTATACTGGAAATTCCAATGCTGCTATTTCATTTTTTTTCATATATTTGCATAAACTATCATCACCTAAAATTAACGGTGGGAATTTCCGGACATGCCGTTTAATTTAATATAAAGGAGGAGAAGGGCCTATAAGGCCGGGTTTCGGCCCTTTTTTGGCCCAACACCTTCTCTCCCGAACCATTCTGTTGTGTGGAGAGGTTTAGGTTAGATTTTTTTTTGTGTTATTGTCTGTTGATTTAGAGCCTATAGTATACGTACTTTTGTCTGATTTTTTCAGAACTTACACTTAACTATCTTTGTTCGTATTTTTGTTGCTTTGAATGTAGGGAGAGGGAGTGAGGGAGGAATGTAGGGAGAGGCAGTAAAACGGACTGCCGATAAAAAAAAGTATAAGAAAAAGTCTTCGTTATACCATTTTCAAGCTTGTAACAAGCAGTATGATGATCGCGGGAATGGTTCGGGAGAGTAGGTGTTGAGGGGGGCGGGGGGCATAAGAGGAATTGACAATTGTATGAATAATATAAATAAAAAATCCTTTTAAAACTATTTTATACCTGTTAGGATCAAAAAGGTTTATGTTAGGGGGGGGGGGGGGGTTGAGGTGTTATATAGTAGTAGGGGGAGCTTAGGGTGCAGTTTGTTCAAAGGAAATATGATTTTCAAGTTCAAAAACATCTAAACATGTGTACTAATATAAATTGGGTTCTTTAATAATCTAAGGGGGATACATGGAGTGGGAGGGTTGGGAAGTTCCGTTTGGGATGGAATGGATTAGGTATTGAATATATATGATAAAAAAAAGTTCGAAATTTTTTGACCAAAAATAAAATGGGCCGACAACCGGCCTTATAGGCCCTCCTCTTTTGTTTTGATTTGATTTAATTTGAGGCTGGCGATAAATTCTGTCAAAAGTTGGCATGCTGTATAAATGTTACCTATCCTTATGTAACATTTAAACATATAACATAATGCCGTTGAAAATATATTTCGTTCATAAATTCATAAACTTTTATCACTTTCCGATATAAAATATTTTACCGCTACGCTGAGCCACATACTATTTCCATTTTTAAGCCACCTTCAAAGAGAACTCATGTATGTTTGTGTCAAATGAGGGTAGGATCTGTACTCGAGAAACATGCACTGGGATGCAACTTTTTCACACTGACCTATATTCCAAGGACCACACACGCCTTTCATGTACTCCACACACTACTATTATGTATTCTCATAAGAGACCATTGTTCGGGCATTTTTCAAGTCTTGTACGGATCGATGGGGTGAATTTTCTTATTCGTTCTCCTACGAAACACATACTTACGATATATCGTAAAGAATATGAAACAAAAAATTGAGGCACACACGGCATTGGCAGCTTTGAAATTTCTGTGCATATTTTCAGGCGTTCCGCGGTCGTTGAGTTTAATACGCTGTATGTTGGTTGTTCTGTAAAATATGTGAATTGTCAGCGCGCTGTTACTCGTGTAAAACTTTTCACTTGCTAACAACGCTGGCTGTGATCCGTGTTTTTTGTTCTGGGGTGCGAAACCATTAAATTTGCACTAGATGACAACGGCAGTAAGGGAAATTAAGATACATCTGCAAACAATGGTTAAATATTTACAGAGGCCATTTGTTTCTAATTCTAGTTTTTACAGAAGTAAGAAATATTACCGTTTGTTGTAAGAGGGTGAGTTCACGCATTTTTTTCTCGGTAAAAGAAAAGACCCACATTTTATGTTTTATTAAGTGATGTGGATGAACTACATAAAACGGCATATCCCACCAGAAAGTAAAATAAAAGTTATGTTTTGGTTCAGAATTTTTTTCAGTCGTAAAAGTCTTAAGGACACAAATAGGGTGGCTACGTTTTATATTGAACAGTATTAGTCCAGGAGGTATGAGCGCATGAGTGAGCAAAATTACTCCTCTGGAAATTTTTTGCATAATCTTGTTTTTTACATAGCACTAATTATAAAAGTTTATGTTGCACGCGGCAACTTGGAGATATTGTTTAATTCCAAATTGTTTAAACAGATAAGGAAAAGTAACGTTTTTGCATTTTAAAAATGAAGTAAAAAATTGTTGAGGCCTTTGGTTCTTGTACACACTAAATCATAATTTTATTTTTTTCACCCCCTTTAATAATGGGGTGACTAATAACAAAAAAATGTTTGCGACCTTAGTTTCTCTTATATATGTATACTAAATAACAATTTTATGGACGCTTAATTGCTTGATTTACCTATTTACCCCCATTTACCTCAGTTTACCTCCAACCCTTCAGCAGAATAAGATCAAAATAGAATCTATAAAATACATATGTGCACCAAATTTCAAGTCAATATCTTAAACCGCTCCAGAGTAATCGTGCGCACAAAAGAAGTTACAAACATAACTACCGACAGACAGACCGACAGACACACAGACACATATTTTCTTTGCTTAGACTCAAAATCTCGACGTTTCTAGCCTATTTGAACAATAAGAATTTTCAAAATTTTCTTCGTTACTAAACTTCCACTGGATGTGGAAGTAATATGAAAAATTATGCAGATATATTTTTTTCATACACTTTGAGCTATTAATAATGCAATGTGTGGATTCGAATAACCATTTTTTAGTTTTACTTTCACATCCACCGACAAAGAAATTTTAGAAAATTTTTATTGTCCAAATAGGCTTAGAATATCATATCATGAAACGTCGAGATTTTAAGTTTGGGCAAAAAAAAATTCTGTCTCGTTCTGTCTGTCGGTTTGCCTGTAACTTTTTTTGTGCGCACGATTACTCTGGAACCGTTTAGATATTGACTTGAAATTTGGTACACGTATGTATTTTAACGAGATCTGGACTAGATGATATTTCCATCTTATTCCGTTGGTTGGGGGGTAAATTGGGGGAAATGGAGGTAAATAGATAAATCAAGCAGGTATGAGTCCATAAAATTGGTATTTAGTATATACAAGAGAAGCTAATGTCTCAAAAAATTACTTCATTACTACCCCCATCCCATTATAAAAGGGAGTGAAAAAAAAATGCGATTTAGTGTGTATACAAGAACCAAAGGTCTCAAAATATTTTTTTACTTCATCCATTCCCGCTACCACCCCCCTATCACTACCGATGTGGGATATCGTTTTATGGGTTTTTGGGGTAGACGATTTCAAAAATTATATTATTAAAGTTCCATAAACAATTATTTTCACATACCTACAAAATTTATTCGTTGTGAGAGGCTTGAGTAGCAAACCTGGATGTGGAAGTAGTGATTCCTTGGGCAGCGGTTTTTAATATCATTTTAAGTTGTTTCTTTCGCGCTCGATTAATATCTTCGACTGCGCTCAAAGTATTGCTGTCTCTCTCACTCTCACGCGCAGTATACGGCACTATTTACGCATTTACGCATATGTACTAATTAGATATTTTCAATATTGTAGATTTTAAAATTTTCCAAAACTTTTGTTTAGACAGTCTGTCATGGTGAACTGTTTTAAAGTTACAGCAGCCCGAAATTTAAAAAAATATGAATCTTTCGATGTGCTGTAACTTTTAAACGATTAATAGTGCAAGAAAATTCTTTAAACAAAAATTTTGGGGAATTTTATAATCTACAACATTGATAAATAGTACGTAGGAGCAATGGGGATAGAGATAATTGCAATACGCTGCAGTGAATAAATTTTCGAATTTTTGGGTGAGTGTAAATCGCAAAGTATTAGCAATAAGAAAAATTTTTGTGTTGACAGATCAGTGAAAACTCGAAAAATTCGAATAAAAGCCATGCATTTAATGAAATAGCACTATTATAAATCAATTTTATTGATTATAGAAAATTAATAATTAATAACATCGAAACGTATGAGAAGCCATGGTATCAAAATTTTTTTGGCATCAGCCACCCCCACTATCGTCCCAATTTCCACTTCTACGCTGTTATTAAAGGTGGTAAAATATAAAATTGTGATTTTGTATGTGCACAGGAATCAAAGGCCTCAAAATTTGTTTTAGTATCAGCCACCTCCACTACCACCCACTACCGATGTGGCATATCATTTCATGGGTTTTTGGGGTAGATGATTTCAAATATTTTATTAAAGTTCTATGAAAAATTATTTTCACATAGTGGAGTGCAAATATTGTCTCAAAAAAAAAATTTATTACTTTTGGATGGTAGATAATCGAGAGTGAATAATGGATAATAATACAGGTCTGCTCAGTAAATCAAGTGGGGTAATGTCAGGACAGCGTGCAGTGCCAAACTTTCCAATCCATTTATTAGGGAACTTCCTTACTTTGAAATACAACGTCCAATTTACTTTAATTATCTCAAAAATATCAGCTTTCAGATCTGAACTTAAT
The DNA here is from genome assembly GCA_936432065.2 of Rutpela maculata. Classification (NCBI taxonomy): domain Eukaryota; kingdom Metazoa; phylum Arthropoda; class Insecta; order Coleoptera; family Cerambycidae; genus Rutpela; species Rutpela maculata. Next base: position 168,378,902 of record OW386289.2, on the reverse strand, counting down.
TCACATTAGAAATATATGATCTAATATATAACAATCCTACTCAAAAAATGTATACTTTACTCTTAGCACAATTTCACGTTTTATTATTTTTTAACCACCCTATACGTTATTTCGAAATTCTGACTATGGCTCAGAAATTCTAAGAACTAGCAAAATTTTTTGTTTCTATTAAAAAGAAAGATTACAGGTATAGTTAGGTTCATTCGAGGACACACTCTATAACAAACCCAGATTTGTATGGTAGCTTTTTCAATAGTTTTAATCTTGTTTTTTTCTATTAAACACTTAAATTAATGCTATTTGTTGTATTCTATATAAATGAATAATTTCTTTTTGAAATGTTCTTCACAAGCTGATAAATTTTATTTTTCATTTCAACGTGACTATTTATTCCTAATTATTCTTAATTATAATCAGTCTTAATTAATAGAACAAACCAGATAAGTATTTTCCAAATTACCTATCAAGTCGGTAGGAATTTTCTCTCGCATCTACCTATATTGTTTAATTTACTCCAAACAAGTTCTTTAACGAAAACTGGCACCTGATAAAATTAGTTCCTGAACGAATTCCATTCTCTTGAGGATACAACTTTTTATAGAAAACTCTGCTCTACTTCTTACGTAATTTATCAATTTGATTGGCTGTAACTTTTTAATTGTTATTTTTCTACGAAATTTCAGATTTGTAGTCTGCCACTCTAGGGAGAAACTCAAACAAGCAATTCATAATTGTCAATTCTACCGCTAAAATATATAGTATAATAAATATGTATTATTAGTACAAATGTAAGTATAAAATTGAATAATAAAATAGGTCGATTAAAAAGAAAACGCGTAGAAGTTGCAGTCTGGTGTAGCCGATTAATATTTTGTACACAGCTCACTTTACTTTTACATGGTGCCACTGAGATTAAGTATGCAGCTAATATTTTTTTTTTTAGTTTCTTGGCTGAAATAGATATTCGTAATCAGCAACTGTCATTTGTTTCGAATAGTCTTATTAAAAATACCTTAATAACATTTTAAAGTAAAATTGATTTACGGGAAGTTCGTTCGCACCTGGAAGTCACAGTTGCATTTTTGAGCGCCTAATCAAAAACTTTACTAATAATTTGCTATAAAATTATAATAAAACATAACAATTTACATACATCTGGCGATCACCTTGTATGACGGATGCGACCTAATTTTTCCAGCTTGTAGAGAATTGCAAATGTTAAATTTTTTTCTTAATAATTTGTTTAAATATTGAAAAAAGGAAAAAAATGATTAGACGATTAAAAAAATTTTTTAAGAAATATTTTTTTTCTTTTAATCATAATATTTTATAACCAATAAAATGGCAAAAAAAATTTTCAAAAATACGTAATTAATCTATTTGTTTATAAAATTTGTTTAAACAATTAGCAATGAAAATTTAAAGTTTATGTGATCTTATAGTACTTTTGAATGTAAAAACTGTAATAATAATTAAAATTAATAAAAAAAAAAATTCAACCTCACTTTTTCATTTTTTAGTGTCATAATCCCATAGTTAACACAGGGTCTCCACGAAGCGAAATAATTTTAGTGGCTTTTGTTTAACAATTATCTGACTTGAAATATAAACGCAAACTCCAAAAAAAAATGGTTAATTAACAATAGGCTCATTTTATGAAAAATCGGTGAAAAATTTTTTTTCTAACGGGATATTATTCCTTTGAGTGTCTAAATAATACCATAATTAAAAAAAAAATGTAAATTCATATTTAATAACATAAAAAAATATTTTTACTTATTACGGCCGGTTTCAGAGCATCGTAAGGGCTTAATGTTCGCCGCGTGAGCTCTATTTTCAACATCAAATTAAAAAACCGCTGCCCAAGGAATCACTACTTCCACATCCAGATTTTCTATCCAAGTCACTCACAACGAAAAAATTTTGTATGTGGAACTTTAATAATATAATATCTGAAATCCTCTACCCCAAAAACCTATAAAACGATACCCCATATCGGTAGTGGGGTGGGGGTGGTGATAGGTGGTAGTGGGGGTAGATGAATAAAAAAAAATTTTGAGGTTTCTGGTTCTTGTTCACACACTAAATCACAATTTTTTTTCATCTCCTTTAATAATGGGGTGGGGGTCGTAACGGGGGTGGCTAATGCCAAAATTTTTTTTGAGACCTTAGCTTCTCTTGTATATACTGAATACCAATTTTATGGACTCTTACCTGCTTGATTTAGCTATTTACACCAAATTTATCTCAATTTACCCCCCAACCCTTCGACGGAACAAGATAAAAATATAATCCAGTTCCAGATCTCGTTAAGGTACATATGTGTACCAAATTTCAAGTCAATATTTTAAACGGTTCCAGAGTAAACGTGCGCAAAAAAAAAATGTTACGGACAGACAGACCGACAGACAGAAATTTTTTTTCGCCAAAACTTAAAATCTCGACGTTTCATGACATTCTAAGCCTATTTGAACAATAAAAATTTTTAAAAATTTTTTTGTCGTTACTATACCTACTTCCACTGGATGTGGAAGTAATTATTAATAATAGAGATAGATTTCGGGAGTCGTGACTTTTTTATTGGAGGTTTCTTCCTCTTTAAGAATCTTTCTTTAAAATTTCTTAAATACTAATAGTTTTCGAGTTATTTGCAAAAAACAAAACTCGTTATTTTTTCAATCTTCATTTGTTTATAACTTTTGCAATTGTTTATGTGCGAGTCTGAAAATTTTGAACATTTTTCTAGACGTCATTCCGAATCCAATGAGCCCTCACTCATATTTTTACGAACTTAATTAATTAATTAACGCGGCTTTGAACTTGTGAACTAGTGTACAAGTGTCGAGACCATTTAGAAACTGAAGATGATACCCTTTGTTACAATAATTACCCATAAGAAAATTACATTATTTCTAAATTTTGTATATTTTATTTGTTACCTCCAGACTGTACTGTACGCTATTTTAACTTTTTTAGCTAGTTATCTATTTACAATATCAAATATATCCTTCAAAGAGAATGGCGTTAAAAAAAAATTAATAATAATAATTGACAAAATTCAGTTCAAGTGCATATTCAGAATTATTTTTTCTTGCGTTTTATCGCTTTGCCTCATTCAATACGAAAAAGAATCATTCATTTCAGTCATTAATATGCGTCCGCGGACCCTTAACAATACCAACAGATATATTTATCGAAAACTAAATTGCAGAAATCGTAAAATGATTTGTTTCTCCATCAAACCATCCGCATCCGATTGATTTCTGGCATGACTTGCATGGAAACATTAGGCTTTGTGTTGTACTAACCAAATAGGGAAATCTGTGGTCCCTTTGCGATCCGTTTATGCCTTCGCCGACTGCCCTTTAGCTGTTGCTGAGTGATGGATGGGCCGGGACGTGATGTATCTCCCTCATATCAGCTGCATTTATTCATGGCCGCGGAATCGCTGTGTGTCCAAGTGATTGGATGGGCTAATATCTTTCTCTGAGTTATCTCTTCGCAAACACCATCCACCAACGCGTTGATATTTCATGTCGTTGAAATTAATATTCGTCCTATGCCGAATATTAAAAAGTATGCGAAAAAGTTTTATGCAATATTCTGAGCAAGGGGCTTTGGACAGTCTTGGAATTTAATTTGCGAACTAGGCCAAAGTGTCATTTTTGTTTTTTGAAGGGTTTCCGGAAGTTTCCAAAGAGCCTGTAGATATTACGTGTAGCGTTTCCATCAATATTAGTTTTAAAATAAAACTGATTGAACTAGATGTTTTCAGTTAGAAATATTATCATATGAGTTGAATTTCGTTTCCTTTTAATATAATGGTTTCTCCATTATGTGAGAGCTAGGTAATTTATAGAGGGTCGATGATTCAAAAATAAATATTCATTGGAACTGAAAGAAATAAAATATTGAGACAAAAATGTCCTTTACAATTTTTAACATCAATTAATAGTGTGTAAGTTAGTTTGAGAAGACAGGTATCTCAAACAGTTTTCTTTAGAGAAAAACAACCCACTGGGTTTTTGATGGATTTTTATAGAACACAAATTTTCTGCCCATTATCCGGTGTTGCTTCGACTATATGGCGTGTGGCAACATCTAGATACCCTCTTTTTTCTTAACTGTATAACAGTTCCGCATCTAGTTCAGCAGTAAACTTTATACTCGTCGTCGGATTATTGCATTTTTTATATAATTGTTAAACATGTCACAGCATAGATAGATAGATAGTTTATTGTCCAATAAGTAGATACATAAGTATGTACATCAAGTCAAGGATAATAGATAATAATGAATATAAAATACATACCTAATCAAGATATAAAATATAAGATGTAAAAGTCCTCAAAAAGAGATTTTTGAAATAAAAAAATAACTATTTAACAATAAGAACATTTATTGCAAAGATAAATACATCGGTAGAGTATTGAGATATACAGGGTGTGGACCAATAAAAATATGCTAACGATAATTATACTCTACAAAAAAATATGAAATAAAAGGTAGACACAGAGAGACAGACATAAATATAACCAATTTGTAAAAATGTAAGAAATTGGAGATTGGCCAATTCCGAACGTAATAATATAAAGGTACTTATAAACAAATAATTGTTGATTCACCTAAGATAAAGGGAATCAAAAATAAACGGTTTAAGAATGAATTATTGATATTTACAAGACATAAATCAAAAGAAATATAACAAACTTAACGAAATAGTACAACATTTTTGTTTATACACTATCTATATGTTACATAGTTCCTTTAAAGGCAAATTAATATGAGTTTTAAACAATTAAGACGTAGCACTCGCGAAAGCAATTCTGTCTGTTTGTTTACATGGAAAATAGAGAGATAGAAGGTAAAACTGGCTTAAAGTATAGGGGGATACAAATGTAACGAGAACGCATGCACTAGCGATCAAAATGTTGAAATGTCGTTCAATGGAAAATAGGGGCTTAATTCTCCCTGGATTCTAAGAATCGTTGACGACCAAATGGAAGTTAATAAATAATTTTGTTTATGTACTTACAAAATCTGCTGGCCCTTAAGGCATGCACTATAAGGATGACTGCAACACCCAGTTATAGATTAGTAGCAGTTGTATGCACAATTAAAGGCATAATTATACCATTTTAGGTATAATTAACACTTACACTAGAATGTCCTTTTACAACTTAACTCTCGTAAAACAAACGTAATACTTTATCAGATTCTTATTAAGTATGCAGGTATTTACGAGACAAATGGTATTGTTAATATCTTATTTGAACTATTTGGTAAAATTCACCATTGTTCTTTTTAAACACACAGGTACTTGGCTTTTTTAACCAAGATTTGATGATGATGATGACTTAATGAAAAGTGAATACATCACACTAAATTTTCGTTTTATATTCTCCCCGCGCAAGCACTCCCTTCGAGGCAAAGCGTCCACATCATGTACTATCTATGCGTTCTCATTGGAGGAAAAACTCCACGTTGCTTGTACTCGTTATTTACCGCGCTAATCTAATGTTGCCACAAGTTGCTCGATAGGAGTTACATATTTCTTGACGAAAATAACAAATTGAGTAATTTTTTGCAATGGAGATATAAAATAATTTTATAAATAAAATTATATGTAAAAAAAAACTTTTTAAAAACAAGCTTTTATTATTTAGATGTAGTAAAACGAAAAAACCAAATTTAGTTGTTTTGTCGCGTGAATAGAAAAAATTACGGACAGCGTGAATTTCTAATTTTTCCAGAAGCTTTACGTTGCTCGTAGTGTCAAACAGCTTTGCTAGATCTAGAATCTAGAATTTTTGTTGTTAAGGCCGTAATTTAATCCTGGGTACATTTATTGGGTATGAATCAGCAAAATTTTTTGATATATTTGATATGAGAGGGATTGAACGATAGTTTTCCATCTGATTACGGTTGCAACCTTTATAATGGTTTAACAATTAATATTTAAGGAAATATTCCCAATATCCCTAACACATTTTTTTAACTGAGTTGTGGTTTCACTATGCCCAAGGAACAATTTTGGTTTCTTAAATATATACAAGGATGCTATAAAACTATTTATAAAATGCCTTGAAAAATCTATTTTGTTGTAACAATATCATCAATACCACCATAAAGCGACTTGTAGACGAAAAGGGCCCACCCTTATGAAGGTTGTTAAGTTAAGCCATTTTGAATTCCATCATAAAACTCCTCAGTGAGGCATAGTGCCGCTTTTGAAAACCTTTTTCGGGCCGTTTTAAAACCTTTCTTAAAACCTATTTTAAAGCTGTCGGAAGATTTTTTTTAGCTTCCTGCATATCTAGAAAACACCTAGAAGGCTACCTTAAAACTGGTTTTTTAAACTCTTATAAGTCCATATTAAAACTGAGAAGCTATAAGAATGTCCACGAAGGAATCCAAATATCTTTATTATTGCATTTATTTTTTCTAAACTGATTTAAGCAAACTCACCATCAGACTTATTGAAGATAAAATGGAATTGGAAATTTATAAAGCGTAGAGTGGTACTATAACCTCTATAAGGCCGATTTAAAAGATAATAAAAAGACATCAGGTATGACAAAAGCAAGGCCAAAAAAACAAGGGCGCCTCAGAAATAATAATGATTTTAATATCCATACAAAATTTGCATAGACGCGTAATCAGCAAATTAAAAAAAGTAGGCTGCTTCTCGGTTCCCACGGTAATAGCCGGCCAACTAAAAACCTAATTGTCATTTTGCAGTCCTCTCATTAAACTTTATATTCTAATAATGGTAATGACCTAGAACATTTACTGTAAATGAAGTCCTTTTAGTCTTTTTGTATACTATCACAAATAATCCCTTCCTTACATAAATGCAAATGCACTTGGCGAAGATCACATGGACTTGATAAAAGCTGTAATAAAACGTTTGGGATTTAAAAGAACCGCCTTCACGACGAACCACGTTGACAGTTGATACAAAAATCTTAAAACTTAACCTCAAAATAATTTGACAGTGTGACGCGCGCGTATGTGTTCTAAATATACATGTATTTCATTTGATTTTAATTCGCAAAATAAAAGGGCACATATTATTAATTTTATAATAAATGCTTTATTGAGGTTTTAGAAAGGGTTTTATGGAATTAAAATTTGCCTTTTAGATTTATAGAGGGCTTTTTTTCTTCATAACGGTTTCATTACAATATTTGTCAAGGATGTTTTAAGAGTCTAGTTTTGTAATGGCCTTTAATAACTACTAATAGGCATTGAAAATGTCTAGTTTTAAAAAGGATTTAAAATTTGCAAATATATGCTCAAGAATAATTTAAAGCCTCTTTAATTCTAAATGGAATTTAAGACGTTAATAAAACTAATTAGCTTTATGGAGAGTTTTATGTAGATATGATAAACCCATTACAAATACATATTATCCTAGAAGCAAATTAGCTTTATAATTAGGTCTTACAGAATGCTTTAAAACTGACCCTATAAGAGCAAGTATACTTGAAGCCTAAAAGGCATTAACTACAACATCAATAAAACACAAGACTATTTCCTAACCCTGACAAAACTTTCTTAAAACCTCCTCAAGTCCAAATGACTTTAAATTGTTCCTTGGGTGTATAATAGTATTATTTTTATGGTGAATGATCGTATGCCATCTATTCCAGGAGTAACATTATTACCCAGACTGTTCACTAGTTTCTGATGTACCGCACCTTTTGTAATATTTTAGCCAGCGTTTAAAAAATGATTGTTAATGCATTTCGACAATTTTTTTATTATAATTGGTTCATAATTTCTCCTAAAATTGGTATAAAAATTAACTTCTGCGCAAAGTTTCATTAATCTCCTATTTCTTTTATATTGCATTTCATACTATTTCTACTTCACTAATAATAAAATTACAACTGTCATATCTTACTATAAGAAAAGTCAAATACTTTTTTATATAATACAAAATACCGATCCTCTCAAAGCGGCAGCGAATAAGCTGTGCGTGTTAATGAAATTCGTACCAAGAACATCAAATAGGGTGGATTAAACGTCACTTAGATTGCATAATGGAATAAAAAAGGGTTACCCCGCACTTTAGAAGTCTAAGTAAATTTCATGGAGCAGTTTCAGGCGTCTTCCTTGTACGTGTACGGGATAGAAGTATCGCGTTACTTTAAGTGCCAGCCAATTTTCCACACGCTTGATCTTTTCGGGGATAAAAACTTGGGAATCTCTCATTTTATACTGATACAATGTTGCCAAGTGAATGTAAATAATCTTTCTTGTAAGAAAATATATATTTGAACAGTGCATATTTTGTGGGTTACGTTAATAGTGAAAAAAATATGTTTATTCACAAGTATACAGAAATAATCAAATTGTCTTACATGTCAAAAGTTGGAAAGTGACATTTCAGGTTGGAAAGTTTTTAACAGTTTTCTGATTGGAAGGTGAGCATTTGTCAACCTGTGTTTTTACTGGTTTTCTTTTAGTTGTAGGAAATATAAATTATAAGAGAGACATAGAGAGTTTGTTTATTTATTTTAACAGAAACCCCAATACAGAGCAATTAATTCTACAAATAGCTGAAATAATAAGTTGAATAAATAATTACATATTAAAAATTTTGGCACCAGTGTTTGTATATTTTATATACCTTTTCATACCTATTTTCACTTTTCTCTGGCAATAAATTTTTCTCGCTCGGTAACTTCCCTGAGTTCAGGCAGAGTACATCCCATTTCACTATCGGTATTATCCTGCATTTTCTATAAATATAAGCAAGGAACAGATACAAACGACGCGGTGCTACTTTGACATTTGTCGTCTGACATTGTTCTTTAAGGGAGATGATTGTGAATAAAATAGTATACAAACCTTGGTGAAAAGTTTCATTGCTATCTCGAGAATTAGTTGACCTCGCCGCTTCGCGCCTTGGCCAATTATCTCATCTCTCGACAAAAATGAAACACTTTTACCTCGGTATATAATATACTATTAATTATCTCTACTATTAAATGAAAGAATAACCACTACATTTTGCTTTTAAGGTAAAATGTATATAATTTACTTATCTTATTATTATTATTATTATCATTTTTAGTGCAAAATATGGGTGGATACCTATATGGGCGGATATCTATAAAAATAATTAATGACAAAAAATTACGGGAGACAATAATATTTGGTAGGTAGTTAACGTAACTGTCAACGAAGAAACCTGATATACTTTTAATGAAAAATATAACAGAGTGGTCACTTTAAAAAAAATATTAATTAACAAAAGACGAAGGAAAACAATATTTGGAATGTAGTTGTCGCTATTACCATGGAAAAAACCTGATATACTATTAATTAAAAATATATACAGGGTGGTCATCCTACAGAAAAGATAATTAATAAATAAAACGTGTCAAATACAAAGGGAAGTTTTGTGTAAATACTTTTGACAGATTTTTATTATCTTACGTTTATTTTATTTAGTTGGTAATTATATTATTAATTTATTACTTTTATATACTTGTTTCAGCTATTAGATATATTGGCCTATCTAGTCACTAAATTCTAGTTTATTTTTAGCAACAGGTCGCTTTAAATACTTCAGGCATTGTATAATTATACAAGTATGGGTATTCTTCCATAATTTGATGTTCTGCACGAATATTATACCTAATTTCCTTCTGTTCTCAGATAAAATGTTGCAAAATTAAATATTTGAGTCGACAATATTCTGGAGTACTTATTACTATAATAGTGAACCATTATTAATTTACTTTTTCGTAGTAACGTGATGGAAGAAAAATAATACATAAAGGAAATTTTTAGCTGAGTTGAGAGAGGTTGAGGGTTAAATATCTATGTATATTTTTTAAAAGGGTTTTCCAAAATTGTCCCCAAGTACTGTAAGATTTTTCCTGTTAACATTTTTTGTTCTATTAATTATTGTTATTCCACGTCATTATTATTAGCCCATGTCGAGAGGCCATCATTGTGGAAACTGTTGGCAACGCTGCTTTGATTTCATCCTGGCAGTTGTTGGTATACACGCCACTCGGCAATATCCACTTCTATTTCACGTTCTCCTTTTCGGATTCTTTGGTTAGACACTTGCTCGGTCTGAGACATTCGCAGGTGACGAAATTTTATTTTTAACCCTTATTTTTTCCCAACTAGTTGACCGCATTTATATCCATCCAATATCTCACGTGCAATCTCATATTTGGAAAATGTTAGGTTTTAGGTTTTTATCTATTTATTTAGGTCATTTACCAGAATACCGCAATATATTTGTTATGATATAATAATTATAATTGTTTAAGACAGTACTAGTTTTATTTAATCCTCTGCCTCTAAAAAGTTTCTATTTCAACATCAAAGAAGGTAAAAAGTGGCATATCTGAACAGTTCTTATTTATTTATTTATCTATTTCATTCTACAAACCTGACATCTGACTTAAGTTACGTTCCAACTAGAAGGCATAGTCAGGTATAAATTGACACGAATATGTATACAAAACATATAAACATAACATAAACACACCACATACAGTAAACAACCTCCAAATCCAAAGCCAAGGATGTCCAGAAGATGGTTACACATTTTGAAAACGGAAAAACGCAGACATACATCCATACCACAGACATCCATCGACATTTTTTTAAATTACATCGAATAAAGCGTCTTTGAGAATATAACACACGTATTCAACATTTTTTATAAATCCCTTAATTTTTGTCGCGGAAAAGGAAAATTAACCTAACCTTATGTCGAAGTATACAGCTTTCTAAAATTTTAAATATTACTGATACAATAAATGGGGTAAAAAATATGAAATTCTGATTTAGTGTATGTACAAGATCCAAAGGCCTCAAAATTTATTTTTGTATCAGTCATCCCCACTACTACCCCCACAGGAAATTTGAATGTGAAAGTAGTGATTCCTCAAGTAGCGATTTTTTGAGTTAGTGACTAAAATATTTGATGTCTTTTTTTTGTACCTGATATTGCGTCGTTTTCGCGTTATCCAATTCTAAACATGTATTTTAATATAACTCGTCGATGGTTTTGTAGTAATTCCTCTCGCAATTTTTATTTGTAAAAAGAAGTCTAAAAAATAGTTGGATTCAAGAACTCTTAAATGTTGATAGTGGGCATTCGAGGTGAATCTATCTCTCGATTCTTGTTTTATGTACTCTGTGATGGACGAAGCAACTGTTCATAGAAGCATGAGGCTTTTAGTGGGCCCTACTCGGAAGCAAACACCAATTAAACAGCACGACAAACAAAATTAGATTTATTAAATTTAAGTTATTTGCCAAATTGACCCAAAAATTATCCAAGTTTCACTCTGTAAAGAGGCCACAGAAAATCTCGGTAGGTATTTATAAACCCGCATATTCTTATATATACTGAAAGAAATCCATTTATATTTCAATGTTTTATCTTGCAAATGAGGCCGTTTAAAATACAAAAAAGGGTGCGTTTAAATATTTCGTTTTATAAGTTCTCTCGCAGCTCTTTTATTACTACATTTTAGGGTAATAAAATTTTGAAATTTCTCGCCTTCTAAATGCTTTCTTTTACTGCCCCTTTAAGTAGGCGGCATCAGGCAGGTTGGACATTCCCCGGCTCATTTAAGAAAGTGCTTTTGCGAGCATGCAGGTATGCATGCTTTAAAAATAGTTGTTTACTTTATTTAAACGTTCTTGGAAATGCATTAGCCAGCTAAGCTGGCGTTAAAAAAAACTTATCTACTTCGGCAAAATAGCAGAGAACTATTTGTTTAAATGTTCTTTTAGTCATTTTAAGGAAATCGTAAAAATATTTGTTCGCGAAACAAATTGGTTGTGTACAAAATTAAAGCTCTTAAAAACAATTGGCATAATTACTGTTGATGCGGAAGAGCATTATTCGATGTCGAAATGGGAAAAAATCAACTTTCCAGTTAGCTGTTTCTATTATGGTAAGCATATAAAATATTTGTGTCTTTCATTAGTTTTCACTGGTCGCCGTTAAAAAAATTGAATTGCTTTACTCATTGTGAAGTATGTACCTCCATTTTTTTTCGGACAAAAAATTATTAGCGAAAATAGAAACAAAATAAGTCGATTTTGTATGGCTCTTTTATCAATATCTTGAAAATGAAGCGGGTTTGGACAACGCGTATCTTTTTGATAAAGTATAAAATTCTGTAAATAATAATAATAAATTTCTCTAATAATAATGATGTACCTAAAGATGAGTTAGTAAATTTTTATAATACCAGTGTTAAAGAAGCCATAGATGGTTTATTTTCTTTTGAACTGATTTCTGATTTAGACGTAATTAAAATCTTTCAAAACCTAAAATCCAACACAGAATGCAACACTTTATATTTGTAAACTTTGTAAATTTGGGTAAATAATAAATGCTTTATTATTATTATTATTATTATTATTATTATTATTATTATTATTATTATTATTATTATTGTTATTAAAAGGTACAGTTGATAGTTAAATTTGTACTGGTCGAAATTATCAAAAAGACGCTTCCGAAGCTTTTGTTTTTGGTCATTGTTTGATAGTAACCTTACGATTTATCTCTAGCATTTAAAGGACAACTAACAATCTGAAAGAAATTATAGGTCATCTGTGGACCCCAAAAACAGTTTTAATGCAGATTACAGCAGATTTTTTAAACATTTTTTTTGTTTATGTTGCTGTTATATAAATAAAAAAAATGTTTTTTGTATTTTCATGGTTTTTGCGATAATATATTTTGGTGGAGTATTTTGGATAGAAATATAGTGTTTTAAGGTGATGTAGATGGCAGATATAGTTTATAATTCATTATTTGTGGCATATTCATGGTTTATTATGCTTGTTGGGTATTTTACCACTGTAAAAATATATAAAAATTTTGACGAAATAAACCTCTGCGCCAAGAGGATCAGATAGAGGCTGGTTTTTAATACTTCTGTTACAAAATGTCTCACACATAAAAATATGTATACTGAAACAAAAATGTTAAATGACAATGACAAAAATTAAGGTTATTAACGTTTCGGAAAATATTCCTTTATCCGTTTTCCGTTATGCCACTGATTACAATATATTCGTTAATACTAATACTTGCTTTGAAATTCCGTTTTAAGAAATAAAATAAGATAATACACATTAAGTAAAAAAATTTTTACTTTTTCCCCCTTAGAGTAGCTCCTATGAGTGGTACAATTTTTTCGACTAATAGATTTTTCGATGTATTTTTTTGCTTTTGCTTCGATTTCCTGAATTTTTTCCGCATGTGTTTTTAGTTACAACCATTTTTTCAATGTTGAAACTGGTCGCCATTTTGAATGAGCTGTGCTTATTTAAAAAAAAGTCAGCTTGTCAACAGAATTCGTAATTAGGGACCTCAAATGAGCAAAAAGCCGCCTGCTGCCCAAGAGTTTCCAAATTTGCTATTAGACTTTACATTATTTAATGTCCTTTCCTAACCTATATGCTCATTATACTTACGAAGGTCTGTTTAAAAATCCGCTTTATTGGATTTGTCTCTTACTGTGCCTGGATAAAATGTTTTATTTTCCTGCATTGCCAGTTTTAAATAAAATATTTCTCTTTAAAAAGAGTACAATTAGTTTTGCAACGGGAAATGTACTTGAAGGTACGTAACACTGACTTTTCAATTATTAATAATTCTACAGATGTTATACCTTAAATTATAATCTACTTAATTACATTTTCCTCCTTGTATACCACGTTACATTTCAATAAGCGTAAAAACTCTATCGAAAAACCGAGAATACTTCTTTTGTGCATCCTAGAATTAATTATAAAACATTAATCTTTCCTCAAAGCGTACAACAAAGAGCCACCTTAAATCCCCTCTAATAAAAACACACCCTGTAGAGTCTCTTAATGAGTTATTACCTTGCAAGAATATAATATCGTGCTGAACGGGAGGGTTGCGAATTTATTAAGGTGATTCCCAGTCAGCCCAGGCTTATATTGTTTGATAAATTGAAAGGCATCGACATATTTTACCAAAATAATAATCTTTTGAGATTGAGAATATTATAATTGAGCAGTGAGGTGTGGCGAAATTGGTGTAATTTGATTGGTAATTTCCCCAAGCGGTAATTGGGTTAACTCGGAGCTGTTGTAATGTTTCGAAATTAATTTTCGAAATGTCGTTGTGTGCTAATTGTCACGAATTGTTAGGAATTTGGATAAAGTGCTCAGTATTGTTGAGTAAATAATAAATATGATTGGTGTAAGTTTTACAGTTTTCGTAATTTAGTTAAATAACATTATAAATAATATATAAATATATATAGTAATCCTGTTAGTGAAGGGGTTCTAGAGGAAAATGTCTGTGTTAGGGCTGTGTTTGGACTAGTTAGGAGGTAAACATACCAAAAGTCTCCGGACATAAGAGGTGCAGGTAGTGCAGGGGGGGCACGAAGAAGATCTCGGTTTTTAGTTTATCGCTCATATCTCGAAAAAGATTAGCCTTAACCAAAAAGTGGCTATATGCGAACTTAATGCTGACTAAATTATCTACAAAAATGTTACTATTATTTTTTTTTCGTATCTGTTAAAATTTTCGATTTTCGCAGATTTTTGAAAATTTTTTTTTGCCTCTCGTTTTAAATCTTGTACATCTTCACATTTTTATGCTTAATCAAAAACTTTAGTAACGTTTTGCTCTAAAATAAAAATAAAACCTATTTTACGTACAAGTGAGAGTTTGCAGGCCTCTGGTGGTCACCATGTATCACCAATTTCAATAGGGATTATTTTACTATGCTGTTTTACATAATGTTCCAAATTGTAAATATATATTTTAAGTCTAACAGAAGTTATCGAATTTGCAAGAAACACCCAGACATATATAAACACACACACACATATTTTTTACTCGATATTTGAGTTCAGTCTGTTATGAAAGGGATTTCTGTACAAAAAAATTTTTTCTACGATGATTATTAAAAATGTTTGTCCAGTTATAATAAAGTTAGAATAAAGAGAAAAAATATAAAAGCCATTACTAAATGATAACAGATACAAAAAAAAAAAAACTAGTGGAAGCATTATACTCTTCGCCGATTTACTGAGCTTTTTATATAATTGTTACATATTCTTAAGGATACTCTTCGCATTTTTCTTGTAAATAATGTTAATTTTTGGACATTCTAAATTTTGTGATACCAACTTTGTTGTGAAAAAAAAATATATGAAAACAAAATCACGATGTGAGGGATCGAGACGAAACTCTTGCCGCTACACCACCATTTCTTATTACTAAAATTGTTAATGACTGGAATATATACCATTAGAAAATTTATTGTGATTATTAGGAAACACACATTAGTAAAATGTATTAAAAAAAAATAGTGATAGGAAATAACATTTCGCAAGGTTTCTATTTATTACAAACCATAAAAAAATGTAAAAAATATTTTTTTAAATTTTAAATTACTAATAACTTTTTTATTTTCCAATCTATTTTTTTAAAAAACAATAGGTTCTTCCTCTAGCTAACACTAAGTTACTCTTCAAATTTCAATACAATCGAATTTTTCTTTCTTGAGTTATCGTGCTTACAAGAAACGTGACGGACGGACAGACGGACATTTTGAAAGTTGTTCAGAATTCGTTCACTAACATAACGATATAAAAATTTTTTCTCTACGAGCGATATTTACTGATTTAGAAATGTGCCGATCAAATACAATATACTCTTCGTTTTTGCGAAGAGTAAAATAATAGAGACATTATTGTGGGAAATTTTGTCAGCTTCAATTTTATACATAACCACTTTTTGGCTAGGGCTAGGGTTTACGAGATATGTGCGAAAAACCAAAAACCGTGCCCTTCTTCATGCCCCCTGCATCCTCGCACCTCCTATGTTCGGGGACTTTTGCTACGTTTACCTCCTAACTAGTCCAAACACAGCCCTCAAGTCAAAAATTGGAATCTAGGCATTTCCCTCTAGACCCCATTCTTGAAGTTTCATTGACAGGGCTATAAGTAATATAATATAATACATTTATACATTTATTCGTGAAATATTCTCCCCACATACCACTCGTGCTGTTAAATTTTATCTTTAAATTTTTTCTCAAGCGAAGTTGCGAAAAGGTAATATAATTTGTGCAAATTGGCAGTTTATTATCAAAGATTAAATCCCTGGCACTAAAGTGCTCGGGAGTTAATCAGACAACAAACTGTCAATTTACCCTCTTTATATTATAAAATTCTAAGCACTGGTAATGTTATATACGGATAAATACTTAGTGAATGTATTGGAAAGAAATCTTTTGAGGTATGTTTTAGATGTAAAGTAGTTGAAAGTTTACACACTTCTGTTTTTGATTTTTCTGAAACTCAAAAAACGCTATTTTTCAAAAATATTTTGAATATGATACAAATCGGAGAATTCTGTCACGAAAATTTGTTTGAGAAGGTTTTGAGATCACTAAGTAAAAATATGATATCTAAATTTCAAAATACAAAATGATGGATCAATATAATTTAAAATGAAATATTATGTAAAATTCTTCGAAAAAAGTTTAAAAGTGGTGGTTATAGGTTTACACATCGTAGTTTGTCTTTGAGGTTGCTGTACACGACTGTGATATGTAAACACAATTCAATATGTCAGATTCAAGGTGGCCAATATAAAGCAAAAGATCATGAAAAATTCATAGAAAGTAGTTTAAAAGTGGATCAAATTAAATATAGGTTGTTGAGGACCCTAAATTTCATATCCAAAAAAAAATAGCTGATTCAATATAGCCGACTTGAACAATCATGCAAAATCCATAGATAAAAAATTAAAAGATGCTTTAAACATTGTACAAAAATATAATTTTCGGCATTTAGCACTTAACTTTCATATCTATAATATTATTTAATATGAGAATATAAAAAATTACGTATTTTTTACGTATACTGTTACTTTTAATTTTGACCACGCCACTATACTAATAAACACAATAAAAATGACATTTTTTATATTTTAAACTTAACAGTTACTAAAAAGTAAAATTAAAAAATGGAGAAATTCGCTCACCGCATGTCTTACTAAATAAAACATTCTGTTGTAGCATCAAATAATCTCAAGTCACCAAAAAGTTGCAGAAGCTTTTCATTCTCATCTAAAATCTTAACTATGAAATGTAACAAATGCCATATTGTGAAGTAGTGGTACCACTAGATAATGAAACGTGTTTACTTACTCACTCTCTCCATCAATCATCAAAATACTCATCAGCATCTTACCTGAAAATAAAGAAAACAAAATTAGCTGCATTAGGTACATTAGAAACTATAATTCTTGTATATTTTTATGTCCCGTACAATATGTCATCAGCACAGCAGCTTTTTAACGTAATCATAATATATTTTTCATATATTTCTCATATTAATACACTACTTAAAACTACATTAGTACTAATTTGATATACTTGTTTTAATAATAAGTAATTTGTTCATCAATCCCTCATAAGATTACCAGTTGCATTATTATCTATTATTTTAAACAAACAAGTGGCTTTTACTCCGAATAAAATATGCTATTTTTTTCTTCAAACGTCGATTTTCACCACCAAAAACGCATTGTGTTAATATCGCATGGCCCGCGTATTAAATAAAATACGCGTTGTTTTGGACATTACTTTTTCTGTCGCTCACAGCGTCAGAAGAAGGACTTTTACCTCCGGTATTAATGGCAACACACAGCCGTCTAAAAAGTCAAACTATAATGTCATGAAATGAGTTAAAAAAATGTCATGTTTTTCTGACGTTTGAAGAAAATAGTATATTATTCAACGAGCGGTAATGTAGGTAATAACTCACGCAGATGAAGTTTAAAGCACGAACCGCAGACGAGTGCTGTAATTCATCAAGTGAGTTATTACCATTATCGCAAGTTGAATACAATCCTTTGTCAACGATTATAACAATAAATATTAAATTGAGAAAATTTTGTTTAAATTAATCAGTTTGTTTATTAATAAAACTAACTGCGAAATTTAATTTTTGTACACACTTTTATATTTGTTCTGCGATTTTTCGGGTAATAAATTATGTATTGTATCATTAGCTACCTGCCTTAATTCTGGCGGTGTACATAATAGTTCATCTTCACTAACCGAATTCATCATTTTTGGCAGAATTATTACTTAACTTGATTTGAAAACGTCGAAACTATTCAAACATGTTAAATCACCTTCCTGCTCTCAATAATAGTGGACCGTTCTATTTCACCGTATCGGAAAAAAATTTCTGTCGGACAGAGCCACCTTCGCATTGCGCGTTACATCGATTGGATACGCTAGGCACTCACAAGTGAATTATTATAACTGACGCTATTTGTTTATGGTTACCATTAATTGTTCAAAAGCAGTTCATAACTAGTCATGCTGGGTCACTTGACCCCTTAAAAATTACGATGGACTTGTAGTCTATAATTAGCACAAGCTTGTTGTGAAAGAATAATTTCAAACGATGACTATAGTATTCAACACGTGTATTATAGCTATTACATGCATGTTGAATAATATACTAACTATTTTTATCGGTAAGTAATTTACTTGTCTATCAGAAATTTGTAAACAGAACCTAGTACTGTCACAATTAAGTCAGTAAACATGTCAAATTACCCGATTCTGCAAAACGTTTATTTTCGTAGCTCCTTCGGTATAGAGGTGAAGGTAATTCAACGCCACTGGACGAGCGAAGGATACATTGGTAGTAAATGCGTGTCCCTATTTTGGTCTCGGCTCGTTTTCAATTTAATATCCGGCCATTCTTGACATTTGAATTAAATTTTGCTGCTCCGTTGGTATAGGCCGCGGCGTGGTCTGTTCTTTGCTGTATTATCCCGGCCAGATTGCGAACCACCTGTCAAATGCAAGTGCAAAGTAAATGAACATTATTATCTCAATAAATAATACATTATTAAAAATAAATTAGATTTGTCCTTCTTATTTACAACATCCTGACAAGCCTTTGGGATTCGTGTATTATTTTTGTTGGCCCTTTGCTGTACACCATTACGCCACTTGTTGCGGTTGCCTGTTAGGCGTCTGGCCTCACCAAAGCTCGTCAACATCGCCTCCTTGGTGGCATCAGTCCAACATTTTGAAGGGCGTCCTCTTCGTTACTCTCCAGTTGACGTGACTAAATAATGAGAAGATTTGGATGAATACGATACTCGAGAGTGGCTTTGCGAGAGGTATTCCTTGGAGAATGAGCTGTTGGTGCGATAGACTGTCCATATGTTTTATGGTCCATGGATCATTGGCTCCCATTTGTTGCGTGGTATGCCTGTCACCATCATGTCATACAGTGGCCTATTCTCACCTTCAAGGTGGACGAGAATCTGGAAAGTGCACTCATATATGTTTAAATATAAAAGAAATAGGTAAAAAAAATGTATGTGTAAAAAAGTGCTGCTTTGGAGAAGAATAATAGACAAAAAATTTATTTATTTATTTATTTCAATAATTTATCCAACGGGTAAAACTCAGTTACAGGATAAATAACAACACAATTGCAAGATTAAAAACAAAATAACAAATGAATATAACAAAACACCAAAGTAAAAAATAGGTTATCAGAACAACAATATAAAACATTCAGTACAATTAAATGTGTAAATGACAATTCATACAACATAAAAATAAAAAATGTGAGACTGTAAATGCACTAAGAATGGATCTCCGATTATACTGCAGGGAAATTAGACAAAAAAAATTAGGAAACCTGGACAAAATTAGCAAAAAAAACCGCTGCCCAAGGAATCACTACTTCCACATCCAATTCTCTATCCAAGTCAACTCACAACGAAAAAACTTTGTATGTGGAAATAATTGTTTATGGAACTTTAATAATATAGTATTTGAAATCCTCTACCCCAAAAACCCATAAAACGATACCCCACATCGGTAGTGGGGTGGGGGTTGTGGTAGTGGGGGTGGATGAAGTAAAAAAATGTTTTGGGGTTTCTGGTTCTTGTACATACACTAAATCATAATTTTTTTTCACCCCCTTTAATAAGGGGGTGGGGGTTAGTAATGGGGGGTGGCTAATGCCAAAATTTTTTTTGAGACCTTAGCTTTTCTTGTATGTACTAAATACCAATTTTATGGACTCTTACCTGCTTGATTTACCCATTTACCCCAAAGGGCATAGGAGGATAAGCATGTGTTAGGTGCCCCCGCACCAATCGGGTCGAAATTTTTAGCACAAGTTGATAGTAGTGTTAGATGAAATTTCCCATAATATTATTTTTGGAAAACCATTTTTACGGGAGTTATGGGGGTAAAAAGAAAAATGAAAAAAAATTTTTTTCTCGAGAACGGATAAACTGATTTTCATGAAAAAAATATATGTTATGGCTTTTGATGGTGCAAATGTGGGAAAAAATTATTGAACCCATTTGTCGAAAAAAAGTGGTGAAAAAATTTTTTCAAAATAAAAAAAATTTTTTTTTTTGGGGATGTTCCAGAGGCACACCCACCATTTTCTTCCAAATAAATGCTTATATGCCCCTTTAAAACATATCCAATTTTCAAAGCGGTCGGAAGGGTACAACATACTCAAAATTGATAATCATTGGCAGACTGCGGGCGGCGCGTAGTCTATGTAATGAAGCACGACTTTTTTGTAAATATTTCGTGCAAAGGCGAGATTACCTTCTCCCCCTCATTTTCGAGGGTGCTGAACACGATGCAAGTGGTAGGAGAAGCTTTTGACCGCCGCAACCCCCTGCAACTTTTTTGAAAAATTTTTTCAAAATAAAATTCTCATCAATATAGAGTAACCTGATTCGTGAGAGGCAGGAGGACTCACGCAAAAAGGTCAACCCGAATTGTGAGAGGCAAGGGGACTCATAATAACCAAGCACCTCGACTAATGAGGGGCAAGGGAACTTACAATAAACAAACGACTATTTAGAGGCAAGGAGACTCACGATAAATAAACACCCCGACTCATGAGAGGCAAGAGGACTCACAATAAACAGGCACCTTCACTAGTGAAAGGCACTGTAACCTCCTCGTAGTGGACTTTGAAAACTAGTTCTTTCGTAGGCTGACTGCGGACGTCATCCTTGCAAAATCTTCAGATTTTCAAACTAGATTTTGTTTGACCCCACAGTTGACGTCAGAGAATTTCTGCACCACACTTCTTGAAGTTTGATACTGATTTAAATGGTAGGGTTGTAATGGCCGCCAGTGACCGTTGTAGTAAGATGTAGTAATGAACCGCTAGTCTATGTAATAAAGGCAGAAATAGTGTAAATATTTCTTGCAAAGACGAAATTACCTTCCTCCGTCCGTTTTCGAGGGTGTTGAACACGATGCAAGTGGTGGGAGAAGTTTTTGACCGCCGAAAACCTCCTTATGGATCTCTTTGTTTTCTATACGGGTCTGGAGAGTCATTTATCAACGGGTTATACTTGAAATAACATGGAAGATGATTATAGAGTAAGTTGAGTCCAGACAGCAGGTCTAGGAGGAGTGGAAAATCATTTTTTATCAAATAATTCGGGTTCGCGTTTCCCCCGTTTTTGGGTTGATCATGGGAAAAATATTCATTTTTAGCTCCAACCCCTCTTCATCTCTCAAACGGTGAGTGAGGGTGATTTCTGCCCGTTTGAGGGGGTTGGAGCTAAAAATAAATATTTTTCAGATGATTCGGTTCAAATACGTATACCCCCAAAAAAGGGGTATACGTATTTGAACCGAATCATCTGAAAAAAAAAACTACACCTCTCGAGAGGGTTTAATCAACCCCCTAGGCCTGCTGTCTGGACTCTACTTGCTCTATAACCCCCTTCCATATTATTTCAAGTATAACCCGTTGATAAATCACTCCCAAAATCCGTTTATATGAAAACATAAAGGGATCCATAAGAGGGATGGCCGTTTCAGGGGGTTGCGGCGGTCAAAAACTTCTCCCACCACCTGCATCGTGTTCAGCACCCTCGAAAACGAAGGGGGGGAGGTAATCTCGTCTTTGCACGAAATATTTACAAAAAATTCGTCTTATAATGCTTCATTACATAGACTACACGCCGCCCGCAGTCTGCCAATGATTATCAATTTTGAGTATGTTGTACCCTTCCGATCACTTTGAAAATTGGATATGTTTTAAAGGGGCATATAAGCATTTATTTGAAAATGGTGGGTGTGCCTCTGGAACATCCCCTAAAAAAAATTTTTTTTTTACTTTGAAAACATTTTTTTACCACTTTTTTTTGACGAATGGGTCCAATAATTTTTTCCCACATTTGCACCATCAAAAGCCATAACATATATTTTTTTCATGAAAATCGGTTTACCCGTTCTCGAGAAAAAAATTTGTTTTCATTTTTCTTTTTACTCCCATAACTCCCGTAAAAATGATTTTCCAAAAATAATATTTTGGGAAATTTCATCTAACACTACTATCAACTTGTGCTAAAAATTTCGACCCGATTGGTGCGGGGGCACCTAACACATGCTTATCCTGCTATGCCCTTTACCCCAATTTACCCTCCAACCCTTCGACGGAACAAGATGAAAATAAAATCTAGTTCTAGATCTCGTTAAAGTACATATGTGTACCAAATTTCAAGTCAATATCTCAAACGGTTCCAGAGTAAACGTGCGCACAAAAAAAGTTACAGACAGACCGACAGACAGACAGACGGTTTATCAGTGCGCGTTTTTGTACTTTCCTACAGCTAAATTTACTAGAAGTTTAGAATTTGAAGTTGTAATATTGAAATGTTTAATAGAAGCCCATTCTAAACTTCTAGTTAATTTAGCTGTAGGATAAAGTGCTTAACCGCGCACTGATAAACCAGTCCTTAACAGGATAGGAGGGTAATAATTCACTAAGAATTGTATTTTAATAAAAAGACTTCAAACGTAGAAAAATATGTTACATTATGCATATTTTCGAGCTACTAAATTTGACTTTATTCATGTTTTTCGATATCTCCAATAATCTTTAAGTCCATAGTGTTCAAGTTACCATTTTTAAATTTTCGGATTTATAAATATTTTTCACTATCTATCTAAACGGACACAGAAAACTCTTAAACACTACGTTCATTGTATTATCGTTAGGTTCCTTAATTTTTCTCTCATTACATTTTTCAATATCTATAGCAGTGTTGGAGTTATACTCTGAGACACGAGGCAGACAGCGCTACGCTTCGATCAAGATTTGAATCTAGAGACGTTTGTCAAGAATCTCTTGAAAGAAACGTCTCTTCAGAAATGTATTTCGTAGGTTCTATAACTTTTTGATCATATTAACCGGAGAATCTGGGAATGTCAGATGATAAGAGGCGAAGATAATGCATTATAAAAGAACTGATGAGAAAGAGCTTCATTAAATCCCTGTAGGTCTGTTGTGGCGCTTCTTCTTCTTCTTCTTCTTTAAAACCTTGTGTATCAAACTCTACAGCCTTGATATGGGCCCCTTAGTGCTCTTTATCTTTCCTCACCAAGTAAGTAAAATCTCAGCCTGCCAGTTAGACCACAGTGGCGTAGCATATGAATTGAAGTTCTCTCTCCATTTTGACAGAATCTGCATGTTGCTTCCCCCGGCCAGATCCATTAGATTCATATTCTATTAAACCGACAGTCTCTGATTAGAAGACCCACCATTCTATAGATTAGAACACCCACCATTCCATAGATTCATTTTGTACTAATTATTTGTGGATGCTCATATGCATGGCTTAACCAACCGCTAAAGGGTTCGGGACCTATTAGGGCCTTAGACGTGCATTTCCTGGCCAGTTAACAGCCTTTTCATTTCTCTTGTGACCTAGTACCCACTCCACGGTCACATTATTATGACTTGCTAGGTTCTTAAGTTCATTCATATTGGTCTTGAATCGAGTTGCATGGATCTATTGCATTTAATGCTGCTTGGTAATGGTAATCAACAGATTATCAGTTATTTTCTTGGCTGTACTTCCCTGGTCAGTTAACAGCCTCTTCATTTTGCTTGTGTCCTAGTACCCACGCCACGGTTACTTTACCTGACTTGCTAAGTTCATCCATATTAGTCTCGAATCGGTTGCATGGATCTATTGCATTTAATGCTGCTTGGTAATGATAATCAACTTGTCAGTTCTTTTCTTTGCTCTGTTGTGACCACTGCATTGCGACCACTTCAGCCTATCCTAGACTTACGGGAATATTTGTTTTTGACCTCATCCCGTAAATCCCAGCTCCGACTCCCTGTGTTGTCTTGAAGCTGTCCATTTAACAGACTATTTGTGCCGATATTGGTGGACCGTTTTTCCAGTCCTCCCTCTCTGGTATTTTTATTTGAAAATTTTTATAAAAGTTATACTTTCGGACTGTAGTGTCCGTGGGCCTTCCCAAAATGAATCTGCCGTCAACTTTGCATATAACTTTTGATGCGCTGTTCCATGCTGTTTCCTTATTGGTGTTAAGCTTTGCGGTAGCCTGTGCACCACCGAATGAGCTTGTCTTGTATAAATATGTGTACTAGTGGCATGTTTAAAAGGTCTTCTATTGCAGCGGTGGGGGACGGTTTTTATGGTCCCTATGGCACACATGCAAGTAAGCCAGGTAAGCTTTGTACGGCACTTACCAGCCTCATTACTCCCAACTATAGTATTTTAGTTCATCCTACCACTGATCTGTAGGTTATGATGGGTTTTACAATCCCGGAGTATAACCATAAGGTAATTTTAGGATTTAAACCGTAATTTTTTCCACATATCTGCCTGCACTTTCCCAAGGCAATTTTTGCTTTCTGTGTGACTTCTTGGATGTGAGCATTTCATGTAAATTTTTGGTGAAAAATTACTCCTTTGTATTTTACATCACTATCAAATAGAATTTACACTCCATTGGGCACTAGGGTTATGTAAATGACGATTGTGGTTTAGTCTTGACGAAACCGCATGAACAGTCCTTACTCACTGCGCCACTTATCGACAATATTCAGGGCTCTTTGTGAACGCTCTGATATCGTGTTCACAAATCACCCCTTGACCACTATTACTAGACTGTCCTAGGTAGTAAAAGCTTTCTGCAAAAATTTCAGGAAAATTTCATCAAAAAGGGTTGCTCACATCTGGAGACAGCCTGTACTAACCTTTGCCTCAATGGTAGCCTAAGCTAGATTGAATACTATTATCCCTTTTTCTAGGTTGGAATTGTTCCACTGGTAGAGCATTGTTGAAACTGTTTGACAAAGCATTCTTTAATGATTGTTTTGTTGCGTTATTACATGATCCGCCTAAAATATTTCCACTGACATTTTTTGCCGTCTAATGCTTCGAGGATATAGGGGAGAATAGAGGTCGCCAAACAGCTGTTTGTTTGTTCGGGCTACAACTGTAAACAAGCAAATTATTAATCTCCGATCCCTTGGCTGGTGCAAAATAATAATCTCATCCTCGTAGGGGATCCTTTCTAATATAGCGTTTAGTGTCATTTGCGTATTGTTTACTTTCTTTTTTTATTGTGTTTTGTGGATGTTTATTACAGTGTTTACTACGCCTCTCGCGTCCCTCGACTATATGTGTTGAGAACAAACCATAGGCATTGTTGTAAAATAGAAAGGGCACCTCTATCCTTATATGCTCGAAGGTCTAATGACTTTGTCAGTAGCCTATTCAAATCATCCAACGCAAGGTCTGTCTTATGGGTCTGTATGACTTGGGCGTTTGGTTCGATATCCTGCTTATTTTTTAAGGTGACTTTCACCTTCCGCCATATGTCTGAAGAAGATATATATATTACTTACAATCGTTAATTTATTTCATTTTCTCCGAATATAAATATGTGGTAGAAGCATTAACATAAATCATTATTTGCTAAAATTACACCTTTCAATGCAGAGTTAAAGAACTTCTGCAAATTTGTGTATAACTGACAAACTTTAACGAGGTATTGGGCAAATAAACTTTAAATCTAGTTTATATTTCGTAACTCTGTGATAAAGAGTCAGGAATGCTCCCTACCGCCCCCGCTGCTGAGTTCGTCTGATTCAATTTGATGGAGTCCAAATAGTCGGCCCAGATTAAATTGCTTTTGTGTACATTGGACTACAAATCGTAATCATATAATGTTAAATGAAATTGTAACTTAACGTGATCCAGATCTTCCACTAATTCAGTTTGCAGGATTTCAGGAGACAGATTTGTGGTAGAACTGTGTTAATGTGCCGCAGTTGGATAGACATTAACCGAATTTATTCCCATCTCGTGATTATGCCTGTTTTTATTTGCTTTTAGTATAATGTATTAAATAAACAGGCTAATTTGGGAGTAAACCTAAATAAATGTTTAATGAGAGGATGGTAAATAATCGACTCGGGTGTGTATAATCGTCTGTTTAATTTGTACATCCGCGATGAATTCTGGCCCGGGTTTACTTTCGCAGGGGTATAATAGGCACATAATACGTTAAAAATGTGTGTACATGGAAACTGTTACCTAAGACGGATTATTTAGGGATAGCATAGTAAAAACAAGCTAAAAGTTGAAAGAATTATAACATCAGTGAAATTTTGTGCACTTGTTAATTTTGTTCTAAGGATAATGCGTTTTTTGTTAATATCTGAAAAAAATAAGCGTTTTTGCCAAATATTGCAAGATATATTTTTATAAAATTTATAAAATTATCCGTAATTTGAGATCAATCACGTCCATTTTTAACAAAATTTGACGGAGATACCGTCATCCGGGGATATATGGAATGATTTTAAGCATTTTCTTTGAATAACTTTTGTTATAAATTTTTTAAAAATAATTTTTTTAAGCTATTTGGTAACTTATGGTTTTAAGATACTTTTCCAACATGAAAAATCTTGTTAAAAAAACAAGAAAGCCTCAATTTTTTTTATTTTTTGTCGTTCCTTATAACCCCCAAGTAGGGATATATGGAATGATGAGATTTTTGTTCATAAAATATGAGAAAACACTTGTTTAGATCATATAGGCCTCTTCAGGAACATATGTGGAACAAACTAAAGCAAAAACAATAATAATTTCTATTATAAAATAAATAAAATACAAGTATGAGAGGCATTGATAATATCTTGCGACAGGAAATTGAATATTTCACTGCCGCAAATATCCGTGGCAAAGTATGTTATTACCAATTGTTAACTTATCGACCAATATCGATTGAGGAAGGACATCTTCAGCTGGTGGTATTCTTTGTATAAATATCAGACGACTAACAGATGCAGCTTTGAACGGGCTATTTTTAAAAATATTGTATTTTTTGATTAGGTATTCAGTAAATGCCTTATTTGAGTTTATGTTAATAATTTTTGTTATTTAAGTTGACATTTTTGTTATTTACAGAATATTTATTTATTTAAATTTATTTAATTTATATTTCTTCCTTTTGATAAAAAACCTTTTGATTGTTCATTATATTAATTATACCTACGTGTATAAAAATGCTTTTTGTTAAATTTATATAATTTTGTACATGAAAAAAAAAACAATTGCTATTTTCGCCACCATAATCATTAATTCTAAAAATTACCGGTAAATACCGGCTAACCGGTTATTTACATTTTTATTTACCGATTTACCGGTTATTAAAACTTGCGGTAAATTGCAAACCCTACTCAGAAAGTAAGCGATTGAAATATGGAAGTCTTTTTTTATTTTTAGCCGTTTGAATTAATATTTTGCGCTAAAATTTGACACGAAAGATTAATTCAGTAAAATGAATAATTTTATCTGCTTCCATTAGATTTATGCATTATTACGTTATATTTCTTAAATTATCCAAGAAGGGCAATTTTTAATAGCTTTAATATTTTTACAAGTTTAACAAATTGCCAGAAAATTAATATATAGATATAGTTTAATTCAAATTCGATTGCAATTTAGTATTATTATTTTTGTAAAGTGATTACTACGATTAGACATAAATTAAATAGAAAAAAAAAATTGCAACATACATAGTTTAAATTTTATATGAAGCAATAAATAGATTTATTGACTTTTCTATACTTATTTTGACTCCACTAAAGCAAGACATTTTACAAAGAGTAACCTTTCCCAAAAACTGCAAAAAATAAAAACAATCAAGTTTTTCCTTTCCGGACACTAACCCGAGGACGTCCTGTATATAAACGGCGACAACGTGAGCCTCAATAAAAATACAAATGCGTTTATTCATTCTACCCGGAATATATAGTAGGCAATCCTTTAATCGCCGCCCCTGTATTTCATTCAATTTAGACAAAATCCGCCAGTATATCCTGAGGTCAGAAAGTTTCCTCAATCACAGCCCGACATCAAAAACCTGAAGAAAAAGTGTCTGGGTGAAACGGAGGAGAAGACACCGTTACAGACTTTGATTGATCATCCCCTAATGATGAAGTGTATCCTGCCACATAAAACATCTCCCAGGTGACCCTAAAAGGACTAGAATATCACCGGCCGTCCTTTGGTAGGGCCCGGGATTCATTTTAATTATGAGCCTCAGTCAACGTGTACCCGCGATTTTATGGATATCTGACTTTTATTTGACGAACGGCGAATGACGAAAATGAAGCCGGCTTCTCGTAGTCTGTTGAAAATTACACTGTTTACTTTGGCAGGCCTTATACAAGATATTGGAGATGTTATTTCTTTGTGTTGCGATATTAAAAATAAATTTGAATCTATTCAATTCATACACAGTACAATACGTTTATTGAAAAAATAAGTACAGACTTTCACAAAAGAAAATATATTGCTCTGCAACACTTCCCGACTCAGAAATATATAAAATATATAAACACATACATATAGACACATTTAAGTACCCACACGTAATAATATGTAACTATCAAGTGAATACAAATAAATACATAATTCTAATTCAAAACATTTCTATATTAAGATTTTCTAACCTTGATAAGATTATGATTTCCTTTAGTTCATGGTTTGCTGTCATATTACGTTATTGGATTGACAGGTTATTGATAATATATGCTGTTATGGAGGAGATGGACGATCGAAAAGACGAATTTTTGTGAAAGGAACTACAACTTTATTTTCAACATGCATCAGATTTATGTTATGAATTTCAGTTCGTTTTGTATTTTATTAAATGAATTATTAAGTTTTTCTACTTTGAAAATATTTTACAATCAATTCTAAAATGTATGAATCTCCTTTCACACATTTAATATATTGACGACGCTTGAACGTGAAGTAAACTGATGGTATTGGGTCACAATTGCAAAATATCGTACACAGGACTTTTAAATTTTTTTTATATGATATTTGTTTTCTTGTGAAAGACGGGGACAGTATACAATATCTGCGTAATTTAAGTGAGATAGAACTATAGTTTCAGAAAGATATAGTGTTATTTGTATCCAGGTATTACACAGCTGACTCCCACAAAACTTTAGATAGTCACCGATTTTGGCACTAGTTGCAAATTCGCTCAGTGCCTATAACGGTCGAATATTGCACAACGTTTTACGTCATCTTAAAGCCCTTTTCATCCTAAAGAGACACAACTAATAAATTTTAATAATTCTTATGACGATATGGCGAAAATCTAGTTGCATTTTTGGAAAGCAACTGTGTTTTCATAACAACGGGCAACAAGCCTTATCGGTAAAAATCAAAATATATCGGTAACAGTTTTCACCGGTCTAGCCTTTTATGAACATTTTTACCAATAAAGGTGATTATTGTTAAACAGTATTTACAGTTCAGAATAACATAATAGTATTTAGTATAACAAGTGGCTAAAATGGTGTTTTTTTTATAAGTGGGGCGTTTATAGTACGAGCCGCAGGCGAGTGCTATAAACCACACGAGTAAAAAAAACACATTTTAGTCTCGAGTTATATACAACATTTTTTGTATCGCTATTCGAAATTAAAAAACAATATAATTTTGTAAAAATAGACTAAATTCTATTGCTGTTTCCATAGAAACCAACAAGTTTTATTTCACACTGTCAAATAAAATTTCTTTTTCTTCAAGCGTATTAAAATGTTTAAATTATGTCACCAAAAACAGAAGTAGAAGTAGGACATTGTTTTACTAGTAACAAAATGTTAGTACCGAACGCCACCGTAGTGGACATTGTTTTACTAGTAACATAATGTTAGTTCCGAAAGCGCCACCGCAGTGGGTATTGTTTTACTAGTAACATAATGTTAATACCGAAAGCCACCGGTGGCGCGCTATCCACTAGCCACTTGTCATATTGTGTCAACATGTAAGACTGTAGTTTGAATATTTGTACATTTATGATAAATAAATGAATTTTTGCATTTTAATACGCTTGAAGAAAAAATAGTATATATTACACGGAGTAGAACGCCTTTTTTTGTGTTTCGCCCAGTTTGCAAATCCTGGGCTCAACACAAAAAAAGAGTGCGTTCTACTCCTAGTAATATAATATACTATTATTTCACTCTTTTTTCTTTATTTTACACTTGTCAATAATGACATTGTTTTGATTCATCGAAACTGTCAAATAAATAGAATATGGCGTTACAAAAAATATATAATGTTTGTGTCTACTTTCCCAGATACTTTGGCCGACTGAATGCTGTAAAAACAGAATTCCATTCCATTCCAGAATTCCATTCCCGGCTAAGAAAATATTGAATTTACTGAAGATTCTTACTTCTTCAATTATTTTTTCAGTGATAATCATCATAATATCCGTCTGTGTCGTGTCCACCATTTTATTAAAATGGCAGCTCAAACTCGAATATCTAGAGATGACGCCTCTGAAATTAAATTCATTATTTGACTATTTAAATTTACTTTTCTGTAATTAGGAAAGTTACGTTCTATGACGAAACCGGGTCAATTCAGTTTGACTGTTAGTAGGTCTTTAAGTTCAGATTAGTTCGAAGCGTATTTCCGTGATCCTTTATACAAATTCTCGGTTTTTATCCATCGCGCTCTAGCTCTAAATCGCTTAATAATTTATTATCTACAAGCGGTCGCTAAGCCAACGCAAATTTAATATCGCTCTACTCGGAAAATTTTATAAGCACCCTCAGATTGCAAACTAACCTGTACCTCCACATATTTGTCAGGTAAATATTAGTTAGCAGTTATAGTTTTTGCCTTTTTGGTGAGGTATAGATACCTAATATCAAACTATCTAACGGTGAGTTTACTCCCTTACGGGAACATGAATTCCACAAAGTGCAAAGTGCATAAACTATGCATACCGGTTCGCAATATGAACAAACTTTATGATATATTGGTAATTTGTCGGGTAGGATGCAGAGGCGATATCTGGGATTTATTTATGTACATGTCTAAATGCAGGTAATTTATTACATCATGATAACGAAGATCCAAGGAAAAACAGTATTTTTAATTATGTCCATTTTTGTCACATTGAAAAACTTTCCTTGATAATTTTTATTACTATAAATGTTATGCAAATATCTTATACAAGGTTACTGGTTTTTAAGTATTATTTTTCCTCGATTATTTCGAAAAACTAATAAAGCTGGATCCCATAACGTAAAAAGGGTCTACTCGTACTTATCTAGAAAACCACATAAGTTTGCTTCTTACATGTAAGAAAATCCAACTGCCACACCTGTACAGTGGTTTGAACTTTAAGGTCGACAACTGAAAGTTTTAATAAATTTTTGTACAGACAAGAATTACATGTAAAGATTGCAAATGTTCATACAGGCGCAATTTAAACATTCAACGACTTGTAAACGTACATACAGAATAATTATCTCTGCAACTAAAATTAATTAGAAGTGCCCACCAAGCAGGCAAGTCAAATATTACATGGGTAGGCACAAATGACTCAAAGCTACAATAAGCTAAACACGCTCTCTCTGGTAAGATATAAGGCCAAATGTAGTTATGATAGCAATCCACCACAAAAGAATATCACGTTAATAATTCGGGAAATTGAAATTCTCACATTACAATTCAGCAACGCTTATTCAATCTCTTGGAGAGTACTCTCTGCCTTAATTAAACAACCAAAATTATTTTTTTTTGCTTCTTAAATTAAAAATAGGTATTAACCCTTTCAGGACAGCAACGGTTTTAACATGCCGCGCTGCACAGACGGCAGCGGACTGCGCTTGCGGACTTTATTCACCAAACATAAATGTAAATATATAAAAAATATATAAATATATAAAAAAAACGGTGGGAGGAGTAAGAAAAGGGTTGAACTAATAATGTGTAATAGGCGAATACGTATGTTTCCAGTAATTAAGTGCACCTCTTGTCGTGCGTAGATATTCGGTTCCCGGCTGATCATCCCGAAAAAATTTTGCGGATTCGTCCGTTTCCCGCCGCGAAAGGGTTAAATATGTAAATTTTATATCAATGAACACTTTAATTCTAATAATTATTGAATCATTCAATGGAGTATATACTGTCTGGAATATGGTTCCATTATCGCCACTAGATGTCGCTACCATATTCCATTTCTATTTCTGATAACTGACCCATGGATACGTAACGTCCATGGGTAGGACATGGTCAATGTAATAGTGATCTCTCTGACTCGTCATGTGATTGGTGGAAGTAAGAACTTCTTGCAATAAAGACCGCTCAGCGACTTTGGGACAATCTATGTATTGCAATATCCATGGTTCCAACGGGCAGTTTTATTTCTTGGTTGTCATTGCATTTAATATTTGTGGAGCATTTTTTCAAATGGGAATAACTCCATTTCTTGAGCTATTAACTTACAGTTCAAAGAAAGAAAAAAGCTCCGAGATAGTTATGACCTAAGGATATTTTTGACATAGATACTCTTATTGTTGAATCAATGGAATAGTATATTGTGTATCTAGGTGTGAAAGCGATACATTCCCGGACGACGATGCAATTGTTGGCCGAGGCGCTAGCCGAGGCCAACAAGCATCGAAGTCTGGGAATGTGCTTTCACACCGAAGTACACATACTATTTTTTCTGAAATCACAATAAATACTATTTTAAACATATAAAAATCCAAAAAAATATAAACATTTAAAAGAAAAATTCTGAAATCACAATCAATACTATTTTAAACGTATAAAAATCAAAAATATTAACATATTAAAATATATATAAAAAACAGTACGGGAATGTTTCTTCCCGGCCTAGGCCGGGAAGTAACATTCCCGTACGGCTTTGTTGATCTTTGCTTGGCAACGGATCTTTTCCGGTCTGTTTTCTGATAGTTTCCTAGCAACGGACTAAAATACTGGAATTGTGCATTTTTCGCTCTAAAATCGCGCCGAAAATGTAGACATTCCCGATAGATTTCAGAAAAATTTTTATTAAGATGAGAACCGGAAATTATTATAATAATAAATAATAATAATATTAACAATGATAAATTGGACTAGACTATAGTATTGGGCATTGTCAGTAGGTTCAATGAGTAAATATAAAAAGTCAAGCATGTGAAATCTAAAAAGTTATAAAAACATGATTGAAAAATAAAAACTGCTTGTATATAGTAGATTTTGTCGCCATTGGATATCAGTATGTTTCGTTTGACAGTTTTTAAATGAGTAGAATTCCTGTGCGTAACTCTCGTTGTTGATCACTTATTTGACTATCAATAAATATTTATTAAAAAATGTTTATTGAAATTTGTATAGTCTATCTTACCACATTATTTCACCAATACTTCAAAGGCCTACCTGGAACAAATAAATACAGATAAATAAATGGCCGTTATTTCTAGCATAAATGTTTTGAAATTTATTTTCTTTACTAGCGTTTGGAAAAGTTCTATATTTAAATACTAATTTGAGTTGGGAAAAGTTCAGCTTTTCCTAACTAGTGCGGAAATTCAAAAAGTTGTAAAATAATGTTATTAAAACAAAATAGCTATTTATTATTCATAAATTGAATTTAGAATATTTAAACCGGCTCCTCCGCCACAAATTAGAGTAGTTATTAGTTTTGCCAGAAAATATCAAAATTGTTCCTCACGCATCTAATATATATTAAATAAATATATACAACGATTGTCGTTTGGAAAATTAAATGCAAATCGATTTATTAAACGGCTTCGATGAAAATGGTACCGGAGAATATGCACTTTACTAAAACTGGACACAGAAATCGTGCAGCAACATTATTCTATGATTCACGCGAATAAATTTACTGCAACCCATAGTGGCGGTTGCCCAACCCCGTTACCATACCCACCACTTTAACCAACAAATTCTAGACAATGAGAGCTTCGATATTGCAAATCCCAAAGGAATCTGTTGAATGATTCACTTAGAAGTGCAGGATGATGTAGGTAACCCTTGAAATGCCTGGAATATGTGTATTTTAATATGTATTTGTGAATTTCTAGGCAAATTGTTGAATAGCTGCCACTGGTATTCACTACGCCTGTCTGTCTTCATTAGTTGTCAGTAAGCAACAAACACTGTTGGCAAATAAACACTGATTTATTTCCTTTCTACCTGTTTTACAATGGAAACGGAAAGTTGCACGATTTATTTAGACAAAGGAGGTAATACTCTAAGTTCAGAAATGTTTAATATAATTAAAATAAATATCAGCATCACATGAGTACATTTTCCTAGCGACGCATAATTATAACATAAACTATAAGCTAAATGTTCAAGAACAAATTAATCTGTGTATGTAATAGGGACAACCTGCAGTCCTCGATACAATATTTAAATGAACCATTATATCATTTAAATAAGGTTAAACAAAAGGTTAAACAAAAATCCAACATCTAACTACAGGAGACACCACTTCTTTTATAATAACAATAGGTAGTAATGTGGCTGATATTAGGGACTCGTACTATCATTTTATTTCTGCCGCCTTTACTGTTTTCTGGGTAAATCTTGTGTCCTCGAGGTATCCGTAGTCCATCAATTTCAAATTTTCAGTAAAAAAAAGAAACAATTGTACACCCCTTGACAGGATAATTCCACCTCTAAGGGCGGTTGCGGTCTACTACCTGATATCACCTTTCACCATCTGTTATATCTCTATGAAAAAACAAAGAATCCCTGCAAGAATAGTCGATGCCAAGCTGTCATATGAGAAATAAGCAGAAAGGGGTGGTTTTTGGCTGTATCAGGGGGTGCGCATGAGTAAAAACTTTTTTACCCTGTTATTCCCGTGTAGCACCCTCGAAAACGGGCGGAGAAACAGGTTTCACAACTTTAGCACGATTTTGCATACTTTCCGACTCCTTACTTCCACTAATTGGTTTAGAAAATAGTCAATAAATAAATATAAAAGTTATTGATCATTTTGAATAAAAAAAAATGTACCTGGACATGGCTGCGATCTTTCTTAAGATTCTACAAAAACAAAAATACTGCACAGGATACTAACGGACGTTTCGTCATTGCGAGGTCATTAAATTTAAAAACAGCATTTATACTTGAAAAACTAATTTATTTTCAAAAAATTTTGAAGAGCATTCTATAGAGTCCTATATTTTAATCATCTCCAGATGATGTCAACATGGTTGGCAAAACGCGCGTCGAGTGATAGTCAAGTGCAGTGTTAAAGTGGTTTGATGTTAATGGAAACTACTGAATATTTAATAATTGTATAAAAACTTCAACAAACGAAGAGTATAATAATTTTTACATTTAGTTTCTTATACAAGCCACAAAAATGACCGCAAAGAGAGTACTTCAAATTAAATTAAGGAATGCATACGGCTTGGGTCTCTATAAACGAGGTCTCTATTAGGATTTCCCGTATAAAACGTCGAGCAAAGGCCCGCATTCAAACCGATATAGGGTCTAATGCACCGCCTCTGGATACTCTTCCGAAAGTTTGCGGAAAATTGCTCTGTGTGTAGAAAAGTCCGAGATATCAAACGGACACAATCTATTGATTCTCGATCAAGGCACGTGCACCAGAAAATTACCGCAGGCCTGTAAACACCAAAAAACAAACCAATTCCCTTTATCAAAACTGCACATACTCATGAGATATATATAGTTTATTTTGGACTGCTGTGACGTTATTGCCAAGTTGCGTTTTCGGTTTTTGTGCCTCTATCATATTGATAATAATCGAATACAAATTGAGTGAAAAAATTGCTGATTCTGATGAAATTGACAGAGTATTGTAATAATATCTTATTAATTCCCCCCAACCCTGGTTAACCTTTTTGTTGCAGCTTCATAGAATGAGGTATTTATTTGGAGGACTATGTCTACTATTAAATTACAGACAAACTTACGGACTTTCTTTAACTTATTCTGGCCATCATAAAGGTCCTGTAGACCAATTCTTTCCTTTGTCTGTGAAACGGAAGCCATCCTTTTCGAATTTCTTTTTTAGAAAACTTTATATCTTGTTTTTGCTTTTGAATATCTCAGGTTTTATTGGTTGTATTGAAATTAAATTGTTTGGAAAAAAATTTACTGCAAAACCTACACAGGTTAAATTCTTAAAGTGAATTACATGACCTCAAAAAAAAAAATGAAAACCACAGCGCGCCTAGTAACTTTTTAGTTTTTTTATTGCTTATAATGCCACCATTTAGATGAAATTTTCGGAAAAGATACATCTTATAATCGTAAATAAGTGTGTTAAATTTTAAGTTAACAGTTTTGTTCATCATAAAAGATTTCTTTTAGGTTTTTTGTTTTTTGCTCTAATATATCTATTTTTGTGCACAAAGTAATAGTAATTACTGAAATCTAAAAACTCATTTTAGGAGTATGAAAAAACAAGCAATTTGAAAACACTTTTTTGCTATGATGACATTCAAACTCCTATTCACGCCTATGTCAAGAATTTGGTAATCACAGCATTAACTATCAAATTGGCAAAGAAGATGTAAATGCTTAAGTTATTTGTAAAATTATATAAAAAATAAAATTAATAAGAATGTTGGTTAAGATATGGTTATTTTGATACAACTCGAACCAATATAGAGACAGAAACATCTATTTCTTTGAACCTACGAAAAGTAAAAGTAGTAATAAACATTTTACTCAAAATAATTTTAAAAACCTAAATTAAAATTTTTTATATGTTTTATGTGCATTTTCTGACTGCGACATTACCTCAGAATTTACAGGAATAGAGAAGAAAAAAATCTGTGATGTATTAACTAAATATCCCGGCCATCAAAAAGACATGCAAGCCTGTTTGCTGCAGATAAATGTGTCATCGAAACTTTGTGTGGCTTTAACCCGAGGAAAGATAGTCCTAGCTAAATGTTGTTATCCTACTGTAACCGATACTAGTTGGGAAAGGGAATAGGCTAGATCATCATGACCATGATTTGGAGGTGTAGGCAGGAAAGAGGGGCAAAAATTGTAAAAGCATTTTAAACGTGAAAATAATCACCGGCTCCTCCACCATTTATTAGAATATCTTCACTAAATTAATGTTGATGTTCACAAGAGGTTTTGGGCATATCTATGGAGTTGTTAATCTTTTAACTGTACAAAATGCAGTTAAAAGAAATTAACCGTCCGAAAAAAAAGAGAGTCGCTAAAATTTATGAAACAAAATTTTCACTCATACACCTCTTTAAAATTGAACTTCATTCCCAAATATCAATATTGAAGTCGGTTAAAAATCCTTTTGGTTACGTTATATTTTCATTTTTGTACCAACTTCAATATCAATATTAGGTATTAATGCAGCTGGATGAAATTTTATTTCATAATTTTTCCTAATAATTGATTTTCACATACTTTCACGTGACAGTGGTAAAACTTTTATAAAAAAATGTAAACTTTCCTTTGGAGGCATTGTATTTCCATGATTGACAGCTGAGACCCAACTCCAGTAAAATTTTCGCGCACTCCTCGGTCTTCTGACGGCTCCTGCGCGACAGATGAGTCTCTGAGTCATGTATTCACTAAGAATTTTGTAGAGGAGCGGTGACGCTTTTGCCAACTTTTTATTTGTCGGAGTTCGTGTTGCCACTAAAACAGAGTTTTTTCATACAGTCTTCGAATAATGAGCACCAGGTGTCTTGGTATTCTCATATCCAATAACACAGCCCACGATTTGTCCCATTTCACATTGTCTATGGGACAAATTAAAAACAAAATAATACAATTATTTTTTCGTTTAGCTCGCTCTACTCAAAAATGGGACATTGAATTGGTTTTAAATTTTTACCTTGTTGTCATTACATTTGTTAAGAAAATATGTAGGTCAAATCTTAATAGGTTTGGGAACACGTGCATTTTTTCCAAGACTATGTCGATAAAATGTGGGAATTTGCAATGGGAAGTATACTAAGCGTGATGATTATCTTTCGATGTAGATACCAAGTATATCGGGAATAAATAAAGATAAGGATGGATGTAACTTTTCTATTTGAAAATTTCTTTCTAGAATTAGCAGTTTTTGAGAAAATCGGAAGTAAATGTACAGAACGTCCTCGCGGATAAGACGACGCAGAGAACAGTGGAAATGTCAACTTATAGGTAACAGTACTGTAATGCTGTATTGTAATAGTATAATGACTTAATGTACGAATAAATCATTCGTCGATGTTTGGTTTTCTTTTGTATATTAATATAATAGCCAGATCATTTATGAACATAATATTTTTTTTTACACAGTATATTAATATCAATTTGTTGAATGAATTCCATCAAGTTTTTTTATTATTATTATGTAATTTTCTATTAACTTCAATCTTCAATATTTAGTACAGGGAAAGATTGAAAAAAGTGACCGTAACTCGAAAAAAATTTGTGCAGACTTTAAACTTTGGTTATAAGTTTAAAATAGGCCAAAGTTCAGAAAACAAAAAAGTTTAGGAGTTTTACGGATCCGCGGGAACTTATAGGGGGTAAAAAGGGGTATTTATTTACAAAAAAATGGTTGAAATAAAAGTTGTTTCTGGCAAAATTATCTTTAATTTGGTGTTTTTAAATTAATTTTATAGCAATAATTAACCGAAATACTTTCTTTTTTCGATGGGGGGGATGGCGGATGGAGTTTTTTTCTAAAACAAGTGTTTCACAGGGACAAAATAAACTGAGCATCTGGGTGATGCTATATATTAACGAAAAACAGCATTTTTGAAAGAAAAATTAATTACTGAGCAATTACAACAAAAAATGCCGACATTTTATTGACAAAAATGTGAAAACGCACATTGAGTCGGCCATAACTTCTTTATTTCTTTGTGATGTAGAAACATACAAAAAATCGTTTTAAAGATTGATTAATTACCTTTAATTTTGTTTCTTAGAACTTTTGATGAAGTGTCACAGTTTTTAAGATATCCAACATTTTAAACTAAATACTTCATCCTAAAAACGGTCGGATGCCATCTATAAAATTAAATATCTCCGAAACAATCAACCCTACACAAATATAAAAACAAAATAACCTTATCTCAGTTTATAAGCTTCATTTTTGATGTTCACTATATTTTCTCTTAAAGTA
This sequence comes from Rutpela maculata, assembly GCA_936432065.2. Lineage (NCBI taxonomy): Eukaryota > Metazoa > Arthropoda > Insecta > Coleoptera > Cerambycidae > Rutpela > Rutpela maculata. Next base: position 168,339,540 of record OW386289.2, on the reverse strand, counting down.
GTATTTATTGAGATATTTACAGAGAAAAAAGAACGTGAGTTTTTTCTAAAATCCCTTTACAGTTTAATATGCAATTTTTTTAAACAAGCGCTGCTGGCCGATGAAAAAATTTGAGCGTCTAGGTCACACTATAATTAACGAAAAACAAACAGTATATGGAAATATATTTTTTAATTACTGACTATTTACATTAAAAAAATTGCGACGTTTTTATTTAAAAAAGATGTGAAAAAGTACACTGTTTCTGTCATAACTTCTTTGTTTTTTATGCTATCGAAATAGGAAAAAAATTGTTTGAAAGCTTAATTAACAGTTTTTCATTTTAGTTATTAGCGTTTTTGGGCTAAGTGCCATAGTTTCTGAGATATTTAACATTTAAACTATGCTTCGTCTTATGTTTTTAAAAATGTGTTTAAAATGTGCTTTAACCGCCTTCCGTGTCACCTGTTAAGTCTAGATCTAGATTGATTTATTACCTTTAATTTTGTTTCTTAGAACTTTTGATGGAAGTGTCACGGTTTTTAAGATATCCAACATTTTAAACTAAATACTTCATCCTAAAAACGGTGGGATACCATCTATAAAATTAAACAAGCTAAAAACGTACTCTTCGTCAATTTACTGAGCTTTTATATAATTGTTACACATTCTATAGGATACTCTTCGCAGTTTTCTTGTAAATAATGTTGGTTTTTGGACATCCTAAATTTTGTGATACCATCTTTGTTGTGAAAAAAAATTATATGGAAAAAAAAACTTCCAACCTGTGTGGGATTCGAACACACAATCTTTGGATTGCAAGGCAAGCAAGCAAAGCAAGCAAATAAAATTTATTAATATTTATATATACATAAAAGCTTAGTCACTGCACCACCACAGATTACTAAGAAAATTGATTTTCTGTGATAATCTTTCGACAATCATACATATTTCAACTCAGATATATTTTTATGAAATATATATTAGTAAAATGCATAAACAAAAATATATATATATATATATATATATATATATATATATATATATATATATATATATATATATATATATATTATGGAGATAACATTTCGCAAGATTTCTATTTAAGTACAAGAGCGACAAAAATTAAGAGAATATATTTATTTTAAATTAAATAATTAATAACTTTTTTTATTTACTGATCGATTTTCTCCAAAAGAGTTCTTCCTCTAGCTAACACTAACTTACTTTCCAAATTTCAATACAATCGAACTTTTCTTTCTTAAGTTATCGTGCTTACAAGAAACATGACGGACGGACGGACGGACAAACGGACATTTTGAAAGTTGTTCAGAATTCGTTCACCAACACAATGATAGGAAATTTTTTTCTCTACGAGCGATATTTACGATTTTAGAAATGTGCCGATCAAATACAATATACTCTTCGTTTTTGCGAAGAGTATAATAATATCAACAATCACCCTACACAAATATATAAACAAAATAACTTTATTCTCAGTTTATAAACGTTCGAACGCCACCGTTAGACTTCCAGATCTCCTAAACCATCAACTCTACAAAAATTAGAAAATTGCGAAATTCATCCTTAATTTAGTAGCTTTCTTATTTGTCTCTAGCATGTTTTTGCTCAATGTAATACCTTTCCAGTTATATGATGAAAACGGATTTGAAATATCTAAAGCTAAAATCTCAAATTTTCTAGTACTTATAACTTAAATCTATCAATGTATATGAAAAATTGCATAGAAGCTTTTCTTCTTAAAATTTAATTCTCTCAGCTCCATTGATTTTGTTTTTTTTTTAGGTGCCACACCCTATAAATTAGCAAGCCCTCGCATAATATAGACACTTCTTTTTTTATGCATTTACTATTATGCTGTCAAAAATGAACGAGTTCTAATTCATATGACATTATACCGAAGTTAAAACCCCTAGTATTTCGGTTAATTATATTATTGCTATAAAATTAAATTTAAAAACACCAAACTTTCTTGTTTCGTGAACTTTGAACCTATAACTAAAGTTTAAGGTGTGCCCAATTTTTTTTCGAGTTAAAGTAAAGTTTTTCTGTACTATTTGTTACTACTTCACTGTTGGTAAATCATTTATAGCAATAAAAACCACAAATTGAAAAAACAATAGTAATTTGAGCAATGAACTAATGTTATACGCATAGCACTTATAAGATAAAACAACAAGCAGGTTGTGCATTTTTGGTTTCACAACAATTTTAACTTCCAAAATATCCCTTGTAATAAAAAAATATCGATAGTTAATAAGCCCGCATCAAATCATCAACCAGACATCAACTTCAACCGAACCTATACAAGTATACAATTCATGTTTCATTTGGCAACGACATAACGTCGCTGATAGCACACAGACTGAAATTTGACGAATATACTCCTCCTTTCATTAAGTCTCGTCTGGATGTTTGCACTGAGATTAAATTGCCTTCGTTCCGGTAAAACACATCAATACAAATCTTAACAGCAAATTGCAATGTGCCATCGAGTCATTGAAACACAAGTGCACCTTTCATTTTGCGAAATTCGCCAGAGCACCGCTGTTACTTTAATGAGACGAGAGGCTGCCCGTAATTGTTCGGTACATACTTTAATTAACTTTTATGGAGTTCATGAATGTTTATTAAATTCGTTTTGGTGGACAGTAATTTTCTATAAAGGAACGGATATAATTTATAAATAGAATAAGAGAAATATATTTCACGTAGGTATATTCCGACCATAGAGATGATTTTAAAAATAAATATCTTGTATTTCTCCTTACATTATTGTTAAAAAATATTATTTTGGGTATTCAGCAGATATATTGTATTACTTCCACATCCAGTAGAAGTATAGTAACGACAGAAAATTTTTTAAAAATTGTTATTGTTCAAATAGGCTTAGAATGTCACGAAACGTCGAGATTTTAAGTTTGAGCGAAAAAAAAATTTCTGTCTGTCGGCCTGTCTGTCTGTCGGTCTGTCTGTAACTTTTTTGTGCGCACGTTTACTCTGGAACCGTTTGAGATATTGACTTGAAATTTGGTACACATATGTACTTTAACGGGATCTAGAACTAGATTATATTTTCATCTTGTTCCGTCGAAGGGTTGGGGGTAAATTGGGGTAAATTTGGGGAAAATAGGTAAATCAAGCAGGTAAGAGTCCATATCGTTATATGGGTTTTTGGGGTAGAGGATTTCAAATATTATATTATTAAAGTTCCATAAACAATTATTTCCACATACCAAATTTTTTCGTTGTGTGTGACTTGGATAGAAAACCCATAAAAGTTGTTGAGATAGACGTTTTCAATTGTTACATCAATAAAAGTCTAAGAACAATTATTTCTTCATAGTGGAGTGCAAATAATTTTAGAGGGCTAGGCTGATACAAACATTTTTTGAGGCCTTTGGCTCTTGTACACGCATTAAATCACAATTTTATTTTTTTACCCCTTTTAATAATGGGGTGGGGGTTGCAGAGGAGGTGGCTGACAAAAAATAGAAATTAAAAATGGGACCTTTAGGTTTCGTACACACACAGATACTAAATCTATATTTTATTCTTTGACCTCCTTTAATAATGGAGTAGGGAGCGGTAGATGCCAAAAAAAATTGAGGCCTTGGATTCTTGATCATACACTATACAATTTTATTTTTACCTCCTTTAACAATGGGATGTAGGTGATAGAAGGGTGGCTGATGCCAAAAAAAATTGAGGCCTTTAGTTTTTGTACCCACACTAAATCACAATGTTACATTTTGACCTATGCAATAATGGGGTGGGAGTAGTAGAGGGGGTAGCAGATACCAACAAAAATTTGTAAGCTTTTAGTTCTTGTACACACACTAAAACACAATTTTATTTTTTTAATAATGAGACAAAGGTGATAGAGGTGACAAAAGAAAAAAAATGGAGGCCTTTGGCTCTTGTACACACACTAAATCAAACTGTTGAAAGATTCGGTGAAAATTCATGTCAACACTGTAATTCAACTATTAAAACATATTTGTTAAACTACAGTGCTAAATCAAACTTTTATTTTTTAACCTTCCTTTAATAGTGGGGTGAGGGTGGTAACATTTTTTTAAGACCTTGGCTTCACGTATATACACTAAATCTCAATATTAGGGACACTTACTTGCTTGCTTTACTTATTTACTCCCATTTAACCCTCAACCTTCAGTGGAATAAGATCAAAATATAATCAAGTTCCAGATCTCTCTCTAACTTAACTCTCTTAACTCTAACTTAAAATCTCGACGTATCACGACATTTTCAGCCTATTTGAGAAAAGAAAAAAATCAATTTGTTTTTATCGTTACTATATTTCCACCCTACTATGTGGATGTGGAAGTAAAATAACCGACAAAAAAGAAGCAAAGGTAATACATCAATTATAAATTCAACTTTTTAATTCACTTGATATCCTGGATACGATCAATTGAGGAATTTAAATTATTATAATTGTTACACATTTGTGCAGAGGAGAATATTTTTTATACACGGAAGATAAAATACATTTGTCTGTCTTGCCACAGCTCTAGAAGTAAGAAAGGATATTCAAAGCAAACTGCCCATTATCATTTAATAAGTAATATTCCGTATTAAATTTGTACGGCACTTTATTTCATTCCAACCGAATATTGAGTAAAATACATACTTAATTAATACCTTTGAAAACTGCAAATTCAGTCTATCTATTATTTAAGCTATTAGAGTAAGAGCTCTTGCAGAACATGCGTTGAGAAGTCCATACATCGATAAGTCTTTTTTCCTTCACTTTCTCTTTTTGAACTAGAAAAATGTTAAAGGATAAATTTAATTAAAGGGTTGCGTTAATTCAACATACCAAACAACCTGTTGTGGAGCCAAGAGGGTGTACTGAAAAATCCTTGTAATTTCTGCAATCCGCAGCCACGCAGCAAGAGCAGTTGCTCTTTTATGAATGAACAGCCAGCGAACGATTTGGGGGAGATAGGAGTTATAGCGGGACAACGCTGCTATAATTCAATACTGCAGAGGAATAATTAACTGCGTTTTTAAAACTTTAAAAGTGCTATTTTTTCGTATTCAATGTTAGGTATGATATAAAAAATTAGTTCCGCATATATCACCTCCAGTACTGTCTCATCCACTCACATCCTCAATATATTGCTAATATTCAAAAATTGGTTTGGTAGAACGCAAAATTATCCTGAACGCAATTTTTCTCAGCAAGGTTTAATGTACCAAACATTTGCAAGAGACCTTTTCGATACAATTCCCATAATTTTAGTTTGAAATAATTTATACTCAAAGAAAAATTGTTTTAGATTCCTTAGGAGCCTCTTTGGAATACAGATTTTACCAATATCTTTATCATTTCTCCTTGAATCTCACAGATCTGATGTCTAAAATCTCAGGTTTCCATGTCTAGTCTTATTAGAGAAAAACGTATCATCCACAAGCAGACACATTTGCTGTTTTCGGGTTTCAAAACGATCATTTTCACGATACTGTGGAGTTTGGAAAGAAAAGGACGATTATTTTCTCTATTTCACCCATCTGTTCTCTCCTAGCGGTCCTTCGAAGATTTTAATAGAATTCTTAGATTGCAAAAAATTATGAAGTGCTGCTCCCGCGTAAAATCTAACCAAGATCTAATCTTGAGAAATCTAAATTTTATTATCTCTTTTTAAAACAAACTTATGGTATAGACGCATCAGACGGTATTATAAGTTACCATCTCTAATTAAACTTAACAACTCCAAAAATAAAAACCCCCTTGATATTTTTGTAATTATGTTAACACTGTCGCGTATATTGGTGGTTGATTCAACATGACAATCCATATCTAAGAACCTGCCGTAGTGTAGTAATACTGCTTTAATAAAACATAATAAAAAACTGCATTAAAATCACAGCATCTTTCTTTTATGAAGTCAAGTTGGCACTGCCTCTGATGGTTCATTTCTAACAATAATCTAACGATTATATTTTTAATCCATTTTAAAGTTATGATGGAACTTCATAAAACTTGGTACATTTGTTTTAAATTTTTGAAAGAACTGGTAAACAAACAAAATAACAAAAAAATATGACCAAATTTTAGCATGAGTTGCAAAAGAATTTTTAGAGAAAACTGATATGCCATACCGGATTATTTCGAATTTTAATTTTCACAAGTTACTTAATGCTCATACTAATTTAACCTTTTCTGTGATATGTTATTTAGAACAGTAACTAAACAAAATTATTCAATAAATACTGCCTCCATTGATCTAATGTCTAATGCAATATATCTAAGAAAATTTTGATAACAAAAACTACGTCCTTGGAATATTTTGATGTTCGGGGCCCCATGAGTCAATGGATAAGATCTTACATAACAAATCGTTCGGTAAGTAAAGTAAAAATCGGTTAAGAATGTTCAGATAGTTAGAGTAGAAAACAAGGACATATGTAGGACCATTATTGTTCCTTTTGTACATACATGATCTGGCATCTTACATAAATAATGACAGGATATTTATGCAAGTAGATGACACGACTATTTTTGTTACAGCAAAGTCTTATGATGGAGTTATGGAAAAAACTGTATTTGTTATAAATAGTTTCAATGAATCAACTTAATAAACACGTAACTAAAGTAGTTCTAATTTAATTTAAAACAAAACATAATTAATCTTGTGTCTAATTTTTAACGTTGATTTTAGAGACGCTTATAGAGAAATCATTAAAAATAGCTACATATTAAATGTTACTTGCATATATATCTAAAAGTTACTGTGCCACATATTCTAATACATTAATGATTTTAAGAAAAACAAAGGAATGCATCTGCATCAAACACGAACAATGAGAACATTTACCTAGAAAACTTTTACTACACACTGTGAAGAAGTCACTAAAATATGCTGGGAACAATTTATGTAACCAGCTGTCTGTTGATATAAAAAAAATTTCTTAACCGATGTGAGATTTAAACGCAATCTAAGAGGCTATTTAACAGGCACTGCTTCTATTCAATAAATCAATGACATTAAAAAATAATTAATAATAATTTTAAATAATATTTTATTTATGTACTTTTACATCTATGTAACTGTGGTTTATTTTCATGCTGTATAGTAAATGTTTGTAATGATCCGTTATAATAATATTAAGTACCTAGTAAATCTGAACTTGATTTCTCTTATATCTACAGCAAGAACGTCCGAACGTTTATGAGGCGAAGTATTTAGTATTATGTTAAATATCTCTTCAAATTGTTTTTATAGCAAAAAAACAAAGAAGTGATGAAACTATGTGCGTGTTCACATTTTTGTAATAAATATGTCACCATTTTATTAATTTAATTTACCAGAAATTAAAAGAAATTGTCAAATACTGTTTTTCGTGAATATCTATATAGCATTTTCTAAATACTCTACGCCCATTTTAAAGCATTTGCGTTTGAAAAGTATGGAACCGCCATTTTGAATTTGTTGATATTGACTGCGTGACCCCACAAACACTACGTTTCAAAAATAAATGAGCAATACTTTTTCAAATATTAAAATTTTCGACTAAGGAGTAGAGCCTTTTTTACCTCCTCTAGGTACCATACTAATTGTTATTATTTGTATTTCTGATATTTATATTGAATAAATATTATCATAGCTTGTTAAATGTGATAAATAATATTAGATTTTCACTACTCTTTTTTTATTTATGAAATTAGCTGGTCTTATATTATCATATTTTTGTCATTGTATGAACAGTAAAGCTTACTGTTATTATTAGCAAGTATAAGATACTCCAGTTTCCCCTACCAGTTCTGATCAACCCTTTCAGAGGTGAGGTGCAGTGACGCATACACCAATGGGAGCACAATTTGCACGCAACGTAATCAAAATTGCGGATGTGGTTCTGCTTGTACGTTACCACTAATTACTCTCATATGCACCAACGACTCAATTATGTGTTATACATCGAAACCAAATGATTGCTAAAATGTTACCGGACTGATAACAACATATCCAATAGGGAGACTGTTAAATAATTTCATAAAAATATTCAAAGAAACATATTTTCATTCGAAGAAAATAATTCCTTAGGTATATAATTTAGTCAGGTGCACTTAGATTTTTAGCGAACATTTTATCTCAACATAATCTAAAAGTTGCTTTTAGATAACAGTCAAAACTCTCACACTTTTTGTATAATGCTAAAGATGCAACTTATGACTTGCAATAATCTGGAGTTTCTAAGTTAAAGTGGTCAGACTTTAGACTTAAAAACGATTCAACTCTTTCAAACCACGCATTAGAATCAGGCGACGTTTTTTCACAATTAGAACTTATCAATATATTATACAGGCAGGAAAAGAGTTTTAAATTAAACCTATCGGAGTCTATTGAACTATACAAATATAAATTAATTCAGAATAACCACTTATTTCTATTACGTTGAACTTTTTTATAGCCCTCTTTTTGATGAATTCAAATCATAGTTTCAATAACAAAAATCTTATTACTGTACCTTTCTTAGATAATATCTTTATTGTTTAACCATATTTCCTAGTAGGTATAAATTACTGCAGTAGGTATAAGTTATTATAAAACTCTTACTCCATCATTCAGTATTTGTGAATCAACAATTTGAGAATGACCCGCTAAGTTGTTGAAATTGCAGTGACGTTTAATTATAATAAATTAGTAATAAAAAACAAAGAAAAGTGTTTTCATCTGTTTCGTTAAAAAATTCTCATTTAAGGTAACATTAAAATAAAATTTAAAAAATCGCCAAGTACGCTCTACCGTTTTGATTGGTACTTCTTACAAATTTTCTCGTTTTGTTAAGCAAATGACCTTTTTGGCTATTTTTAATATTACTGCAATTGTAAATTTTCCAAATAAATGTATTTACAAAATTATCTGAGAGTTTGTTGTTTCTATTCCTTCGATGAGAGCAAACTCTACTACCTGCGACTCAGGACACTCAACCTCTGTTGTCGCCTTAGAAAATACGAGATTTCTAAGTGCAGTTGCATGTGCAGTTCAAATACGTCTGGATAATGTCCTGAGGCAATCTAACGTTACATCCAAAAGAAGCAAGGAAATGAATGTCTGTGTAATAGGAAGCTAAGCTTTTGTAACTTTCCTGAGAACACACCGTTTTTACTCTAATGAATTCTTGAAAATATAGGTTAGTTAGGAGATGGGATAGATAAATCTCCGGAATAGAGTAGACTACTTTATCGACCGTTAGTATGAGTACGTCCTTGCTGAAACTGATTAACTGCGCTCTGCGGTTTTAAAATTAAATTTTGGATTGTTCTTAATCTTAAGCACTTGCCATTTTAATTTCTTATTACATTGCTAATAAAGTAAAAATATTAAGAAATTCGCTAAGCAGAGAACAATATTGATTCAGTTTTGTATAATAACGAATATGGTTTTTTATCTTTGTGGGATTCTCTCCATGCATTTTCTTCTTAAAATAATGTCCATGAAATCTACAAAACAATACAACTATAGAGTATTTTATTGGAAAATGACCTCTACGCCTGCGACTTTTACGTTAAAGAAACAGCTAGAGAGCGTTTTTTGACAAAAAATGATATCAAAGACCTATAAGTTATTAGGACTAAAGGATAACTATTGAACTTCCTATCGGCGTCCATAATGAACAATCCGTTTATGGGATAAATGGGATCATTTTAGTAAGTCCTGGGTCATCCTGTGCTGTGTGGGAAGTGTCCCCCTGGTTTACCAAAGATATTGAAATTAATCTACGAGAGAAAAATATACAGTTGCGCAAGTACAAGAAAGGATACGAAGAGGCACTCGCACTGAATTTGCTATTGAAATTATACATGTCGTCTTTATCTAGTAAATTGAATCAAAACACTCGATCAATGATGAAGTTGAATTTAGAAGTACTCGAGATGTAGATGTAGATGGTTTTGGCGAATTCTTTGCTAGCATGTAGCCCCGAGCAGTACGATAGATTGACTAATTAAAGTTCCATCCCAGTATAGATTAGAAATGTGTCTGACAAAGTAGTTTTGGTAACTCTAAAAGGCATCGAATCAAAAATGTCTACAGCTTCTGATAATATCCCTGCTTTTCTTGTGAAAGACCTCCAGCAAGCATATGCTGGTATACAGAGTATTTTGAACCAAAATGTGGTTTTTGCAAATATATCAAAAACATTGTTATCATATGAAGATTGTCTCCTTCAATGGAAATAACGGTGGGAAAATCATCGGTCAATAAAGAACTAATAAAACTAATTTATGCTGCCACCAACATTTCGTTGGTGTATGCTTCTTCAGGGCTACAAATTAAAATCTAAGTAGCTTACGAATTTCATTCAAATGGCATTACTTTCACTATAGAACTGAAGAAAAAGTGCGGATGTAATGTAATGATAAGGCTTTTTAAACGCAAGCATATTTAAAGAAACGAAATAACATAGCCCACTGTCCACCATTTCTAATAAATAGTTTAATAAACGACAAAAGTGACGGGAATAAACCCAAATAGATAGAGATGAGGATTTCTCGGATTTTGGTTAGAGGTGACTTGGTAATCGCAACAAATCCAAGTTGATTTAGAGAGAGTCCGATTCTGTGGAATATATGTAGGAGAGCTTCTGCATAGAATGATCATAAAACGGGAATAGGAGAGGACTCGGGACACTTTAGTAGGTTGCGGGTGCCCGCTGTTAAGCTCTACGCGGTTGTAAATCCGCGAGCCTCCAGATGGGTACGGGTTGCAGTGGCGTACGCATTGAAAATTGTGGAGGTGAAAGTAGTAACATATAATAACGATTTACAATATCTAAAAGAATAAATATGGATTTGCTTATTATTTGGATTATGTGCTGTCAATAAAATATTTGGTAAAAGTGCAAAATAAACAATGCTCACCAATAAACAAATATATTATAAATATAAAACAAGCTAAAAACGTACTCTTCGCCGGTTTGCTCTGGAAAGTATTTCTAATGACTCTGTTATTACAGTGGTATAAAACAGCAGATTGCCATAAGTTTTTTTAACGAATGTTTTGTCAGAGATTTCAGGAGGCGAACCTAAAAGAGCGGGCCTCCATTTCCATAATGGCCAATAACTTACTTGACTTGACTTTCTTCAAAATGAATTTAATGAAATCACAGACAATGAGACTCAACTATAATTACTCATCTTCTGAATACTTCTAGAGTGCCTCAAAGTTCTCATTTTGGGCCATTTTTGTTTCTCATACTCATCAACAATGTAAATGAAATTATGAACTGTTCAAAACTAATGTTCTCTTTCTCTGATGATTTGGAAGTGTTTAAAGAGATAAGAACAATAGCTGACTGCGGAACACTCCAGAATGACCTTACAAGCATCTCATAATTATGTACAGTTAATCATTAAAGTCATCAAAAAATCCTACAGTATCAGTTTTTGTCAGAAGAAATTCGAAGAATATGACTATACAATAAACTCATAAAGTGTAACCAGATGTGAAAACATTATACTCCAGTCGAATTAGACATAATAAAAAATTTTGTGTACTGCGGACTTTTTTTATGGAAGTTGTTTAAGAGGGCATAATAAGCAAGCACAGAAAACTACACCCTGCTACACCATGTGCGTCTCCTATTTTTAGGGATTGAAACTTTGAAATTTTACTTATGTGCCCATATCTTTTTCCCTATTGCCCGTAGGGCTCTTTACCAAGTTACATTTTTTGAAGATTCATCCCTCCTCTACATAATATATATTGCCGTAGGACAAACGGTTTTGGCTGTACGAGGCCGGAAAGGTCGCGCTGTCCGAATTTGGGGGTCTTCTGTACAGGACAAACGGCTATTATTTCCAATCTACAATACTACACATACTAATGCCCTTAAGGAGGGATGATGATTTGTGAAAAAACTTTCATCGAATACCGCGCGGTTTCCATGATACGGGATGTTGAAATTTAAAAAAAAAAGTGAACCTACTTTTTTTCGCTCATTTTTTTTTTCATGTGTGTACGACCCTAATATAAAAAAAATTACGTTGGTTTCATTTTAATACATTCGTTGGTTTAGGAGCTAGACAGCAAAATATGCCAAAAATGGCTATTTTGGTATTGTTGCATTAAAAAAACCAAAACCAGTATAATTCTGGTAAGTGTTTTTGTTTATCCTAAAAATCCAATTCATTGCGCATAGAAAATATGTTTTTGTATTTAAATAGGATCAACACTTATTGTGTAATAACGATTTATGTATGATGTCTAATTCGACTGGAGTATTAAGGATTTAGGTATCTTCTTCGATAGCCAGTTAACTTTCAGAACTCGCATATAAAAGGGTTTTTATTAAGGAATTGTAAGTATTTCGATAAAGCCTCTAGTCTGAAATTACTATTTTATAAGTATGTTCATTCAAAATTAAAATATAGTGCAATTCTTTGCTACTCTTAATATACAGTGTGTCCCCGGATGGTGTACCACACTCTCGTAAACTTTCTTATTTTTAACTTGCCGAGAAAAAGTCATTCTTTGTAAGAAGTTTTGCTTGCCTTAGGAAGTCATAAACAGTTGTCAAACTTAAGACAAATTGTACAGGGTATTCTAAAAATTAGAGAATATAAAATCGACTTTTAAGTAAACTACCTTTTTTACGTTGTTATTGAAAATTTTTATTCAACAAAGTTTTTTCAATATTAAGAAAAGCTTAAATTTTCAAAGCTTTAAGTGGCTCTAAGAATGTTTTTGAACAACTCATTAAAAATAAAATACAGATTTCGTAGGTAAAATTACAACTCAAACAAATATAGTAAATAATTTAACTGTGCTCCTGAAGAAATATTTTAATTCCTTTATGTACACACTAAACCTTCGTGCATATTTATCAAATTAAAAAAGTTCCCAAAAGGAAGTATTCAGTTGTTTGTGAGCTGGAACTCCTAAACTCTCGCTTAATTTGGAGTACATTTAAAGTAAACAACATTAAAAACTTTCGCATATATTTCCTTCCTATAATAATCCTCGTGATGCCTTCTTAATTGCATTCTTTTCATGTAAAGAAGTTCTCAAGTAAAATAAAAAGCACAAAAGTAATCAGAAGTTCGGCGTAAGCACCTCGGCAGGCTGGAAGGCTGGCCCGCATTATGTCAGACGGCAGAAATATATTCCTGCCACATCAGGAATATATTCCTGGTACAGCTCGATAGGCTAGGAGCATATCCTGATATCGGGCATTCTAGAAGCATGAAATGTAACAATTCGGTATCTGGCATTTTCTCCTATTTTGACTCTGCTGAATACGAAAACGATGAGTTAAATCTATGCTATCTGGAATGAACCCGTCAATCGACAAAAGTGAGGCAACTCCGAATTTAAGCAACCTGCAACCGTGACAGGTATCTCTCTGTTTTTACTTTATTGTGTTATTGGGATTTGTCTCTTTCTATTGTATTGCGTCATTTGGAAGAACGTATGTTATTATACTCTTCGCAAAAACGAAGAGTATATTGTATTTGATCGGCACATTTCTAAAATCGTAAATATCGCTCGTAGAGAAAAAATTTTCATATCATTGTGTTAGTGAACGAATTCTGAACAACTTTCAAAATGTCCGTCTGTCCGTCCGTCACGTTTCTTGTAAGCACAATAACTTAAGAAAGAAAAGTCCGATTGTATTGAAATTTAGAAAATAAGGTAGTGTTAGCTAGAGGAAGAACCCTATTGTTTTTGAAGAAAATCGATCAGTAAATAAAAAAGTTATTAATTATTTAATTTAAAAAAAAATTTTTTTGTTAATTTTTGTGGTTTGTACTAAAATGGAAATCGCGAGATATTATTTCCATAACAAATTTTTTTTTGTGTATGAAGTTTACTAATATTTCTTAGAAGTGAAATATGTATGAATGTCGACAGATATATATTACAGAAAATCAATTTTCCTAGCAACAGGTGGTGGCGCAGCGGCTAAAGCGAGATACTATATACATGATCCTATTATATTGTAACTACTTAATATCTAATAAAGAGTATTTAATGGTTAATGGTTAATGGTTTTCGTTGCAATCCAAGGGTCCCGTGTTCGAATCCCGCAGATTGGATTTTTTTTTCATTTTTTTTTCATACAATTTTTTTCACAACAAAGTTTATATCACAAAATTTAGGATGTCCAAAAACTAACATTATTTACAAGAAAACTGCGAAGAGTATCCTATAGAATGTGTAACAATTATATATAAAAAGCTCAGTAAATTGGCGAAGAGTACGTTTTTAGCTTGTTTATTACTTCAGTTTTAACTTATGTGAATAAGCCGATCTATTTGTTATGAGTCGAAGAGAGACAAGTCATATTAGGATGTTAAGCCTGACACTGTTTTGCAAAACTATGCCAAAAATGACTTGATTTAGTGTTCTACAGGGTGTTTTATAAGCAAAGTTGTAAAAATCACTACTAATAAAGTACCTTTATTTTTCAAAATATGAAAAAATTCCACTAAGAAAAGTTATTTAGAATGCAATTCTATACCTCTATACCAAATTTCAGGAATATAAAATTATTTTTTTGAAACTTCCCATTTTTTGCGAATTAAGAGTTGAATTCATATTTAAAGTTGTGTAGGAGCAAATGTTAATCATCTCAAAAAGTTGGCTATTGGTAAATAAAAAATTGAATATACGAGATGTAAGAAGGTGTAATGTTAATCGAACTAATTGCAAAACAAGAAACAATTACTAACAAAAGATTAATGAGGTTTAAAAATTATAACAAGTATAAATGTCAAAAACATAACAGATTCACAAACAAATTAATTATTGGCCAATACAAAACAATGTTTACAATTTTTTTATTATTCGACGTAGCTACTGTGTGAATATGGGTATTCACACACATTTCGATCCTTCGCCTGAAGTCCTTAAAACTGTTTCGAGTATGATCTAACGGTATGGAGTTTACGGCATTTGTAATTCTCTGCTTCAGTACTGCTACATCATTAGGAAGTGGTTCAGCGTAAACCAACTGCTTAAGGCGACCTAGGTCTGGGGATCTCGCCGGCCACTTGATCGGTCCATTCCTGGCAATTCAATTTTCTCCAAAATTTAAATTCAACCACCGATTAACCATTTCTGTGGAGTGGCCAGGGCAACCATCATGTTGAAAATGAAATAAAGGCATATCTCTTAAAATATTTAAATGTTCTTCAGAAAATCTTTCAAGAAGCTGTAAATAAGTGTGCTGGTTTAACCTTCCCTCAATGAAATAAGGTCCAATAACTCCAACGTGATAAGAAACGGCACACCACACTTTTTTATAATATTGTCTTCTACAATGAATTCTAAAATTTGTATTTTCAGAAGGCCAAAGAACACCATTGGTTGTGAATGTGGATTCATCTGAGAAAATTATGAAATGATGAAAAAATCTCTCTTCCATGATTTTTTCTCCAATGGTCAAACAAAAATCCAACCTACGGCCGTCATCTCCCTCTTCAAGCGTATGTTTATCATTTGCTTTATATGCCCTAATTTTCTTTACCTTGTAAATTCTTTGGAGTTCAGACTTGCTAATATTAATAAGAGCTGATCTCTCTCTCAGTGGCATCCTAGGATTTTCTATAACAGAGGCATGAGCTATAATAGCCCCAACATTGTCTTCATCATATGCTTTTATTTTTCTTTTCATGTTAAGAACACTACCAGTATCCAGAAACTTTTTAATTATTCTCATAGCCTCAGTACGTGACAAAGCAGTGTTTGGAAATTTCAAATTAAGTTAGCTTACCACTTCTCTTAGCGAGTTTTCACCGCCAATTCCGTAGCACTGCACAATATAAATTTTTCCACGCACTGTGAGTACCATTTTCACTTAATTTTTTATGCTTGGATCGTTAATTTGAAACAGAAATTAAGGATAATATTGAATACGTTTGACAGATATGTCAATAATAAACGATAAATGTGTATCCACTGCTTTTCTCATAGCCTACTTTTAGCTTCTACATATCTTTAAATATTAATTCAAAAAAAATAATTTCTAGGCAGTTTTAATTGAATGGTTCAAAATAAAATACTAATTTATTGAAAAAATGGGAAGTTTCAAAAAAATAGTTTTATATTCCTGAAATTTGGTATAGAGGTATAAAATTGCATTCTAAATAACTTTTCTTAGTGGAATTTTTTCATATTTTGAAAAATAAAGGTACTTTATTAGTGGTGATTTTTACATCTTTGCTTAGAAAACACCCTGTATAATACCAAATCAAGTCATTTTTGGTATACTTTAGTTTTACAACAAGCAGGACTCAATCCCCAAACACCACTCCAAAATTCCAAAATTTTTGGTCCATTACCCCTCTTGTTACATCTATCCTGGGCACACTGTACATATATATTAAATACCAATTTTATGGACTCTTACCTGATTGATTTACCTATTTACCCCAAATTTACCCCAATTTATCCCCCAACCCTTCGACGGAACAAGATGAAAATATAATCTAGTTCTAGATCTCGTTAAAGTACATATGTGTACCAAATTTTAAGTCAACATCTCACACGGTTCCTGAGTAAACGTGCGCACAAAAAAAGTTACAGACAGACAGACATACATTTTTTTCGCTCAAACTTAAAATCTCGACGTTTCATGACATTCTAAGCCTATTTGAACAATAAAAATTTTTAAAACATTTTTTGTTGTTACTATACTTCCACTGGATGTGGAAGTTAAAAACAACGAAATATACCATTCAATGTCAACACGTCACGGAACTGATATAAGAGTGCCAATGCGTCATCACACTTTTCATGAAAAACGGCCATATTATAATGCTGTTAAATTCTACAATGCTCTGCCAGAATACTTAAAATTGATACAACAAATTAATTTATTTAAAAAAACCGACATTCCTACAATGCTTAAAATTGGGGGAAGTAGTTTCTATACACAAAGAAGAAACGATGCGGAGGATATGGTTAATTATAGACCTGTAACAGTACTTTCTGATTTTTCGAAAATGTTTGAGTATTGTTAATTGTATTGTATGTTAAGTTTTCTTAAAAATATAACATTTTTACTGACAATCAACATGGATTTTGAGACTAAGTCAACGGGCAACTACGCTGTATTCCTTATATAAAAAAGTTATTGGTTAAGTTGAGGCAGATTAATGTTTTATTGGGATCTTTGCGACCTAAGAGGGCGTTCGACTGTGTGAACCACAACAAACTTATAGATAAATTGTATTTGAGGCATTGCTTTCAATTGAGTCAGTTCCTTTCTGAGTGATGGAAGCCAATATGCTAGTGTGATATTCCGTAAAGATTGGACAATAAGTAGATTTAATTCAGAATGTCTACGTTCCCAAAGCCATTTATTTTTTTGGAAAAAAAAATCAGAGTGTCGTAAAGGTAAAACAGGGGTTTCACGGGGTTCAGTTTTAGGACTTGTGCTATTTTTATTATACATCATGACTTTGATGTTATAACCTCAAATATGTCTTTTTATCATGCACGCAGATGATAAATGACTTCTCTTATTAGATAAATCTGATACAACGGTGGAACCTATTAGCAATAACGTCTTGAAATTGTTAACCAGTTGATATTTATCTAATACATTACATTTAAATATCGATAAAATACATTTTATGAGGTTCTACAACAGACAAAAATAATGTGCAACTTTTAATTTGAACGTTAACGAGAAACGTATGGAATAAATTAGTAGCGTACGTTTATTGGGTTCCAATTTAGACGAGTGTCTAAAGTGGAAGGAGCATTGCAACTACCTGATATCCAAATCAATTTCAATTTTTTATTTACTTAGAAATTTAAAGACTGTGTTGTGTAAAGAGCAACTAATAAATCTATATCGGATCTAGATTAAGTTATGGTATTTGTTTCTGAAATAATTTCACTCACCGAGTATAGCTCAAAAACGAATTACAAGGTGTATTCTCGTGCAGAGAATATTTAAAAAAATATAAAATATGGACATTCGTTTATTTATATATTAGTGGAGTAAAAAACAGGGGAAAAGTCGCTTCCTTCTCGAGTTTTTTTTAATCTTAGAACAAACCTAGATATATACCATTTCGTTAAGTAGGTCGATGTTCATTAGAAAACATGAAATACGACATTTTTTAGTGGTCACGGACATTGTTATTTTTAAAAAGGTGTGAAATTTTTTTTTTTTAATCATGTTTTTTTGAACATCTAATGCCATAACTCAAAAACGAATGGAGCTATCCACATGAACTTTTTTTTGTTATAAAACACACACTTAAGCGCTTCTATCTGTGTATAGTATTGTTAACTAAAACATTTTTAAGTTTGTTAAAAACTTTGATAACCTTGAAAGTTCAGAAAATACGCAGTCAAATTTTCACTAAGCTACAAACTTTTTTGTTTTTGGAAATTTTGTATAACATGCTGCGAAGAAAATAAAGCCAAAAGACCAAAAAGTTTTTGATAGCATAATTTTTATTGTGTCTTTTATAGTTTAGGTTCAGCGATTTTTTTTAGAGCGCGCGAATTGCAGAAATTGAGTATTAATACGCCCGCGTCCACTAAAACTAACTAGTCTCAGGGCGGTGTGCTATCAACGTTATTCGTTTTCGTCGAAGGACAAATTATAAAACCGCTGCCCAAGGAATCACTACTTCCACATCCAGATCTTCTATTCAAGTCTCTCAGAACGAAAAAAATTTGAATGTGGAAATCATTTTTTATGGAACTTTAATAATATAATATTTGAAATAGTCTACCCCAAAAACCTATAAAACGATATGCCACATCGGTAGTGAGGCTGAGGGTAGTGGAAGGGAGGTGGTAGTGGTGGTGGATAAAGTAAAAAAAAAATTGAGGCCTTTGGTTCTTGTACACACACTAAATGACAATTTTATTTTTTTCGCCCCCTTGAATAATGGGGTGGGAGTCAGTAATGGGGGTGGTTAATGCCAAAAAAAAATTTTGAGAGTTTAGCTTCTCTTATATATACTAAATACCAGTTTTATGGACTCTTACTTGCTTGATTTGCCTATTTACCTCCATTTACCCCCAACCCTCTAACGGAATAATCTAGTTCCAGATCTCGTTAAAATACATGGTACGTGTACCAAATTTCAAGTCAATATCTTAAACGGTTCCAGAGTAATCGTGCGCACAAAAAAGTTACAAACAGACCGACAGAGAGAATTTTTTTGCTCAAACTTAAAATCTCGACGTTTCATGACATTCTAAGCCTATTTGGACAATAAACATTTTCAAAAATATTTTTGTCCATACTATATTTCCACTGAATGTGGAAGTAAAATGTGTAACGATATTCTTTCTCTTATTACCACTTGTATTATATTGTAGAACGTATGGTCATTGTGCGAATTGTGCGTGGATTATCTACTTAAAAAATGATAAATAAGTTTCATTGTAAAATGGAGTGAATTTTATGTGGCGTAGTAATAGAGGAAAACGATAAACTTGTGCACAAGCCATGGAAACAGAGTTTACAGACTATAATTAGGACATTAAAAAAGACTTAATTTAGGATGTTTTTTCTTTTTTGTTACCTAATTTAGGCGAAAATAACACGTTTACTCAATTTACAGGTCTACAAAAAAAAAAAAATTCTGCTCCAAGGACTAAACCTATCATTCCATAAGTATTTTTGTGTGCTGAATCCGAATTTTCAATTAAAAAAATTTTCTAGCGCGTAGATTTCGAGTAAATTCCGGTTTTGATTGTCAAAAAACCGTATTTTGACGATAAAAACCGGAATTTACTCGAAATCTACGCGGTAAAATTTTTTTTTAATTGAAAATTCGTATTCAGCGTACAAAAATACATAAGGAATGATAGATTTAGTCATTGGTACAGAATTTCTTTTTTTGTAGGCCTGTGTACAAAGTGCACCTGTGCCACAGATCTACAAAAAAAAAGTTCTGTTCCAAGGACTAAACTTATTATTCCTTATGTATTTTTGTGTACTGAATCTGAATTTTCAATTTAAATTTTTTTTACCGCGTAGATTTCGAGTAAATCCCGGTTTTTATCGTCAAAATACGATTTTTTGACAATGTTTGACGTTTGCTCGAAATCTAAGTGGAAAATTCGGATTCAGCACACAAAAATACTTAAGGCATGATAGGTTTAGTCCTTGGAGCAGAATTTTTTTTTTGTCGACCTGTGTTATTGTGTGGATCTAGGGTAAAAATGCAATGCATGGGAGTTTCGGATAGGGACTCTGACACAGGAAATGTCGGATACAAATATTAAGATTGCCACGTGCTTTAAGAAACTGTCTTTTTTATTTAGCTCCAATAATAACGCAAAAAAAGGAAAACTCGATAGTTTACTTTTTATCAAAACACTCCAAAATTATTACTACTTTTCCTAAACTTCTGTTTATGGGATTTTATTAGCCCCTAGTTGCGCCACATTTTTTCCATTTTACTATAATATTATTTTTCACCGTTTCCGAGATCCCAATGTAATGCATACTCCATTTAAAATAAGTTATCCTTTCAGATCCTAAAACGTGATAAAATAGTCCTAAACATAAAAAAATAATAATGAAAAGTTCCGTTACACACAATATACATAATCATTATTATTCTTAAGTACGGTGCGCGTACGCTTCGACAATTCCTCCATACTAAAAAATTCGTAACTACGACTTCATTTTCTTCACAGCATGTTACACAAAATTTTCAAAAACAAAAAAGTTCCTCGCTTAGTGAAAATTTGATGGCGTATTCTCTAAACTTTCAGGGTCATCTACGTTTTTGGCATGTTCACATTATTTTTATTAGCAATCCTATGAATACAGAGAAGCGCTTAAGTGTGTGTTTTATAACAAAAAAAAGTTCACATCGATAGCTCAATTCATTTTTGAGATATGGCAACGGATGTACAAAAAAACATGATTTAAAAAAAAGTTAAATTTTACACTTTTTTTTAAATAAGAATATCTGTGACCACTAAAACATGTCGTATTTTGTATTTTTATGTGTAAAATGATGTTGTTGGTAATACCCACTATGTCTGATCTTGTTCTAAGCTCATAAAAAAAACGACACAATTTTACATCTTTTTCGCTCCTCTATATGAATTATTTGTATTTGTGTTTGTTAACAGAAATTGTTTAGATCATATGAAAAAAGTTCACTCTATTAACATAAGGAACAAAAAAATAATTTTATGCACCATTCTGCAATTACAAAATATCCTCAAACTCAAACTGTCCAGACTTTCTAGGTCTTAAAGTATTTAATTGTTTACCAGACTACCTAAGGCATGTTAAATATTGTTTTAAATTAGATCTTAGAGAATTTCTTGAAAATAGATGTTTGTGTTCTGTCAGTGAGTATACGTCAAATTGTTTAAGCAAGTTGTGACAATTCCTATACAATTTGTTTTGTCTTAAAGGAAAATATATTTTATTATTATTATTATTAAGTATTATTTAGTTAAAAATCTGTTTTAATTTTCGACATATTATTATTTGTATTTTCTTTATAAACTTTATGTAATTTTAACTCTTCTGTACTTGTATGTATTTTGTCTTTTTTTGCTCTCACTGTATTGTAGCTATCCAAGAAAAAGAATAAAACTTGTCAACTTCTGACAATGCTGTCTTTTGTGTAATACCTGCAGCAACAAAGAATTTTATTAAGTATTTATTATTCATTTATTATCATTATCAATATCATTATCATTTCCGAAGTAAGCAGGATCGAAATACGGGGAAAATGCCGGTTACGTCATTTGCTCGTTGACCCATTAAATAGCTACTTTTCTAGAGAATGCTCCCAGTCTATCGATGGTGGCAAGGATGATGCGTGGCAGTGGATATCATTCAAAAACTGGAAGCGCGTCAAGCCGGCTGTGCACTGAGCAGGTAAAGTTTGCGGACAGCCGACAGGGGAAATCCCGTGCCATTTATCTGTAACGGGCGTGGTGGCTGGGCCATGCATCATCCTGGGGGACGCCTTTAGGGCCAAAGCACCGTCTAGTGCCAAATCGCGAGGAGCAGCTCATTAAAACAATGAGAGTTCGAGGCGACGTTTTTTCTAAGCTAAATAACTTCAACCAGTCTAAGAGGTGAGAAGTATTAAAATACAATATGCCCCTCTACTTTAATTTTTTAATTATCCTGAATTTGTCTATACCAGAACGCGTTAGTACAAAGTTCATTATCGTTGGGTGCGATTACGGGTTTACTAGATACAATATTAAAAATCCTAATAAATGTCATTTTCGAAAAATTCAAAATGGAATAAAAAAGAAAATGGTTTAATAAAAATTAAAATTTTAAAAACTCCCGACAAAAAATCACTTGTCCTTCTGAAGAGTTCTTAACAAGGGCGAAAGCGATTTTAGTCTATGGTCTATGTACTGTAGAAATGAACTAAAACGTTAAAGGGTTTTTATTGTTTCTTATGTTCAACTGACCCCAAAATATGAGAAAACCGCGGAGTGCTACCATTTGCGTTTTTGAGATCGAAGTAAAAAGGTCCACTTTTCACATTTTTGAGTTTGGCTCGAAAACTATGCATTTTTCCTATAAACACGTCAATAGAAAAATTGTAGAGAATTAAATTTCCAATCGAAATGGCATATCTTCAGAAGTCAAAAAGTTGTTATTTGAATAAAAAAAAAACCGCTGCCCAAGGAATCACTACTTGCACATCCAGATTCTCTATCCAAGTCACTCACAACGAAAAAACTTTGTATGTGGAAATAATTGTTTATAGAACTTTAACAATATAATATTTGAAATCCTCTACCCCAAAAACCCATAAAACGATACCCCACATCGGGGTTTTGAGGTTTCTGGTTCTTGTACACACACTAAATCACATTTTTTTCCATCCCCTTTAATAAGGGGGTGGGGGTGGCTAATGCCAAAAATTTTTTTGAGACCCTAGCTTCTCTTGTATATACTAAATACCAGTTTTATCGACTCTTACCTGCTTGATTTACCCATTTACCCCAAATTTATCCCAATTTACCCCCCAACCCTTCGTCGGAACAACATGAAAAAATATAATCTAGTTCCAGATCTCGTTAAAGTACATACGTGTACCAAATTTCAAGTTAATATCTTAAACGGTTCCAGAGTAAACGTGCGCACAAGAAAAAGTTACAGACAGGCAGACAGACCGACAGACAGAGAAATTTTTTTTCCGCTCAAACTTAAAATCTCGACGTTTCATGACATTTTAAGCCTATTTGAACAACAAAAATTTTTTAAAATTTTGTTGTCGTTACTATACTTCCACTGGATGTGGAAGTAATTACGTGATATAAAGTTCAGAAGTGGAAAAATGTAAAAAGTTATTTTTTAAGTGCAATAATCTACTATATCTAGACTGTATCTTGGTTACTATTAATCACATAAACTTCTATTGCAGACCGTTTAAACAAGAATGCTGAGAGTACATTCAATGTAGCAATATCTGTACTTAAAGTATTTGACAAATAAGTTATAGGCCGAAATTTAAAAAAGAACTTAAAAATTAGAAAAAAGTTAATAAAAGTAACAATCTTCGGAACGCTGTATCTAGGTTTCTATTTGTCGTAGATACTTTTACCAGCCACCATTTCTACGGGCGTAAAGTCAGCTTTCACTTTAATATAATAATGTCTATACCTAAATTGACTCAGAAAAAAGTTACAGGACGAAATTTGAAAAAAAAAAAAAAGTAAAAATTAGCAAAAGTTGCAAACCTTGAAACGCTATATCTCGGTCACTATTAATCGTAAAAATTTCTACAAAATCTCATTTTAACGGAAAAAATGCCAGCTTTTCTTTAAATCCAACAATGTCGCCTAAATGTACCCGAAAAAAAGTTACAGGCTAAAATTAAAAAAAAAAAAAATTAAAAATTGCATTTTTTCGTTTTTTTGTTTTTTGGAAATTTTGTTGACTTCTGAAGGTGCCACTTCGATCGGAAATTTAATTCTCTGCAACTTTTCTATTGACGTGTTTATAGGAAAAATGCATAGTTTTCGAGCAAAACTCAAAAATGTGAAAAGTGGACTGGACCTTTTTACTTCGATCTAAAAAACGCACCCTTTTAAATGGTAGCACTCCGCGGTTTTCTCATATTTTGGGGTCAATTGAACATAAGAAACAATAAAAACCCTTTAAGTTCCTTAGTTCCTTTCAACCCTCTTTTTTTGGACATAGACAATAGCCTATTTCTAAGAGATAGATTAACTTCAGGGTGAATCCTTTTCAATGTTTTTGAAAATAAATTCATTTTAGAGCTCTTTGTTTTCTAGTACAACTAGGTGTGAATTGTTGAAAAGTACAAACAAAAATTTAATATTTTAATTTCAATTTCGTTCTTTACTGAACAGAGGTGTTTTTAGTACGGCAGCCCGTTACCAAGATTTTCGAGTTACTTTAGCGAAGATAATTCCAGCGATTCTCATCAGTTCTGGGAGAGCTGAGAAGAAAAGTTTAGGGTGACGGAAGTTTTTACCTGTCCTAAAGGGTTCAAATCGGGCTTTGAACATGTAAAGAAAAACCGATCATCTCGGTCTTCGCAGTGAGGCAGTTTCTTTTGTCTTCTTGTCGAGGAAAGTAAATATGAAGAGGAAAAATTGATCACTGCCCCATTGACTGATACGCCGAATTACAAAGACCGAAATAATGACAAATAGCCACCGGTCAAAATTCTGGTCATCGCGGCGAGGCAGTTCTGCTCATTATCAAGTAGTTTCGATGTCTCTTGACCACAAGAAAATTCGAACGGAACTTTTTGCTAGTTACGGGTGGTTACATTCGCATGTTGCTTTATTTTGAGGGCTGATCAAGTCATCACGGCGAGGCAGTTCTCCACTTCAGGCTGTTCCAAATATCGTTAAGAAGGCGAAAAAAATAAGAACTGAAATGTTTCTCAGTTCACATTTGAGAAAAATGATTTCCGCCGCGACAAAAAAAAGAATCAAATTAAGGCTGTTTGTACAGTACCTAATGATAAAAGCAGGATTCAAATTATTATAAGTTTATGTAGTTTATTGTAGTTTTAAAATTAAATACATCGTCATCTGATGAATTTCTTGCGCTTCATGACTATCTAAGAGGCGAAGTATCCTTCTTGAAATATCGCCTTATGTGCTACCGGCATCTTTCAACGAATATAGCAAAGAAACCCATCAATGATTATAATGCCCGGAGAATCGGGGCCTTCAGAATCCACTCTCTTTTCCAACAGCCGAAGCAGAGTCACCTTCTCGGTCTTGTGAAGAGCAAACTGCAGGTCAGCCTGGGCATTCAGATAAAGACTGAGCAATGTTCCAAAAATGTTCCATTGTAATCTGATTTCTTGAACCTTCCCGTTGATAATCGCTTTCGCGACATCATATGTGACTTCGGTATATGGTGATTCACATTCATCTGCTATTTTTAATGCCATTTGAAGAGTTTGATAGACAGTAGAGGCTTTGGTTGAATATTCGTTAATTGGAGGCAAATAATATCGGAATTGGTTAATGATCTTGGCATTGAACCCGATTCACATCGATTTCTACCAAAATTCTTAAATTTTTATATCGATTTTCCGCAGCTTACGGCCAACAGAAAACGGCAGTTCGCATTTTTTTACCGTTTTATACAACCCACTCTATAAATAGAAAAAAAATTAGCCTCGCTGCTTTAATTATTTTAGCCTCCAATTTAAATCAACTTTGATTGATATTATTGGAACTTAGGCCAATGAAAAATGACAGTTCTCGATTAATTCATGCCTTGTTCATCATTTTTAACGAGAATTAATCGAGAACTGCCTCGCCGCGGTATAAAAATTACGACATTTTCGATAGACGCACAGTGGCACGAATCGTAATTTTTTCGTTCAAAATTATCTAGAGCACTTATTACGCAACCGATCGGGATAATTTTTGTTTAAATACTCGTTATTTAATTTCCAAAAAACGTAAGAGAGCCGATTTCGGCATAAACTTTAACAAAAATATTTCATTTTTCATAATTTTTTTGCATTTTACAACCGCCATTGATTCCGCCATCTTGCAGGTTGGTTTATGGCAATTTAAATATCAGATTCATAATCAGCGACCTCAAAAACCCCTGAGTACGAAGATTTATGTGAATTGAATAAGAAAAAATTTTTTATTTGTAAGTTTTATTAAGATTTAAATTAAAAATGACCATTCTGGCTAAGCTCAATAATTTTGGTTAGCACAATTCAAAAATCGGCTCTCTTACGTTTTTTGGAAATTAAATAACGAGTATTTAAAAAAAATTATCCCAATCGGTTACGAAACAAGCGCTCTAGATAATTTTGAACGAAAAATTCGCGATTCGTGCCACTGTGAGACGGAAAGTCGTTTGCCAGCAGCCCGTATCGTTTTTCGAACTTTTGTCGTATGAAAAAGTATCTTAGAATTTCATAATCTATAGAGTTTCCCTGCGATAGAGCTCGCTGTTATGATAGGGGTTTTTCGTAACGGGCTGCCGTACTATTTGTAAATAAATTCACTTTAAAGTTTTTTATTTTTAATGCATCCAGAATGTAGGTTGCCAAAAAAAATGCAAATATCTATTGGAAATTGATTTCCATTGATAGATTTTCTCTTTTGATTCTTCATAAATTACACAGGTCTAAAAAAAAAAAAGGTCTTGTCCTAAGGTTCTGATTTAACTTTTCTGAAGTATTTTGATGCACTGAAGACGATTTTAAACACAAACATTTTTTCTCTCGTGTCAGTTTCCACCTACCACTCTCTTTTATTCCCTAAAAAGGGCAAAAATGAAATTTTTCTTCATATCTCGACATTTAACAGACAAATGATGTTGACAGCATCAAAATTTGAATCTTCCACCCCCTACCACCTTCCACCACCTCCTTCAGGAAGTGAAAACTGTATTTTCCTATATCAATCGACATTTTAATGGTCAACAAATTTAATTTATTTATATTGTGAATTTCAAAAACCACTTAAACTTTTTTTATCACCAAAAACATAGCGTTTTGCTGTTTGGCAATGATTTACGTGAAAATTTATCATTTCTATCACTATTAATTATTGTAACCTACTAGATCATCACTACTCTGTTTTACCGACGTAATCACCACCACTACTACAACTACCACAACCTATTTCATCAGCAGCTTTTCAGATTATGTAAAAAAAATATATATACAGGGTGTTCCATTACAAAATATCTAATAATGTTTATATCTCTAGAATGCAATTTTTCATTGTTTCTCTGACATAATTTTTAAAAAATACACACATTTTTCTGTTACTTTTTTAAAAAACTTTTTTACGTAACTCCAAAATAACGTTAACGTAATGTTCGCGCGACCACCTTGTAACCCTACCAGGCGAGAAATTTTCGAATTTTTTTTTTGGTTGCCATAGAAAGAATAACAGATTGGAGCTTGTCTCTATACAGGCGTGACATTTTCTATATTATTTTTTACTTACTGTTGATGTTAATTTTCTTAATCTACGAGCCGCCTCTGCACACACAAACCTGGAAATGCGTACAGCCGAGGTGGAAAGCTAGCAGGTACCATTATCATACATGTACCGGTTAAACATACTCTCGGAAAATGTTTGACACTATCACACGGCTTTCTGCAACCGTGAGCATGTATGCTATCGGCAAGGCTTTGTCATGGCTATCTCTTTCACACTACCCCGTGTTTTGTATAGTAATGTTCTGTATTCCACATCGGGTAACTTGTTTGTTTCATTCTCTCCTCCTCTACAAACATTATGCGGTTTGTGAACTGGTACACAACCGAACGATAGTGGTCTAAATACAATACTTGCATTTGAGGCTCCGACAATGGTTTGTTTCATAATTTAATTAATAGTGCATATCTTCAATATGAAACAATAATTGTACATGAGAACAGTATGTTGCTTACTCGTTACTTTGTTATTATTCTAGTGTCACAAATAGATGTGATTACTTCAAATACAAGTGCTTTGGTTTGCAAGAGGATTACTTCATTTAATTTTACATTGTAATACTGGTTGATTAAAAAATAAAACACATAGAGTAATGAAAAATAGGAGTACGATAAAAACAGTTTTACTTACAACATTGTCACCGTTTAAAGAAATATATTTCACTGTCCTCTCTCTGTCGCCAGGAAGACAACCGCCTAGACATTATTATAAGCAGAATTCTAATAGCAGCGTTTAAAACAGGCGTGAGTGATCTGCTGAGTCCATAATAATAACACAGGCACACACACACAAAAAAAAGTTCAAACCCAGAAGACCGACATATCATTTCCGAAGGATTTTCAGGCGCTGAACACGATGCTGTAGTCAAAATATATGACTAAGGGCAAATTTCGGAGATAATCGCAATTACTTCCACATCCAGTGGAAGTATAGTAACGACAAAAAGATTTTTAAAAATTTTTATTGTTCATATAGGCTTAAAATGTCATGAAAAGTTGAAATTTTAAGTTTGAGCGAAAAAAACATTTCTGTCTGTCGGTCTGTCTGTAACTTTTTTTGTGCGCACGTTTACTCTGGAACCGTTTAAGACGAAATTTGGTACACATATGTATTTTAACGAGTTCTGGAACTAGATTATATTTTCATCTTGTTCCGTCCAAGGGTTGGGGGGTAAATTTGGGTAAATTTGGGGTAAATGGGTAAATCAAGCAGGTAAGAGTTCATAAAATTGGTATTTAATATATATAAGAGAAGCTAAGGTCTCAAAAAAATTTTTGGCATTAGCCACCCCCATTACCACCCCCACTCCATTATTAAAGGAGATGAAAAAAAATGTGATTTAGTGTATGTACAAGAATCAGAAACCTCAAAATATTTTTTTATTTTATCCACCCCCACTACCACCCCCACCCCACTACCCATGTGGGGTATCGTTTTATGGGTTTTTGGAGTAGAGGATTTCAAATATTATATTATTAAAGTTTATGGAACTTATTTCCATATGCAAAGTTTTTTTGTTGTGAGTGATTTCGATAGAGAATCTGGATGTGGAAGTAGTGATTCCTTGGGCAGCGGTTTTTTAAAGTTAAAACTGGCCAAACATTAAACTTAAAGTGGTTTTAACATACAAGCCGACCAAGTATATCATTTCCGTAGTATTTTCACGCGCTGAACACGATAAAAATAGTGAAATTTATTTTTTACATTCAGATTTCAATAAAATCCATTTTTTTGTAAAAAACTGGCCAAAAAATAGGTTGAAAGAAAGAATCAGGTTTCGTCAATTTTTGGGATACTTATTACCAAAAATTTTAATTTTTTCAGATACCTGAAGGTCAGGGATAAATTTTGGGACCGCTGTTGTTTCAGTGCCTCAAAATACTATAGAAATGACATATCTGGCGAAAATTTCGGAAAAAAATCAGCTGGATTAATCGGAAATTACATGACAATTTATCAAATATTAAAGAAAACATTCTTTTGAGCATTTTTACTTCCACATCCAGTGGAAGTATAGTAACGACAAAAAATTTTTTAAAATTTTTTATTGTTCAAATAGGCTTAGAATATCATGAAACGTCGGGATTTTAAGTTTAAGCAAAACAAAAATTCTGCCTGTCTATCGGTCTGTCTCTCTGTCTAACTTTTTTTTGTGCGCACGTTTACTCTGGAACCGTTTAAGATATTGATTTGAAATTTGGTACACAAACTAGATTATATTTTCATCTTGTTCCGTCGAAGGGTTGGGGAGGTAAATCAAACAGGTAAGAGTCCATAAAATTAATATTTAATATATACAAGAGAAGCTAAGGTCTAAAAAAAATTTTTGGCATTAGCCACCCCCATTACCACCCCCACCCCATTATTAAAGAGGATGAAAAAAAAATGTGATTTAGTGAGTGTACAAGAACCAGAAAACTCAAAATATTTTTTTCTTCATCCACCCCCACTACCACCCCCCTATAACACCCCCTCCCCCCACTACCGATGTGGAATATCGTTTTATGGGTATTTGGGGTAGAGGATTTCAAATATTATATTATTAAAATTCCATAAACAATTATTTCCACATACAAAATTTTTTCGTTGTGAGTGACTTGGATAGAAAATCTGGATGTGGAAGTAGTGATTCCTTGGGTAGCGGTTTTTCAAATGTGGTCAATGATATTTTCATATTTTGAGCAATAAGTTTTCACAGTTATTAAATACTATTCCAGTTCAATTACCTAATATTTCGTTTGAAGTCGTACAATTCAGAAAAGATGAATTACTACTAACGGTGTTGTCAGGTGACCAGCATGGTAATCTGACTTACCTCAGACCTTTTTTGTGGGCTTGTCTAGAGTGTGAAATATCGTATACGAAGAACCCATTAAAGATAATGCTGATCTTCACAACAAAATGTATACTTCCTTGGCAGTGATTTATAGAGAGACAGTATTAAAAGTTTGTGGAACTGAATTATTAGAATGATAGAAACAACTTTAAACATTTGAGTAGAGAATTTTTCGCAGATTCGGAAATCACCCCACCATGAGATTTAGACCATGACCCTATGATAACACAGAAGAAGTGGGGGATTTCCGACTCCGCTAAAACCTCTCTACTCATTTAATTATTGTTTATCTTTTTTAAATTAGTTTCATCCCGGTTTACCTATTTTGAGAGTAAGTATATAGTAAATACAAAATTGTTCACGTGCGTTAAAGTAATAAAAAATGAACTATCTACCTAATTGTTTTATTAAGTTTATTATTTGGTTATATTTGCAAAAGTATGTGATTATGATTTTTGTGATTTAAGAGAATAACAATAATCTCCAAAACTTGCAATGGGTGCAGAATAAAGAATATGAGAGAGAAAATAATATTAAAATGTCCCATTGACACTATATTAAATGTTTTAATTTTTTTAAGTATTAGATAACATATTTTTACAATTAATTTTTTTTTTACTTATTTGCTTTCATCACGATTAGAGAATATTATTTAGGTATTAAGCAAATCTCAATTTACATACTTTTTCATTTATTATGAAATTACCTACTTTCTGTATATTTTTGGCCTAATCTGGGCACGCTAATAGAATAGAATGGAATAGAATAGAAAGGAATTTATTGATGTATTATACATATTACAGTATTTACACAGGAACAACAAAAAAAATAATCTGTATATACTTTAAAACACTCATTATTGGAGAATCAATCGAAACAACTACTCTTCTAGCTAACACTGACGAAGCATTGAATCATATGATAGGATTCTGAGCATTTTAAAGCAAAAAAATATATTAAAAATCAGAGATGGGTCGAGGTCAGGAAACTTTCCACATTTGTTAAAAGTCTGTAAAAGTCATGTAAATAATATAATTGTATGCACTTACTTGGTATTACAATGAAGTTTGCAGATTCACAAATCAGATTTCACCATAAAATAGCCTATCAATACACCCAATGGAAGTTGGAATGAAAACTTCCCGGAAACTTTCCGTTTTGAAAACTCCGAAAGTTTCCAGGCAGTTTTCCTTCTAACTTTCTATTGGGTATATTGATAGTCTATTTTATGGTAAAATCTGATTCGGGATGATGCAAGTTTCATTTTGATACCAAATAAGTGCACACAATTATATTATTTACATGACTTTTACAGACTTATCAAATATGGAAAGCTTCCTCGACCCATCTCTGTTAAAAATACTTAAATCATGTATTACCCTTGTCCTAACCAAAGCTAAATTTCTTTAAATACTCCAGCATCTTCATGCTCAAAACTTCCTCATCAAGTTAAAAAAGTCGTTAAATGAAAAATAATTCTTATACACCTCGTATGTTGCGGCTGTGCTGCCAAATAATTATTTATCGTTGTCTCCATAAACGTATAATCTGATGGCTCTAATTGAAACTGTCATCTGATAAAATGAAATAATAACTTCTATAATCTCATCCACCCAGGCATCTTGATGGCGCGATTAAAAGATTAAAAGTGTAGCTATTTTGACGTTTAATTTCGAGTTAATCTAGCACTTTGGTATTAATGCGCGTCAGCTCCATATTCGCCCGCATTCGCGAATAGAATGTTTGGCAGTTTGTGACAGCATTTTTGTGTATATAACAGGTTCATTCGAAGAGGAAGGATTCCAATTTAGTCCGTTCCATTTACTCCAAAAATTCGCCTGCTGTTTGCTTGTTTTTGATTCCGAGCTTTTCACTTTTTTCATTACCCAACGAATTCGACATATAGAATTAATTTCAGGCCAGTTCATTTTAACTACAGAGAATAAGTTTGGATATAGTGCAAGTATTATGAGCAACACTTAAATGTATATGTATTTATATGATAGGAAAAATAAGTGCTCATGCACAGAAATAACAAGAATAAAGGTAGTAAAATATTTAGGTGTAATAACTGATCAGTATCTAAGGTGGACACTGTCAATATGTAACGAAATTAATTCGTAAATTATTTTATAAATTCTCCGAATATCCAAATAAGAAATATTCTAAGCAGAGAACTACTTAAAGTCTTCCATAATGCTTTTGCCGACTTTATCTCACGGTACTGTACATTTGTTCAGAGTAGGAATAATGTTCAACTTAATCGTTTCATATACCAAGACACTGTTTTGTAAATTATTTTTAAATGAAAACGTATAATTCAGTAATATTACGGTTCAAATTGCGATATATCCGACAAAATTCATAAAGTTTTGAAAATTGGTGGAAATAATCACTTTTCGGTTTATTATTACATATGCTGTATATGTAATAATAAACCGAAAAGTTCCCACCCCTAAATTGTGTGCTTCATCCCCTACGACATAGTATTCACCCCAATTTTCGCTTTTTTAAAATTATCCATGAAATGGTGCATTTTACGACAAAAATACCTATGTACAAAAGTGTTCTACAGGAAATTCTCTACAAAAAAGGTTTTTAGACCGTTTCTCCTCAAACGAATAGTACGTTGGTAAATCAGGGCCGTAATTAGCGCAAGTCATATAATTCGTTATCTATTTACCATCACCGAAATGTTCGGTGTTACTATGCAGCACATCATTCCGTGACGATCAAAGCTACCGATTGGGGGTGGAAAAAAGTTGGCGGTATATTAATCCCAATAATGACTATAAAAGAACCAGCTCCCGAATCTGTTTTAACGCTTATTTCATGTTCATGTAAATTAGGGTGCGAATACAGGTGTAGTTGCAGAAGAGCAGGCTTGCGTTGCTCTACAATGTGTTATCATTGCCATGGACAATCATGCTTGAATGTTGAATCTGTGGAAGACGACCAAGATTTATAATTAACATTTGATAATTAGTGGATTAGGCCTACAGGGGATACCACTTTAAAAAAAACGCGCCAAGTGCTTTACCTCTAGGGTGGTGTGGAAATAAGTACAACACGGTCTTTTTATAGAGGTGAGGGGGTGGAAGTTGTATATTTATTAAAATTGTAAATAAATTTTAGTGCCTACTGCTATTTTAAGCGTTAAACGTTAAACTTTAAGGTAGATCGTACTGTAGAGAGTGCTAGTCGGAACCAACCCTCATGTTTGCGCCATATTTCCCACGTTATTATTAATTTTAGGAAAAAAGTGGTAAAAACCTTTTTGATAGAGAATTTTCCAAGGAACAATTTTGTATATAAGTATTTTTGTCGAAAATTACACCGTTGCCGAGATAATATAGAAAAACTCAAAATGGGGGTAGAAAGGACGTCCTGGGGGATGAAGCACACTATTTAGGGATGGGAACTTTTTGGTTTAGTAATCCTTATGCTATTCCCAACATACCCACCAATTTTCAAATCTTTATGAATTTTGTCGGAATAAAAACGTAATATTCCTGAACTAGTAGGTGTTAAGTTGCAGAATAGGTGTTAAGCTAAACTTCGCCCTTTAGAGTAAGGAAATTTTTTTTTCTCTCTAAAAAAGATGGTTTATTAGTATTATTGTTATATGCTACAACACTACTTTATATACAGAAACTTTAAATATTAGATCACTATAGCTTCACTGTCTAAATTATTTATTTAAAATCAAACATTTATTTCCAACAATTTTTCACAATTAATTATGAGACTGGGTCGGCATCAAATGAAATACTAACAATTCTTTTTTTCAGAAACACCCACAACCAAAGACATTACTTATTTTCCTCCAGTGTTTTACCACCAAAAATTAAATTATTATCAATAAGCCTCACAAATTTAAAAGCGGAACCAAAAGTTATACCAAGTATCCCATTATATTCTCCCCTATTTTAATGCCTTATATACTTTAAACGAATTGAGATAAAAATGTGAGGTTCTCACTAGATTGCTTTAAAGATCACAAGTTTTTTCTTGCCCACTTTCATTTTTTTTGTAGTTCTGGAAATAAAATGGCGTCTTTTCAAATTGCTTTTGTGAAGATTTTTAAATGGAACACCCTGTATATTTTCAAGTTTCTTGAAAGCTTAAGAACATAGCTGATCAATGCCGTTTAGTTATTTAAAATCAGTTCAAAACTGACCTTTAAGAAACTTCGCATCGTTAATTTATTAAATTTCCTTTATAGATAGATATATATTTATTTCTGTGACTTATTTACATAAGTATTCATATTGTCATAGTGTTAATTTTAAAAACAAGATAACATATAAATATAGACAATTTAAATTACCTAACTTTAATTAATTTAATGCATTAAAATTTCAAATAAAAACATAACAAAAAACATTACAACACATTTCAAGTGAAAATATATAAAAACAAGCAACTACAGTAATTTAGTGTTCCAAAAACTCTTCCACAGAATAAAACCAACTATCGACTAGAAACTTTCTTAGTTTTTATTTGAACTTTTTTATTGGCATGCAATTTTTTATATTTGAGGGCAATTTATTGAATAAATAACTGCCTGCACATAATGGGGACTTCTTATATAAAGGAAGGTTATACCATGTGTGTAGTCGCGGGTTAGGCATGGGGAGTAGAATTACAACATCGCGTGTGCTAGCTGGCTGAAATGAAATAACCGAGCTGGAATGCTCCATCGACGGACGAATTTACGGCTGCCGGTGTTGTCATATCTCTCGCGCTACGTGAATGTACATGCCTAATGGGAAATTACACGCACGGTATCTACTTATACCGTGCGTGTAGCCGAACGCTAGGCATAGGGAGTAAAATTACAACATCGCGCGTGCCAGCTGGCTGAAATGAAATAACAGACTGGGATGCTCCGCTCGACGGAGGAATTTACGGCAGCTATGTTGTCATATCTATCGCGCTACGTGAATGTACATGCCTAATGGGAAATTACATGCACGGTATATATCTCGCCTTTGTTGCGAGTTTGATAACAGTGTTTGTAAGTTTTTTATTTATTTTTATTTATACATATGTAAATTAACAACTTATAGAGATATATTATAGATGCCACTCAATATTTCCTCTCTTTAAAAGGTATCTCTACATGATTCTATATAACTTAATTAAATATTAATCTTATGATTCTTTTTTGCATTATAAATACTCTTTGCATGTCTGAACTGTTTCCATATGAAATTATGTTATGGGAAATTTGAGAGTATACTAGGGCATAATAAACATTTAGGAGCGATTTTTTGCCCAAACAGAATTGTCCCAATTTTTTACATAAATGTTTCACTTGACTTGTAAAGCTGAGATTCGTATCAATTATAGTTCCCAGAAACCTTATTTCTGGTTGAAGCGACATAGAATGACTGTAAATTTATATTAAAACCATACTTTCTTTTTACGTTCTTTTTATTTTATCGCATCAACCTCTTGGGTTATTAGCGTGGTACAGTAAGAAAAAATATAATTATATATCTAATTACAATAGACCATATTGAAAAAATACTACATTTTACTTCCACATCCAGCGGAAGTATAGTAACGACAAAAAATTTAAAAAAAATTTTATTGTTCAAATAGGCTTAGAATGTCACGAAACATCGAGATTTTAAATTTGAGCGAAAAAAAAAATTTCTTTCTGTCGGTCTGTCTGTCTGTCGGTCTGTCTGTAACTTTTTTTGTGCGCACGTTTACTGTGGAACCGTTTGAGATATTGACTTGAAATTTGGTACACATATGTACTTTAACGAGAAGGGTTGGGTGGTAAATTTGGGGAAAATAGGTAAATCAAGCAGGTAAGAGTCCATAAAATTGGTATTTAGTATATACAAGAGAAGCTAAGATCTCAAAAAAAGTTTGGCATTAACCACCCCCATTACCACCCCCACCCCATTATTAAAGGGGATGAAAAAAAATGTGATTTAGTGTGTGTACAAGAACCAGAAACCTCAAAATGTTTTTTACTTCATTCACCCCCACTACCACCCCCTATCACCACCCCCACCCCGCTACCGATGTGGGGTATCGTTTTATGGGTTTTTGGGCTAGAGGATTTCAAATATTATATTATTAAAGTTCCATAAACAATTATTTCCACATACAAAATGTTTTCATTGTGAGTGACTTG
Source organism: Rutpela maculata (assembly GCA_936432065.2). NCBI lineage: Eukaryota > Metazoa > Arthropoda > Insecta > Coleoptera > Cerambycidae > Rutpela > Rutpela maculata. Next base: position 168,303,128 of record OW386289.2, on the reverse strand, counting down.
GATAAAAAATCTGGATGTGGAAGTAGTGATTCCTTGGACAGCGGTTTTTGAGATTACATTGATATCTCCAGAAATGATACTAAGTTCTTTACTTCACATCTATTATCTAAAATTGTGCTTAAATCTGCCGGGATTTATCTGTTGATATTGGGAGCACTCTACTAATATCTGTCTCACTGTTAGTTTAGTCTGGCACATTTCGCATTTAGGTTCCTCACTTTTCTTAAGAAGGTATTCATGGGGGAGTCTGCTTGTGACCTATTCGTAGGCGGACCGTTCTTTTTTGTTTTGTAGTAAAATGAATGCAAACTGTTTTACCATAATTTATTATAAACCTATTTCTAAAACACCAATCACTGAACAAATCTAGATTGTTCACATTTTTCTCTAGTTATTCAGGAGTTTTTGCCGTAATAATAAAAGATGTGTCGTCCGCATACATGTAAACATTTGCAGAGTTTACATAATGTGGTAGATCATTTACATATAGCAGGAATATCAGAGGATCCAGCACACTACCCTGGGGTGTTCCAATATTTAGCTCATTTTCATATGAAAGGGAGTTTTCTATTTTGACTCTGATTTTCCTATCAGTGAGGTATGATACAATCCACTTATTTAGGTTGTCTCTAATATCTAGCATATTTAATTTGTGTGAAACAAAAGACAAAAGCATTTGAGAGGTCAAAGAAAACTCACACTACATAATTTTTGGCATCTAGTTCCTTATATACATTTTGAATTAATTCATTTGTAGCAGTTTCTGTAGAAAACTTACTTCTAAAGCCATGTTATTACGATATTAATAGTTTTTTTTTTCATTTAGAAATAAAACAATTCTATTTGCGATTACTTCTTCAATTATCTTAGAAAAAACACTTAAAAGTGAGATGTCTATAATAGTTAATTTCGCGTTCACTTCCCTTTTTAAACACAGGTATGATACTGCCGTTTTTAGCCTATTTGGGAATTTACCCTTCAAAATTGACTTGCTAATGATGTAGGTAAAACATAGTGCAAATTCGTGTACACAGTCTTTTACTAATTTGACAGGAACCTTATCAGATCATTGTAAAATAGCATCTCTTACCTCTTCTATTTTTACTGAACTGAAAAGCATTTTAGTATCGTTCAACTCTGGACTCGTGCACTCATTCAACATTTCTGTAAAATGATTTATCTTTCACCATATTTGAAATTTGAGCACCATGTTATGTTTTCCGTCTCAGGTACGCATTAGTTCATGCGCATTAACAAATTCATAAATGCCTTGGTTAGCATATCGGGAGTGATATTTTCAAATGCTCGGCGAATGTTGTTGTTCAGTTGATTCAAATTTTGGGACGCAGGACTTCACGTATCCCTATATAAAAAATAAGGTACTGTTAAGACAGGCGAATGTGGAGCCCATTCGACCGGTCCGCCCCTGCCAATACAATTATTACCAAATTTATAAATAAGTTGCATTGCTATTGCCATTTTACCTACGTCCTGGTCTAATTGGGGATATAAAAACATTTTTAACGTATCAGTATAATTGACACCATTAACTGTTCTCTCGGCGAAGAATGGTCCATAAATTTTGTTTTTATTAATAGCGCACCAAACATTTAGCTTTGGAGGGTTCCTTTCATGTTTCTAAAATTGATAAGGAGTACGGAATCTGTTCTTCCCAAATTCTGCAATTGCGCCTGTTAACAGCCCCATTAAGTGAAAACTTGCTTCATCAGACATTATTAAATTGAGGTTATAGTCCAATCGAATAGGTCGACAAATCAAAATTTTGAGGTAAATTTTTGAGTTTTTGATGTAAGTTACTTTGAAGTATTTGAACACGATTAATGAAAGAAATTTTTTTTTTTCGCCCCGAGAAGGGGTGAAAAAAAATATAATAAAGTGTTTTTTCAAAATTACTCAAAATGTGTAAAAGCTAGTAAAAAAAGTTTCAAATAAAAATTGGAAAGCGTAAATTGGTATTATTAAAATTAACAGAGTTAGGGTGGTTAGAAGTTAAGGGATGATATGTACAACTTTAAAAAAATCATACCGTGCTGAAAAGTTAATGAATTAATTTTTTTTTCTATTTACTCAGAAAAATATAAACTTTCGTTTCAGAGGATGGATTCAAATGGATTTTTCAGTCATTCACAAGAATTATTAAACCTTACATTCTGAATTTCAATAAGTAATTTAAGTATCTTCAATATTTTTTTTGCCTTAAAATGCCAGGAATCCTATCATGTAGTTCAATACTTCGTCAGTATTAGCTAGAAGAGTAGTTCCTTTGATTGCTTTTCCAATAATGAATGTTTTAAAGTGTTTTCCTAAGTAGTATATTAGCGTGACCCGATTAAGGTACCAATATACAGAAAGTAGATAATTTCATATTAAATAAAAAAGGTGTGAATGACTAAATGTAAATGAATGATTTAAGTATTTTCAATATATTTTTTTCTTTAAAATGCTAAGAATCCTATCATGTAATTCAATATTCGTCAGTATTAGCTAGAAGAGTAGTTGTTTTGATTGGTTCTCCAATAATGAGTGTTTTAAAGTATTTACCTAACTAGTATATTAGCGTGCCCAGATTAGGGCAACAATATACAGAAAATAGGTATTTTCATAATAAATAAAAAAGTGTGTAAGTTTTGATTTGCATAATACCTAAATAATATTCTCTAATCATGATAAAAGCAAATAAATAAAAATAACTTTTACACATTTTGAGTAATTTTGAAAAACACTTTATTATATATTTTTTCACGGGGGTTGATAAAAAAATGTCTTTCATTATTCATGTTCAAATACTTCAAAGTAACTTATATTAAAAATTCAAGTATTTACTTCAATATTTTAATTTGTCGACCTATTTGATTGGACTATTAGGAGTATTCCTTATCAGGTCCAATAATGTCTCACAAATAAGTATACGTTTTTGGTAATCTTCCTCCTATAATTATTGGTGGACTTGAAATTAGGCATTACGTTTCAAAGCTTGCAAAGTTGGACCTACTCATGTTAGATGCGAAGCCATTTTTCTAATCGAGGATTCTGGAGACCTCGTAACAAACTCGTACGCAGCTTTGGTGTCATTAAGAACGTTGTCTGTGCTTTCTTTACGTGTGCTAACACGTGCAGACAGAAGAGGAATAGTTCGTATCTTCGAATTCCGTCATAGCTTTTAAAATAAGCTTTGGATTTTAATTATTTTCGAGCCATTTTGTAGCTTGTATCAATTTGATCGATTTTTGTAAAAAACATTTTTTTACGATTAATATTAAGCGAGATAACTAGGACCCTGTTTAAGTGAACACCCTCTATAGTTACCATTAGTTAGAAGTGTCCACGATAATGGCTAGAATATATAATAACTCTTAAATGTTTTTCTCTATTTCTGTTGATATTGCGAATATTTTTCGAACATCATAGACGCGTAAAGTTTCGTTATCCAAATTAAAATTAATAGATGTATCCAGGCCCGTTTTATATAAAACAGGCGGCCTTTTAGGCAAATAAATTTGACAATTTATGCCCCATTTCGCCCCATTATTGTCAACCGAACGTAAATTCTAAACCATTTTTAGAACAGATTGACAAATTATGCGATATATAACAATTCAGACTCGTAAATTAATTTAAGCTGAGTATAATAGCGGTAATTATTATTCCCTGATTAGAATGATGGATGGATCGGTCATGAATCATGGGAATTATCTCTAAAACACCTGTTACTTCCAAGTTGATTCCACTATTTCTTGGTTAGAGTAGGGGAGACGACGCCTTTCATGAAGTTGATGCTTTGAAATTTTACACAGCGAGCTCAAGTGGCATTAAAATTCATTTTAGCTACGTTCGCGAATTTGATTCGAAGCAAAATTCATAAAGCTGTCTGCTATCGGATCACACTAAATACTTAATTTACGAGGGTGGTAAAATATATTGCAGAAAGTACTATTACTTTGGAAATATTAATTTTCAATGCATTCAAATTGTAATTTGTGCATGTCTGTGGTTGTTTGTATCACGCATAAAGTCAGTACGTTTGAAACAATTAACGTTGTACCTCAACAAAAAAAATACACTTGGGAGAATAAGGAAAATATTCAGTATCATTTATAAACAATATAAATTGCAATGGTCTCAAGAGAGATTCTCGTGAAAATTTTACATTTTTTGAATTCGGCTTTTGTCATTTTGATCATAGTACAGGATTCGTACTAAGGTCGACCTTCACCGATCAGGTTACCGAATAACATCTATTTTTTATGAAAAAAAAATATGCTAACAAAAGTAACGGTGACGGGTTGCCTAACGAAATATTGTCACGACCGCCAAATTAAGACGGCCACAATAAGGGCCACTTGGCCTGCGAGAGGTTTTTCTGTTAGAAAATTATTAAACACAATTAAAGAGTCAATAATATTTATTAATCAAATAATGGTTGCAGCCAAACAACAAAGTCACAAAATATGAATTAAATAACAAATAAAGTTTTCTTACCACAAGCACATGTCAGGAGGAGATGGGTCCCCATGATGGACTGCCACTGTCCATTCATTTTGGACTATTTATATGTTTGAGAAATGTTTAATCAGCATATTACCTTCATACGTAGTAGAGAGTTCCGAAGCTTATGGCCTGATGTTATTAATTAGTAATTATAATCCGACACTCTATATCCTTTGTTACATTTTAAATGCTTTACTACTGTATGTTTTATAGATTTCTTTTTTTTTAACTATTTAACGTCGGCCTATTTCCGCTACCAGGGCCTATCACCGACGCCAGGAGACGAGCTACCCCCAACCTGGAAATTTTGCCGAACCTCTTCCCTTAAGAAGAGTAGGGATCTTTTACTTGCCTAACATTTAATAGACAAGGGACCGCCTGCTTTACATCTCCTCCGAAGGATGGTATATCCACTACGTAATCCTCGTCTGAAATTACGTAACTTCCGAGTATACACTGATATACAAGCCTCTAGAAGGTGGGGCGAGAACGCTGTATTTCCCGAGATAGGTGGGTCACCCATCCAAGTACTAACCGCGCTCGACGTTGCTTCAACGGAATATCGACTGATATTCACATTGAAGTCGCCTCTACGCTCGCCCCTGTTTTATAGATTGAAAAATAACAAATGGCAATGAATTTAGTTTATTTATTATAGATTTAGATTTGGAAATCCTTTAATTTAGGTTTTCTATTTTTGTATTTATTTATAGGGAATATGCTAATAAGATAATTTGCCAAATTTGCATAGAAAAATAGTTATTTATTTTTGACGTGACAATATGTTCAAGGCTATATTTAATTGAAAATTTAATAATTAATTTTTTTTCCATACCTTCACCGATCTTCTAACCAAAAAAATTTAACACTAATCGAAAGTAAGAAACCTACAGAATATGTAAACATAAGGTTGCTTACATTTTTCCGTTCAAGGCTGTACGGTTGCTAGGTTTAAATAGGTGAATCGAAATTGGTACCTTCACCGATTGGTACTACTGGTAACTAAATAAATTATATATCAAAATAAAGATAATTTTATTGCGAAACGATAAGTATAAAGAAAATTTAAAAAAATAAAAAACCTAAAACAAAACAAAAAAAAGCCTTGAACATATTTCGTTAAGCAACCCATCACCGTTACTTTTGTTAGCATATTTGTATTCATAAAAAAATAGATTTCATTCGGTTACCTGATCGGTGAAGGTCGACCTTAATACGTATCTTAGACTATCAAGGCATAGTCCATAAATAAAATCACAATAGTTGAAATGTGATAGCACTAGGGATTCACAAACAGATTTTTTTAGTTTGAAATCCAATATATGACGACTGGAGCAAATAAGTTTTAGTGATAAAAATGCCTTTTGTAGCAAAGCTTTCACATTATGTCTAAATCTATAATCGGTCTTTAAGATTCCACACAAATTTTTTGCAGAGTTTACCATCGGTAATCTTAACCCCGCTACATTATTATTATAATACTCTTCGCAACTACGCAAACGAAGAGTATATTGCTTTTGATCGGAACATTTCTAAAATCGGAAATATCGCTCGCAGACAAAAAATTTGCATATCATTGTGTTAGTGAACGAATTCTGAACTTTCAAAAGTCCGTCTGTCTGTTCGCCCGTCACGTTTCTTGTAAGCACGATAACTCAAGAATGAAAAATCCGATTGTACTGAAATTTGGACAGTAAGTTAGGGTTAGCTAGGGGAGGAACCCTATTGTTTTTGAACAAAATCGATCAGTAAATAAAAATGTTATTAATTTGAGACTTTTTTTGATTTTTATGTTTTTGTAAAAATTTACATTTTTTACATTTTTTTACGTGTTAGGTAGTTCTTACGCTTTTGACTCGGAATCCAAGGGTCCTGGGTTCGAAACCCACATCGGGTATGGTATAGTTTTTTTATTAATTTTTACTTTATTTTACACTGAGTCTTTCACCAACTAAGTTCGTGCCATAAAGTTAAAAATGTCTAAAACTAACATTATTTACAAAAAACTGCGAAGAGTATCCTATAGGATGTGTAACAATTATATAAAAAGTTTAGTAAACCGACGAAGAGTACGTTTTTAGCTTGTTCATATTATTTTTCAATTTTCATTATTTTGTTTCAAAACCATCCTGAAATTAAGCCGAATAGGGTGCTTCTGCAATAAATGACTCACTTATCCGTTGTTAATAGAGCGTCCCCGATATCTTTCGCAAGATTACCATAGCCAATCGCCCAAGAAACCAATATACAAAGAAAAACGATGGAAATTAGATATCCAACTAGAGAACTTCCGTTGATAATGCACGTCTTCATCACAATGATAGACTGAAACGTCACGCGGACAATAGAGGGAGAAGACGTTTCCAAGGAGAAGTAATGGCCCTGGTTATTGTGATGAAAAGGGACAGCTGCAATTTTCCTGCATTTGCTTGGCTACTCGCATATATGGTTGAGTCTGGGGATTTTCTAAACATGACAGGCCCAATCCTAGTGTCTAAACATAGTTTATTATTTACTGCGCCATTTGATATTGTATTTTATTGTTTACTGAGAGAGTAAATTGATTACTGCGTGCAGGTTCAATGGAGTGCAATAATAATTGATTTAAAATTTGTAGGCATTAATAATGACGAAGAAAGAAATATCTGCATTTGATAGAAATGTATTGATTTCATATTTACATTTAGACCATTCCTGACCATGCCTGCATCTGTAAATTCTCTTCTATAATTGAAGGTATAGTTTCTTTCAGGGATATAAGACATATAAATATTTATATTAAACAATTTTGTAAAAGATAAAAATAACTAGAGTAGTAATATAAGCATTATACTCTTCGATGGTTTATTAAACTTTTTATATATTTTTGCACATTCTGTGAGATGCTCTTCCCAGTTTTTTGTAATCTATCCATCTGTAAACAAATCAGAAATCATAGATCCACAGGAACAGGTAGATGTGGCATACACTGATTTCTCAAACATCACTCTATTGTAACTTTAAAACAAATAAATTTTGGGTTATCCAGCAATTTAACTAAATTATTCATTTCTTATCTAGATGTTCCTCAAGGATACAACCTTGGACCACTCTTGTTTCTGTTATTTATTGATCCTACTAAAGTTGGTGACTGATAAACTTATATTTGGATACGATTTAAATATTTATTTCTCAACATAGTGATTACATTTTTTTACAATTCCAAATTGATTCATTTATGGAGTGGTGTAATACATTTAAACTTATATAATTACTTTTTGAACAATTAAATATTATTCAGGCAATGTCGAACAAAAGATTTAGGTATCATATGTGACAATAAATTAAATTTTTCTGAATATATAAGTAATCTGGGTCATCATATTGGATAAGAAAATAAACAAGGTTATTTCCACTTGTCGACGTTTCGAATAAAATTTGATTCTTCCTCGGGACTAAAATACAACATACAAATAATATAACATTACAAATAATATGAATATAACTTTATTACAAATATGGAAATATGGAAAATTATTACAAATATGGAATGAATAAAAAAAATTTTTTGAGTATAAATAGAATATAAATCACAATTACTTTAACACGACGATATTAAAATTTATGTAAATAATTATTTTTTAATAAATAAACAATTACAAGGAATAACATAATCTAATAGTAAGTAATAACCTTACTTTAATAAAACAAAACCACAAATATACTTCTTAAGTAAGAAAGAGTCATAATAATGAACAAGCGAGTTAAAAAAAATAAAATCCAGTGAAAAAATAACATATAATTACTAAATGTAAATGTATGGACGTGAATAGTTTCATACCACATGCAATACTGAATTATAATAATTAAAATAATGATTGTTAAGAATTTTATGTCTAATAAAAAACTACTACTTGAGTTTTTCTGGGCGAAAAAAAAAATTGTAATAATATTAAAAATTCGAAACATTAAACAAAAAAAACTGGAACTGCATCCCATATGATAAAGTATATAAAATGTGAATCATTATCAAACAATTAATTTATAATTTCATAATCATATTATTATGTTCAACCTCAAGAGTAAAATTAATATTAACATGGAAACTATTAAAATAACCTAAAATGTTCTCGACTTCATTTTAGGTTATTTTAATAGTTACCATGATAATATTAATTACTTCCACGTCCAGTGGAAGTATAGTAACGACAAAAAAATTTTAAAAAATTTTTATTGTCCAAATAGGCTTAAAATGTCATGAAACGTCGAGATTTTAAGTTTGAGCGAAAAAAAAATTTCTGTCTGTCTGTCTGTCGGTCTGTCTGTCGGTCTGTCTGTCTGTCGGTCTCTCTGTCTGTCTGTCTGTAACTTTTTTTTGTGCGCACGTTTACTCTGGAACCGTTTAAGATATTGACTTGAAATTTGGTACACATATGTACTTTAACGAGATCTAGAACTAGATTATATTTTCATCTTGTTTCGTCGAAGGGTTGGGGTGTAAATTTGGGGTAGATGGGTAAATCAAGCAGGTAAGAGTCCACGAAATTGGTATTTAGTATATACAAGAGAAGCTAAGGTCTCAAAAAAAAAATGGCATTAGCCACCCCCATTACCACCCCCACCCCCTTATTAAAGGGGATGAAAAGAAATTGTGATTTAGTGTATGTACAGAAACCAGAAACCTCAAAATATTTTTTTACTTCGTCCACCCCCCACTACCACCCCCCTATCACCACCCCCACCCCACTACCGATGTGGGGTATCGTTTTATGGGTTTTTGGGGTAGAAGATTTCAAATATTATATTATTAAAGTTCCATAAACAATTATTTTCACATACAAAGTTTTTTCGTTCTGAGTGACTTGGATAGAGAATCTAGATGTGGAAGTAGTGATTCCTTAGGCAGCGGTTTTTTACTCTTGAGTTGACTTTTTTGAGTGCAATGCATTATTATTATAATGAAGTACAATTACTGTACAATTATTTTTAATATGTTGAATCTGTTATCTAATTATGTATAATTTATTTTTTAAAATTTTTTGTAATCGTTCAAAGTTCAACACATTGTTTTTTGTTAATATGCCTTATTATAAATTGTGTCCTGTACATGGGCAAATAAATAAATAAACATCAAACAAAAACTCTTTTTGAGTAACAAATGTAATAATATAATAAAACTTCAATATTTCGTTACAATTTTTGCACGCCTTTTAAAAGTACATGTACGTAAAACATTTATCGGACAATATAGGTTGAAATAAAATATAACATAGATTATTTCCGTTACTGGTCTCCAAATTCTTGTTGTTTAATGTCATAACTACCGCATGACCTACATACAGAGTACAAAGGATGATGTTTAAACGAAACTGGAGAGATTAAATACGGCTACATGTAGGAAACCTAGGAAGGAGTAATATTCTTGTACCATGTAGCTGGATAAATGAATTTATACAATAGAAAACCATTATAGTAAAAAAGCTATCTCCAGGGGTTGTAATAAATTTCCAAGTTTCATCATAACTTTCATGTAAGCATTGAGAAATTTAACAACCCGCAATCTTGATAAAAATATTATAAGATTTAATATGTTTGCAAGGAAATTTTTATGGTAAATTCCGAGATTTCTAATAATATTTTATTAACGCCCTTTGTGAAAACTGTAATAGAGTTTTTCTACTCATTTATGATGTTGTGAAAGAAGTACTTATATAAATATAACACCTGCATGAAACTTATCATATACTAGGTAAAATTGCTCAGCGTTGCTCGGGCGCTAACAAATGGTTAAACAAAATTTATTTTTTCTCTCGAAAGAATGAACAACATTGCAGAAAAAAGGAAAAAGATTCTTCTTATATAGTCTTTCCAGACGTTTTGTAATTCATGAAAATTATTCTCCGGTTAAAGACCTTATACCCAGGTACATAATGTGTATTGGTTTGTTTATTGCTGAGAGTCACAGTCTCACTTCAATTGCAAACGTCCCATAAGTTCCTGATTCTCTAGTCGTTCTATTCGCGGCCGTTTGGGGCACGATCGGTTCAGTTCGATTATCATAATTTCAGTTTGACGTGTCCGCCATTAAAATTTTTCATGTTCTCTGATCAAAAAGTGGCGAAGAAGTCATATTTACACAGTTCAGTGACAATATATTTAGTGCGAAATGGTGAAGTGTTGTGCCATTTGCAGAAAGCAGTTTAGAAAAGAAGAAAATCGATAGTTTCATAAGCAAGTAGGTATAAACTTCATAATCGTAACATGATCTGGTTCAGTTTACAGTTATAATAAGGTGGATAGCAATTAAATTTTAATATCCTTTCAATACATATTTCCCTTGAATAAAACATCTCTACCTATTATATTTTTTAAATCCTCGGTTATGTACCTAGAGGTTATGAAAATTTAACCAACAATTATTACATAAAATAGGTACAATTGGATTTAAGACTTGTCCAATGTGTGGTGTGCTTATTAAATATGCCATTCAATAATGCAGAAACATAATAAATTATAATGACCAACATTCGAATAAAAAATATTAACAATATGTCTATTGTTACAAATCTGTAAACTGTCTTATCATTAATAAAAATTACATTTCTCTATCCTTTCTGAAAGTTTACATATAATAAGATGGTAAATATGTATAATATTTATAATATTTACTATCTTATTATATGTAAACTTTCAGAAAGAATAGAAAAATGTAATTTTTATTAATGATGAGACATTTTACAGATTTGTAACAATAGACATATTTCAAAGTTTACATTTTTTGAGGTTTTTAAAATCTTACTTTTTAATCAGAATCCAACATATAGTATATCGTGGTTACATCACTGTTGAAATATCCGCTACTTCTGGAGTCCCCGAGGGATTCGTTTTAGGACTCTTTTTTTTTATCTTATTCATTAATGATATTGTTGATAACTTGACGATACTTGTATGCAGATGATTTAATTGTGATCAAATACTAGTGTATAAAAATAATTTGCCTTTAAATGTCCTATTCCACTAAAAAATCCTTGATCCACTTGATTATTCTATTGATAATAAGACACTGTCGAGACCTTAAACTTTCTGTGATTTGGGAATGATCTTTGACAAAAAATTGTCCTTCAGCAGTCACATTACATACATCACCACAAAGACCTACTTAGTATTTATTATCGGAGACGGTTATAACTTTGCACCACCTTAATTAATAAATACTGTTTTAGACGCATTTAAATACAATTTATTTGCCTTAAACCACGTCATAAAAGTATTAGTCATATTTTGCATTTCTTGTACGACATGTTCCTTTGTCAATCCGGTACAGAGCAATGTGTTGTCATCCCCAAAAATTGTCAAATTATTATTAGGAAACTGTTCTGGTAAGTCATTTACAAATATTGAAAACAATAGCGGCCCCAATATAGACCCCCGTGGTACACCTATTTTGATATTTTTTATTTGTAAACATAACTGACAATAATATTTTGTTTTATTCTAAACTTTTAACTATTAATAATACGTATTAATAATTTTGTTTGTTTGTTGCTTCCTTATGTGTAAGAATTGATTTTAACCAAGTGTTAGTATGCCCACGAGCAAGGTCTTCCTTTGTGGGTTTCTTGTTTACTTACCACTGCATATGTCAATATTTTTAGAGTGCAATTAGTTAGAGAAGATAACTACGTCACACAATTTCGCGTATAACTGTGACCATGCAGCTATAAAAATAGGATCGTTACCTAGGTGACGAGCACGCAGTAACGATATCGGTCTCTGCGCATTCTATGACGAAGTTATCTTCTCTAAGTAATCGGACTCTACTACTACTGTTTGATTTTGCTATTTGTATTTTTAGTAATTTTAGTTGTAATGTGTTCATGAGCAAGTTTTACGCTTACTTGTTTACCATTTCTGTCAATTGTGTAATTACCGCTATTATTTTGTAATTTATATTCTTTGGTAAATAAATTGTTGTATTATATTTTATATTATAAAAAAAATCAACATAACTACGGCACTGGTATGATCCGAGCGAATGGCGGATGCGCTTTCATTGCGTATTGTTGGGTCTTGCGGGGTCCTTTAAACGCACATAGATCCAGAGTGAATGTGAACAAATGCTCCACTTCACGATGCCTCCCTTGGGTTATTCACCTTAACACTAGCTTAAGTATGTATGAGATACTCTCTTGGGGTAATTTTAGATTTAATCGTTTTCCTCATTAGAAAACTCATTGGAAAATCAAAGGATGCGTGAACATTAATCTAGTGTAATTTAGTGGAGGCAAATGAGCAAAAAAATTTTGTGGAAAGCTTGGAATAACGGGATTTTCTAAAACTTATTGTGGATATCATAGACAGTGTCTATATACAGTGTGACACTAAAGATAAAGACATCTTTGTATTTAATTTATTACTTCCACATCCAATGGAAGTATAGTAACGCCAAAAAGAATTTGAAAATTTTTATTGTTCAAATAGGCTTAGAATGTCACGAAACGTCGAGATTTTAAGTTTGAACGAAAAAAAAATTTCTGTCTGTAGGTCTGTAACTTTTTTTGTGCGCACGATTACTCTGGAACTGTTTAAGATATTGACTTGAAATTTCTTACACATACGTATTTTAACATGATCTGGAACTAGATTATATTTTCATCTTATTTCGTTCAAGAGTTGAGGGTAAATTGGGGTAAATGAAGGTAAATAGAAAAATCAAGCAGGTAAGAGTCCATAAAGTAGGTATCTAGTATATACAAGAGAAGCTATAGGGTCTTAAAAATTTTTTTAGCATTAGCTACCCCCATTGCCACCCCCACCCCATTATTAAAGAAGGTGAAAAAAATAAAATTGTGATTTGGTGTGTATAAAAAGCAAAAACATCAACATTTTTTTTTACTTCATCCACTTCCACTACTACCCTCCTATCACCACCCCCACCCCACTACCGATGGGGGATATCGTTCTATGGGTTTTTGGGGTAGATGATTTGAAATATAATATTATTAAAGTTCCATAAACAATTATTTCCATATACAAAATTTTTTCATTGTGAGAGACTTAGACGGAAAATCTGGATGTGGTTCCTTGGGCAGCGGTTTTTAAAAGTAAAGATTTAAAGTTTGATACAGAAGTAAAACTTCTCGAGCTGCATATTTTAGGGCGTTCAACTCTATATATCAGGTCTAACCCCAGCCTGCTGCGACTTCGTGATTAGGGCCAATTCTCGATATTGTGCGTCACGTAAGTTACTAGAAAAAGTTCTACAGAATCTTATTCTAAACCCTATATATCGAATTTCAAGACAGAATTCGGTTTTTTAATTTTTTTGTCATTTTCACTCGAAATTCGATATATTTATGTTTTCACTAGCAAGCCAAAATATACGCACTGCAAACTAATAGTCTAATCATTATACATATTTTAGGAAAAAACCTTAGTCACACAAGCAAGGGAATTTGTAGACATGTCTCTGTAGTCTTCTGACTGAAATTCTATAGATTCCCCTTCAAAAAAATTATTCTCAAGCAGCCATCTTAGAATGTGGTTGACAATATGCGGTTTTTGACTTAAAAAAAACCGTTCATTTTACAGGAAAAAATTTAACTTAAAATTGTTAAGCAACTAATTTTTTACAACTTTTATTATTACCAATTTTTTTATTGGACTAACCCTGGAGGTATAAAATGGCTTATCCGTGATATCCAGAATAATATAAAAAAATCTCGTTAATCTAAGACAATTCCTTTTTCATTTGCCTACAGTAACTGTCATAAGACAGGTTTCAGCACGCCCCGTCATTAATCTATATAATTAAAGTTTTCTTAATCTCTGTAGTAGTTTATACAAACAATAAAACACTTCAACACTACTCTAGAATACTATCCACCCAAGTTTCAATCATATCCAGATGATTCCAACATGGTTGGCGAAAACTCGCGTCAATTAATAGTATTCGAGTGTTGTAACGGTCAACTTTTTAAGTATTCGTAAATCTTTATCAAAATCCGTTAAATTACATTATTTTATATCTTCGTTAGAAAAATTACCTAGTTTGTTAGATTTACTAAGAACAAGATTTAATGCCGGCCCTGTCGGACGGTAATTGTTTACGAGTTAGCATTCCAGAAATTCCATAAAATAAGGGTAAAATAGCCGCGCGGGAACTATTCCTCCAGTGGCAAGTACAGGCATGACATAATGTCTACGTTGCCCTTGGTTACAGCCCCCGAAAATAGTTCGTTAAAGCGCGAATATAAAACCGCAAATTAATATTATATATTCACTTTCGAAGCGGCCTTTGGGCTCGCAAAGCCGTTAAAATTATGGCTGGAATTTGAGCCATTTAAGTGTTTATTAATTAGTTTTGTGATTTAACTTATTTGGTGAATTTTACAGAGTAGTTGAGAAGTCAACACCAAAATCTGTTTAAATTAGCATTTAATAAGTGTAATGCTAGCTGCTTTAATTGAGTTAATAAAAAAGTTAAATTTAAAGTCAATGTTTAATATACTTATACTGGTATAGTTATGCAGTTTTCTTCTTGAGGTTACAGCTGGTACCGACATTATAAGCCTTCGTCCATTTTGCTGCAGTTCTGTAAGTACAGAAACTTTTACATTTCTTCTTTGTGTGTATCGGTAACTGATACTAGTCCCTGGCTAAATTAAGGTAACTTTGTTTTACATTATGACCAAAGATGCCAATTTGGTGCGACTTTCAGTGTTATGCGCGGGCATTTCGTTGTTTGCGCGAGTGCTCGTCCTGTCTCTTAAAGACTGTTAATAGGATTCTGGTTTAATACCTGTAAATATTTTTCTGTGCAGAGCACATTATGTTTTTTGTATGTATCTTGTAGCTTAAAATGCTACTATATATTTCAATGCCTGTTATTACCTTTATTTACGTTCAGAGTTCTGTTTATGATATAAAATATCAAAATTTGTTTATTAGTAAAATGTCATTTAATCTTTTCATTTAGTAATAACTACGTTGGCCAACTAATTTAGTTATTTATGTTTTTGAAGTATTTACAGTATTTTTATGTATTGTGGCCTTCTGTCAATAATTATCGATGTATCTTTGTAAGTTACCGTATATATTTACCTTTTTTAGTATATGATAAATCTGTCTGTCTCTCTGCACATATTTTATTTGCCCACTCCTGATTTGTCAATTGCTCAACTAAACCTTTTATATTTATAATACATTTTGTTATTGTTAATTAGTTATTTTTTATTTCAAAAGTCACTTAGTTTATTTACGAATTTTACCTTATTATATCCTGAACTTCTTCTTCTTCTACTTCTTTGAAGTAATAAGCTAGGTTTTTGATTTAAATTAATACATTCATTTATGCTCATTTTTACCTTTAAAATATAGTTTTTTATAAAATAGCCGGGCTATGTTTTTTGTCTCTTTTTGAGAACTTTTATAAAGATAATTCAGAAAATAACGACGTTATAGTGTAATGTTCAAATGTTTTGGTGTTTATGAAAACTATTTCAGAGGCGACGTCATACCGAAGGCTCCAGCCCTCTCCAGGCTTAAAGTTACCATGTAAGTTTTTTGTTTCCCTGTCGCGTCGTTGTTGAAGAAAAATATGCTGTCCTATTTGTAATACGATGAAGTTTTTTTATGGCAAGAACTACTTGGCAAGCGTTTGTACAAAGAGTGAACCAACGTATCAGCAGTGAAATTTGAAATTTTGTTCATGGAAACAAATGACAACGACTTAGTCTCTACAGACAGTGGCAGTATCGAGAATTTGCAGATACACTCCGACAAGAGAAGAAATGCCCCCGCGGGAGTAGATATGTAGAGCATCCGTTCTCGGGATGGCCATGAGTGAGGGTGACGATTTGTAGCGCTTACCCAGCTGCAGAATAGGGGACTTTCGATAATAAATACGGGCCTAATGCCAGAGTAGATGACTAATAGTATTGCTATTAACAATAATTTATCAAAAAAATGTATAAGCATTCATGCAAACAAAAATAAGTGGCTCGGAAAAACTAAAATATTCATTAAAATAGTAGTTTCGAGAGCAACGTGATAATTTTTAAAATTCAATATAGCGGCTTCCATGTGGATGTTAGAGTTAAGACAACCATGAAAAAAAATTAAACTAAACATAAATTATAAAGCGAAGTTTGAATATTATATTTGATTTCAAAAAATTTAATATCACTGTTCCAATATGACACCTAAAATAATAATAGTACAATAAACAGATTCAATTTAGGAATATTGTCATATTACTCCAGT
Source organism: Rutpela maculata (assembly GCA_936432065.2). Classification (NCBI taxonomy): domain Eukaryota; kingdom Metazoa; phylum Arthropoda; class Insecta; order Coleoptera; family Cerambycidae; genus Rutpela; species Rutpela maculata. The sequence continues at coordinate 168,286,376 of OW386289.2, read as the reverse complement.
CAATAAAGGAGGTGTAGAGTGCGTGAGCAGGGACCTAAGCGATTCCTTTAGAAAGTTGTTCAGGGTGCTTAGGGAGTGAACATACTGAAAGTCCTGACGTCTAGGAGGTGAGCCGGAGGGGGGGGGACAAGGAAAGTCCCACTTTTGGTTTTTATATCTCGAAAACGGTGCGTCGCAGGGAAAGCTCATGAAATACTCTACAACTTTCATTTTATATACTTTTTCGAATTCGCAACCGTTTTCGAGCTACACGCTCCGGAAAAGTGAAAATTTTCGAAAAACAGATTTTTACCTGAAAAATAGAAAATTGTATTTTAAAGATGAAAAAAAAAGTAATACCTCCGGTGTTTATGATTGGCACCAGGGTGTCCCTCCTATATGTTTTCACCCCCATTCTTGAGGGGGCGGCTTATTCCCGAGCCACTGCTGCACTTGGTGGTAGGTGCGCCGGGAATGCTGTTTAGCTGCGCTCTCAGTTGGCGGGAGGGACCTGATGTCAGGCTTTATATTGCCTCTGACCTCATGAACAACTGGAAGCGGTACTGGTTGAGGGAGGTCTGTCTTGCTGGTGCCCCATACCATTTGAGGAAGCAAATATTCCCAGCCTCTTCAACCTCGCCTTGAGTGGAGGAGGGGTTGTAAAAGATCACTGCCGCTTCCTTGATGATTTCTGACTCAAGTACAATTTTGAGAAGCCCACCTTGTTTTTCTTTAAAGTTGAAGAGGTGAAAATCTGTTTTTCGAAAATTTTCAGTTTTCCGGAACGTGTAGCTCGAAAATGGTTGCGAATTCAAAAAAGTATATAAAATGAAAGTTGTAGAGAATTTCATGAGCTTTCATTTTATATCCGACAATTTTTCCCTACGACGCACCATTTTAGAGATATAAGCAAATAAATTAAAAGTGGGACTTTCTTTGTGCCCCCCCCCCCCCCTCCCCCCGGTTCACCTCCTAGACGTCAGGATTTTCGGTATGTTCACTCGCTAAACACCCTGAACAACTTTCTAAAGTAATCGCTTCTACACCACCATTTAGGTCATTCGTTGACTGGACTATATGGATTAATTTTAGGTTTTTTAATAATTTAACAGTAAATGCATTAAAGAAACGTATTTACAATATGTTAGGGTTGGATTAGTAAGAAAGTGACATTAAAAAAAAATATATACCGTTGAAAGCAAGAGAGAATCAAATATGACAAAAAACGATTAACACAAACGACACACCAAAAGTTAACTTTTTTTGAATACTGCCTTCTGCAATTTATTTCAAAATTTGGATTTCCATCTGACCAGTACCTACAATTTTGTTAAGAAACAACTCTGTTAATGGTACATGCCGCTTCGTCCGAAAAAATAATGTTGTTTTCAAAATTCCTTTCCCTGAGACACTTCTCTATAATCTGCAAACAAAAGTCCAATCGTTTTCCTTCGTCGTTTGGTTCCAAAGTGTGACGAAATTTAGGTTTGTACGGAATTATCTTATTTATCTTAACTATTCTTTGCAAATGTGATTTGCTCATGTCAAGTTCTATTGCCCGACGTCTTAATGAAATTTTGACCAAAGCCAAAACTGTTGCCGCATCGTCTTGGTCTAATCTTCTCTTTCCTTTCTTCCGATCTTCAACGGTCTCAGTTCTTGAAAATTTTGCCGCAATACTTTTAACGGTAACGTCGCTTATTGAAATCCCTGGAAACTGTTGTTCAAACTGTCTGACCGCCCCTTTGTAGCTAATTTGCTCAAACCCATAACATTGCTCGAGGGTAAGCATTTAGATTGCTTTGCCAATTTACACCAACTGTCAAATCTTTGACAGTTTATAGCCAGTTTAAAGTTTTTAATGCAAAACAAACTTGTGGTAAAAGATAAAAAGCTATTTACTTTAATTTGTAGTATTTTTTTTTTGTTCAAATGCAATGAAAGTTGGTATATGGCTCTAACTTTCAATGCAAAATATTTTATCCCAATAAAATTTTTCCGTAAAATTAACAGAAAGACCAGTTTACCTACAGCGATTTATTTTCTTCTTAGATTAACTCCGCGAGTTAGATACCATTTTAACTGTAATTTGGTAAAACTCCATTTTAGGTCAAGCAGACCGAGACTGCAGAAAATGAAAATTCTTTTGTTGGTATATTACACCTATCGCAAACTCAATCCGGGAACACACTGTATATATCTTTTCACGTACATTGTTAGTTGTTGGGATACAACGGCTTGAAAATTGTAATTTCAGCTTGAGAAACAGGTTATTCAAAACGGTTTTCGTAGAACAACTGGAAAAGTATCACATTCGGCGAAAAAATGTTACAGGCAAAAAAATGCTTGTAAAATGTGGACGAAATATCTTTGACATTATGTCAAAGAACATTAAATTCATCCACAGTTTATAAACTTTCATTTCGGTGTCTATCATGTTTTCGTAATTATGCAAACATTATATATTTTTTTTGTCAAAAATGAGGAGGGCAGATTTTTTCCGAGTCCGGTCCTGGATTTTTCGAAACCAAGTAGGCAATTCTGAGAAGTCCCAGCAGAGGAATGTTACTGGTAAATTTCATTCGATTGCATCCAACCGTTGCAGAGATATAGATTTTTGAATTTTCAGACCAAATGCATATCTTCTTAACTAGTGGCCAAAACATTTTTCTCGTTGGTGATCTATACTCGCCTTGAAGTACTCTATCTGCCATCAGGTTATGACACATTCCTCGTGAATCACCCTGTATATAAAAGTATTATGAACGTTTACTTGAAATCGGTATTGTTGTTAATGTTGGTATATTTTCTGATTTTCTGTCCGTGTAATGTATTTGATGTTTTCCTTTTCGCAGTAAACGAATGTCATATAACATAAAGTACTGCTGGACAAAATAACGTCCCGCCAAGTTGCCCAGATAGTCCTTCTAAGCTGCCTAAAAACCAGCACTTCCATCGTACGCTTATCCAGGCAACAAATGCGCTAAGTCCCTTTACTGTCACATTATAACAGTAAGTTGTACCTCGATTTATAGAGCCATTTATGTAAAAAGGACTCTAGTATTTACGCTCGGGAGTAAAGTTAAATAAATCGCTTATGTCAGGCAGTCTGTAAAACGTCTGACGATGACAGCCCTGAAGGATAGCAGCCCATTACGTTTATCAATAAATAAACATATGCCATGCCATGTTTATTGTTTGGAAGATATAATGCGAGTTTTCTGTTTTATTTTTTCGCTGTTGCGTGTGTTTGAAATAAATAACTGGATATCTATCATGCTGTTAGTGTCTTAATCGGGGTAATTATAATGGAACAGCGTTCTCTTCTTTACTTATTTATGCATTTGTTTTTTCTCGGGCAGATAATTCTATTTAGAAGAGAGATATAACAAATTACGTATTAAATTTAATAGAAAAAATAGAATTCTCACTTTTGCAGGAAACGTTGTTAATGATTTCATAGATACCTTTTTTAACATTATATATGACATTTTATAAACTACGTATAAAGCGCGTGCGCAGTCCCGGCTACCATAATTATGCGAGCGAGTTATCCGCATTAGGTATAATCGCAGATGTCAGAGAGACCCAACCTCAGTGCAATTGAAAAGGCCTCACAGCACCACCATGCAAGGTAACGCGATTAGATTTTCCCATGGTTAGGGTTACCCACCTTTCGGATATATCTGCCTCTCTAAAGTATTTGACATGATAAAAGTGATTCAAAGTAGATCGGCAACTTAAAACTAATCTAAGTGGTGCCATCTTCCTGTATGAGACTGTACTTTTTTTAATTAACAATAACAAATTTGATTTATTTCTTAACATAAATTTGAAATTCATTTTGGCAAAAGTATTTTTTATACTACTTGAATTATACTTATATCGTTCTTCTGTTAAGTAAACTTTCTTTTTCTAATTAAAAGTATTGTAGGGATACATTTTTAACACTATATTTAATAAATATGCGTATAAGCTGTTTGATTCGTTCACTGGCTTTGATATAATAATCTAAATTGACTTGAATGCCGTTTTTTGTTTATTACTTCTTTTAGAATTTCCAATATATTTTTTTGAAAGTCTCATGACTAACTGAAATATTTCCTTCAGATTGTATAATCTTTACTCTCAATAATTTACAGGCATTCTTTAGTAGTTGTATAAAATAATGTAATGATCCAGTGGTTAAAGTATTGACGTATGGGTTGTGTGTTCGAATCCTAAACATATTGGATATTTCTTTTTAACTTTTTTATATATTCTTTTATACTAACGAGTGTTCCACCAAAAGTTGGTATCACAAAAATAAAGGCCAAAACTAACATTATTTACAAGAAAACTGAAGGGAGTATTCTATAGAATGTGCAACAAGTTTATAAAAAGTTCAACAAACCGGCGAAGACTATAATTTTTACTCTAGTTATAATATAATAATTTTTAAACCACTGGAAATATATTTCACTAGTTTTACATATTCTGATATTTATTGGTCTATTATAATAGTTAATGATATATTTTTTACCAAAGATTAAAATTTGTAGTAAAATTTAGGTTAATGACATACCAAAATAAATGTAAAAGAAATACGTTTATTAGTGGTTTAGGACCCACATGTTTTATACAAATAATTAATACCTATCGCATACACGAAGTCTGCTAAATGTTGATTTAACGTGTATGACGTACCTATATTACCTATTTATTTAAAACGCCTTTTAAATCAAGATTTTTTACCTTTAGTGGAAATTTAGTAGCCCATATATACATATAATAAAAACACAAAAGCATAATGTGGTATATCATAAACGTACAATATTATATCAAAACCATCTTTCAACCATTAGAACGTATATTCTGGGTATATTATACGTGCTAGTGTTTGCTGGGATCTTGCCAACAAGGTTTCTGAGAACATAGTAATATGTCATTAGAGATGGATATCACCTGTTAAATTTTATCTATAAGTGAGTGAGGTGAGGTACGGTACCGGTTTCAGTGACTGGACTCCTCCTCCTCTTGACAGAATCTGCATGTTGTATCCTCTGCCAGGCCTTTTAGACTCATATGTCTATTAAGCCTACAATGTCCAGTTAGAAGACCTACTACCATTATCCTAATGGCCTTTCTATTTAGGCGTAGTAGATCTTCCGTGAATTTGGCCGATCGTTCTTTAATAAACTTTTTGGCCTGTCTCTGTTGTGGGTAATTTTTCCATCACTCGAGAGATTTATTTTGTATCCATTTATTAATGGATGTTCGTATGCGCGGCTTAGCCACATCGCAAAAGGGTTCGGGTCCTACTAGGGCCTTAGATGCACCTTCCCGGGCCAGTTCATCAGCCTTCTCATTTTCCCTGTATCCCTCGTGTCCTGGTACCCATGCCACGGTCACTTTGTTCTGACTTCCTAGGTCTGTAAGGGCATTTATACAATCCCATACTCAGACTCCCTGTTCTGTCTTGAAGCCGCCCGTATACCAGATCGTTTGCGCCGTTATGGGAGGACCGTTTTTCCAATCCTCTCTCTCTGGTATTTTGATTTGAACGTTTTTGTACAAGTTATACTTTGGGACCATATTGTCCTTGGGCATTCCCAAAATAGGATCTGCCTTCAGCTCTGAGTACAACTTTTGGTGCTCTGTTCCGTGTTGTTCCGTTATAGGCGTTGTGCCTTCCATTAGCCTGTGTACCACTGAAGAAGTTTCGCCTTGGATAAATATGTGTAATGGTGTCAGGTCTAAAAGGACTTCCAATGCAGCCGAGCCGTAGTTTTTGGACGGTCTTAATAGTGGATGAAGTAATGGCGGTAATTGAACAGAAGCACAACTGGAAAGCTCCTGGACCCGACAGAGTGCAAAAATTCTGACTAAAAGACCTGTATTCTACATGAACGTGCTTAACAACGGCTGTCAATAAAATCATACCACACCCCGAGGAAGCCCTCGATATTGATTTTCAGGGGAATTTTTCTTATATCATTCTTTGAACTAAAGTATATTTCGTAAAAAAAAAATGTTTTAATAGCTGCTACTTGTTTTGTGAACAATAAATAGTTAACGTCACATCATGAGCCACCAAGATGTCAAATTAATATTGTTAACGAAACCGATAGCAACTATTAAAGAAAGTGAATAATATAAACTTTTCATTTCAAAATTAACTTAATTACTTCCACGTCCACTGGAAGTATAGTAACGACAAAAAAATTTTAAAAATTTTTATTGTCCATATAGGGCTTAAAATGTCATGAAACGTCGAGATTTTAAGTTTGAGCGAAAAAAAAATTCTGTCTGTCTGTCTGTAACTTTTTTTGTGCGTACGTTTACTCTGGAACCGTTTAAGATATTGACTTGAAATTTGGTATACATATGTACTTTAACGAGTTCTAGAACTAGATTATATTTTTATCTTGTTCCGTCGTGGGGGGTAAATTGGTGTAAATTTGGGGTAAATGGGTAAATTAAGCAGGTAAAAGTCCATGGAATTGGTATATAGTATATACAAGAAGCTAAGGTCTCAAAAACATTTTTGGCATTAGCCACCCCCATTACCACCCCCACCTCCTTATTAAAAGGGATGAAAAAAAATTGTGATTTAGTGTATGTACAGGAACCAGAAACCTCAAAATATTTTTTTACTTCATCCACCCCCACTACCACCCCCCTATCACCCCCCCACCCCACTATCGATGTGGGGTATCGTTTTATGGGTTTTTGGGGTAGAGGATTTTAAATATTATATTATTATAGTTCCATAAACAATTATTTTCACATACAAAGTTTTTTCGTTGTGAGTGACTTGGACAGAGAATCTGGATGTGGAAGTAGTGATTCCTTGGGCAGCGGTTTTTTAATTTCTGGCGGGAGCGCAGGGTTGAGAACTGGGTGTTGAGACCTTGTGCAATAGCAGCATTTATTCGTTGTTTTACTCTGTCAAGGGCACTGGTACATAAATTGTACCCAGAGGGAATTACATTTAGTGAGACAGCGGTCTACAATAATAATATAATAATTGATTTCCTTGATAGACATTTAAATAGAATATATTGACAAAATTAAATTCAATGACATATCTATCAAATGCAGAGTTCGCTGTACCTCAGAATATGAGGAACTACGTTCTTCCACATGCATGTAGCATAAATTAATAAAAAATTATGCCCCTCTATGACTTTTTTTAACCCAGATTCCTTGCCCCTGAAAGAATTAAAACTTTCTGGCTGCAAATAACTACTTATTTTTGTTATTTTGTATGCAATCTAGTTAATGTTACATAGCGTTTCCATATATAACGTGTTTAAAGACAATTTAAAGCCAAATGAAAACTTCCACCTAATCAAGGTAATTTCACCATCCATTTCCTTAATTATCAAGTATATTTAAGTTAAAACAGCTTTTTAACTCGAATAATCACGTGCAAAACTAAAATAATAACTGACCCCGACCAAACCACAATATTTTCTCGTTCCTTAATGACAAATTCGTGTAAATGTGATTAATTTGCCAATTCGGGAACGGTGAATACAGCGTCGTTCCTCAACACAATCAATAACAAAATAAATTCGGGGTGTTATTTCCATGACATGCTATGACTACTGTATGAGTAAGCCAGTGTTAACGTTGATGAGGGTCGGCTTTGCTTGACTAATTACCTCTCTGTTTTCTTAAACAGAGAGTGAAACGCCTATAGAAGTCAGAATGTCAAGGAGGTGGATCGGAATTTAAGTAGGCATGCGATGGTGAAGTTATTCGTTATTATCACTGTTTAACCAGTGTGTGCGAAATCTAGAAGCAATTCTGTGATATCGGCTGCAAGTTGCAAAAAATACAGTGTGGGTTGTCCCGTGTTTCATCCATTTTTTTTCAATGGCAACCTATATTTTTATTCTTGTTTCTTTCCCGTGTTTAATTGTCTTTACAGTAATAAACTATTTTCTGTGGAATACTAGATAAGAAGTTTTCCTCACAAGACCATGTAAACAGGTAGCTAAGAATTATGCAACAGATTTCTATCATTCTATTTAATCAAATAAAACTGTGCCTTTTTCATCGATTTTTTTTTGTGGAATTCTAATCTGGTATAGTTTTGCCCAATCTAAGAGGTTTCTTGGAAATTAAACTTTAAATATTTATACATAAACTAAAATTACGAATGTATTATTCAATCTTTTCGTATGTAATATCACTAGTGCTTAAAATTTTATCTAAAATTTTTTCGAAAGCGTTGTTGCCTGGTAATATAGAGAGTGCAAATTGGCAGTTTATTATCTGATTAAATCCCGACCGCTTTAGCGGGAGGGATTTAATCTTTGATAATAAACTGCCAATTTGCACGAGTTATATTAACTAGGGGTAACTTAGCTTGAGAAAAAATTTTTAGATAAAATTTAAAGCACGAGTGGTATTTGAGGAGATTATTTCACGAATAAATAATTCATTGTACATCTTCAATATTATGTTTTCTCATTAATTGCCTTCAGACGTTTTCTTGTCACTTTTTAGAGTTTACTGACCTTTATTTTCAATTTCATCATTAATTTGATATACAGAAATATTTCCAAATCGACTCATATTGTCAAAACAGCAAATCTGAAACAAACGCAGTAGAAACAGCGGAAATTCGCTATATTTTAAAATAATCTAGTGACGTTTCTATGGCAACTAGTAAATAAAACGAGTTGAAACCTTAGATATTATAATGTATAGACTGGCTTCACACCTTTTAGGCGTTTCTGAGGTGCAATATGACGAGGAACGATAGAGAGAGCACTACATCTACTATATACTACGTATATTAAGTACAATCTTTGTATATTATTGTTACCTGATTGAAAAGTAGGCAAATTGAAATAATTACAGATAGGCAAGAGTTATAGCCTATACATTTCAGACAGGCTTCCCTTTGGAACTGACGATTGTTTACTATATATGTGGTGTGTTTATGTTTGCTAGTACATAATGCAATATTACAATTTACAAGGTAAGTTAACAATTAGTAATAAGCTAGAGAAGATATTTATAGATAAAATTTAAAAGCGCGAGTTGCCCTATTTGCCAAAAATATTTCGCAACACAAAACGTCAAAAAATTACCGCAGTATTTGCCGCTGCAGCGACATAAAAAATTAGAGCGATAAATTTTGCATGTTGGTACTGTCAAAAGCCGATCTAGCTTGAATTACTACTAATAATGACATTTGATTGGTGCAATGTTGTGAAAAAACGGACTCTCATTGGCTATAGCGTTAATGAGTGAAATAATCAAATTAAAATACTTAATTTTCTCTAAAAAACGAGACTTTTATGAAAAACTTTGGAGATAACTGACATTCGGTCATACTAAGCGATTTTTTAATCGTATGTTTCTGAACTTACTTTACGGTGACGGTAGATATCATTTTTTACTTCCACATCCAGTGGAAGTATAGTAACGACAAAAAAATTTTTAAAAATTTTTATTGTTCAAATAGGCTTAAAATGTCATGAGACGTCGAGATTTTAAGTTTGGGAGAAAAAAGAAATTCTATCTGTCTGTCGGTCTGTCTGTAACTTTTTTGTGCGCACGTTTACTCTGGAACCATTTAAGATATTGACTTGAAGTTTGGTACACATATGTGCTTTAACGAGATCTGGAACTAGATTATATTTTCATCTTGTTCCGTGGAAGGGTTGGGGGGTAAATTTGGGGTAAATAGGTAAATCAAGCAAGTAAGAGTCCATAAAATTGGTATTTAGTATATACAAGAGAAGCTAAGGTCTTAAAAAAATTTTTGGCATTAGCCACCCCCATTACCACCCCCACCATTATTAAAGGGGATGAAAAAAAATGTGATTTAGTGTGTACAAGAACCAGAAACCTCAAAATATTTTTTTACTTCATCCACCCCCACTACCACCCCCCTATCACCACCCCCACCCCACTACCGATGTGGAGTATCGTTTTATGGGTTTTTGGGGTAGAGGATTTCAAATATTATGTTATTAAAGTTTTTTTTTCGTTGTGAGTGACTTGGATACAGAATCTGGATGTGGAAGTAGTGATTCCTTGGGCAGCGGTTTTTAAAATTACTTTAAAGTTACATTTCATGCATTTTCTAAAATTAATTTTTTTAAATCCTTTTTTTTATCAAAAACATGCAACCAATTAAAAACTTTTGTCGTCTATCAAAAATGCTCCAAAATAAAAACAATTTAAAAGACAGACCTTTTTACATTAAATAGAAGCTAATCTTTTGCGTTTGGGTATTTATTTCTATACGGAATGAGAATTTTGGTGAAAAAATAAATTTTAATCCAGTATATATCTAAAACTAGGTACGTATGCGCGCTCTCATTTTGTCAAAATTATCTCGTGTCGCGGCTGCCACGACAAGAGCAGTTCCTCCACTTTCGCGACCGGAGCCTCTATGTGAACGCGCGGAGATAACTTCCATATGTTTTATTTACTCATCTAAAATGCCTAGACAAAGTCAAACGCATTTCGCGAAACATCAAAAAATACCATATTTGGTACGTTCTCGCAGTATCGAAATTTCGATTTGGCGGATACAATTTACGATGTCGATAAAATGCCATTTTTGTACAGCCCTCCCGTATTAAGGAAGACCTGATCATTTAAATATTTCGTGTTCTGCTTTCTCTGCCATCATTCATCTAGTCTGTAATATACTACCGCCATAGCCCCCAATGCGAGGGTTTTCTTGTGAAAATCCCTGGCTAAATCCTATAGCTAAGTGTTTTTTAATTTTTTTGTACCTTTTTAGCCGATACCTCTTACTCGAATATTGCCTCGCTTTGTGTTTATACCCGATGAACTTTTAAAAACTTGTAGCGTCTTTTTGCGATAATTCATTAAATCCGTAGAGAACTGTGAAAACCATAATAACGGTGAATCCAGAAGAAACGGTGTCAGCGGAATGGTTAAAGCGAGGATTCGTGTTATTTAATTGCTAGTAATAATAAATTACTGCAGCCATAAAGAAAATCATTTTCATGTGTTTGCCTAGAGCCATGAAGCCTTTACTACATATTAATGTATTTTGAAGAAAATTTTCATAAACACAAAACATTCTTTGTTATTATTTCTGAATACTGGGAAGGTAAATATAATTATAAACAAAAGTTGTCCAATTATGTTTCCTTTGTGTTCTTTTGTCAATAGTAATATAACAAGGCCTTCCATTTTTATTAGTTAATTTTGTTTGTACCTGCGGAAGAACTGTCGCCTAGCAAAAGCACGAGAATACGCTGCAGTGCGGTCGACTGTTCTTATTTAATTAATGGCAACAATATACGAGTATGGGTACAAATTCGTATATAAAAACGTAAGTTATACTTGTTAAGACATATTCCCGAATAAATACGATAGTATACAGATAAATTATTTAATTTTTATTTATATTTTATAATTTAAATCCATCAAATTGTCGATATCTTTATTAGATTACAAAGCTATTTTACTTTTCATACTGTGAGTGAAGGAAAAATAATATAATCGTACTAAAAGTGGATTTCAAGAGTTTAACTCGGATAAATGACAAATGTTTTGGCAATAGCATCAGATCGGGCTGTGTTCTGTCATTACTGCTCTTTAACGTCTATAGTAAACACGTGACACGACTGGCAAGGTAGCTATAGGTGGAACCAATATATTCAACTTAGTTGCAGCAAGCGAAAATGAGTTTATACACCAGCTGGACAAGCGTCAGATAATAAGCTCTGATTATGGTTTAAGTGTAAATTACAACAAAACGAAAATTATTTATTTATTTATTTATTTATTATACTGCCCAAATATAGAATAGGGAGGTACAGTGAATTTTAACAAAAATTATGTTAACAAACCAAAACATGTACAGATAAAGAATGTATTACATAGATTTAAAATAACTTACGGTAGATAAAAAAGCAGAAAAAGACAAACTGTAATTTTTTAACATTATGTGTTTAAAAAGATGATAAAATAAAAAACAAAAATGCTAAATTATTGTCGTTGGTAATATGTTTTTAAAGCATTCATGCAGCAGTGAAAAATGTTTGTATTTAGTCTATGTAATGAAGCATTATTTGACGCCGTTTTTTGTAAATATTTCGTGCAAAGACGAAATTATCTCCCCCCCCCCATTTTCGAGGGTGCTGAACACGATGGAAGTGGTGGGAGAAGTTTTTGACCGCCGCAACCCCCTGAAACGGCCAAAAACCACGCCTTTTATGGGGATCCCTTTATGTTTTCATAAGGGTCTGGGAAGTGAACGAACGAACGAAATATTTACACTATTTTTGCCTTCATTACATAGACTAATTGTGACTGTCGCATATTATATACATGGGTGAGAATTTTAAGATATCTGTACGAGGTGTAGCTGGGTAAAATACAGAACTGAACTTGGCCTCAGTGCTTCAAAATACTTCATAAAACTTAGATGATAAGCTAATTCCATATGTACGATTTCATTCAATTATCTCTAATAGTTTCGGAGAAAAACAATTTTGAAATTAATAGTCGTTACCTCTAAATATCTAGGGACATGGGTTTAAAATCTATTTATATGAGCCCTTGTGGCCCGAAGCAACCTTTGTGCAAAAATGTTGCCTAAAAATTCGATGGACCAGGGTCCATTTACTTAATCGGCCAGATCCTTTGTATTGAACTGACTCGTTTACTTCTACATTATAGTGTGGGGTCCAAATAAACGGCACATGTTCAAGCTTGGATCTAACATAACAATAGAGCATCTTATGCGTAATTAAAAGTCACGAGAATTTCTAGCTATGGACCTGTAGGTCTTGCTGGCTTCTGAGACTAGTGTTAATATATATATATTGAAAGACAGAGTTTTGTAAAAGAAAACGCCTAAGTCACGTAACTTTTGAGCAGGTGAAGTAAATATCATCTATGCTACAATCGTAGGACAGGACTTATGCGTGAAAGACATAACATTACATTTGTGGGGACTTAATGGTAGGTTGTATTTAGTACACCAATTACTAGTTTTGTTTAAGTTTTCTTTAAATGAATACAGTCATTCCAGAGAAAAGTTTCAAATCATCAGCATACATTAGATAATTACCCTTGTCTCTTAAGTCATCCGCTAAATATAATGAAAAATTGATAAATATAATGAAAAACAGTGGTCCAAAAACCGACCCTTGTGGTACTCCGGAGGTAGCCTACGACAGACTTAAATCCATTAATGATAACATATTGAAATCTGTTTGATAAGTAAGATCTCAATGGTGTCAAGTTTTCAGAAAGTCCGACATAATTTGGTGAAAGGACGGCTGATATTTCAAGAAAAACCAGATGACAGGAGGCGAAAAGGACGCTCTCCAAAACGTTGGGCTGATGTCAGTAAGGGAAAAAGCTTTGATAAGGCTGTGCATCTAACAGGCATCCGCGACTGATGGCGTGAAGCTGTCACACGTTCTATGCAGCAAGTGGAAGTCAAGTAGAATAATGCTTGACAAGAAGCTGGAATTAATTTTTTGTATAATTTATGTAATATATTCCTTTTTTTCTGCTAACAGCTTTGACGTGTTTCTTTATTCTTAAATTATTTTATGTTTTATACCATTTTGTACTACATTTCTTACACTATATATATTAATACAGAATTCTCACTATATATTTATACACAAATAAATGAGTAGCTCAGTCGCTTAAGGCGTATTGAGTGGCGAGTGCGGACTGTCTATCGCGTTCTGGGTTCGAGCCCCAGCCCCGGTACTGACAATATCAGTGGGTATGGATATATGTATCCGTTTTTTCAAATGTGTAACACCTTCCGGATAGCCTTGGCTTTGGATTTGGGGTTGTCTACTATTATATGTAGTGTGTTTATGTTTGTTTATGTTTATAATTTCAGTTGGTTTCGATGTAAAGTTAAGTAAATATTGTTGCTGAGTTATTTTTGCTTGTTTTACTTCTTTGTCATGGACAGTAAATGTTCGGAATTTCACGTTAGTATTCTGTCCAAAGGAGGTGTATTATTAATTTACGCGATCCCTTTTTATTTGAATTCCTTCTCGGGAATATAAATTATAAATCCCTTTTATTTGCAAGCGTTCATTGAAAACGAGAATACTTAACAAATTTGTTGATTATTTATTAATTAGCAGAGTATTTCAAAAGTAAATTATTTATTAACTAATGTTATCCAGAAATTACCTTAATATCAGCTCTTTCCAAATTCATAGTTGTTCAGACTGTTGAATATTTCAGTTATGGTTTGAAACTTTATTAACGTCGATATTATTATATTATTTTATATCTGGGTTAGTTCTCCAATACTGAAAACCAGTTATTTAATCATTTATTGCTTAGTTTATTACATGTTCTTGGTAAAATTCGCAAAAAAAATGGAACCATATATTCGTCGAATAAACTATAAATATCAAAAATTCTCGAAACATGTCTAAAAAATATAATAATATAATTTATATTATTGTGAACAATATGTGATCACAGATGACGCAGTTACTTACTTAATAGACAAAATCGTCAAAGGAAATGAAAATATGAATTATATCGGAGTCACCTTTTGTGAGCTTCAAGAACCTCTTGATTGTGTTTTTCATCAAATTTTATTAGACAAATAAATTTGACATGATCAGCTACAACTTAATGCAATCATTTATAAATCATAAACAGCAGTACATAAGCCTAAGTAATACTAACTCGACATCCCCGTACATAAGGAGCGGAGTGCCACAGGGATCGATCTTAGGGCCAACTCTATTTTTATTATACGTAAATGACCTAAGTAACTCTGTACCAGGTGTTGACTTGGTATTATTTGCAGACGATACCACACTTCTGATATCTGACAATAAATTGTATGTTGTTGAAAGGCAAACAGGTGAAGCTAAGTTAAGTGCTTGAGAATGGTTCTCATCAAATAAATTATCATTAAACAAGCATAAAACTACGAATATGATTTTCAGTCATAGGCCACTTGAAAATTATAAAAACCCAGAAAAAAAATTATAGGCATCTCTTTTAGCCCAAATCTCCACTGGTTCCACCATGTTGATTACACAGCAAAAAATATATCAAAAAATTTATTCTTGCTAAGAAACCTAAAAAATATTGTAACTTTAAAATTTTATTAACGGTCTATTACTCGCTAATGACTATATGATAAGGATAATTACAAAACGTGGATATAGAGAGGATGTAAGAGATAAATTTATTGAATTAGGAATTTTAACATTTCCATCACTATACATTTTTCATTGCTATGTTTATAAAAGTATACACCAATACAAAAAAACATGAGGATATTCACAAATACAATACGAGAATTCAACATAATTTAGTGATAGATTTTAATAGACTTAAGTAAAGTGATTGTGGCTTTAATTGCTACGGCCCTAAATTTTTTAATAAAATTCCAGAGGTGAAATATAAACAGTTGATAAATTTTTTTTTAATAAAAGAATGTTTTTATAGTATAATGGACAACAATTACTTCCACGTCCAGTGGAAGTATAGTAACGACAAAAAAAAAATAAAAAATTGGTATTGTTGAAATAGGCTTAGAATGTTATGAAACGTCGAAATTTTAAGATTGAGTGAAAAAAAATCTGTCTGTCTGTCTGTCTGTCGGTCTGTCTGTAACTTTTTTTGTGCGCACGTTTACTCTGGAACCGTTTAAGATATTGACTTGAAATTTGGTACACGTATGTATTTTAACGAGATCTGGAACTGGAGTATATTTTCATCTTGTTCCGTCGAGGGGTTGGGGGGTAAATTGGGGTAAATGCGGGTAAATAGGTAAATGAAGTAAGTAAGAGTCCATAAAAGTGGAATTTAATATATACGAGAAGCTAAGGTCTCAAAAAAATTTTTTGGCATTAGCCACTCCCATTTACATTATTAAGGGGGATGAGAAAAGATCGTGATTTAGTGTGTGTACTGTGTGCAAGAACCAAAAACCTCAAAATATTTTTTTACTTCATCCACCCCCCACTACCCCCTATCACACCCCCACCCCACTACCGATGTGGGGTATCGTTTTATGGGTTAGAAGATTTCAAATATTATATTATTAAAGTTCCATAAACAATTATTTCCACATACAAAATTTTTTCGTTGTGAGAGACTTGGATGTGGAAGTAGTGATTCCTTGGGCAGTGGTTTTTTTATCTAAATTTTCAGTATATTGCACTGTGCACATTTGTGTATGTATATGTTCATGTATATATATTTTGAAATATTTTTAAATTAGTTATGCTATTTTACAAATTATGTTTTATTATTATATTCTATATTATTATATTTTATAATACATTTCATAATATTATGACATAATTTCTCTATTTGACTTGTGTAAAACTTTATTGTTAAAAGCACCAATAAATTTGATTTTATTTGATAATATCAAGATTTTAGACTAACCTTGTAAAGCTGGCTGGCTGGTAAAGCAGACTTTTTGATCACGAATTATTTTTTTCGTAAAATCAAGAATTAAATTAAAGTTTTTCCTCTTCCGGACTCCATTCGTAGACACACGGAACACAAAATTTCTCGAAACATTTTTCGAAATACAAAATTTCTTCAGAGGATTCAGTTATTTTGTTTCTTGTTTTCTATTATTCAACTCACCTTGTACCTCCTGGATTATGTAGAGTAAATTATAAGTAAATGCCACTCTCTAACTGATCCTTCGACATAAAAGTCACAGGCGTAGAGGTTATTTTCCAGTAAAATACTGGTTAATTGTATTATTTTGTAGATTTCAGACAGTGTTTAGAAGAAAATACACGTGGCAGAGCATCCCACTAAGAAATAGAGAGAAATTTCTTTAGACTTAGGAAAAGTTTAAAATCAAAAATAGTCAATGCATTGGCTTTTTATACTCTTCGCAAAAACGAAGAGTATATTGTATTTGATCGGCACATTTCTAAAATCGAATTCTGAACAACTTTCAAAATGTCCGTCTGTCCGTCCGTCCGTCCGTCCGTCCGTCCGTCACGTTTTTTGTAAGCACGATAACTCAAGAAAGAAAAATTCGATGGAAGAAAAGAAGAATTCGAAGGAAGAACCCTATTGTTTTTGAACCAAATCGATCGGTAAATAAAAATGTTATTAATGCTTTAAATTTGAAAAAAAAAATTTTTTGATTTTTATATTTTTGTAATTGAATATAAATCTGGTGAAATGATATTTCATTTTAATATCTAAATATTTATATATTTTACAAATATACATTTCATAATGTAATATGCAAGCGTGAAAATATGATTTTAGCTCGTGTCTTATAATGTAAAAATTTACATTTTTTTACGTGTAAGGTGGTGGTGTAGTTCTTACGCTTTTGACTCGGAATCCAAGGGTCCCGGGTTCGAAACCCAAATGGATTATGGGATAGTTTTTTTTTATTTTTACTTTATTTTACACTGAGTATTTTACCAACTAAGTTCGTACTATAAAATTACAAATGTCTAAAACTAACATTATTTACAAAGAACTGCGAAGAGTATCCTATAGAATGTGTAACAGTTATATAAAAAGTTCAGTGAGCCATGCGAAGAGTACGTTTTTAGCTTGTTTATTATTTGCCTAAAACAACTGTCCTAATATTTCAAACCCTATTACATCGCATTATATACAGTCAGCTGACAAAATAACAACACTATAAGCTGTAACGATATATCAGCTTCCCACGACCGTCCGGCATTAATTCCCTGATCCCAAATCAAATCCATATGGTATCTAAATCTGATATTCAAATTTCGCTTATATATTTATTGGATGTGCCATGCGACCGGTCATACAGAATTTATTACTCGGTGTATGTCACATATCTCGGCTAGATACAGATTAATTTATTGGCGGCGTAAATAACTAGATCGTATCAAAGTAATATTGCGTTTGTCCCAAGCCGATACACTGAAGTCGATGGCCGAAACGTCAGCATACCGAGCTCGCGGAAGTCAAGCGGCAATCGAGGTAAGTTGACGGGTCCGGAGGATTCTCTGCGTGTTGGTACATTGAGACTCAATATAAATATTAAGGCTATATTTAGTAGATAGTCCCCTGCCAAGAGTACAAAAATAGGCTCCCGTGGGCTCCTTGATGATGCAAGTATGGTAGTATTCTGAATCTCTTTGTTGGGCTTTAAAGAAACTTAATTTCGATGTTGGCACTCTCAATAATGATGCGCATGAGTACTGCGCTCGAAAAACAAAATGGCCCCCATCGCACTTTTTTCAATACACTTTTTCCAATTTATCTAAGTAACCATTGGGATTATGAAAAAAGTTTTATACAAAAAATATTGCTAAATCAATTTTACACAAAAAAGGTTATTGTAAGTTTTTATGCAGGACTAACCATTTTCCCAGAAACTTAACTTTTAAAATTATTTCATGGCTTTATATCTATTAATAGTTATTTTTTTGAAATGAAGATGTCTTTAGACAGTGTGGCGGAAGCTGACGAAGATCTGTATAATTCCTTCTTAGAGCAAAGAGTTCATACTAACAACATTCAGTTCTGAGGTCCGTTGAAAAAGAATTTTATTAAAGTGTAAAACGGCAGCGAAAAAAGTTAAAATTATCCTCAACGACAAATCTATAGCCATAAAGACATATTTATCTCTTATTTCAAGATTATTGATAGCATCCAGAAGCAGACCTGACGTAGATTTGAGATACTATTTGAGCAACTACGAGTTCTCAGCACTACCGAAGTCATTATTTGCAATTAACGGGAGTATGCACCATTGTCTAGGTAAGTACAAACTTATGAATGCTCTTGAATAAATGCAAGGTATACCTGCCGAAGAAAACGATGATGACCATGCTTCCTGCAGTTTTAGAAGAAAATGAGGAGCTACAGGAAAAAGCTGCGATAACAGATGGCATGGCGCTTCTTCACACCTATCATAAACCTAGCACAGTGAAGACATGCCGTGACCTCGGTTTAAGCTTCAGCAATTGGATCGGGCAAAAATTCAGCAATTAGAGTGAGGTCCATATTGTTTTCGACTCTTACAAAGAAAACTCGTTGAAGAAAGCTATGAGAGTGATTTGGCAAAAAAGGCTTAGATTCAGTCCAGTACAAAATCGGACCAGAAACGAAAATTGGAAGTATAGCAATTAATAAATTCTTGTCCCATAATAAGACGAAGGATGAACTGAAACTGAGTTCCTTTCCGGTCAGATTCTTCAATTTGGCGTGACCAATAACAAAAGGTTTGTAATCAGTTGGAGGGACAAAGTAGCTTCATCACATGGCGATGATGTATCCAGTCTTTCAAGTACACAGGAGGAGGCAGACACAAAGATCATATTACATGCAGTATATTTAGCACAGAAAGGAATTAAAACTACTCATGTATTCTCCCCCGATACTGATGTCCTAATTTTGGCACTAAGACGATATCCCCAACTTTCGAAAGAGTTTGCATTTTTCCTTCGCCATGGCATGAAAAGGTTTGTTCAGCTAGGTTCAATTTACAGAGCACTTGGACCTCTGAAAGTCTCTGCACGCTGCTAGAAGCTTTGGCTACATTGGGGATTACACTGTCTCTCACAAAAGATGTCAGGTCTAACTTGGAAGCGTTCATTTGTCAGCTTTATATCCCCAAAACAACACTGACCGACATAGGAGCTGTGAGATGGTTGTTGTTCACCCAGAAACAATGTCAAGATGAGAACCTGCCTCCAACAAGATCTGCACTGGATCCGGCTTTGCTAAAGGCCCACCTTCAGTGTTTTGAGTGGAATCAGGACCTCATTCAGCATCCCAATAACCCACCACCCTCACATTTTGGATGGAAGAAATTAGGGAGCACATACGAGCCTGTTGCTTGTACCAAACCTTGTGCTCCAGAGCTTATCTTGGAACTTTATCGCTGCTCATGCTCCCAAAGGCGTTGCTCTCCATGTACTTGTCAGTCGAATGGACTCCGGTGTACCGAAATGTGTAAGTGCGAAGGTAATTCGACCGATGTGATAGATTTGGGGCTATGTGAGATTTGCGTTGAAAGTGTCGAATGATTTTAATTAAAAACGTCATTGTAGAAGTGAAAAGTATTGCTTGTCTGTACTTTGTCTATATAAAACTGTAACTACTGTATTTCTATAAGTTCCTTCATTAAACGTTAATTTTCTTTTTTCCTGTTTTGGCCTATGAAAAAGTATTGAAGATATCGGGCCAAAAAAACATAGTATATTCTTTGGTATAAAAGGCATGTTTTTTGAAAAAAACAATATCCTGACCTCATTAGTTTCGGAGTAAACAATGTGTTAATTAAGAAATTTATTTTGGCTATAACAAATAAACGGGTTGACAAAATGAGTTGTGCCTGGCGCCAAACGACGCGTATTGAAAATATCTTTCGATTGAATCAAGATTTTTTCGGATCCGTCAAACCGTTTTTCATTTTATTAAATAAAAACAAAACAAATTTTGTTTAAACAATTATTTGAAGAAAATCTTGTTCAGCGTAATTTTTCCTATAAGAATCCGTTGCTAACTCAAATGGAATACAAAATTTGTAAAATCACCTCTTTTTTACCCCAGGCAGACTCGCCTATAGCACTTGTTATTATGCCTACTAAAGTGTTAGTGGAAGAACAGTTTATGTACTGAACTACGCCTGAAATAAAAATCATTTAATATTTTTATTTTATTCAGTAGCTCGTGTAATATTGAAGTCGTATAAAAAATGTTTGAGACGAAATTTCCTTAATATTTTTTGTCGAATAAGATACCGCAAAGAATATAAGTTTCCAACTGAAAAGAAAACGAAGTTGACATTGAAATCTTTAAAACTTCCATCGAACCAAAAATAAATAATGTCACTTTGTTTTCCCTCCGAAACCAAACAACTTTTGCTTGAAGATTTTTTTCTCTCGAAATATTTCCTTGTGTCACTTAAACGGGGCATCCGGTATATTAAAAGATAAAGAAAACATAGTATAACCCACTGAACTCTACTATATAAATGGAAGGTCAATATCCATACCAATTTTTACGCCAAATTGAACCTCGCGCAAGTATGGCGACCATAAGGAGGAGCGCAATCGCACTACAAAATACGTCAGAGCCGGTCTTATTGTTACTGCAACTGTTTAAAACCCGGGACTTTGCCCCGATTCTTGCAACACAGTACCATACAAGATTGCACAATATTGTCTTAATTAACTTTGTTTATAACAGTCACAAAATATTACACAAAATAATCAATTTATAACAACTTTACACAAACGACAGAATAAACAAAGAATAAAATGGTGACACCGACTCTGGAAATTGCATCTAATCCAAGACTTACGCTACAGAATCTATGGAAAAGAAATAAAACACAGAATTGCGTCAGCCTGGCATCGGCGCGTAACTCCCGTAGACAGCCGTTTGGTTCAAGCACAGACATTAATTTCTCTACTGCGTCGACGCATGGCTTATAGTGTTTGAATTCGTTACCACTTAATCTTTGCCGTAATTGCCGTATTTTGTTCACGCGCATATACCTATACTGGCCTTCCATTTATATAGTAGAGTTCAGTGGTATAACCTCGAAATACTCCAATGCTTTGTGTCTCATGATACATTGTTTATTTATACATTTCTATACTACTTAACCACAATATAAATACACCAATACACGTTGAGCGGGGAGGCGGCATTACAACATGGAAAAAGTAGTGATTTGGGCCTGTCACTTTATTTAGAAAGTCGACGAAACCCCAACTCCGAATTGAAAACTGAATTCTACAAACGCCTCTGGGACTTATCTGACACAGTAAACTTTCATGGTATTATGCAGAGCCGGACTATGACCATTATCGCATTCTGTTCATGGAATTGAATTCTCGTGCTGTCTCTTACACATCGGCACATTATTTCTTTTATTGAATAAATACCGAATATATAAATACTGCGACAGCAACTGCGAGTAATTTGGTATTACGCTACAAATAAATCGTCACCATCAAGAAGTATCTAAGAGTTTTGCAATTCTTTTATTGAGAAAATAATAGCTACTATATTTTAGTAACTTGGTAACTAATGTATTGAAATGATGTAATGCCATCGTTAGTTATTTTTATTTCGGTATTTGTTAATTTGACAGCAACTAAAAAAATTAAATTTTAATATCCCAAGGAACAATTTAAAAGTCATTTGGACTTGAGGAGGTTTTAAGAAAGGTTTGTCGGAAATAGTCTTGTGCTTTATTGATGTTTACGACCTTTTGTGTTTCAAGTATACTTATTCTTATCTGGTAAATTTTAAAGCATTCTGTAATGCCTCCAAAAAGAATTACCTGTGTTTAGATTTTTTAGAAAATATATTGCCTGGTTTAATGCAAGATGTTAATATTAGACTGCAATACTTCCAACATGTAGGAGGTTCTCCTGATTGTGGTATCGAATTTAATTAATTAGTATCAAAATAGATAGATACGTTGAAGGCAATAAGAAAATATTTTAACAAAAATTTAAATATATAAAACTGAAACCATATCTATTTATACCAAATAATGATTAATGGATATGGATATCATGTATGCTTGCATTGATAATAAGTAATATGTACAGGAATATTACCAATGTTTATTCAGAGAATTATGAACTAAGACACCAGGAGTCATCATCAATTATATCAAATAATATGGAAAGTAAGATTAAAACGATGATGAATTTCATTACAGATAACGAAAACCCATTTTCTCCAGGGGCAAAGGAAAACATTATTATGCAACAGGCAGTTGAAGATGCTGTAAAAAATAGGTCTTCACTATAGGAAATGAAGCGTATGAAACATTTAGGAAAGACAGATTCATTTATAAGAAAACTAATATTTCAGATATCATCCAACAATGTCAAACTTCAAGACTGTTTCAAATCGTATCTACTAGAAAAATACAGCAATATATGGCCAAATATGCAGGTCTTCTGTAGTGCAACATCTTTTCCTAACCCAACCACATGCATGTCCATTAGGGTGGCCCATCTCTATAGGGGGTGAATTTTTTTTGCGTATTTTTTAAGTCTCACCCCACGAAAATATACTATTATACTAGGAATAATTTATGTCAAAGTTTCAGATAATTCGGTGAACGGTAACCCGTGCCGCATTCAGGTAGAAATTTGTAGATAAGATTTTATTACGGTAATACACTTAAATTTTACTTAAAATACAAATATCTACCTCTTTTCTCATAATGTTTTATTGGTGTAATTATTTCCTAGAAATTATTTGTTTTGGAAGTTTGGAAATATAATGCACCTACGGTAGGTTTTTATGTCAGTTTGCAATTGTGTTTTACAGTGGTGACATTATAAGTTCTAGCATACGTTCCTTTTTGAAAAAACATTTAACGATGGCTGATGTTAGATCCTTACGAAAGGATACTTTCATTTACTTAGTTGGACACTATTCGTCACAAATCATTGGCAATAAATTGCCGTCTAATAGACAAGTATTACAAGTGCTCTTTTATAACATTCGTGAAGTGAAGCTAAGTGTACATGAAAGTGCTAAATTAACAATAAAAGAGGTGTCAGTTTTTTTGGATAAAGCTCGCATTCCGACACGTCAGGATTTTCATTGTGTTAAACAACTAGATAAACTTTATGCAGAGTGGAGGAACTTACAGAAATCGGCTAAAAGGGCCAGTGCGGGAGCTAAAGAAAAAAATTTCGTTGAAAAATTGGACGATCTTTTTGACATTTCTGATGCAAATGCATTGGAGTTGATGAAAATAGATGAAAATAAGCAGTTTTTAATTAACCAAAGAAAAAAGGGACGTCCTGGATTTATGCATGGTATTGATTACCAACTTGCTTCTCAAGAAAAATGCTGAGGAGAAATTACAGAAATTATCCGAATTGTAATTTGTTAAATTGTAAATTACAAAATTTCAGTTCATTGTATTTCAGTTAGTAATGAAAATATTTTCACAAACTCTAAAATCTGTCGATGCATTTTTATGAAAAGTCAAATGCATATGACAAAAAAAAATAAAAGTAAACAGGGGTCCCTAGACCCAGGGGAGGCTAGCAAATTTTCAAAAATTTTTTCGCAAACTGCTTTTTCAAAATTTTTTAGGGGTCATTAGAAAAGTGCTTCTCTAGATGTTATTTCCCAAATTTCGTATGGGTCCCATGCGCCACAGACGAGAAAAAAAATATTGAAATTTCACCAGCCGCCGCTGGAATGGTCCTTCTGTTATATCATTGGACTACCTTCAAGAATCTTGGATCGAACGAATTGTGGATTCGTCTAGGTGTTGGAGCTACGACGCGCCAAGTTCTCGTTCGCATAATGGCTGAACGAATTGCAATATGCCATGTACTTCCTGCTTTACACTTTCTAACTGGGTCAGACTACACTAGCAAAGTAGGTACAAGACATGCTGGAATGGCAAGTGTACCCGAAGCATTTCTTCGGAATTCCTGCGAGTGAAGTAATGGAACAGTCAATATAATTAGCAGAAAAATATCTCGTACAAGTTTAGAAAAAGAGATCAGTTTGTAAAATAATGGCCGAATTACGAATGTTTCTTTACACACATGGGAAAACATTTTCATAGAAGACCTCCCATCAACCAGTGCATCAATTAGATCAGATATTTTAAGGACCTACTACAACACACATTTATATATAACATGTTTACACGCAACTTAAATCTATACAGTTTGGTTAAGAAGATGTATTGTCAACAGCTCTCGCGTACAACTTCACTGTTTCCTCCCAACAACTAACTTATGCCTAGTTGCTCATGTCTAAAGTGTGCAAGAAATTCATGTTTAGGTTTTTCAAATGAAATAACTTGTTGCATTTACTGTTAGTGCAGAAGTGTAGCCATTACTGATTGTCGTAATAAGTATTCTAATATTGCAACGTAAATTATTACATCTGCTGTTTAAAATTATAGATATAAATAATAGTCATATATTGTTTTTTTGTTATATATTAGTCATGTCATATATTTAAACTAGTGATGTCATTGACTTATTCATTTTATGTTACTTCGTGTTTTATAAAACACTAAATCTGTTTACTATAGAAATAAAAGATGTTGATTCGTATTTGTCTTACCAAATAATGACTAGTGACACTTTTCAGTATTTATACTATCGGAAACGTGTTCAGCACCCTAAAAAACATGTAAAATGACACCTCACATGCCTATGCAGTGCATTCTCAATAAGAATCAAAGATGGCGTCGATTATCCAAAATGGCCAATCGCACAGACCATCACCCAATTTTTTTCTGACCACTGGACAATTACCAACGATATCCAAATGGGTGAATCTCTGGTAAATGAATGACATACAGAAGTATGCTCAGCGGTTATATTATATAGCATTTTCTAATTATTATTTTTAATTGATATAATTTCAATCTGAAATTGCTGATATGTTATTATTGCGTTAAAGTTTATATGAAAGTTAAGCTGATAACGTATACTTTCCATATAAATATTATATGCGTCTACTGCAGAGTTTTCCTTATACAAAGTTGTTCCAGTTTCCAAACTTCAGTAATAAAGGCCTACAACAGAACTGCAATAAGTATTTATGTCATATCCTTAGTTTCTAAGTAGTATCAATTTTCATGACAGTATCTCCCTCCTGAATTCATCGATAAAAAATGTTATATAAAAACGGATCGCTTTCTTTCATGGTCCTTAGTAAACACAAACATATTTTTCCAATAAGCTTATACAAGAATAAAAAGGAAACTGTATAGAAAAGCTAATAATAGGTAATCCGATATAGCTTTTGTCTCGTGGGTCGAAATGTGATTTCAGGAAGAATCAGTTTTAACTTGGATATAATAAGTTGTCTGAAAAACTGAATGAGAGGGAATCGTATCTGATGAACATTGTAATATGACCAGAGTAATAATTTATTCACTCGAAATATACTTACAGAATTATTCAAAATTAATAGTGGGCATAAGTTATCCCGCGTATCCAGATACAAAAGTGTAGGTTAAAGTTTGAAAACCGTGTGAAATTATGTTTTGCATAAATTGCCTTGAGAAACAAATGATAATTAAACTTTGGTTTTTCAAAATTTTGGTTAAAATAACAAAAATATAATTCTGAATTCGAGTATTTGAAATACATTACAGATATCAGGACGACTATAATGACTTACAGATAAATTACGTAACGTTAAAAAATGTACAAAAAAATATACTAATTGTAATTGTCTTCTACAGGAGGTGTTAATTCATTGTGACAATGACCATTCATGTTAGATGTGCAAAACATCGCGCAAAGTAAAAGCTGCACTTTTCCAGTCACATCTTTGGGTTTGGCACGGGCTAGTACTGGTACAAGAGCATTTTATTAGTTGCAGAATATCAGATGGTAAAACTTGTGTTTTCAAGTCGTTGGTACTAACCATTTTGCATTTGTATCTTTACAAAATTCATAATCTATCGGGTTCAAACTTGATGAAATAAATTCCAAATCGTGTTTCCAAATTCAAGTTTGAACTTGGGCGCGCTTTAAGATTTCATCAAAGCTTCATTTGTTGAAGGCAGCGAGCGTAAAAGGGGTATCTGTGATTTACCACTTCCATTCCTCTCTGTCCAAAGTGTTATGCAGGCCTCTGAAAGTAAGCCACACGAAGATTTTCCATAGCCATGCTGCGATGAACTTGGTTGGTTGTTTAACATTTTCACTAAAACTCACGCCCCGTCCACGTATAAGGGACAAATGATTTTCGTTATTTAATATTTTGTTGGCTTTGCTTTTACTTATACCATAATACATTGCTGTCGTATCTAATAATATATTTTAGTGTTTAATAGCTATTGCTTTTACATCTATTACCTAACGACCATGTATTGGCAAGTCGATTAAAACGAATATGAATATTTCCTTTCAATTATAAAAATAAAGCAACACCAAAAAAACGTCAGTAACTTGTGGACGCTCATTAGCAGCCGCATGTACTGCTGTCGTGCAATAATCATATTTGGCAAATAAATGCACTAAGTTATACGATTGCCATCCAACAAAGACCTAACACAGATGTAACATTTATTGTTTACATTACTAGAATGGAAAAACCCGCTGCCCAAGGACTCACTACTTCCACATCCACATCTCCCAAGTCTCTCACAACGCAAAAAATATTGATACTATATTTGCTCTCCACTATGTGGAAATAATTGTTTATGGAACTTTAATAATATAATATTTGAAATCCAAAAACCCAAAAACTGATATGCCACATCGGTAGTCGGGGTGGGGGAGGACTAAGTAAAAGAAATTGTTGAGGCCTTTGGTTCTTGAACACACACTAAATCGCAATTTTATTTTTTTCACCTCCTTTAACAATGGGGTGGGGGTGGTAATGGGGGTGGCTAATGCCAAAACATTTTTTCGAGACTTCGCTTCTTTTATATATACTAAATGCCAATTTTATGGACGCTTACTACTTGCTTGATTTACCAATTTACCAGAGATGTGCAGAGGGAAACTTTTCATATTTGATAAAAGTCTGTAAAAGACATGAAGTCAAATGAAGCTTGCATCACTATAAATCAGATTTCACCATAAAATAGGCTATCAATGTACCTAATGGAAAGTTAGAAGGAAAACTTCCTGGAAACTTTCGGAGTTTTCAAAACGGAAAGTTTCCAGAAAATTTTCCTTCTAACTTTCCCTTGGGTATATTGATAGGCTATTTTATGGTGAAATCTGGTTCGTGATAATGTAAGCTTCATTGTGATACCAAATAAGTGCATACATAACTTTTACAGACTATCAAATATGGACAGTTTCCTCGGCACATCTCTGCTATTTACCCTCACTTACCCCAATTTACCGCCCAACCCTCCAGCGGAATAAGATCAAAATACAATCTAGCTCAAGATCTCATTAAAATACATACGTGTACCAAATTTCAAGTCAATACCTTAAACGGTTCCAGAGTAATCGTGCGCACAAAAAAAAATTACAAACATAATATTTTTTGCTCAAACTTAAAATGTTGGCATTTCATTCTAAGCCTATTTGCGCAATAATTTTTTTTTGCCTTACTGTACTTCCACTGGATGTGGAAGTAATTATTATGCTAAATCAGCAAGTTTCACTTTCCGAACAATGTTTAACGAGACAGCAGCAATACCATAATACTAGTAGTAGTATGTATGATAGTAGTACTGTAAATGTAAACAGTATTTTTTATTCTTAAAAAGACGTAGAATTTTTTGGCTTTCATGTTCCGGTAAGTGCTACTTTCCGGGCTGACTTCGGCAATGTAGCACTTACAGGACAGCAGTATATATTGGTATAGTAGTAGTATAATAGTATTACACTAGCACTGTACCACTACTATCGTAAAAAGTCAAAAGTGCATCAAAAAATGGTATTTGTTCAATTTATTATATTTTCTATCAAATATTACTATGATTATTATCATTATAAAACGGGATGCCGAACAACTTGTCATCATGCAGGTTTTTGCAGCTTATAATGTCCTTAAACATACCCTGGAAAGAAAAAAAACTTAATACGAAAAATTTAACTTCAGCCAAAAACCCGGGTTTCGCGACCAGGCTAAAGCAATTCTATTTTTTTTACGGCGACTTGTGAAGAACAATGCTCGCTGACACCTCTTGGATTTAGTTAATATACTTGGACTATATTTAATCTACTCCAAATTGTTGTTTGTCGACAAAGATTCGCCCAATAAGTCGAAAAATCCGTACAATCTTATCACTGCATGAATGCTACTAATATCTAAATTAGCGGCAGTGCCAACCCCTTCGCACATATAACCGAGCACGGCGACCATGCTTATCTCCTGTAATAACTCCATCACAGGCTATGTTTAGCCAGGTTTAAGCTATTCCAGGTCATGACACAATGGAAATAACTCCAGGTTATCATGTGAGATCGCTACATGTGCGAAGTTGGCGGTGGATTAATGTAAAACACGTGAAGCTCCAGACGTCATCGTGAATGCTATCAGTTCTCTGCAGCCGACCCTTCCAGTCCTTATTTAGGTCCGGGATTAAATGTTGTTCAATTTAATTAATGGACATTGTAATGAATTAAGGGAGGATTTTAAAAAGAACTTGCCTATAATGTGTTTAGAATAAACGTTATTGGAAATAACCCCCGACAACTTATATTAAATATATTGCCGAAATATACATTTGATATATATGCATATTACGTACAGCATGACTAACAATAATCCCTCTTAAAGAGATAATTATAATAATAATTAAATGAAAATGCCAATTTCCTACATCGTGAAAGTTCTATAAAAGAGACCAGAAAATACTAGTAATTATTTTAACATTTGTATAAAAATAATGTAATAAATGTTTAATTATTCTTAAAAACCTTTTTTTTTTATATTTAGCACATACATATCAAAACCATTCGTTCTTTTCATATACTATTGATTCAAGTCTGATCAATAGCCCACTCAAATTACGTAAAAAACGCCGTTTTAGGGAAAAATTTTGATCAGCAGTTTCTATAACTATTCTATTCGTTTGGGACGAAATTTGCCAGTTTCCGCCAACCGCTTGTAAACATTTCTAAAGGTTTTTTGATTCGGTTGAATTCTGTTGAAATGTAATTCCAAATATTTTCGAGAAGCAGCACGTGCATTATAATTTTCTTCTGCATAAATACATACAATCTCTCGCATTTCCGTATTTGATAAATTATTATGCGGCATTATCAATAAATAAGTTTTGTGAACTGTGCAATAATTCTTATTACGACAAAACTAATGTTTGATAGTTCTAGGAAAATTAAATATCATTACCCAAGTAACAATTTAAATTTTATCGTGATCTTCAGAACCTCTTGAAGTCTATTTAATAAAACTTCTGATAAAACTATATATCTTCGACAAACGCTATTAAACTTGTATAAAGCTAAAGGGGACCATTCTTAAAAGACTTCTGAGGGCCTTTTTTAAAAGTCATTTTAAAACCAATTGATTTTATTCTAAACAGCCTTTATAACGTTCTGAAGACCTTGATAAAACTATTCACAAAACCAACAATAAATCCTAAAAGCATAATTTTGGCCTTAAGGGACTATCTACAAACCGTTGTATAAACTATTATAAAACCACTTCGTAAATCATCATAAAACTAAAATGCTTTAGAATTGCACTTAGAAAAGCTATTTGCTCTGTTAGTACGGTTATTTTTAATACAAAGGTTTTATGCTTGTCATCATATTAAAACTAAGCTGGCAATGTTGGCAAATTAGTCGCATGTTGGTAATGGATATTATAATAAGCATTTGGTGTTGTTCAGCTTTCAGCTGGTTAAAATTATCAAGTTCAGTAGGTACTCACCGTGAGTGAAAATTTAGCTGCGCATTAAATTGTATTGATGATATCACAACTAGTAGGTCGAAAAATACGGAAGTCCTTGAAAAATATTGAAAATTTTGGAAATTTTAAAAAATATTTTAAAATTCATTTTTTAAAAAAAGGTTTATTTTTTGTTGGCATCAACTTAAATTACACATTAGTAATAATAATCATGATTTTAGTCCTTATTACACATAAATTGTTGCAAAAATTGCAACTAAGTAATTGTTCATTTGAATAATTCCAACATGGCAGCTTTTGTTTACGAAGATATATTTGTAGAAAAATGGCGATGTTTGATTAAAACATTGGTTGCCGGCAAAACCATAATAAGAGTATTTGATCCTAAGATTGTCACAGTGCTCTCGTACACCAATTACAACCAATTTAAGTCTTCTTATATTTAGGTAAGTCCATTCGGTATTGTCTAATACCAATTGATCTTGTCTAACACCATTTGACCTATATTAAGATTTTTTTGGATTTATTCACAACCATCATAAAACCTATTGCCTAAAGATATTTGACTTTTTTGGCGCTTATTTACATATAACCTCACACTTGTTAATTACTTTTTCCTTACCTTAGCTGTGCTGTGAGTGCTCTGAAAGGGTCGGCTATATGCCCTTATACCCAGATGCAGTGATCTGCACTGGAATGTGAATAAAAGAGCAATAAAAAGATATAAATAAGAAAAAGAAGATAACCTCTCACATGTATTTGATTATTTTGATTAGTCAAATGTGTGGTGGGGCTCTAATTGTTTAAAGTATCAGGTTAAAAATTTGGTGTTCAGAATGCAGTTAACACAAAAATCCTTGTTAGGAGGCAAAAACAGACACTTGATGTCAAAAAACCAGTGTCATCAATAACCTACCTAAATCGCGCGATTACTTATAAATAACTTTCTGTCAAATGCAACAAAATTATTCCATAATAAAATATATTTCCATATTTAATTTCTTAAGGTACTTCACACAAAAGTAATTAAAAATTAACCTAAAATAAGTAAAATCTATTTATCCACCTGTCAAACTGCAACTTTTGCGGTTTTATGAAGGAATTTGTCCAGACTAAATGGTTCTTATGTTACATTTGGTATTATATAAGTCAATACAGCTTTACAGCAGTTTTATGATTGGTATATTCAGGTGCCCTTTTAAAACTCTTAGGCATACTGGTTTTATGAACGTTGTCTCTGAGGTAAATTGGTTTCCTAGGCCAAATGGTTTTATCATGGTAGTGCTGACCACCACCATAAAACCTTTACAAGTGCCAATAGACTCGATTTAAAACAAATGCTAAATGGTATTGAAACTCAGCCTCCAGGAGGTTGTTACAACTCTTAATAAAACTACATAGGCTGAAAGAGTTGTTGGCCTGCTATACTACCGCTATAAAGCCATTTAGCAAACTTGCATCCTCAATAAAGCCATTACAAAACTTATTCAAGTCCAGATAGCATTTAAATTGTTACTTGGTACTAAGTAAAAACGTTATTGTTTCAGCCTACTATGTACAAAAACAATGAGGTATTAGTTAGATGTCAAAGTGATTAGAAATTTATTTGTGAGATGAGTAACATTGAAATTTAAAATACCATGTAGCCGCTCTTTCGAATTCAAAATCTCGAGAAATAGGCAAATAGGCACACTCTGCAGTGTAGAATATTTTAACACTAACAGAAGTTATCGTGTTTACAAGAAACGGTATACACGCAGATATACATATACACGCACACACACCCACTTACAGACGCAAAGACATTTTTAATTCGATATTTGAGTTCAGTCTGCTGTGAAACAGATATCTGTACAAGAAATTTTTTTCTACGATGATTATTAAAATTTATTTTCAATTTATAATAAATTTATAATAAAGTTAGAATACAGTCAAAAGACATACAATTCGGTGCGGTAGCTCAATCGGTTAAGGCGTATTGAGTGGCGAATATGCTGATCGACTGCCTACCGCGCTCTGGGTTCGACCCCCAGTCCCGGTATTGACAACACCGGTGGGTGTGGATGTATGTCTGCGTTTTTCCAAATGTGTAACCCCCTTCCGCACAGCCTTGGCTATGGATTTGGGGGTTGTCTACTATCTGTGGTGTGTTTATGTTTATGTTTAATTCATTACTGAACCATAACAGATACGAAAAAAATTAATAGAAACACTTTTTGATTAGGGCTAACCGTTTTCGAGATACGAGCGAAAAACAAAAAACCAGGACCTTCTTCGTGCCCCCCTGCATCCCCCCCACCTCCGTTCGGGGACTTTTGGTATGTTTACCTCCTAAATAGTCCAAACACAGTCCTCTAGTCAAAAACTGTGATTTCAGCATTTCCATCTAGAAACAATTCATTGACTGGACTCAGCGGTTTTCAACCTTTTTCGAACCACGACCCCCTTACAAAAAGAAAAAACAAGTTTACCCTCTCGCGACCCTCTCGATCTCTATTAATAAAATCTAAAATCAATCAAATTTTAAAATTTCTTGTTATAGTTTTTGGTATGATTTCTCATTAAAAATTGGTTTCATTAAAATTGTATGTGTGTAATATTTAAATTTTTAGATTTTAGAATAAATGATTTAACTTTATTGATTTTTTTTATCAATAGCTTGGGATCCCCTTGGAATTGCTTCGCGACCCCCCAGGGGGTCGCAACCCACAGGTTGAAAACCGCTGGACTGGACTATTCTTAGAGTGCATATGAAACATTTTTATAGTATGTAATTAGATTTTAAGGTTTATTTGTAAATGTTTACATTTGTAACTATTTTGTAATTAATTTTATTAGAGAATATTATTTAGGTATTAAGCAAATCACAACTTACACACTATTTTATTTGAAATTACCTACTTTCTGTATATTGTTGCCCTAATCTGGGCACTAATATGCTAGTTAGGTAAATAACTCATTATTGCAGAACCAATCAAGACAACTACTCTTCTAGCTAATACGGACGAAGTATTGAATTACATGATAGGATTCTTAGCATTTTAAAGCAAAAAAATATATTAAAAATACTTAAATCATTTATTTAAATTCAGTCATTCACACTATTTTTTAATTTAATATGAAATTATTTACTTTCTGGATATTGGTACCTTAATCTGGCCACGCTAATATACTACTAAGGAACACACTTTAAAACACTCATCATTGGAGAATCAATCAAAACAACTACTCTTCTAGGTAATACTGACGAAGTATTGAATTACATTATATGATTCCTAGCATTTTAAGGCAAAAAGATATATTGAAAATACTTAAATCATTTATTGAAATTCAGTCATTCACGACAATTATTGAACCTTACATTCTATTTCAACTCTACAAAAGTACAAGTTTTTTCGAACTCGTTAGTTCTCATCAGTAGGTACTATCGGTAGAATATAGAAACATACATTAATTTTATCTTTGATCAACAAGTTCTTCAGTTCAGATTTTTATTGGTAAATGTTTTGTGATATTAATTTTGTTGATTTTGTTTTCTTGATATGAGTTTATTATCTTTTTTGATTGTTGTTAGTTTTGTTATATTGAAATCTTGTTTTGTTTTTTGTTTTAGCATAGTTTGGATTTTACGTAATGTTAAAATTTTTGTTTCCTTTCAATACCTTAAAAGGGGGCCCTCCGCGGAATTCAGCGAGGGGCCCTAAACATAGCCAGTCCGACACAGACATTATCTACCAAATATGGTAAGGAAATATTAAGTAATTTTAAAATAATATGTGAACGTTGTTTTCTTAGTTAGGAGACATATTTTTTTCTAAGTGTTTTTGGTTAAATCTGCATATTTTGTGCTAAGAATTCTTCAGTTAGCGTATGACCAATTATTAATGAAACACCCTGTATATGTGTTGTTTAGCCAAATCTGATAAACAAAAATTAAAATCAGTCGTTGATTATGTTTAACCTTTTCGTCAATGACTGACTATGTACTGTTTTGATTACTGTATGTATATGCCATATTTAGCTAATTATCTGTCAATTTACTTTTTATTCGGCCTAACCGCGGTCCACTAGAAATACGCGTACGATTCTACGTCAGGCCGGAATTAATTAAGGCAGTAATTGATTGGCCCGTTTTTACTTCCGCTTAAAAATACATTTAACTCAATTCCTCTGCCATTTATATTCACTACCCTCCGCTTTATGAATATTAAGCGTTTTAAAAACGCTCATGATGACGCGCTCAGTAAAACCTGGAAGTGGAATAGAATATAATATAGAAAAATAGACGCGCCGCGCCGACTTGCGAGGTATTATTCGAGATACGCGACATTACTTCCTTATGTTTTGTGAGCGGTCGAGGCAATGAAAGTCAGACTTATGAAATAATAAATCATGTCTCTTACCTTACATTACGACTGCATATTTCATATGTTGTTCCTTTGGCAGAGTCCTGGAACAAATAAAGAATGTAATGGGAACGGTAGTTTGGGCAAAATTAGAATCGTAAGGAATTTTATAAATAAGAGTTTTACTGCGGCCTGAACTGAGACAGTTTTATGCGTTTTGCTAATATTCAGACCATATTTAGGTTCGTTTTTAGTGTTTGTGTCAAAGCATGCAACTTATAGATATGCATGTAGATCAACGTAAGACGGATACAATAATAATAATAGTAATAATAATAATAATACTCGTCCATCTCAAGAGAGGACGATGCGGGGACAACGGACATGACGCCCAGCTCATAGACGGAAGCATCTTACATCATCTAGATACCGGAGAGTCATATACTTACTTGGGTATGTAATAAAAAATGTAATAAATGTAATAAAAAATGCTCTCCGCGGCAAGTATTAGCACCGACTCCGACAGATCTGGTCTTCAGAACTGTCGAGGAAGAACAAGGTGTCTGCTACCAACATGGCTTGCTTGGAGTAGTGAAATGGTGTCGAGAGGAATTGCGTAGGAACCCGCAACAAGATGCATCTCAATATGATTTTGCATCCTAAGTCGTCCGTTCCACGGCCCAGGAGTTCGGATCCCCTCCTCTGTATGGTTCGGGACCATGAAAATGCAGGGATCGGAGCCTTTTTGTTTAAGGCAGCACAGATAGTACAGTCACTGAAGGTATTCACCTCCGATTTCGTTGAACCTCCTTCGATTTTCATGAAAATTTGTGAGTAGTTGGAGGATACCTCAAGAAACAAAAGTGACATAGTGCCAACTTGCGCTTTTACCCTGGGGGTGGATGCCACCCCTTCTCGGGGGTGGAAATTATTTTATGAGAAATAACCCCAGGAATCGATAGAGGGACCAATTCTAAGCAAAATTTGTTATATAAAGTTATTAAAATAAATCAATACTTTTTGAGTTATTAAAGATCAAAAATTTTGATTTTTCGTGAAAAAAATGCATGTTTTAAAGCGGTTTTTCATAAATAACTCAAAAACTATAAGTTTTTACAAAAAAGTTGTCATTACCAAAATTGAAGCTAATAAAAAAACGAATAAATTCCTGCCTTAAAATACCTTTTAATATTAATTCAAAGTGAGCTATAGGTAATTGAATGTATATTTTTTTTCGGCGAGTACTCAAATCTAAGTATTCAAGCTTAAATAACGGGAAAACGATGCATTTTATAAAATATACTTACTGAACACTTTTCAAAGCTGAGCTGAGCTGAGCTGAGCTGAGCTGTAGAAGAAGTTGATGGCATCAAAATTAAGCAAGTTATGATGAAAATAAGAGGACCCTTTCGAATTTTTTCGGAAAAAGTGAAAAATAAAACCTACGCCATTTCCCCAAAAATTAAAATTTATAGTAATCCCTATAAGACTTTCTTTATTTTAGCATAAGTAATGACTTTAAAAATTTTGACCGGTTTAGAACGCATATTTTTGAAAAAAAATATGATTTAAAAAAATCAGAATTTTTCAAATTTTCGTAAATTTCATTTTCTTTTGATAATAACTCCAAAAATACTCGATATACGTAAAAAATAATAGAGAACGAAATTTGAGGTTTTTTTTAACAAAGATTTTAGTTTTTTTTAATTTTTGTAGGATAAAAAATAACCGAGATAGAAACGTTTAAAGCCTAAATTTTACTGCGAGAACCATGTAACCAGGGCCCTTTAACCTTTTATCTTTTAAAAAATAAGGGTTTTAAAAGATTAAATTTAATACGATCTTATAGCCCTTAAAATTACCTTTCAAATGGTTTTTGGATGAACCTGATATCATAAAAATTAACGGAGTTATTGTAAAAAAACCAATAACATTTTTTTGGAAAAATTTTTTGAGCAGAGATTTTGTATGCATAATAGGAAAAAAGATAGATAGTAAGAAGTAGACGTGTCAATAGGTACATGCTCACAAAATATACATGTGTGAGTGTGTGTATGTTTCTTATAAGTCACATAAGCACTGAAGAAATTGTTTCTGATAAGCTGATAAAAAAAAATTTCCATTATTTTTATGACAAGTGGTAGTTTTTAAGGGTGGAAAATTTCGCAATAAATAAATAATTACTTTAATACTCAGTAAATGAGATTTCAATTCAGTAATGTATTATTCAAATGATTAAAGTTTCTTGAAACCAATTTTTTCAATGATTCTGCATTAAGGGGGTGGTTTTTAAGGGTCGAAATTTCACTGTCAACCAAAAATTATATCATAAACATTAAACAAACCGTTTGGGTAATGTTAATATGCGATTTCATATTTCAGAAATACAAAAAATGATTTTTTCATGATTTTTGATTTAAGGGGTGGTTGCTAAAAGTGTTGAAAAATTAATTAAAATCATAAATCATGCATATAAGTGTTGAAAAATATTTATTTTATCTAATTAAACGAGATTACTTACGCCAGTATGCTTAAATCTGCATTTTTTCCCATTTTTAACAAAAGGGGTGGATTTCACCCCTAAAATGCAAAAAGCGCAAGTCGAGCATATGTCACTTTTGAAGTTGAAGGTAAAATATACTCAATCCCAAATTTTCATGCAAATCGATGGAGGTTCACCGAAATCGGAGGTAATAGTTGATTTTTACCTTCATTCACTGTACTAAGAGAGCAGCCGATGAACTTGGCTCATAAGGCTTAAGAGAAAATCGAGTGACCAAATACGATCTGCCTGCGTTGCTAGCCAAAAAATTATACCTTCTCTACGGTCCCATCCAGACTCCTTAGCGGAAGAGAAGATATATTGTGAAACCCACCAAGCGCGAGGATGTGGACAGATTTTGAAAGGAAATATACGAATATTCTGCTACATTACAGGACACTTCAATTCTAGACTCTTTTAATAGACATTATGTTAACAGTTAACATTGGATGAAGACTGCCGCCCTGTAACTGTTGAGGAGATTGGCCCATGCTCTGAAGAGTAAACGAAATTTCTCCTCGCGGGGCATCGACGGATTACATAATTTCTGGTGAAAGATCTTTACCTTCACCCACATATTGTCAGTCTGTTTATCAAGTTATAATGGCATCGAGCTGACTCCACAATTGGTCGTCGAAGGAAGGACTGTTGTTATTTCAAAAATTGATGAAATCTCTGACGTAAAGAATTATCAATCTATCATTTGTGTCAATATGCTGCACAAGGTCTTTACTAGAGGATCAATGATCAAATTTTCCATACGATCTGGAAAATAAATTGATATTTGCAGAGTGGGTGAACTACAGAAGAGGAATCTTCTAAGGAGACTGTATAATTTTGCATCTCATCCATACCTCTCTCGACTCAGCTTAGAAAAAGAAGTGGTTATATATCCGAACCACCTAATAGAAGAGAACACAAAATCACTCACCCATTCTACAATGCGACGTCCATTTAGTTATTAACTTGGGGATAAACACGTTATTTTTCAGGTCCCAATTGAAATCAATTGGACTGGGAATTGCTAGATTTATCATGGTAGCACTTATTCAAAGAATTATTTAATACGCAGCTTTAAAAATATGTTGATGAAAAAAATCCTGGGATGGTAAATTTCTTATATCATTTCGTTTGCATGAACATGTCTGCGAGTTTCCATTAACGTTGCAATTATTTATCTGCTAGCTGTTTTAGTGTTAATTTTACAGTACTAACATTAGTATTCATCAATTTTAAGGCGAGTTTAAAGTAATATTCTCAATATCAAGATTTTGTTGACCATCTACGTAATAAAGCAGACTGTTACTTAAAACTACTCCCCCTTATTATAACTGAGTTTGTGGGAACATTACAAAAACTACCAGTAATTTAATCAACGTAGCCTTAACAAGTGAATCAAATTATCATTAACAGCTGCAGGGAAACTTAATTAAATCAGCCATTTGATAATTTTCCTAAGAAATTTTCTCCTTGTTTATACAAGATCTCCTGTCAAGCGCAAACAAACCGAGGAATTCCTCTACAAGGCTAATGGATGCAGTGTTGTTCTAGAGAAGGAGTCAACTTGCAATAACTTACCGCGGTTCTAGTCGGCCATGCATTTATTCCTATACTTTGACGGTCTAATTCGAACAGAGTTACACTTAGAGCGAAACGCAGCGGCTGATTTATCGGTACATTAGCTACTCTCAGGAGGCGGGAACGTTCGGTGTTCTGTGTGGCGCCTCGAATATAGCTACGGGCCTAAATCACACACAGGACATTATTCCAATCGATAAATATGGCACCAACCCTTTTGGTTATTAGCAATACAATATACAGCATCATATCTATTACATCTGTAGTGTAAAATTAACGAACGTTAAAAACACCGTCACTATCATAACTGCCAAGAAGCATATTTGGAATTTTGTAATATTTTCTCAATAGCATAAAACATTCATGTTCAAGTGATTGTTTGGCAATGGGTGAAAGGTTGGCAATGGTAGTATTTCATGGAAGCCAAAACAATAGAAAATTTAGTCAAACGAAACCTCTAGGTTTTACGAATTTAATTATAAGGACTGTAATTTAAGGTATATTGGACAAACGAAACTTCTAGTTTGAACAAGATTCAAGGAATATATGGCCCATCTCAAAAATATAAGAACTGAAAAATATAGCGCTGTCCAGCATGCGTATGAAAGCAGTCATATAATAAACCAGCAAAATGCATGTTTTCCACCACGGGTTAATTTAGGTACCTAACTTAAAATAATGAATAACCCACCCCATCCAATTTTTAATTTAAACAAAAACCGAAATGTTCAAATAATGACCATCTAGAAATTACCCAAGTTTGAATGTTCCGAAAAGAGTTAACTCAACTTTAGACCGTCATTATGAATTTCCCAATTTTATTAATTTAGTTGGGGGTTTGAGGTTAGTCCCTCTATTTGCAAGTTCTTAACATGTCTGGAAGCGGCCAAACAGACCATGGGGCAAATAGATATAGCCATTATATTGTTTTTTAAATGTTTTTACTTATATTTATTTGTGCGGTGAATTATTTGAGTACTTTCCAATGAGCAAGGTACTTGAAATTTGGCATGGAAAAAGGAAGTACCTTCCCATGAAATTTAAAGAAATTGCAAAATTCAGAACTGCGGCTCCTATATAGCTGCTAATTCATATGTACATAGAAGACAATACTTACAAACGCTGCCAAAATGGTAAGAGCTGTGAAAAGCCTATAGGAACAAAGTTGTAGAAAATAAAACTTCACATAAAAAAGTGAGTGGTGGCATATACAGTGTGTCCCAGGATAGATGTAACAAGAGGTGTAATGGATCAAAAATTTTGGAATTTTGGAATGGTATTGGGGATTGAGGTCTGCTTGTTGTAAAACTAAAGCACTAATAAAGTACCTTTATTTTTCAAAATATGAAAAAATTCCACTAAGAAAAGTTATTTAGAATGCAATTTTATACCCCTGTACCAAATTTCATGAATATAAAATAATTTTTTTGAAACTTCCCATTTTTTCAATAAATTAGTATTTTATTTTGAACCATTCAATTAAAACTGCATAGAAATTATTTTTTGTGAAGCTAAAAGTAGGCTATGAGAAAAGCAGTGGATACACATTTATCATTTATTATTGACATATCTGTCAAACGTAGTCAATATTATCTTTAATTTCTGTTTCAAATTAACGAATCAAGCATAAAAAATTAAGTGAAAATGGTACTCACAGTGCGTGAAAAAATTTATATTGTGCAATGCTACGGAATTCGCGGTGAAAACTCGCTAAGAGAAGTGGTAAGCCAATTATTTAATTTGAAATTTCCAAACACTGCTTTGTCATGTACTATGAGAATAATTAAAAAGTTTCTGGCTACTGGTAGTGTTCTTAACATGAAAAAAAAAATAAAAGCATATGATGAAGATAATGTTGGGGCTATTATAGCTCATGCCTCTGTTATAGAAAATCCTAGGAGGCCACTAAGAGAGAGATCAGCTCTTATTAATATTAGCAAGTCTGAACTCCAAAGAATTTACAAGGCAAAGAAAATTAGGGCATATAAAGCAAATTATAAACATACGCTTGAAGAGGGAGATGACGGCCACAGGTTGGATTTTTGTTTGACCATTGGAGAAAAAATCATGGGAGAAATTTTTTCATCATTTCATAATTTTCTCAGATGAATCCACATTCACAACCAATGGTGTTGTTTAATCTCAGAATTGTCAGTTTTGGGCTTCTGAAAATCCAAATTTTAGAATTCATTGTAGAAGACAATACTATAAAAAAGTGAATGTGTGGTGTTCCGTTTCTTATAACGCTGGAGTTATTGGACCTTATTTCATTGAGGGAAGGTTAAACCAGCACACTTATTTACAGCTTCTTGAAAGATTTTCTGAAGAACATTTAAATATTTTAAGAGATATGCCTTTAGTTCATTTTCAACATAATGGTTGCCTGGCCACTCCACAGACATGGTTAATCGGTGGTTGAATTTAAATTTTGGAGAAAATTGGATTGCCAGAAATGGACCGATCAAGTGGCCGTCGAGATCCCAGACCTTTCAATATTGGATTTTTTTTATGGGGTCGCCTCAAGCAGTTGGTTTACGCTGAACCACTTCCTAACGATGTAGAGTATTGAAGCAGAGAATTACAAATGCCGTAAACTCCATACCGTTAGATCATATTCGAAACAGTTTTAAGGACTTCAGACGAAGGATCGAAATGTGTGTGGATGTGGGTTGTAGCTACATCGAATAATAAAAAAAATTGTAAACATTGTTTTGTATTGGTCAATAATTAATTTGTTTGTGAATCTGTTATGTTTTTGACATTTCTTACTTGTTACAATTTTTAAATCTCATTAATCTTCTGTTAATAATTGTTTCTTGTTTTACAATTAGATCGATTAACATTATACCTTCTTACATCTCGTATATTCAATTTTTTATTTACCAATAGCCTACTTTTTGAGATGATTAACATTTACTCCTACACAACTTTAAATATGAATTCAACTCTTAATTCGCAAAAAATGGGAAGTTTCAAAAAAATAATTTTATATTCCTGAAATTTGGTATAGAGGTATAAAATTGCATTCTAAATAACTTTTTTTAGTGGAATTTTTTCATATTTTGAAAAATAAAGGTACTTTATTAGTGGTGATTTTTGCAACTTGGCTTATAAAACACCCTGTAGGACACCAAATCAAGTCATTTTTGGTATACTTTAGTTTTACAACAAGCAGGACTAAATCCCCAAATAACATTCCAAAATTCCAAAATTTTTGGTCCATTACACCTCTTGTTACATCTATCCTGGGACACACTGTATACTAAATACCAATTTTATGGACTCTTACCTGCTTGATTTACCTGTTTACCCCAAATTTACCCCTATTCACCCCCCAACCCTTCGACGGAACAAGATGAAAAAATAATCTAGTTCTAGATCTCGTTAAAGTACATATGTGTACCAAATTTCAAGTCAATATCTCAAACGGTTCCAGAGTGAATGTGCGCACAAAAAAAGTTACAGATAGACCGACACAGACAGAAAATTTTTTTCGCTCAAACTTAAAATCTCGACGTTTCATGACATTCTAAGCCGATTTGAACAATAAAAAATTAAAAAAAAATTTTTGTCGTTACTATACCTACTTCCACTGGATGTGGAAGTAATATAGCGAATTACGCAGACTTTAGTTTTCTGCAGCTGCATTTGTTAAATATTTATACCTAAATTGTCGCTATGGAAGTGGATCTTTATGTAGTATAAATGATAAAATTGAAAAAAAAGGTCAGCAAACACAAACAAAACGTCAAGAAATCATCTAGAGGCAATTAACGATAAAACTTAACATTAAAAATATGATTTATGTATTCCATTAATTTATTCGTGAAATATTCTCCTCGTGCTTTTAAATTTTAGCTATAAATAAATTTTTTCTTTAGTTAAGTTGCCAAAAGTAATATAATTCATGTAAATTGACAGTTCGTTATCAAAGATTTAATAAGATAATAAACTGTCAATTTACACTATTTATATTAACAGGCAACCACGGTTTTGAAAAATTTCGCCGACAATATTCTACACACTAGCGATATTA
Organism: Rutpela maculata; assembly: GCA_936432065.2. Lineage (NCBI taxonomy): Eukaryota > Metazoa > Arthropoda > Insecta > Coleoptera > Cerambycidae > Rutpela > Rutpela maculata. The sequence continues at coordinate 168,243,607 of OW386289.2, read as the reverse complement.
GATACATACAATTCTACTGCGCAACTTTAAATTAAGCGTTCTCGTCCCACCTTCTAGAGGCTTGTATATCAGTGTATACTCGGAAGTTACGTAATTTTAGACGAGGATTACGTAGTGGATATACCATCCTTTGGAGGGGATGTAAAGCAGGCGGTCCCTTGTCTATTAAATGTTAGGCAAGTAAAAGATCCCTACTCTTCTTAAGGGAAGAGGTTCGGCAAAATTTCCAGGTTGGGGGTAGCTCGTCTCCTGGCGTCGGTGATAGGCCTTGGTAGCGGAAATATGCCGACGTTATATAGTTAAAAAAAAAAACTTTAAATTATAATAATCTGAAAGATTATTATAATTCTTACCTGAAAATAAACTTAAAAATAATTAAAGCTTTCTAACGACTGTGATTATTGCAAATAAGTACTCATTAATTTAGTTGTTTTAAGCATAGAATGTATTTAAATTATACTATAAGGCATTCTCCTTATGTCATAACTGCTCTGGCATATCTTAATTTTTTCCTAATTTTTTTGATGATTATGACATAATTTATAAATATACGCTTAAATATACAGTTACAATTTATTTTTATGTAAGAATATTAAAAATATTGATTTTTATAAATAATTTTAAGCAATTTTAGTAAATGGTGCGGACCCGTGATTTATAATAGAAGGTCGTGTTCTACCTCAACAAACAGAGGACTCCCTCTCTAATCATCACTATGAATGCTTTACGGTGCAAGCATTGTCGTCGCTTTTAGCAAATTCAATTAGAATACCCTAAAATAATTCAATATTTTCGATTTTCTCTTTTACTTTGAATAAACGAGGATTGGAGTTTGCGAAGAGCTATTATCCTTTTTGATATTATCCCACTATTCTGGTATAATAAAGAAATGTCAATGCATTTTGTATTGAGGCCAGCTTTTAACATTTTAATGTTAATTGGAATTTATTAAGCGGGCGTAATGCTCGCAAACTGAAATGAAATTTCCATTTTTATTTGACTTTTTGGTTTCCATTCTGGCCCAGCTAACATACGGATGGTTTCTGACCAAAATCCTATTTATCGATAAAAAATGGTAGTCATTATTTATATTTCAATTATCAGAGGAACGAGGTATATGTGCAAATCAATAAATAATAAAATACACTGCCCAATAATGACCTGGACAAGGAGGTTGAACTTTTCCTTTGGTGTGACACCGCACCTGAAGTAGTTGCCATTTCATGAACGCCAAAAGCCTTGAACACTCGAATACTATCACTCGATCCACGTTTCGTCAACCATATTGGCCTCCTCTGGGGATTGTTAAAATTGACTTAGTTTTATTAGATAACTTTGTGGATTTGTTACCTTTTAACCTCTTAGTCGAGTAAGCAGAACTTCCTTTTTACGACCCACATGTTTAATTAAACAATACAAGTAATGTTTTGTGGACTTACATAATTAAAAAAAATCACTGAAGGTGTTTTATTCAAAACGTTTATTTTTACTTTCTATTGTATAATCACCCTGTAAATTTTTTATAACTATAAGTTTTCTTTCTGGAAACAGTGACTACGTCATTTACAATGTTAATTTCGCCCGTCGATTAAAAATTAATAATTGTTTTTTTCAGTGACAACCTTTTGTATTTTTACATTTAGTTTAAAAAATATCAGGTTTCTTCCTCAGTAATGCTGTCAACTACACTAAAAATATTATTTTCCACTATCGTTTCTTAATTATTTTTCAGAGTAACCACTCTGCATATTTTTCACTGTCGTCGTTCTACAACTCGGAGCACTTTTATATCGAGATATAGTTGGTTAAATCGTCCTCTTTTGATATCAGGAATGCGTGGTAACGTATTGTATAGACTTTTCAGAAATACCCAAAGAGAAAATAAAGTTAATTACAATTAATAAAAAAATAGAAATATCACTCTCAATTCTACGAAGGCGTAGAAGAGCCACTGAAATATGTTTTTTTTTAATTCTGAGTTTACTCTCGGACTTCCGACTTTAAACTCGAAATTCTGACTTTAATCTGGAAATTCCGACTTTAAACTCGGAGTTCTGACTTTAATCTCGGAATTCCGACTTTAAACTCGGAATTCCGACATTAATCTCGAAATTCCGACTTTACACTCGGAATTCTGACTTTAACCTCGAAATTCCGACTTTAAACTCGGAATTTCGACATTAATCTCGGAATTCCGAGATTAAAGTCGGATTTATGATTTCATTTGAAAAACGTTCATGTAGCTATGAAGCCACCTCCAATACCCCTTCTCCACTACCAACGTGGCATATCGTTTTATTGGTTTTTGGGGTAGACGATTTCAAATATTACATTATTAAAGTTCTATGAACTATAATTTTCGCATAGTGGAGTGCAAATATAGTATTAAATTTGTTTTCATTCTAAGTGGCTTGGATAGGAAATCTGGATGTAGAAGTAGTGAATCCTTAGGCAGCACATCAATGACAATAAAATAATTTCTTTCTGGCCATTACACTATCGCCCTCACCTTAATACTAACAAAATGGCACTGAAAATAAGTTTATTTTCAGTATTTAGGTTCTATTACCTCCTAGACGAAACTTAGTTCATATTAAAGATGCAGGAAATCAAATTTTCAATAACTAACTCAAGTTTTAAATTTTTTTAAATAAATATCAAAATCCATATAAGGAAACATATATTACTGTTCCTATTAGTTTAAAAATTCAAAGAAATTTATTTTGTTTTTATTGTTAATTTATGTCTTGAATCACTGTACCCTGTCTGTGTATACGCGGTTATTCAGATTTTTATTCGAAAAACTGTTTGGGAATGTACAGGATGATCTCGCTTATATTAAAACTCCATTTAACTTCATTATTTTTGGAGTTGGGTGAAAAAGTTTATAAATAAAAGTTAAAGTAGAAAATGGCATGTATTTTCCAAAAATCTTGTCAGAAAAACTAGTGAACATCTCATTTTTGAGATATGAGCTTTACTTAGGTTTTATGTAATTTAACACCCCGTATATTTTTGCATCATCTAAAATGTCGTAAAAAAGCTTTTCAATGATATATAAAACATAGTATTTATCTTACAAACTGTTTGTCCTATTTACTCTATATTTACAATCTATCAATTAGTAAAATGGAAAATAAAGTATGTCATTTAAAATAAACAATCAGTTAGTTCTGTCAAGGCATGTGTTGGTAATTAATTTCACTTTGTTTTGAATAAAATGGAAAATCTCAATGATTAATATACAATGTGTTCCGCTTTCCACGATAACGTCTCCATAGCTAAGTTATTAGTCATCCTATTTCAACCAAAGACCTGTACTATATCTTTCTTGAGTAAAACAAAATGTATTTCAGTAATTGAAGTGCATTTTTATTAAGAAAAACTGGATGGATTTTTGGAGAGGCATAATAGCCATTTTTTCATCTTCATCTTTACATCTTTTCAAACAAATTAGTCTTATGCTTTCAACTCTAATCTACGAACTCTAGAGATTAGATCAGAATTCCGAGATTAAAGTCGGAATTCCGAGATCAAAGTCGAAATTCCGAGATTAAAGTCGGAATTCCGAGTTTAAAGTCGGAATTCCGAGATTAATGTCGGAATTTCGAATTCCGGAATTAAAAAAAAAATTCAGTGGCCCTTCTACGCCTTCGTACAATTCCATATCCTGTAGTCAGTGCAAATTATTGTTAGATTATCAATACGTTTCACACAAATTTCACTGTATTTTTGCACCCGTAACTAATTAAATTTACATATCACAATTACCCAATCACTACTAATAAGTAAAATTTCAGACATAAACTATATTTAGCTATCGTATGTTCAAAGGCGACACATTATTTTTCCTTACTTTAGAATTACTTCTTTCTCCAGTACATTTTAATATTAACTTTCAATGCTTTTAAGGAAATAAAAGATGTCGTAAAAGACAATATTTAAAATTGCGTCCTTCAAAATAACAACTTGGATTATTTTTTGTCGCTGTCACACCGCATCTCATATAAGTGTATCAAATTTCTCTTGTTTATGTTTTACAGTAGAGAAGTAATCCCTGATAAGCTTAAGTGAATCTTTCTACTTCAAGAAATTTGCCGGTTTATCCATTCTGTTACATGTACACATTTAAATCCGTCACTCCTCGCATAGTAACTGCCTTTTTTTCAATGAAATATTCTTTTTGTATACAAATTTATAATAAATCCCTTAGCGACTGCTTGTTTATGTAGGGTTGTCCCTTATTTTGATATTTCTTCTGGCCATAGTTCAAAGTGCATCTAAAAGGAAGTGTTTATTTTTCAATTTTAGATCTATATGATTCTCTTGCAAATTCCATTCTAAACATCATTTGCATCATTTTTATTTTATGATAAACTAGTAGACGTTTTTATTTTTGTAATATACTTTCTCTTGTTGTGATTCATTACTTACAAAAATATTAATTTAATCTATCAACTACCGGTAACAGAGTTAATATTCGTTTTGTGAGAAATACTACTAATCGCTGCCTGTTGTGCCTGGATTCGAGCTCCAAGTTCAGCATAGTACAATATTTTTTTCTTCAAGCGTATTAAAATGTTTAAATTATGTCACCAAAAACAAAAGTAGAAGTAGGACATTGTTTTACTAGTAACAAAATGTTAGTACCGAACGCCATCGTAGTGGACATTGTTTTACTAGCAACATAATGTTAGTTCCGAAAGCGCCACCGCAGTGGGTATTGTTTAACTAGTAACATAATGTTAATACCGAAAGCCACCGGTGGCGCGCTATCCACTAGCCACTTGTCATATTGTGTCAACATGTAAGACTGTAGTTTGAATATTTGTACATTTATGATAAATAAATGAATTTTTGCATTTTAATACGCTTGAAGAAAAAATATATTACATGGAGTAGAACGCCTTTTTTTGCGTTTCTCCCCGTTTGCGGCTTCGGCTTCGTCTCAGCCGCAAATCCTGGGCTCAATACAAAAAGGAGTGCGTTCTACTCCTAGTAATATAATATACTATTTCGTACAAGGTTCTTGATTTGGGAGTTATTTAAATTTTCGTATTTTTTTGTTTTAATAACGACTATAACTATGACTATATGGCTATTGCTTTTTCGGACATGATTTTTGGAAAATACACGTGATTTTCTATAACTTTTGCTTTTCAACATATTTCAGATAAAAAAAATTGTCAAATGTTTTGGTAAATTTCAATTTTTTCTTAAACCATTTCGCGTTTTGAGGCCATTCTTTTTATAACCACGTCGAAAGAGTTTATTAACTTATTAGCAGTCCTAACACGACTCATGCGCTTTCCTTGATTATCTTAAACATTCTCAATAGATTTCAAGTTGAGTGAGCGGGGAGACCATATTCTTCTAGCAGTTCAACAAAATTCTTAACAATAAGAGCACTATGTGGTATTGCATTGCCATCCGTATGATAAAAAAGCAGACCTTTAGTTGAAGAAAGGACATAGAACGAGATGTGACAAAAGATGGTTCGGATATCTATTACCGTTTAAATTCCGATTTAAGTTAAGAACAACAAGAAGAAATATTCTCTTATTTAATAATTAGAACATAAATCACTAACTGAAAATATTTAACAGTGTTCTGTATTTCTTCATTATTAATGATTTCTTCATTGATACTTAAAAATTGTAAAGAAAAATAGCGTATACACAACAGAGGACTGTAAGGATATGAGAGAAGGCTAGCAAATCCAGGTCAAGTCTTTTATGATTGTTTATTAGACTTGGTCACATAATACTAAACAATTAGAATGGAAACTGGCAACGTATCCTTTGTACAATTTAGCTCCAGAATTGTCCATCTTGTTGGAATAGATATCAGGGCAAGGTGAACTGCTGCTAGCATCCTCGGTATGTGCGGTCACATACCGAGGATGGGAACTCGGAAACAGTGTATTTTCAGACCCAGATTGCATTTGAAAGTTTGATTGGGTCAACGAACAAAGATACAAAACTTTTCACCGAAATCCATTTTCCCATGTATTTGGTGCGGGGTCCTTTAGAGTACACTTTTGGGGTACTTTATTTGTCAGTCTTTAGACTCCCTCTGAAGAAGCTGACAGCTGACCAGCGAAACGTCAAATCAAATTCTACGACCACGGCAACATCCGGAAGAAACTACTTCATTGGACAGTGGCCGTGAAAGCCTGCATTCTCCCACTTTGTTTACGCAATTTCTGTAGCACTTATTAACCATAATTTCCAGGATAATTTGGCAGTATCCGAATCTACAGAGAATATCCTTTTCACTGATTTTAAAAACCTTGGGAAATGTAAAATAAAAAGATTGTAAATACGGTGTAAAAATTAATAGAGAATTAATCAACTTTCAGCAACAGAAAATTTTAGAAAACCTTTTTGTTACGCTTTTTTGCAATCGCGAACAGAATGACGCTCTCTACATTTAGATGTGCAAGACCGTTCCAGATAATGTACGTATTTTCCCAAAACTGTATTTTTGAATCGTGGAGTATGGCACTTTAGGAACGTCTTTTGAGAAGCTATAGATTCCCGACAATGATTATAAAACGTGAATAATGTTAGGATTTCTTTGTTCCCTTTAGTCCTATTTATTATCTGTTAAAATAGGGGCTATCAATCTTCTAACACTGTATAAGAATCATAAGTGTAAAAAATAGTCTTTCAAAGTAATGTAAAAGCTCACCACGTGCTCTATTTATGCGAAATGAAAATGAATACATTTACTTGCATATTTCAGTATTTATCTAGTTTCCCTCACCGTAATTTCAATGCAATGTATTTCATATCCCTCTTACGCAAACATTTCCCGTCGAGGAGATAAATCTGTTCTGAATATGTTCAGCGTTTCCGTGTATAGTTTTCCATAAACTTACTCTCTTCATGATAATTGACCAAACAGAATGAAAATAAGGCGATTTGTCTCCTGTATAAAGGTACTTTGAAAGGATGCCCGCAACCATAGCAACACATCATCATATTGATCTACCTTTACCTGTACTGGGGTCATTAATGCGTGTATTTTAGTAAAATTCATATTTTACCATATTTAACGTTCGCCCCAGACAAGTTCGCTACACTTTCCCGTTAATTAATAAGTACTCCTTATTACAGACTAATTATAATGATATGGGCTTTCCGCAAAATTGAAAACGTTTGCTTATACCGACTTAACTTAAAGTTAATAAATTATTCAATAGAAAAAAAATGTTTACAAGACAATATACAGTGTGTTCCAGGCCTGTAGCTAGAAAGTGCTTTCAGGGCGGGCAAACAATTTTTCAGGACGGGCCCGTAAAAAAGTCCGAAAAATTTTTTTGATGAGCGGGAGGGGAGAAATCCAAAAAAAATTTTTTGATGAGCGGGGGAAAAATCCGAAAAATTTTTTGACGAGCGGGGGAAGAAATCCAAAAAAATTTTAATTCAAAAAAAACTTTTTACTCCGAAAAAATTAAAGAATTTTTACCCAATCTCTTTCAAAATATTAAAAAGACAGTTCAAATTGCCCCCATTACGATCACCGTAGGTCGGGCGAAACTTATTCCAGGACGGGCGCCGCCCGTCCTGCCCCCCCCCCCCCCCCCTAGCTACAGGCCTGGTGTGTTCCCGGATGGACTATACCTGGTGCCACAGGCTAGTGGCTCACCTTTATTTTATATTTCCTTTATTTTTCAACTTATCCATTTGAAATTTGGGGTGCATAAACTACCTGTAAAAATGGATTTTTGGACATAAAAACGATATGAGACCGGTTTTACCGGTTTACCCGTAAATGACCGCAACTTTCGATTTTTAAACGGAACACCCTGTATATGTTTACATATTTGTATTCAAGACAACATTATGACTATACAATGAGACTTTCATGATTTTTTTTTTTTTTTTTTTTTTTTATCGCCTTATTTATATTAATGTCCTGGCGGAGTTTAGCCGTAGGCTATTCTACCACTCAACCAGGACGGACACACACACATAGACAATATCACAACATCCATTCCCTGCGACATTGCCATCTGCCGCAGCTGAGACTCGAACTCAGGAGAGGAGAGCGACTAGATTGTGTTGTCTCTCACACAACGGCAATCTAGTTCACTGCTACCATCTCGGCAACACATGAAAAACGCCACTACACATCCATACCCTAGCCAGGATTCGAACCTGGGACCCCGTGGTCGCAAGTTTAACACCTTAAGCACTGCGCCACCGGCTGATTTCGCAATTTCTGAGTCGATGTTCAGTTTATTTAAGCATTTTAAGACATTCGTCTAGTGTTTTGGAATACCAAAATTTTTTCTACGGTAGGTAAAGTCCAAGTGGAAAATTGTTCGTTTAATTTCATTAATAACTATTTACGAAGCCTCTAAGCCTTATCGAAAACTTTATGGGAAGGTGACTCATAGTGTTCAATGAATTATACATTTTTTTCTGAATTCATTGATATCCATTTCAAATCTATGCTATTTGTTTTTCTATTTTAGTTAATTTATTTAAAAATAAATAATCATTTTCAATGTAGGCTCGAATTATTGATTATGGACATTTTTGGTTCATTGTGAAATTGTGTTGAGTAAACTATACGTTTTTTGATAGAAATTTAACGTTACAGGAAAAAGATGTTTCTAATGTCAATAAAAGCTCAGATATTAAGTTTTACAGCTTTAGTGACATCAATATCAGATACTAAATGAGGAAGAGAAAAGAAAAGCTATTCCGTCTAACCTATTTGTTTGAAAAATTTTCATTAAGGCACCTCCTACGCACAACAACCGAATAATGTATAGAAGTATTATTTATTTAAAGAATAACTTTTCTTTTTTCTTCCTCATTTAGTATTTCATATTCCTTAAATCGAATGACTACTTTACCTTTTCAGTATATCTAACCGACTTTTATACAGGGCTAGTCGAAAAGTGAGAAATTTTAAATTTGGCTATTGAATAACAAACACCCTTTATGAGGTATCGAGCTAAAGTTTTGTATAGAGATATCTGAAACAACTGGGAATCGAATACGGTGTCCAATTTCGACTCATTTAGAGGAGCGTAGTAGGCCTTGAAAATATGAAAATTACAAAATTTTCAAAACAATCAAATAAAGCTCATCGAGCACTATATCTCAAAATAATGGGGTATTAAATAGTACACACTTTATATACAGTGTGTCCCAGGATAGGTGTAATAAGAGGTGTAATGGACCGAAAATTTTGGAATTTTGGAATGGAATTTGGGGATTGAGTCCTACTTGTTGTAAAACTAAAGTATACCAAAAATGACTTGATTTGGTGTTCTACAGGGTGTTTTATAAGCAAAGTTGTAAAAATCACCACTAATATAGTACCTTTATTTTTCAAAATATGAAAAAATTCCACTAAGAAAAGTTATTTAGAATGCAATTTTATACCTCTACACCAAATTTCAGGAATATAAAATTATTTTTTTGAAACTTCCCATTTTTTGCTAATTAACAGTTGAATTCATATTTAAAGTTGTGTAGGAGCAAATGTTAATCATCTCAAAAAGTAGGCTATTGGTAAATAAAAAATTGAATATACGAGATGTAAGAAGGTATAATGTTAATCGAACTAATTGTAAAACAAGAAACAATTAATAACAGAAGATTAATGAGGTTTAAAAATTATAACAAGTAATAAATGTCAAAAACATAACAGATTCACAAACAAATTAATTATTGACCAATACAAAACAATGTTTACAATTTTTTTATTATTCGACGTAGCTACCACCCACATCCACACACATTTCGATCCTTCGCCTGAAGTCCTTAAAACTGTTTCGAATATGATCTAACGGTATGGAGTTTACGGCATTTGTAATTCTCTGCTTCAATACTGCTACATCGTTAGGAAGTGGTTCAGCGTAAACCAAATGCTTGAGGCGACCCCATAAAAAGAAATCCAATATTGATAGGTCTGGGGATCTCGCCGGCCACTTGATCGGTCCATTCCTGGCAATCCAATTTTCTCCAAAATTTAAATTCAACCAACGATTAACCATTTCTGTGGAGTGGCCAGGGCAACCATCATGTTGAAAATGAACTAAATGCATATCTCTTAAAATATTTAAATGTTCTCCAGAAAATCTTTCAAGAAGCTGTAAATAAGTGTGCTGGTTTAACCTTCCCTCAATAAAATAAGGTCCAATAACTCCAACGTGATAAGAAACAGCACACCACACATTCACTTTTTTATAATATTGTCTTCTACAATGAATTCTAAAATTTGGATTCTCAGAAGCCCAAAACCGACAATTCTGAGATGAAACAACACCATTGGTTGTGAATGTGGGTGGATTCATCTGAGAAAATTATGAAATGATGAAAAAATCCCTCTTCCATGATTTTTTCTCCAATGGCCAAACAAAAATCCAACCTACGGCCGTCATCTCCGTCTTCAAGAGTATGTTTATAATTTGCTTTATATGCCCTAATTTTTTTTTGTCTTGTAAATTATTTAGAGTTCAGACTTGCTAATATTAATAAGATCTGATCTCTCTCTTAGTGGCATCCTAGGATTTTCTATAACAGAGGCATGAGCTATAATAGCCCCAACATTGTCTTCATCATATGCTTTTATTTTTCTTTTCATGTTAAGAACACTATCAGTAGCCAGAAACTTTTTAATTATTCTCATAGCCTGAGTACGTGACAAAGCAGTGTTTGGAAATTTCAAATTAAATTGGCTTACCACTTCTCTTAGCGAGTTTTCACCGTCAATTCCGTAGCATTGCACAATATAAATTTTTTCACGCACTGTGGGTACCTACCATTTTCACTTAATTTTTTATGCTTGGTTCGTTAATTTGAAACAGAAATTAAGGATAATATTGAATACGTTTGACAGATATGTCAATAATAAATATAAATGTGTATCCACTGCTTTTCTCATAGCCTACTTTTAGCTTCTACATAACTTTAAATATTAATTCACAGAAAATAATTTCTATGCAGTTTTAATTGAATGGTTCAAAATAAAATACTAATTTATTGAAAAAATGGGAAGTCTCAAAAAAATAATTTTATATTCCTGAAATTTGGTATGGAGGTATAAAATTGCATTCTAATTAACTTTTTTTAGTGCAATTTTTTCATATTTTGAAAAATAAAGGTACTTTATTTCTGGTATACTTTAGTTTTACAACAAGCAGGACTCAATCCCAAAATACCATTAAAAAATTCCAAAATTTTTGGTCCATTACACCTCTTGTTACATCTATCCTAGGACACTATATATATATAATTTTCTCTGAGGATGTTTAATAAACCGAAACGTAAGAAAATATAATAATTTTCACATAAACTAACTGAAAATCCCGGGATACTCATCAAATTAATGTGAAATATAACAAAATGTCCATTTCTATCTAAGTCTTTATTTTTATTTTCCTCCTTAGTGTATTTCTCTTCAGAGAATTATTATTTCTAATTCGTTTAAATAAGACTTAACCATGCGTGGTATACTGCTACTAATAGATATTTATTGTTGCGTTATTAATTTTACTATTTACAATAGTCCGTAAAATGTAAAATCACAAAATATATATGTATAAAGATAAATAAATAAAAACAAAACAATAAATGTAAAATATCGATTTCACATGGTAATATATGACAGGTCGAATAACAAATATCCATTAATTAAAATCATAAAAAGCATTTTCAAGTAGAAGTTTTTTTTATCACAGTTTAAAAAATACATTCTAGTTTTTAAATGCTATCTGGCGGTACCAAAACATTTTTTTAGCATAATAACATGAGCCATTTCTAGCCTTGGATAAACGTAGAAAATTAATATTTAATTGATTAAAATATTGAAATAGTCCAATTACCACATAAATTAAGAACCAATTTGTCTTGGCCTTTCTAAAAACTCATTTATACTGTAATAAAAATTACTTGTAAGTATTGCTTTCATTTCCCTTTTAAAACCTATTAACAGAAGATCTCTCATATTTGACGGCAAACTATTAAACAAGTTCACAAGTTATAGTAAGGGGAATTTTTGAAGTCAGTACTGAGTCATGTGAGCTGGTATAATTAAGTTGTTTCTAAGTCTGGTTTCCCAGAGATGAGAATCTGCTAATATAGGAAACTTGTTAATATTACTTTTGGCATATATTAAATTGTAAATAAAAATACAGGGAAAGAAAAGTATTTTCCTCTCGACGAAGTTTGGTTTACAAGTGTCTTTTGGATTCAAATTGAATAATAGTCTAATGATCATTTCCTAAACAACAATGTGTCGAAATCAGTAGCTCTGCCCCAAATTAGAATTCTTAAAATAGTAAAACAATTATTCTTACATAATAATTGACACGTAATCGATGTGACTCCCATGTTGTTATTAATTACAAAAAAAAATCTGCTCCAAGGACTAAACTTATCATGTTTTAAGTATTTTTGTGTGCTAAAACCAATTTTTAATTTAAAAAAATTTCTACCGCGTATATTTCTAGTAAATGTCAAAAATTGTCAAAAAACCATATTTTGACGATAAAAACCGGGATTTACTAGAAATCTACGAGGTAGAAAATTTTTTAAATTGAAAATTCGGATTCAGCACACAGAAATACTTAAAGTATGATAGGCTTAGTCCTTGGAACAGAATTTTTTTTGTAGACCTGTGTTATTGTACCTATAAATTTTGTTTGAGTATCAAAAATATACAGTCTTATAGAGGCCTTCTAAAATAGAAATTTAGAAAAGTAGTCTCAGTTTCGTTTAATATAAGCGAATTGCGATGACACCAGACACTAATATTATCTAGGAGGGTTTTAATTTTGTGTTTATTTTGCGCCAGTTTCTGAGTAATGTATATCATCAACATATATAATTATCATTGTATCGTTAATAGAGTTAATGTACAACACGAATAATTGGGATGACAGGATAGACCCTTGTGGAACTCCCAAGCGAACCTTACATTTCACGGAATTTATACTATCACAATATAACCATCTTAATCTATGTGTCTACCTTTAAAACGCACCCATATAAAATACAATACGATACATTTGTGGCAAGTCAAAAGTAAATCAATATTTTTAGTGTGAAAATATTTAAAATATTTAAAGCTATAATAAGAATGACATATAAAATACAATACGTTTTTGACGAGTAAACAGAAAATGATACATGTTTCGTTGTACATTAATAAATATGTGTGTACTGGGTAATTGTTGTAGAACCTCAGAGAATATATGAATATATCGTTGATATAAGTAATAAAGAGTAGAGGCCCCGAGACAGAGCCTTGGATTACACCATGTCTGATTGGAACAGTATTTGATGTTTGGTCGTTCAAAGAGACCCAGTGTATCCTGTAATTAAGATAACCATTTATAGTCCAGTCAACGGAGCGTTAAAATGACCAAAATCTCTAACTTGAATGCTAATGAATGGATTTTGATAAAAACTTATGCAATGTGTTTGTAATGACGCTATAGTCCCTTGAGGTAAACCAGAAAAAGGCAAAAAGCCCAAGTTCTGCGACCGGACCGCAAAACATCTTCCCCCCCGTTTTCGAGGAATGGTGACAATATTTTCCGACGTACTCTTCCTAAACCGAAAAAACCACCCCTTTTTAGATTCTTCGATGCTAGGCATTTTAAACCACCCCTTTTTAGATTCTTCGATGCTAGGCATTTTTTTATCGGAAAATTTTATTAACGAAAGTTGTTTAGAATTGTCCAAAAACCTTAAATCCAAAATTTAATCAAAATTAAAAAATATTTAAATTTTTTAAAAATAATGTCAAAGTCCAAAAATATCATTTAAATGATTTTTTTTTATTTAAAAAATTCATGACAATTTTGTTTGAAATTAAACCAAGCTGTCAGATAGTTGTCAAGTAATTATTAGCTTTTTTATATTTTTTAAATTTATCATTTTTTTCAATTTTTCATTTTCTTTATTTTGATGAAATATTGGGCTTGGGGTTTTTGGACAATTCTGAACAACTTTCATTAATAAAATTTTCCCATAAAAAAATGCTGAGTACCGGAAACTCGGAAAAAGGGGTGGTTTTGTCGGTTTAGGGGTAGTGGTTGGAGGGTAGGTCGAAAAATATTGTCACCATCGTGTTCCGCGCCCTCGAAAACGGTAAAAGCTTTATCTCAAGGGACTATTATTAAGTTAAAAAAAAAGATTACAGTAGGACATGATCGGAAGGGGTTACGGATTCCGTAACTTGTAGAATTAGGTAAAAAATGAAAAAAAAAACAATGTATTTACTTTTCTTGATCTAAAATAAGATGTTTTTACTGTTGTGAATTTTTTCGAAAAATGCATATTTTTCGAGATATCGCCAATTCCTGAAAATGAGAGTGGGGAAATGTAAAAGTTGGAAAAAAATCTGAAAAAATTCTGGTGAATGTATCATCGAAATACAAGAAAGACTTTTTTATTCGCAACTTTTTTTTAAAACTTTTTTATTAACGTCATTATAAACACATTGAACAAGGTTTCATCAAAATCCATTCATTAGCACTTAAGTTTGTTGACTGGACTATTAGAAGATCCCCTTATTCCATAGCGACATACATAATTTTAGTCCGATGTTGCAGTTTTGATTTTATAATGAAAGCTGTCTTAAATACAGTGCACTTCAACTTTGTATCTCGAAAACTATTCATATTGACACCTGTATATTTTCCTTCCCTAGAAATGTTAGTAGATTTTTTAAACATCCTGTATAGATATTCTAAAACATTTATAAAGAACGTTTCACAAATTAGAGGTGTAAATTTATTTAAAAGCGTTTAAGTAATGCTACTGATTACCTACCGTGTTTACTCAGAAAGCTTCCATAATTATTTCCTATTCATCTTTTGTACGCTTTCTCTGCAATAATAAATTACAATTTACTTTACCGCCGGTCTTTAAAAAAGTCAGGTCACGGTGTATCATTTATAATATTTCGTTAAAAAAATAAAATATCCCGAAGGAAAAATAAATTTCTCTTTTTACAGTCTTTATGAGTATATGGCACTTACATCAAACCATTTTTCATTTTTTTTGCATACCGACCCAGCAATGAAAAAACCGATTCCGTTATCATTAATGAACCTTTTTATTAAATCTGACGCTTTATTTTTCTTTTTGGTAAATTATCCAGTATAAAAAGTAACACAAGAAGCTTTTTCAAGTATACGACTATGATAAATTACTCTTTCGGACACGTTAAGTTTTTGCACGTATTGAGCAGGTATATAAACACGGGTGGAGGAGAGAGAGCCCGAATTATTGGTTATTTCATCGGTTACAAGGGTAGTTTGCGGCGGAGGACCGAGGGAGTCCTTACGAGCAATCAGTGCCCGCGGCGGATACATTATTCAATATTTGTATACGTTCCGATTTTAACGTTTGAGGATTGTTTTTTCAACAGTAACATACTTTTTAGATGTATTTGTCTATGAGAATGTCTAGAAGTTCAGTTCCTATCTCAAAGAACTCGAAGAAATGTAATTTTTAGTAAACACTGATATATGTTTAAAGTTTATGTGATCTTATAGTACTTTTGAATATAAAAATAGTAATAATAATTAAAATTAATAAAAGAAAATTTTCAACCTCACTTTTTCATTTTTTAGTTTTTTGTTAGGTTAAATAATTAATAACTAATAGACTATAACAAGTAAAAATATCGCAATGTCATAATCCCATAAAGTATAGTTGACATGGGGTCTCCACGAAGCGAAATAATTTTAGTGGCTTTTGTTTAACAATTATCCGACTTGAAATATGAACGTCTGTTAATGACTTTCGTATTATTATTGTACAAAAAAGCTAATGAATTGATTTTCCTTGTAATTGACATAGCATTATATTTCGACATGTTTAGCGGTAGCTTATTAATATTAACCAATTATTAATTTTGTGTGAACAACTGAACTAATCAAAGTAAACAGCTCGAGATCATCAGCATACAAGAGAGCATTGCAGGTTTCGATTTCTTGCCAAATATCATTGATAAATGAAATAAAAAGTAGGAAGAACTGAGCCCTGAAGTACTTCCGACATTGGAGAGACCCGGAAAGATATGAAACCACGTGTATTGTACATTAATAATAATGTATTGGATAGATATGAACAGAAGAAATGTAATAAAGTTTGTGGTCAGTCCATGGGTTGATAACTTTTTTTTCAATAAAATATCATAATTCAACCTATCAAACCTATCAACCTATCTAAAAAAAAAATGTTAATTAACAATAGGCTCATTTTATGAAAAATCGGTGAAAAATTTTTGTTACAACTGGATATTGTTCCTTTAAGTGTCTAAATAATACCATCATTTTTTTAAAATTTTTAAATTAATATTTAATAACATAAAAAAATATTTTTACTTATTACGACCGGTTTCAGAGCATCGTAACGGCTTAGTGTTCGCCGCGCGGAGCTCTGTTTTCAACATTAAATTAAAATTATTAATAATAGAAATAGTGTTTTGGGAGTCGGGACTTTTTTTATTGGAAATTTCTTCCTCTTTAAGAATCTTTCTTTAAAATTTCTTAAATAGTAATAGTTTTCGAATTATTTACAAAAAACAAAACTAGTTATTTTTTCAATCTTTATTTGTTTATAACTTTTGCAATTGTTTATGTGCTGGTTTTAAAATTTTGAACATTTTTCTAGACGTCATTCCGAATCCAATGAGCCCTCACTAATATTTTACGAGCTTTATCAAGAATTAACACGGCTTTGAACTTATGAACTAGTCTATCAAATAAATTAGTTTAAACAACTTATCCTGCAAAGCGAAAAGGTGTAATTAAAGGAAAAATTAATAATGTTTTCAATGAATCACCGCTTCTGCCATTGTGAGAAAGGTTCCTATAGGTAAATAACTTAGACCCTGAAATAGCCAATGAAACGCTATAAGATGTAAAATTCTATATTAATGTAATTTTAGCTAAAATATTCAAGAAATATATCGTATATCTTCTTCGAAGAGTAGAAAAAAGTTCGTAAATGCACAAAAAAAAAATCAGTGAGTGGAGAGGCTGGTCCTTTTCCAACAATTTCCAGGAGCTTTCCCAGTTCCAGGTCCTGTAGAGATCTAATAAATATGGTACAGTTTATATAAATATGTAACAGGTGTAAGTGGTATGCAGATTAATCCAGGAACTACCTACAGGACTAAATGTATTATATTTCAATTCTTCACAAGAGAAAAATCTTAATAAAATAGAGTACTTCATTTAAAAAAAATAGTACTATATCGAATCTGTCAAAATTTCTTGCGCTTGGAACTTAATGAGTTATCAGATGTCTAAGCAATGTGTTTGTACATTATCAGGATTTGTACACTAAAAGATAATATTTTTGAAGTAAAAATCACGATATTAATCCCAAAACACTGGAATAACTATTGATTGCTTCCTGTGTTTAAAATTGAAATGAATTATACTAATATGTTATATATTTATAATTTTTAACTATAAAGTGGCTTCTTCAATATTACGGACTGTATAATAATTTAAGTTTTAGTCCGCCATACCGAAGCTGTTATTTTAAATTTGAAAATTATATTATCAGACGATAATCTAAAGACACGAAGGGCATTGAATCATTTTTGTTCAAATTAATTAGACAATTTTTTAAGGTTTCAGTCGGCCATTAATTTTTCATGACGTATAGCAGAGATATCAGTTTTTCAAGCAAAACTAATATGAATATCAAAGATTGTTAATTATTTATTTAGAGACTTTACTAGAGAATATTTAAAATGTATCTTGCTGTGTCGGAATAAATGAATAAAAATGAATCATTGCTGTGAAATTCATAAGTTCCCTTTGAAATACGATAACGTTATTGTGGAAATTATATTTTACAACAACTCACTATTATCAAAACTGTGTTTGTAATGTAATATGAATAATACAATACTATCGCTGTTAGTGGTTTGCATATATATATTTGCAGCAAAACTTAATTTACCAATTAAAATTCAAAAATATTTATAGATAATAGACATAGATTTAAATAAATAACTCACGTTGACAAAGTCCAACGAATATAACACAAACAATATATGCTTATTCATTTTATAGATAATACAAGGATTTGCCACACAAGACAAAAATACCTGCATGTATAGTTTAAAAACAATATATTAATATTGAAATAAACAATTAAAACATTAAAATGTATCGTCATAGTACTCAAGGAAACTTAGGGCTTATGGGTTAAGAATTTACAATCCTGGTAAATTATTTATCGAGACATATTTTTAGAAGATATTTGAACCTGGTTTGGAGGGGGGGCATTTTTTTTTTTTTGGAAATGCAATCTATATGTTATAAGGACGGTACAGTGAGGTCTTGTTTAATTTTGGAGGTGAGCGTTTTTTAAATTAAGTTTTAATTTTGAAAAACGTGTTTTTGTCTCGTTTTTTTTTAATATCTCGGATTCTTTTCATCGGATCAGGCCAAACCTAAAAATCAAAAAAATTGTAAAGAAACGATGAACAAAACCACGTAGGTCTAAATCCTATCAGCCATTTTGTTTTTTTGCAAAAAATAAAAACCACGAAAATTTCTAATTTTACAAAAACCGAAATTGCTAAAAAAATAATTAATCTTTTTTAATGAAACTTGGTGAAACTATAGGTCCTTACATCATTTTTTTCCCTAAAGAACGAAATTTTTGAAGAATTCTTGAACCTTTATAAAAAACTGCCGTTTGGTCGCACTAAAACTTTTTCTTCTTTAAATTGTAGCTTTTTGAACATACTGGAACATACAACAGTGATAAAAATAAATTTTCTGTCACATTTTCTTGAAAATATAATTTGTGATGAACATAACATTCAAGAAACTTTGCATTCGTTATGTTTTCCAGAATTTGACTTTCAAGAGGGAGTTCGATCAAAATGCTATCGAAGGTTATTAGTTTTAGCAATATCAATTCAAAAATATTTGAATTATACCAATTTATTGCTAAAGAAATCTAAACAACTACCATCAAATTATTACTATCTCCTAAAATTGTAGTGATATGGGCAAAATGCGTAGAACTTTTCGATATACTGATAGTTGCCAAGTCGTAAAAAGATAATTGGACCATGTGCAGATCCTTGTGGAACGCCACAAATTATGTTAGCTTTATGAGAAGACTTTCATGTTTGATTTTCGCCCTTAAGGTAGGAGTAAATCAGGTAAATGAAGTACACTGAAGTACCAAAATTATAATTTTTATACCTTATTAACTAACTTATTATAATCATTGAGATGTTTTGTACATGATCTTATTTCGTCGTTTTACCAGTTAAAATACAAAACATTTATAGAGTTTTTATAAATTGTATGTGTAAATGAACCTTATATATGAAATTTGCACGATTTATTATGAATTTGAATATCCATAAATCTTCATTTTTTATCAGCGTATGATGTATTAACAATTTACTTATAGCAAAAAAAAAGATATCTAAAGTTCAAGGTGTTGAAATATTAGAAATCATTTGGTTCGTCTACAGTTTTTCTTTCCATAACGTCGTTAAGATTTTCGATCCATCAGTAACACTACAAATTACACCGTAAAATATTACTGTCAATTTGGAAGAAGTGGAGTCTCGATGTTATTGCTTGAACGGATTTAAATGAGAAATATTCCCAGACCCAAAAATGCAAATTGGATTACTAAGATTTAGATAGTTATCTATTATCGTCTTATATTTTTCAACTCTCTCAGTACTATGTTCAGAATTTAAACGTTATCAGTAATCGATTTACTATTAAACTAATCCGGATAAGGCGGGCTGGATGATCCGCGACGTCAGTGTGTAACCGGATGTGCTATCGTACCGTTAAACGGTTTTCCACAGTACTTTTCTCGATGTTATCACGCGTCGTTTCGAGCTATTGTGCTATCATTAACCATTCTGCACCCTTCACAGAATTGATTTTAAACGTGATTTGCAACTTTAAACCTAGATGCTCTAGCTATTTGTCAAATGTTTCTATTCTATGGAAGATTATTATAATAATGATTTATGATAAAGGAGAAGGGCCTATAAGGCCGATTTTCGGTCCTTTTTATTTTTAGTAAAAAAAATTTCGAAACATTTTTTTTATCACATATATTCAATATCTAATCCATTCCACCCCAAACGGAACTTTCCCAGCCTTCCCACCTTCCCTCCTTAATCCCACCATCCCCCTTAAATTACACAGGTCTACAAATAAAGGTCTTGTCCTGAGGTTCTAATCCAACTTTTCTCAAGTATTTTGATGCGCTGAAGCCAATTTTGGACAAAAAAATTTCTATCGTCAGTTTCCCTCTACCACCCTCTTTCATCCACATAAAAAGGCAAAAATCAGGTCTTGCTTGTCCTAAGATTGTGATCTAACTTTTCTAAAATATTTTGACTCGCTGAAACCAATTTTGGACAAAAAATTTTTTTCTACCATGTCAGTTTCCCTCTACCACCCTTTTTATCCCCCCAAAAAGGGCAAAAAAAGGTTCTATCTGAAAGTTCTGACCCTCTGAGTATTTTGGCGCGCTGCCAATTTTGGACAAAAAATTTTTCTATAGGGTCAGTTTTCCTCTACCACCCCCTTCATCCAATAACATTTTTTTTGTCCAAAATTTGTTTCAGCGCGTCAAATTACTTCTGAAAGGATAGATGAGAACCTTAGGACAAGACCTTTTTTTTTGTCTTTTTTAAGGGACGAGAGGGGTGGTAGAGGGAAACTGACACGATAGAAATTTTTTTTGTCCAAAATTGACTTCAGCGCATTAAAATACTTCAGAAAAGTTATATTAGAACCTTAGGACAAAACTTTTTTTGTAGACCTGGGGGCCATCTATAAATGACGTCATGCCAATTTTTGAGATCTTAGACCCCCTCCCCCCCCCATTGTCACGTTTTGTCACAAAAAAAGGAGGGGGGGTGCTAGTAAAAATCAAAAAAAAAAATCCCGCCTCATGGGGGAGGTGCTAGTAAAAGTCCAAAAAAAAATTTTGGGGGGGTGCTAATGAAAAAGTAAAAAAAAATTTTTGTCACAATACTACTAAAAATCAAAGAAAAAATGAAATATTTTTCCTTTCTTGATTCGTTCACCATTCGTTACGTCACCCTCATCACACTTAGTCACGTAATTACGAACCCCCTCCCCCCCCTGGAGCGTGACGTCATTTATGGATGGCCCCCTGTGTAATTTAAGGAGATACATGGAGGTGGGAGGGTTGGGGAAGTTCAGTTTGGGGTGGAATGGATTAGATATTGAATATGATAAAAAAAATTGTTTCGAAATTTTTTGACCAAAAATAAAATGGGCCGAAAACCGGCCGTATAGGCCCTCCTCCTTTGAAACCTTAGCATGTTTAGAGAGTGTATACAGGGTGTCCCAGAATTGAGAGGCAGTACATCCTCTTAAAGTGAGGTAGAAAAAAAAATTTTTTTCGCATAACTTCCGTTATATAGACGATAACATTTTCAAATTTTGATGGGAGCTGTAGCTCTATAAGTACACCAAGTAAACTTGCCAACAACCAAATATCCTTTGTTTCTCAATTTTTTTTTCATAATAATTAAAATTTGACTGGCTGTAATTTTTAATCACCCTGTAAAATTTCGAAATACTTGAACATTTTTACAGAGTATGAAAGGGCTCCAAAAAAGGTACTCTTAAAAATTTTTGTAATATCAATCAAAATACATGCAATTATCGTTTTTTCCTCTATTTGTATTTATCATTAATTTACAATTGTAGAATAACATTTTGTAATAACAGAAAAGACAATTTATATAAAAAAAAAATTACATTCATAATAAATGCTCTACATGATGTCCATCTGTTTCAATACACATATCAATTCTCTTCATCAACGACAAGCGAATTCGTTGGAAAATATGCAAAATCCCTCTAAATTCATCGCACGCATTCTATACACGTTGCCAAAGTTGCTCCCTGCTATCAATTGGAACAGAGAATACAGTGGTTTTTAAATAACCCCAAATACAAAAATCGCAAGGGTTCAAATCTGGCGACCTGGCTGGCCAAGCAGTGGGCCCCCCTCTGCCAATCCAATGGTTTCCATAAACTCTGTCAAGAAACTGACGCACAATAATGTTAAAGTCAGCAGGACATCCATCGTGCATGAACCATGAATTACGTCGTATTTCCAAAGGAACATCATCGAGTAGAGGTAGTAAACTATTTTGCAAAAAGTATAAATACTCTTGCCCATTTAGACGGTTTGGTAATTTAACTGGACCTAATAGTTGATTGTTAACTATACCTATCCACGCATTGATTGAGAATTTGCTGTTGTTTCATTTGCTTTATGGCATGAGGATTTTCATCAACAGATGACCAGTGATGAGCATTATGTAAATTAAATATTCCGTCTCTCGCGAATGCTGCTTCATCGGTGAATAATATTAGGGAAAAGAAATTTTGATCTTGGTTTTTTTTTGTTTCGTAACCACTGTGAAAATTCCAATCGAGGTGGATAATCTCGTTCTAATAATGCTTGGACTTTTTGAAAATGAAACGGGTACAGTTGTTGTTTATTTATAATTCTCCAAATAGTACTCTTTGAATATCCCTGATGCATTGCCGCTAACCTTCTGATGCTTATTTCAGGATTTTCATCAATAGCATCTAAAATCATTTCTTCGTAATCGGAATTTATTACAGAAGTCCTACTCCTAGTATTATTTACAGGACACACTGATCCTGTGTCCCTTAAACGTTGATATACAGCAATAAACGTTTTATGACATGGTGTTCTTCGGTTTGGGTACTTTTGCCTGTATCTTCGCTCAGCGGCTCGATAATTATACTTCATTTCTCCATATATCAAATGCATATCGGCATATTCTTCATTACTAAATTGATTCATGATAAAAAATTATAATAACTCAACTCGTCGCGGGTACATTACCTAAATTAAACTTATACTTTCTATTTTTTGACGTTACTGATGAATTAAGTTTTGTGTTTTCATCACAACGTGACAGGTTTTCTATTTCACAAGCACCTATGATCCACAGAGAAAAACAATGATTATTGATTTTTGGTTGATATTACATGAAATTATAAAAGTATTTTAAAACAGGTGGGCGTCATGTGGGGCATTTGTTATGAATGCAATTTGTTTGAAATAAACTACTTTTCTGTTATTACATTTTTTTTTCTGGAATTGTAAATAAATGTTAAATACAAATAGAGGAAAAAAACGACAATTTCTTGTATTTTTATCGATATTACAAAAAATTTTAGAGTATCTTTTTTGCAACCCTTTCAATACTCTAAAAAATGTACAAAGTATTTCGTAATTTTACAGGGCGATTAAAAAATTACAGCCAATCAAATATTAATTATTATGAAAAAAAAATGAGAAAGAAAAGATATTTGGTTGTTGTCAAATTTGCATAGAGTGCTTATAGAGATACAGCTCCCATCAAAAATTGAAATCTTCTATACAACGGAAGTTATTGGAAATAATTTTTTTTCTATCTCACTTTCAGAGGATGTAGGTACTTCCTCAGGGATGCATTTTTGGACTAAGGTAAGTTAGGTTATATGATCCCAATATGAACTCAGGAATCACAGGTTCCCGTCCGGGAACTTAATTCTGGGACACTTTGTATATTACACAGCTCATTGTAATAAGTAATATAAACTACAAAACCTATTTTCTTTACTTACGTAAATTCTAGTTTCTTGGTACCTATAAACCATCTTTATTTCTTTCTTTCTATCTTTAAGAATAGAAACTTTTTAGTTTATAATTTTTACCTACATTCTGTTTTAAAAATTTCAAAACATTATTAATTAAGCTTTTATTTAACTTGCAATGTTTGTATGTGTGTTTGTATGTTTGTTTGTTAGTTTAGGTCAAATCTTGCAAGCTGAATTTCGACTAGTTCTAATTAAGCTCGAGCTTTGAAATTTGGCACACATGTATAAGTCCGGTGACAATGCAACATGGGAAAGGGGTGGGAGGAGGTAGGGAAGGGGTGGGAAGAGGTGGAGAAGAGGTGAGGAAGAGGTGGGAAGAAATGGGAAAGGGTGGGTGGGTGGTAAGAGGTGGGAATTGGTGGGAAGAGGTGGGAAGGGGTGGGAAGAAGTGGGAAGTAGTGTTAGATAGGTGAGAAGACGGGAGAGGGAAGGATTGGATGGCGGTGGCAAATGAAAGGGTTTTTTCTGTAAAATAAGTAGACTAAAAATTAAAAAAATAAAATTATATAAAAAAAATATTTTTAAGAAAAAGCTTTTATTTGAAAAACTACTAAAAAGTAAAAATAATTTTTTTAAAATTCATACACCTGGAAACCAAAATGACTGCCCCCAAAGCTTTTGGTTTCCAGGTGTATGAATTTTCAAAAAATAATTTTTACTTTTTAGTAGTTTTTTCAAATGAAAGCTTTTCTTAAAAATATTTTTTTTATATAATTTTATTTTATCTCCTAAAATGTCCAATTACCACCCACTATAAGGAGGTATACCAATTATGTCAAATACTACACATGAAGAATGAACGCACAACTAGATTAAGTGTAACAAATATAAAACAAATTCCAGTGCCGAAAATAACATAGTTCATGAGATATTATCACGTTCAAAAATTGTTAATCAATCCAGACAATTACAACCAGACATATTCATAACAAACTACACAACTCTAGCCGTATTTTAATCCCGCTAATATTATTTGAATATCCCAAACCAAATACACAGAGGAAACAAAAGTTTATGTTATACAAAACAACATGTAAATGTGATGCCTGTAAATCCGTTTATAAATAATGGCTCATGGTATGAGCAGCATGTAATTTACATTCAGGAAATTAAATTCATTTCGGACAAATCCCACTCGAACTGCTGGGTATTGGCCTGCAAATCAAATCTGCAGTTATTGCGCGGTTTTGGGGTGGAACTGTAGCGATGAGTTCTCATTCGAATTAAGCCACTTTACTAATAAGCGGCTCGGCATGGTCGGACCATTCAATAATTTTAATTAGTACCTTAATATATTTGCGATATGAGTTCGGGTCCTATTCAATTTGGTTCGTTTTCTAGTTTTATTAATTAATTTTCTATTCATTAAAACGTGGCGTGTTTATACCCAATCCATTGTCACAATGCGATAATTAAGCATTCTTTTATCTTTACAGAACGTATATTGGAGGCACTTTCGTTGGGCAGGCTCAACATTACAGTGGAGAGATTTTTTTTCTAAAATCGTTTTCGCATTACTCACCAAAAGTTGCCTTCTACATTAATAAAACAACATTTTGTTTCTAATTAATAATTGTCTTCAGAGTTCGCACAAGCCTTATAATCGACCGGTGACTGTAAAAGATTGACCGCAAAATTCGTTTCAGTTTGCGTAGTATATTGCGGGCGAAGGAAATTGGGGAAAATCTTTTCGTTTTGCGAAAAAACGCGAATTTCATACCTATTTAAGCATTGAAAATATTTAAACAATGCCGAATAAAACATTGATTTCAACAATAATTGCAATAAAAGAACGCTTGAGTAACGAATATCAATACTACTGCATCAATAATTACAAAAAACAGTGAAAAATAAGCATTTGAACTATAAAGGACCCTTATATTCTAATATGCTTGTTTTTCGTAATTATATTTCCAATTTACACCCCTAGGTGGTTTTCCTAACTAGAGCGGTAAAGATATTTTTCTACTCATTTATATGAAAATAACAATTTTTCCACTGAAAATATTTTCATCTCTAGACTAAAAAAATGTCACTTCCCTATAGAGTAGACAGATGAAAAAAATGATATTTATATATGTATGAGTAGAAAAACCGCTGCCCAAAGAATCACTACTTCCACGTCCAGATTTTCTATCCAAGTCACTCACAATGAAAAAATTTTGTATGTGGAAATAATTGTTTAATAATATAATATTTAAAATTCTCTACCCCAAAAACCTATAAAACGATACCCCACATCGGTAGTTGGGTTGGGGTGGTGATAGGGGGCGGTAGTGGAAGTGAATAAAGTAAAAAAATATTTTGAGGTTTCTGCTAAATACCAATTTTATGAACTCTTACCTGCTTGATTTACCTATTTACCCCAAATTTACCACAATTTACCCCAATTTACTCCCCAACCCTTCGACGGAACAAGATGGAAATATAATCTAGTTCTAGAGTTAAAGTACATGTGTGTACCAAATTTCAAGTCAATATCTCAAACGTGCGCACAAAAAAAGTTACAGACCGACAGACAGACAGAAATTTTTTTTTCGCTCAAACTTAAAATCTCGACGTTTCATGACATTCTAAGCCTATTTGAACAATACAAATTTTTTAAAAAATTTTTGTCGTTACCATACTTACACTGGATGTGGAAGTAAAAATAGCATTTCATCTTCGAGATGAAATACGTTTTTTTCGTTCGTGGGATCGCTCGCTTCGCTTGTGTGTAAATTCTCGTCTCACGAAAAAAAAAAAACAGTATTTTCATCTCTTGTCAAATATACTATTTTCTACGTCTGCCTTCGAAAACAATAAATGACACACAGTAACTATGACTCGAAACTGTCTTTTTTCACTTGATGTGTACAAAAATCCATAAAACACAGTACTGTCATGTTTTTCACACAGCCCTGTAGAAAACAGAACTGACAGCTTTTATTTGTGTTTTCTGAAGTAGGCTTAGCCTATTCAGGTTCATAGCAACTGACTTATTTAACAACTAAACATCAGGTTTGAAGTCTTCAAATCACATAAATTTTAAAGAAGTTTTTTGAAAATGGTTGATCTGTTTACTTATGAAATTGTTTGTTATCGTAGAAAAAATATTGTAAACAACACGTTTGAAAACATATTTTCACACTCATTCGACTTGTAGAACTCGCCCTCGGCTCGTTCCATCAAACTGTCTCACTCGGGTGAATAGATTCGTTTTCGAAACTTGTTGTTTAAAATACTATTCCGCAATAATAAAGTTGTAAATCAATGTTCTTAGAACAAAATAACAGTTTATTAATACTTATACCTACATATGTTATTTTTATCATGATAAATATTAACATTTACTTTTTAATTTATAATTATTGTCAATAATGGGAGTGGCTAATGCCAAAAATTTTTTTGAGACCTTAGCTTCTCTTGTATATACTAAATACCAATTTCATGGACCTGCTTGATTTACCTATTTACTCCAAATTTACCCCAATTTACCAACCAACCCTTCGACGGAACAAGATGAAAATATAATCTAGTTCTAGATCTCGTTAAAGTACATATGTGTACCAAATTAGTAATAAATTTTAAATAGGTATAACATAAAAAAATATCTCCCTTTAATCATTTTTCCAAACGTCAGTAGAAAACTTGGACATGATTGGATGTAGAAGATCTAAACTCTGATCAAAAGAACTGCTGCCCAAGAAATCACTACTTCCATATCCAGATTTTCCATCCAAATCTCATGAGAAAAATGTGGGGAACTTTAATAATATAATATTTGCAATCTTTTACCCCAAAAACCTAAAAAATGATATTCCACATCGGTAATGGGAGTGGGGGTGGATGAAGTAAAAAAAAATTAGAATTTGGTTCTTGTTCACAATTTTACAATTTTATTTTTTTCACCCCCTTCAATAATGGATGGAGGTGGTTATGGGAATAGCTAATGGCAAAAAATTGTTTCAGACCTTAGCTTTTATTATATATACTAAATTCCAATTTTATGGACTGTTACTTGCTCGATTTACCAATTTACGTCCATTTACCCTCCAAACCTTCAAACCTTCAAAAGAATACGATCAAAATATGATCTAGTTCCAGATCACGTTAAAACACATATGTGTACCAAATTTCAAGTCAGTATCTTAAACGGTTTCAGAGTAATCGTGCGCACAACAGAAGTTACCAGACAGATAGACAGACAGAATTTTTTTTCTCAAATTTAAAATCTCTAATAACATTCTAAGCCTATCTGAACAATAACAATTTTTTTGTCATTACTACACTTCCAATGGATGTGGAAGTAATACTTGCTGGAAGTCTATTTCCGAGGACCTTGAATAACGAATTTCAGGAACGTTAGCTGACACTCTTTGGGTTACCATTACAAGTTATCTTTCTAAAAACATGACAAAATCGATATAATACGTAATAATGGTAGAAGTATTGTTTTGGTCAGTTTTAAAATGATACATTTTTTGGAATAAAGAATCTGCGGCATCTAAAAATTTTCACGATACATAAACGAAGCTACCAGAATTCAGATAGATACAGCAATCCAATGAAAAGCATATTTTGCAAACTCGGAAAATATACTTCTCTGTATGGTTACAGATCCACACTATTTTTATCGTACCAAGGAAAACAGTCATCTTCTCCAAATAAATGTTTAAATCATCTGAAATAAGTAATACAAAGAGCCCGTGTTGAAGGATGAATCGTTAATAAGCATCTAAAATAAAAGTGGGAAAAAATCAGATCCTTAAGGGTTGCTGAATGTGACCAAAAAATTATATACACTTCATTAAATGAATTTTATTTTATCAGGAATGCAAAACTGAAACTCCAATTGTTTTTGATTAAGACAAAAGTAAAAATGATTTATCTCATCAAATGTCTGAATTAAAAATTTAATAAGGAAAACTAATTTTTTTTAATACCATTTCTTTTTTGAAACCTGATATCAATGGCTGCTTGGTCGAGAGGCAAGCACATTTGGCTCGGATTCGGTTTCCGATCGTTGGACTGAAATTTTTCTGGAAAAAGAAAATAATCCTAATATATTCGGATATTAAGTCTATATCCCTAGTCTTGAAAAGTGTAGCACCTCTTGCAAAAGGTCAGTTCAGGCCTTCGGGGTAAAAGGGGTTATATTACCTGTGGTATGTTATTATACCACGTGATCTATCATGACATGCGGAAAATTTAACAGTAGGTGGCCCCCACCGAAAGGAGTTAAAAAAATCAAAAATAAAAAAAAATGACCAAAAAAATTACCTTATTACTTCCACAGCCAGTGGAAGTTTGGTAACGACAAAAACATTTTGAAAATTTGTATTGTTCAAATAGGCTTAGAATGTCATGAAACGTCGAGATTTTAAGTTTGAACGAAAAAAAATTTCTGTCTGTCTGTCGGTCTATCTGTAACTTTTTTGTGCGCACGATTACTCTGGAATCGTTGAAGATATTGACTTGAAATTTGGTACACATATGTACTTTAACGGGATCTGGAACTAGATTATACTTTCATCTTATTCCGTCGAAGGGTTGGGGGTAAATTGGGGTAAATGGGGGGTAAATAGGTAAATCAAGCAGGTAAGGGTCCATAAAATTGGCATTTAGTATATACAAGAGAATCTAAGGTCTCAAAAAATTTTTTGGTATTAGCCTGCCCCATAACCACCACCCCATTATTTAAGTGGATGAAAAAAATTGTGATTTAGTGTGTGTACAAGAACCAAAAACCTCTAAATATTTTTTTACTTCCCACTACCTATCACCATCTCCACCCCACTACCGATGTGGGATATCGTTTTATGGGTTTTTGGGGTAGACGATTTCAAATATTATATTATCAAAGTTCCATAAGCAATTATTTCCACATCCAAAATTTTTTCGTTTCAGAGACTTGAATAGAAAATCTGGATGTGGAAGTAGTGATTCCTTGGGCAGCGTTACCAATCTGACGTAACGTGATACAACCATATCACTTTATCAGACTTGAGATTGACACTATTGACAGCAAAGCTGGAGCGGGTAGAAGTGACTTTTTGGTTTTAATCAAATCAGACTACAAACAGAGCGATATATCGAAAAGACATTGACCCTATGCTAGTGAACTCTGCAAAAACAAGTAGATATAAGAGATATTTACTTAAATCCGTCAATAACACGCCGGTGTCCTGATTGTTCGACCGAAAGCAAAAAACGCGGCACTTTGACCGCACTCGCCGGCTTCACTTTTTATGCCAATTAAGGAAATGTAAACATCTCCAATACGTTCTTTCACAAGTAAGTTCATTGACCTATTACTGACCTAGTCAATAACAGTAGTGTATCTTCGCAAATTTACTAACAATTTAATATACTAAATTACCTCAGAACACACTAAAATCACGTTGTATACAATTTATTTACCTTTATTTTGAGACCAGGAGTAGTTTACGTATTTAATAAATCTCAATTAAGGTTTTTATTTTCACTTAAATGAAAGCACGGTCCGCGATTCAAGTAAAGTGCTCTAGGTGCATTAATAATAATAACGAGTAAGCCGGTACCTGTTACATTAAAATTTATAATAACGGCATATTTGAAATTGTCAGGAAGTAAGGTTCAGGGAAATAAATTTTCTCATAAAATATCCATTACGTAAAATTATTTCTTCCTAAGTGTTGTTGAATGTACCAGTACGTACTCGGAACAATATATATGTATGGAAAGAGTTTTATTACATACTCAAGCGCTCGATTTAAACTTTCATATTTATTATAAGTGACTCTTTACGAGTGAATACAATCCAGAATACTCCTGGATGCAGTTTTCTAGATATAAAAATAAATATCCTACGGAGTCCAATAAAGTTAGTATATAATGAATCAAATAAAGTTCAAACGTCAGGTTTAAACTAACGATCAAGTTTTTAAGTGTGAGTATCGTAATTAAGTAATCGTCGAAATAATTTACGCATAAGTAACACAAATCGTTAAGTTAAACTTTTTCGACATTCTTGAGATGAGTTTTTTGACGATTTTCGAGAAAATTTTGATTATTTTGAAACCTACTTGTACTGTCAATGCTGAATTAGTATAGCGCATTCCAACAAAGAATTTTGGAATTCAAATCCTTTGAGTTGTTTTGGAAGTAGCAATAGAGCATCAAACGAATATTATCCTTGATATTCTGGAGGACTTCTGGCCTAGTATGGCTAGCATAGATGATACTTCGTCGAGCATCCGCAAGTTCATCACGCGTCAAGATCTACTACAAAAAATAACTTTAAAATCGAATAGAGAGTTTACGCGTTACTGTCAATATTTTACAAAGGTCTTCCCCACTAGAAACTTAGGATTTTTATAACACATTCTGTCGTAAAAATTTCATATTGGTTTGTTACGATCAGCTGCGCCAAATTTGCAGTACAAGAAAATTGCAAGCATTTTGAAAATGAGATAAATTTTCGTAATATGTTGCCAATTATTAGTTCTCCTTATTGAGTATGGGCTTTTATCTAATTAAATGTTTTAATACATATGTGTACCAAATTTCAAGTCAATATCTGAAACGGTTCCAGAGTAATCGTGCCCACAAAAAAGTTACAGACCGACAGACAGAAAATTGTTTTGCTCAAACTTAAAACCTAGACTTTTCATGACATTCTAAGCCTATTTGAACAATAAAAATTTTAAACTTTTTTTTGTCGTTACTATACTTCCACTGGATGTGGAAGTAAAACCCTATCTAAACCGGGCCTAAAATAAATTTTTATAAGCAAGCAATATTAGACACACTGTATAATTCGATAACAGCGAATATGAAAATAGCAGGGGTGGGAATGGTGGTAGAGGAGTGGTAGTGGGGGTGAATAAGGTAAAAAAAAAATTGAGGCCTTAGGTTCTTGTATACACGCGAATGTACAATTTTATTTTTTTTCACCCCCTTTATTAATGGGGGTAGTAATGAGGGTGGCTAAGCCAAAAAATTTTTTGTGACCTTAACTTCTTTTATATATACTAAATACCAATTTTACGGACTCTTATTGCTTGATTTACCTATTTACCCCCATTTACCTTAATTTATCTGCCAAATCTTCAACAAAATATGATCAAAATATAATCTAGTTCCATATTTCGTAAAAATACATATGTGTACCAAATTTCAAGTCAATATCTTAAAGTTACGGACAGATAAACCGACAGACAGAAAATTTTTTTTTGCTCAAATTTAAAATCCCGACGTTTCATGACATTCTAAGCCTATTAGAACAATAAAAATTGCTATACTTCCATTGGATATGGAAGTAATTATCCACATGATTTTTAATTTAAAATATCCGTTATCTTGACTTAGCCACAACGTCAACGCTAGCTACTTATTATTTTCCAGATTTTACGATTCAGTGGTTCGGTTGCTTACGGAAAATTAGACAAATAAATCTAGTGATATTTTTATTTCTTTCTAAATACTATTTGTAGGAATTCTACGAATATTTTTTTGGTAACTGAAAATTACTATGATAAATTCTAACTGAAATCATTCATATTTTCCGTTAACTTTTAGTGCGAATAAACCTCACGGAGAACCTACCGTTCAACTCGTACTGGGCTGATTAAAATTCAGGAAGGGTCTCAAGATACGGGCTAGGTGCCGTAACTACGTTTATGCACTCCGTTACAAATCTCCCTTATCGGAATTCAACCTGATGCTTTTTGCTCCGCGCTAAAACCCGGCTCGACCATGCAGTTTATAGTGAATTAATGTTTTAGGTGGGATAGATATCGCTTCTATTTATTCGCTGCATTTTAGCTACAGTTCAACTACACCGGATTCTGGTGAATTTAGATAATCCTAGGTTATTTAGCTGGTAAGTTTTTCAGCAATCCCTTGGTAAAAAATGTATAGAAGTAGGGTAAAAACTGGACGAGGGATTCTCCTGTTTTTTGTTCTCATCTGGAAATAGTCTATTCAAGAAGATGGAATGGTGAATTTTAATGTTAAATTTTTAGAAGCACATAACGCATATTTTAACAGGCAACGTCCACTCTATTTTAAGAAGATTATCATTATCACATAATTTTCTTAAATATTGTAGGGGTTACAAACAAGTTAGGAAACATATAAATACTTTTTTGTAACGCCATATCCTAAAATGATATTTATTTGACAGTTTCAGTGAATCAAGACAATGTCATTATTGACAAGTGTAAAATAAAGAAAAAAGTGTGAAAAAATTAGTATATTATTATATGAGCGATTATGATAGCCATTATTCACGAAGATGATGTTTGAGCCCACGAGCCGTAGGCGAGTGGCGCAAATCATCTGAAATTTGATACATTAATCGGTACCTATTCGTAAGAAGTCGAAAAAGTAAACAAACAATATGGCGGTACACTTGTCACTGTCACGCGAGTTGATTGTCAGCCGCAGCAGCAAGAGTTGATCGCGGTCGATTTAAAATATCATTGAATCAGTGATGTTTGAGTTTGTATTTGTGATTGGCCAGATGCAGTGAATTATGAATCGATAATTCACTACAGTGAATTATAGGTACGATTTTTCACCAAAAAAATGCTAATAATTGTCATATAATTAAATAGGTGTAGAAAAAGAAATTTTATTTTACAGTGTGAAATAAAATTATGGTTTCTATGGAAACAGCAATAGAATTTAGTCATTACGACAAGGTAACTTTGTCGATTTGCCATATTTTTACAAAATTATATTGTTCTCTAATTTCGAATGGCGATACAAAAAATTTTGTATATAACTCGAGACTAAAATGTGTTTTATTTTACTCGTGTGATTTATAGCACTCGCCTTCGGTTCGTACTATAAACGCCCCACTTGTAAAAAAAAACACCATTTAAGCCACTTGTTATATAAAATACTATTATTATATCTTATATATAAATCAAGTAAATATGCACAATTTAATGCCGTTATCAAAACATGCACGGCTAATTATGTACATATGCATAAATACAAACTTTTTACTCCAGTCTGTAGGAGTTTTTTTAAATTAATTTAACTCCGTACCATTTTGAGGGCCTGTAGGTAACATATAAATACTTTTTTGTAACGCCATATCCTAAAATGATATTTATTTGCATGCAAATTTCTGACATCTGTTATCCCGGTGGAAACGCCACCATCTTGAAAAACTTTTTCTTTTAAATATCTTACTTCGTGCCAAAGTTATGAAAAACATACAGTTTGAAATTCTTTATAATTCTGATCCTTTTACTTTTTCTCAATTTGGTTTTAAACAGGACATTTCCATAGATGATGCTGTTATTAATAATCTTACCAACAATATTCACTAGGTCTTGATAAAGGTGAGGTTGTACTTTGTGTGTTTTTAGACCTAACCAAGGCTTTCAATTAACTATGAAAAGCTAATTGAAACTTTCGAAGACCTTGGTTTTAGAGGAATAGATTAAGTTTAATTAAAGATTATGTGACAGAGCTCAATATGTCAGAAACTAAAATTGTCAAATTAACCCAAGCTTAGTAGAATTTCGTTGTTCCTCAAAGCCCAGTTCTCGGACCTATTCTCTTCTCAATTTAAATTAATGAACTGCTTGTAATGTAAAGTCCCCATCATGTATGAATGCCACTAAATGATCAAACTGTGAAGTAAGCCC
Source organism: Rutpela maculata (assembly GCA_936432065.2). Taxonomy (NCBI): domain Eukaryota; kingdom Metazoa; phylum Arthropoda; class Insecta; order Coleoptera; family Cerambycidae; genus Rutpela; species Rutpela maculata. The sequence goes on along the minus strand of OW386289.2, from coordinate 168,209,260 downwards.
TGTCTCTGGTCGCTTTAATGCTAGGAAACAAAAGTCGATAATTTCTTGAAATTTTCCATACATGAGGTCATGAAAACCGTCTCTTCTCACTTCAGGATTAAAAGTATTTCAAGAAATTATCGAATTTTCGACTTTTTGTGCCTTAACCATATTAAGGCACAAAAAGTCGAAAATTCGATAATTTCTTGAAATACTTTTAATCCTTTACGGAAATTCACACATGATAAAGACTTTGCAATACAAAAATTATGTATTTACATTTACTACAGCTAGGACACATTAGACGAAAAAATCAACTCGATGTTATATAAATTTGGTTTGTCTGCAAAAATGATGCTGTTTTTAAAAAGTTGTCTACAACAACTATGTTTGGTAGTGAAGCACAATGAGAACACTTTTGGGAAATATTGCTCAAGAATCAACAAGGATCAAATTTGGGTTCATTATAATAAATATAAATAATTGTAAATATAAATTTTTTTATTAACTTAATTTTTTGTTTCTAAAAAAAAACAGAAAATAACATTATAAATATTACACTTCTTAAATTAACAAAAAAAAAAAGACTTTTCTTCCCTTTACATTAAAAAAAAATCAGTGAAATCTTGTATTAAGACTAATTTTAACAGTTTCTTCTGATAACGTTTTGCTCCAAAGTGAAAAATAAATATCTCTTAAGCTACCTTTAGATTTCCTATGTTTTTTCCATGTTTTTGAGCACCTGGTACATATTTTTTAGTCTATGTAATGAAACATTATAAGACGTGCAAAGACGAGATTACCTTCCTCCCCCTGTTTCGAGGGTGCTGAATACGATGCAAGTGGTGGGAGAAGTTTTTGACCACCGCAACCCCCTGAAACCGCCAAAATCCACCCCTTTATGTTTTCATATATAAACGGGTCTGGGGAGTGATTTGTCGACGGGTTATACTTGAAATAATATGGAAGGGGGTTATAGAGTAAGTAGAATCCAGACAGCAGGCCTAGGGGGCTGATTAAACCCTCCCGAGGGGCGGAAAATAATTTGTTTTTCAAATGATTCGGTTCAAACACGCATCCCCCCGTTTTCGGGGTCGCTGATCGCGGGAAAAATATTTTCACTTTTTTTTTAATTTTTCGCCCCAAATCTCTTGCTCGAATATTATATTATCTATATTTCATGTCTATAAATGTTTCTTCGACTAATATAAAATAAAATATTAACACTTTCACTGCTCATAACGCGGATCCGCGTTTTTGATATGCCTCGCCGAGTGCGCACGCCGCGGGTCAGCGTTTTGAGCATTTACTAGTGAAATATTTTTGTCGAACTCCTCTATACGTTTCCTTAAATATGTAAGGAATAAAACACCAGACTGCAACCAACAGCTATTCTCCGGACTAATGCCCCGCCGAGCGCTGAATTAGGAATTACAAGCCTGGCCGCGTTGAGTGCAATAACTATGTGCCACAAAATGCTAAAGTGTCGATTTTTGAGCATGTTTATTTTTTCTTAATTTTTTTTTAAATTTTAATATGAGGATTGTTATGCTATTTGTAAACGACCTAGGTTTTTAATTAATTGTAAGCAAGTCATAAAAATATTTTCATGTAATTCTTTGAATGAACAACATTGCCATTGACGACAAAATGTATTCTTTATTACTTCCCGATGATAAAAATCATTATACCCTACTCAGCAACCTACACAATCATCGCCCCAGCGATAACTGGTGGATGAGGGTAAGTTTCCGTCCATTATAGGAGTTGAGGAGAGTCGGAAATGAAGGTGAATATTTCTATCGTGATCAGCGCCTGCGAAAACGGGAGAGGGCGTATTGATGATCCAAAGGGTAATTAATTAATTTTACACCTCTTGGAAGGGTTGAAACTACGAGGTCGCTACCACCTTCTCCTCCGTGAAAAATGAACGATCAAGTGTTGAAAAATCTGTAAATCCTGGATAGCATGCTTTCTGCTGAGTGAGGTGTGGTTTCTGCCCGTTGGGATGATGAGGGGTTGGAGCTAAAAATGGATATTTTTCCTGTGATCATCGACCACGAAAACGGGGGGGTACGCGTTTGAACAGAATCATTTGAAAAAAAAAATGATTTTCCACCTCTCGGGAGAGTTTAATCAACCCCCTAGGCCTGCTGTCTGGATTCCACTTACTCTATGTTATTTCCCCTCCATGTTATTTCAAGTTAACCCGTCGATAAATCACTCCCCAGATCCGTTTATATATGAAAACATAAAGGGGCCGTTTCAAGGGATTGCGACGGTCAAAAACTTCTTTCACCACTTACCTCGTGTTCAGCACCCTCGAAAACGGGGGAAAGAGGTAATCTTGTCTTTGCACGAAATATTTACACTATTTCTTTCTTTCTTATATAAATTATTTGGGCTTTTCTCCATATTAACTTGCTTTTACGGAGAATTTTAGAAAAATCGAAAAAATATGTTTTACTCTTGTTGCGCCGATCCCTGGACACACTGTATACGTTACCAATATGTCATATTGTAGCAATTAGACGATGACGTTCCATTTTCTAGTGACATCCACGCACTATGATATTTTCAACCGTCTTTGCATCATATTCCAACCCCAGCCCCAATTACTACAAACGTGCCTAAGAGTGAAAGAATCCAAACCAACTGCGAAGATTACAGGAGCGAATACTTGTCGAGGTTACCTTTTGTTTTCCCATATTTAATATTCAGTTGTGCGTCCTGATTTTGCTGAAAGGGCCTAGCCGAGTGATTAAGCCCAGGGTTTAATCATTGAGAAATCAAGGCACGTTAAATGTTCGGCTCATAACGGTAAACGAGTCGCTTAATCTACATATTCAGATCAGCTGAGACTCATCAGAATCGCGGCTCTAATGAGACTTTAATTACACCAGTTAATTAACTTATCCGCCGATATACTATGGCTACATTATATAGTAATGTTCCCAGCGCGCCTGTTATTCGGGGACGCGGGTTTTATAGAGTTTTTCGTGGTGGGGATGCTAAAGAGATGGTGTATGTATTTAGGCAATAAATAATTCGCCAGCTCGACTGGATCAAGGGGCTTAATGAGTTCTGAAATGAGCAAATGTTGAAACACTTGTGAAAATAGAAATTTATTCAACAGATATGATGCCAATAAATAAAGCATTATCTTGTATTTATTGATATTTATGAAATTTTTTAATAGCTTTTTTAGACCTTCATGTATAGGCGCATGAATATGGGAAAGGGCAAAGATAGATAAGGGCCTTCTTTCGCCCATCGACCATGTCGTTTGTCATTATACTTTCCGAATAATGTAAAACAGTTCTCTGGAATAGTAGATTGTTCAGCGAGCGAGCGCCTTCGGCTCGTGACGTAAACATCACCCTCGCGAGTAATAACCATTATACGCGAGCTGAATACTATACTTTATCTACGATTATCGTAGGTTCTAACTATTTTAATCGTTTAAAAGTGAAAGAATAAAGTTAGTTTATAGTAAAACTTTGACGTTTTAAACGTCAAACACGAAAATATTCACAAAAACATGGACTCTCTTGGAAAAAAATTGTTTCGCCCTTTTCTTTATGAAGATTGCTTGTTCCTGATTGGTCAAAGGTCTGTTAAAATGAAAACAGCTAGTTCTGGGTTGGTCAAAGATGCGTTAGAATGAGATTATGTTCATTATAGGTTAGGTTGGAATAATGATATTAATGATTATCATCATTTGTCAATTGTTAAACGTAGAATGCAATGATTATACGAAAGGCATGGATAATTTTTTTTTCAAACGTACGACAGTATGTGCTTTTGAGCGCTGACACGTTTAAATTCGCACTCAACGTCGACACCACTACGACCCCCGCGGAAAAGATTTTGTTTTTTATGCACTGAAGCGCTTGATGAACCAATATAAACTGACCATTATTTAAAAGCTTAAATACTCAACAATGAAATGAGACATAAATTTTCTTGGTTCATCGAGTGCATCTAACTGAAATATACATTAAAAGTTCGGAAAAACGTCAAAAATTACAAATAAATTGCAAACATGCTTACTCTGAAATGCTATTATTATGATTTACTTTTGTTTTTCAAATGTAAAACGTATAGAAACATAAAGATCATATGTTCAACTATAAATAAACAACGTTTAATGATTTTAAGGAAACTTTATATTTTTATGAAATTAGTGGGCGAAAATATATAGCCTTGTTCTTTCTCAGATGAAATCTCTTGTTTTCAGGATGAAGTAGTTATTATGAAAGTGAAATTTGCCAACTCCAAACTAGTCAGTTATATATTTTCTTGAATCTGACACTTTTCTTTCATATGCTTTGGTCCAAATCCAACAGTCCTCTTTATTATGCATGCCTATTTGATTTAATCAAATAGGTATATTATAACCGACTTAAAATTCTAGTTTCAAATTCGGTACATACGTAAAATTGTATGGCAAAATTGATATTTAGCCATATTCGTCATACAGGATGGTCGCCAGAAGCGTGCAAACTATAGTTTTTTTATAAACTTTTATAAATTTTTTTATAAACTTTTATAAACTGGAACACACAATGTGTATTGCAGGTTCGGACGTATTTTATAAACAAAACAACAACAAACAAAACAAAAGACCAAAGCCAGCTAAAATAAAGAGCACCTCAATTTACGCAAAAATTATTTTAAATAATCATATCTAAAACCGTTTGAAATAAAAATAAAATGCATGATATTAAAACGTGGTGGATTGTATGCTTTATTCATCCATGTAAAAAAATTATAAGCATTCCTTTTAAAAAAATTGAGAAAAATAATAATTAAATATCAAGAAATGTAAACAAATATTTTGGACACCCGGTATAATAATAATTTATTTCAAAACTATTTTTCAGTAAATACCTCATTATAAAATAACATCCTATATTTTTAGAAAAAACAATTAGTAAATCGCGGAGATATGGCAGTCAAAAAAATGTTTGTAAATTGCCAAAAAGAAAACAGAGGAAAAACGGCAACGTTGCATTCGATTGGCAAAATATTTTAGGGTGTAATACAGCACCCTTGGAAGCTTTACTGGCGCCAAAAAATACAGGGTGTTTCATTTTAAAAAATTGTACTTTCTTGAGTAACTCGTTTTTGTGACACCTTATATAATTGAAAATAATTTTACATTGTAATAGAGATGATACATTGAAAGCTTTTTAAGAAAGTTTTTTAATAAAGTTTTTGCATAATCTTCCGAGGGAACACTAACTGGACACCCTCTATATCCACAGTTCTATGCAAGTAGTAAGTATCTATGGATATTGAATATAATCTAAACATATTCTTAAAGCTGTGTATTTATTGTATACAGCATGTAAAAAAATGTCTAATACAGCTTTGAGAAAGAAACCAGATTCAGTTTCCAGAGCAGCAAAATACATGTTATTGTATGTTTATTCTTATTCATATTCTTTGTTAAGAAATACCCTCTAACTGTTCCTGTGACATAATAGTCACAGGCGTAAAGGTTATTTTCCGGTAAAATGATGGATAATTGTGTTACTTTGTAGATTTTACGGACATGATTCGTAGAAGAAAGTACATAATATGGCAGAGAATCCTAGAAAGAAAAAAAGAAAATATGATATTAATAATAATAATATTAATGTCTTGGCGGAGTTTAGCCGTAGGCTATTCTACCACTCAACCAGGACGGACACACATAGGCAACATCGCAACACCCATTATCTGCGCCATTGCCATCTGCCGCAGCTGAGACTCGAACTCAGGAGAGAGAGCGACTAGATCGTCTCTCACACAACCGCAGCCTAGCCCACCGCTACCGTCTCGGAAACACGTGAAAAACGTCATTACACATCCATACCCTAGCCAGGATTCGAACCCGAAACCCCATGGTCGCAAGTCTAACTTCTTAAGCACTGTGGGGGTGGTGATAGGGGGTGGTAGTGGGGGTGGATAAAGTGAAAAAATATTTTGAGGTTTCTGGTTCTTGTACACACATTAAATCACAATTTCTTTCATGATAATGGGGGTGGCTAATGCCAAAATTTTTTTTGAGACCTTAGCTTCTCTTGTATATACTAAATACCAATTTTATGAACTCTTACATGCTTCATTTACCTATTTACCCCAATTTACCCCCCAACCCTTCGACGGAACAAGATGAAAATATAATCTAGTTCTAGATCTTGTTAAAGTACATATGTGTACCAAATTTCAAGTCAATATCTCAAACGGTTCCAGAGTAAACGTGCGCACAAAAAAAAATTATAGACCGACAGACAGACAGAACATTTTTTTTTTCGCTCCAACTTAAAATCTCGACGTTTCATGACATTCTAAGCCTATTTGAACAATACATTTTTTTTTTAAATTTTTTTGTCGTTACTATGCTTCCACTGGATGTGGAAGTAAAATACCTTAGTCACATTACAACTATTGCCCCAGTTTACAATTCTGTGCCTAAGATGCGAATGAAAATTAGCATAATAGAGTACTTTAAGAATTTCCAGATTACAACGTTTAGACATACATTTTAGAGCATAACAACTTGTTCTTAGCTTTATACATAGTTTTACTTCCACATCCAGTGGAAGTATAGTAACGACAAAAAAATTTTTTTAAATCTTTATTGTTCAAATAGGCTTAGAATGTCATGAAACGTTGAGATTTTAAGTTTGAGCGAAAAAAAATTTTTCTCTCTGTAACTTTCTTTGTGCGCACGTTTACTCTGGAACCGTTTGAGATATTAATTTGAAATTTGGTACACATATGTACTTTAACGAGATCTAGAACTAGATTATATTTTCATCTTGTTCCGTCGAAGGGTTGGGGGGTAAATTGGGGTAAATAGGTGAATCAAGCAGGTAAGAGTCCATAAAATTGGTATTTAGTAAACAAGAGAAGCTAAGGTCTCAAAAAAAATTTTGGCATTAGCCACCCCCATTACTACCCCCACCCCATTATTAAAGGGGATGGAAAAAAAGTGATTTAGTGTGTGTACAAGAACCAGAAACCTCAAAATATTTTTTTACTCCATCCACCCCCACTACCACCCCTTATCGCCACCTCCATCCCACTACCGATGTGGGGTATCGTTTTATAGGTTCTTGGGGTAGAGAATTCCAAATATTATATTATTAAAGTTCCGTAAACAATTATTTCTACATACACAATTTTTTCGTTGTGAGTGACTTGGATAGAAAATCTGGATGTGGAAGTAGTGATTTCTTGGGCAGCGGATTTTCGATATGCTGAGTCCATTGTAAGTGTTTTGTTTATCAAAAGTAACACCTAAGAGTATACTATCAACACAAGTTTTTATTTTCCAGTCAGTACCATTAAAAAGTGTTGGGCTCTCGGAATTATTATTCAGTGAAAATTGTATTGAAACTGTCTTTGTTTTATTTAGAATTAGGTTACTATTTTGAGACCATTGTATGATTTCTTGATAAACTCTTTCAGTGGTTTCTTTTGCCTCAATTAGGTTGTTGCCGGTAACTAGAATGTTTGTATCATCAGCATATAAGATCACATGGACATTTGGTATTTTTTGTAGAAGACTAACCACATCGTTACCAAATATGATATATAAAAGTGATCCCAAAATTTCCTTTTTAACACTCGCCTACTTACAATATATTTAAAAAAAAACTCACTATATTCATTTATTCAAAGTACTTACCACCATATAGCAATTTGACAATTTCTCCAGAGTTGCATATAAGCTCTAATATTTGGACTTGTGCATTGGTTCTTACCTGAAATAGAAGGCATACATTAACAATCTAATATATAAAATCAGTTGTATTCTGTACGAATGAAAGAACTTGTTTATGAGGTTAGAGTAACTGACGCGACCATCTCATCAGGAGAGTTAATAAAGCAGGTGTAAGAATTAAGAAAGAAATGATATTAGGCTCCACCACCACCGAAATGAGAAGAGCACGCGATATATTAGAAAGAATGGTACGCATTTTAAACATCTAAAATATTAAATTATTTCTCTCTCTCTCATCAATTCTAAATATCATAAGAGACAGACCCAAATGCTTTACTCAGTTAGGTGCGTGCTGGCCCACCAGGAAACGGGAATTTCCCCCCATAACGTGATCAAACGGGCCCTTTGATGGGGCACATTTTTGCCCCCCCCCCATTTTTTTTCCGATTGTTGCCTCCCTGCTAATCAATTTTCATATTAGAGGAAAGAATTTTTGTTATTTTGTTTCTAAAAGGAACCTATTTTTTTCTCTATTTCACTGCTCTTGAACGAGCCCCCACCTGATTAGTGCCCCATCAACCCCAAGGCCGACATCTCAAAATCTGTAATACTTCGTATTCTGGTATATCTGGTAATATACTCAACTGACCAACTATGCCAAAAAACTAAAATGTATGATCCTCGTCAGCCCTTCTTCCAGTTTTTAATAAACGACGATTATAGTTTTTTTATTCCCTACAGTATTGATATAGTATTTATTCCATTTGTATTGTGCACATAAAAAAGCCGAAAAACCCATCAAATTCGGCGCTACTACACGCTGACGAGAGTGATTTTTACTTTAAACATTTTAAAAGTTAAAGGGCTTACGTTTACCCTGTATTTGTAATTTGCATGTTATATTAGTTGTTGAACTAATGTTTTGGCTAATTCTGTGCCTCCCCTAAAGTGTATTGATACCACAAACATGTCTGGGAAAATTCCATCTTTCTATACAAATTTTAACTTTCATTAACTTGCCGTCAGCTCTTATAAAAATTACAGTCAATCGTGAACAAGACGCCCCGTACAAGAACACTCATGAAATGAAATAAAATACCGGTTTTATCTGTATCCGTACACGACGAATGGGAAAAGGATGAAGACAATAATTTGACACGGTGGTGGATTCCTGCCGTAGCAGGATCAGGCGCGCTTCCTGCAAGTTACCTGTCTCGTAGCCAGGACAACGCCTTCCAAATCCTTAAAATGTGAAAAAGCTCTTGTTCGGAACACAATTAAATTTAATTTCGTTGCGCATCAAATAACGGCCGGGAAAAAGAAATATCAATTTAATTAAATTGTGAATTTGTTTCCTTTATATTTTAATCCGCCGCCGTCCCTTTCCCGTTGACAAGCTAGTAACGGCAGACCGAAGTAAAGAAATGTCGCGCAGAAAAATACTCGATGTGATGGGTAACGCAGCCTACATTATAGACCAGTCATCGGGTATTTGAAACAGGAAATAATTAGAAATATTTTTAATAATTAAATAGCTTTGTCACTATCCAAAAACACATAAAGATTTCTAGGTCAATAGTACCGCAAATCAAATGAACACTAAATAGTTACATTCGAGATTATGCTATACACCAATATGTGGCACGGTTTTAAACTGAATTTATTTGAAATAAAGCTATACTTATATACTTAGACCACGCAGCCGCAGTGTGATCGAAATCGGAGTGGACGCCATTAATTTGGTGGTAAACAAATCGCCAACACCAAATAGTCCAATCAATGAATGCCCAAAAGGGGATTATAGAGAACATTGAAGAGGGGAGAATTTTCCTCTTCAGGAATGAATTAAGGAAATGTATAGACTTCGATAAAACATTACGTTAGTAAATACATCGAGTGTTGTGAAATAAAGATTGTTTTGTGACTGTGATTTATTAGCAGACCACGGTAAACCGCTTTGATAGAAATATTCGAGGTACATAATTGATTTTCGCTGGCGAATATTTCGTAAATTATAACAAATAGGAAGAAAATGCATATAGACATTCTTGTAGGAAACTTAATTATGTTATATGTTTAATTTTGCATAGATTACTTTTTTCCGTGTGACGCATGGTTTCCGAGTTCCAAGAGAAAATAGAAAAAAGGAACCTTTCCACCCACCTCCCCCCTGAAGCGGCGGGGCTAGGGGCGAGTGCTTTTAGTATGTTTACCTCCTAACTACCCCCAACACATTTCTGAAGAAGAAAATTCTCTCCTCAATGTTCTTTACAACTCTTTTGTTGACTGGACTAAAAGTGAATATTTGTAAAATAGAAGTGATTCTGAAGTGACAAATAGACAAATTAGACAAATTTAAATTTCATAGCTTTTCGTATAACATTATTGCATTACCTAACTGATAGAAAATAATATGTTGTGTACCATGGTGTTAGATTTATCGTTAGATAAGTTTTAGAGTCCCCCCAAGGTTCAAACGTACCGAATTTTTCTAATTTGTTTGTAAACGACATAGTAGACAACCTCATTGTGAACTGTCTTCTATACGCAGATGATTTAAAACTCTTTTGTAATATTGCGTGTAAAAACAGTTGCTTTGAACCGCAAAATAATATTGATCATATTAATACACGGTGTATGATAAATAAATTAACCTTAAATGAAGCAAAATGTAAAGCTACGAATGACATTTACAAAAAGCCAACTCTCATTGTATCTTATTATAAATTGAACAATCATACAGTTTTACGTCCTAGTACTTTTTTTGACTTAAATATGGCGTTGGATAAAAAACTAACGTTTGTAAACCCCATCAAATTACTGTCACTTACAGTTATAGAATCCTGTGTTTTGTCATAAGAAATTTCGCACGTTTTAAAAACGTAAATTCATTAAAACAACTATAAACTACTTTTGTTAGACCACACATTTATTGTACCTACCTGAATAATATGGTGTCCAGCAGTTTATAATGTGCACATACATAATTGAATATGGGAAACCCAACTAGGCATGCAGGGGAATCCTATTATTTATATACATGTACAGTATGGATCAAGGCAGTATCATCTAAAGCCTATTGTAGTAAGGTGAACCAAGGCGAGGTACGCTCTCTGTACTTCTTTTATAAACCAACGTCAACATTTATACCTACTTGTACCTATGAACCAATATCCATCTTCATACCTGTCAATCTTATTTGTTATTTGCGTTGTAGAGTCAGTCAGTTACAGATCATAGATATCTTTGTAAAATTTACGTGTTCCTCTCAAAATTATATTAATTTGCTAGGAGAACGTACGACTAATGAAATGGTTCTACAGTAGGCATTTAATGCGGAGGAGAATAGTATATACTGCGTGTAATTGCCGATTAGGCATGTACATTCACGTAGCGCGAGAGATATCACAACACAGCAGAGCAAACTCGCCCGTCGGCGAAGCATCCCAGCTCTCAGTTATTTCATTGCAGCCATCTGGCGCACGCAATGTTTTAATTCTTACTCCCTATGCCTAGCCCGCCACTACACACACTGTATAAGATTTCCTTATGCGTTTACTTTGGTTCCTCTTACTGTATAATACTTTGAATAATCGTTTAGGTATTATTCACTTGCAGTTTTGCAATAGCCTAATTTTACGCTGACCTCTTAATACTTTATGTTTTGTATATATTATATTAGTTTAGTTTAATTCGGATATAAGTGATATGCAAGTAATTAAATTGGTTTGTATTTCCTATTCTGTAATTGGACTTTATATGTTGAATAGTGTACCATATAAATAAATTATATATGCGACTTGACTCACAAGACTATCAATATTACTTCTTATAAATATATGAGCCATACATAACGTTGGAACATCTATTTTCAACTTTTAAAACGTAAGTTGGTTTTCCCGACAAAGTTCTCGTCCCACACGCTCAATATAGATGGAGTTTTCATCAGCGTTACCTAGTTCTGCAGCAACTGTAAAGTGAAAGACCGGCAGATGTCCTTTCACACGTCACTCAGATTACAAACATAACTTTTGTTTCCGAAGTTATTTTCCGTCTCCGGGGGACCGTAATAAAATCGTTTTATTAGTTTCTCCAAACTTTACATGAAACACGAGAAAAACGCCAAGAAAAACCGTCTGGCGTGTTTACTTGAATAAATTAATGTGAAAGAGGTTATTTAGCTAGTTAATTGACGTTTTCTCTTAACAAATTTTCTTGAAACAAAAGGGAAGAGGATAAGACTTTTGGACACTTTAAGTCAGCCGCCTTAATTTGTTAATAAACATGTGCAATCTACGGAGGAGTGAAAAAATGATAGTTGAAAATTTTAAAACCAATCGAGCACGCTTGTTTCCGGTGTCAGTTGGTAATCCCATATATTTTTTTAATCTCTGAATTTTTTCCGCCTCTCAATGGAATGGCACTTATAATAGTACACGAAAATTAGGCAAATTTATGTGGAATAGAAGAAAAAAATTATAATAAGCTGAAATGTCTATAGTAGTTAGCTTATGTGTGTAAGAATACATATCAAAAATCAAAAAAGTTCCCACCCTAAGGGGTAAGCTTCATTAAGGGACACCGCACTGGTTTTTTTACAGTAGCTTTTAAACGCTTTATCTTAGGGAAAAAACATAAGTATAGGAAAAGGTTTGTCACAAAATTCTCTACAAAAAAGGTTCTGTGTTATGTATCGATATTTCTATTACTTTTACATCCACATCCAATGGAAGTATAACGACAAAAAAATTTTAAAATTTTTTATTGTTCAAACAGGCTTAAAATGTCATGAAACGTCGAGATTTTAAGTTTGAGAGAAAAAAATTTCTGTCTGTCTGTCGGTAACTTTTTTTGTGCGCACGTTTACTCTGGAACCGTTTAAGATATTGACTTGAAATTTGGTACATATATGTATTTTAACGAAACCTGAAACTAGATTATATTTTGATCTTGTTCCGTCGAAGGGTTGGGGAAATTGGGGTAAATTGGGGTAAACTTGGTGTAAATGATTAAATCAAGCAGGTAAGAGTCCATAAAATTGGTATTTAGTATATACAAGAGAAGCTAAGGTCTCAAAAAAATTTTTGGCATTAGCCACCCCCATTACCACCCCCACCCCATTATTAAAGGGGATGAAAAACATTGTGATTTAGTGTATGTACAAGAACCAGAAACCTCAAAATATTTTTTTACTTCATCCACCCCCACTATCACCCCCACTACCACCCCCTATCACCACCCCCACCCCGCTACCGATGTGGGGTATCGTTTTATGGGTTTTTGGGGTAGAGGATTTCAAATATTATATTATTAAAGTTCCATAAACAATTATTTCCACATACAAAGTGTTTTCGATGTAGTGACTTGGACAGAGAATCTGGATGTGGAAGTAGTGATTCCTTGGGCAGCAGTTTTTATGTTATTAAATCGTAAACTGTAGGGTTAAAATATGAGTTAGTTTAATTCAATTCTATATAATTTATAAAAAGTTGTTGAAACCGAATGCTACAAAACAGAATATTACAAGGCTGGATAAATATTGTATTCCCATCCAAAAGCGTTTTTGTTACCTACCCCCAAGTTTGCAGTCGATTAACGTAAACACCCTTAATAATCTGCAAACGACCTATAAGACATGTTTTATAGAAAATGTAATTCTCAATATTTTTCAATACCTCTAGTTTTATCGTACAACATCACATTTCCAAAATATTATTGAGAAACCAGCACAGTGTCATTATAAGGGTGAAACAGGGATGAAGTTCACCAGTTGGGGATGGGAACTTTTTGATCCTGTATTCCTATCAACTATCGATTCAGAAAATATCAGCTTATTATAATTCTTTTCTTCTATTTTTGCTAATTTCCGTGTACTATTAGATGCAAATTCAAATTTAAATTTATTGGTACCCAAGCACACATAATTGAATTAACATATTTATTACAAACAACTTATTCTGACACCAAATTTGTGATGATACGGTCGTTTAAGCACGCTTTGGCTTGATTTGCAAAGTATCAACACAAGATTTGGCGTCTTACATACATATTAAATTATTATAATATCGTAAATGTCACGCCTCTCTTTTTTTTTTTATTAAAAAATTAAATTTCAATTCAGCTACTTACAGGAGTTTTTATTTTATGAAATGGGACAGCTAAAAAACATAAAATTTTTTTTAACTTTGAAAATCACTTCCAGAAAAATTTTTAAAATTTCGATAAGTTGCTAACTTGGGCGGAAGTCGAGTTATTGAAAAATTTAAATTACAAAAAATAGCACTATGGTCCGAAATCGTGTCAGCGTTTATAAGTCCAGAATTTAATACTAAATCTTTTTTTATTTGTAAATATCACATCAATTATTTTTTTTGAAGTATGTGTAACACGAGTGGGTTCAGTTATCAACTGTTGAAAGCTGTAAGCAGTCATATCTTGGGACACTAAATTATCATGTGATTGATCAATACTTAAGTCACCTAGTATGAAAATATTATCAAACAAAGGGCTTATATGAGACAGCAAATCGTCCAAATAATCTACAAATCGGTTTACGTTATTAGTAGGCGTCCTATAGATAACGCCTACTAACATGCGACATTTTCCTAATTTCAGTTCAAGCCAAAGATGCTCCACTTCCTCAAAACAATACAGGCCGTTCAAGACCTGACTTGCATTCAGGTCATTTTTTACATAGATACCAACTCCACCACCTCGTCCCCTACGTTCATTCCGCAATAAATAATAATTAGATATATCAATGACGTTATTTGGTATATCTTCATTCAACCATGTCTCAGAGACGCACATGATATCTAGGTTATTTTCCAGAGTGAGATTTAAAAATTCATCGAAGCCAGTAAACAGTGATCGTGCATAAGCCAGGAATCGAAAAAAGGGACTTTTCCACCCCCCTCCCCCCTGAAGCGGCAGGGGTAGGGGCGGGGACTTTAGTATATTTACCTTCTAACTACCCCCAACACATTCCTGAAGAGGAAAATTTAATGTGAACCATTAAAGCCGGTTGTGACTGGACTTATAATATGCCTTTTCTGTAAATAAAAATCATTTGAAATCATGATTCTAATCGTGATTTTAATCAAATTATTTAAATCATCTCAACCCTAAACTGAATGGATTTTGCTAAACACTTTTTAATTGATTTTTATGGTTACAAATGAAATTTTTGTGCTCCAAAAAATTCGTTTTATTGTAAAAAATTATTTTACACAATACATGTTATAACTCGAAACATTTCGTTTATGTCTTGAAGAAGATTTGTTTCCTTCAGCAACGTTTTTTACACTAAAGTTAACTAAAAAATTGTCCTAATATCAACAAAAACTATCTAATATAAAAAATTCAATGAATAAGAAAAACGTAACATGTGAGAAATGTCCATTTCAAACATATCGACAATTTTAAAGAAGCAGTCTATATGGATATATACCAATATATTACGATCTCAATAATAGTGATGATCGACTACGCCATCAGTAAGGCTTTCCACCCAATTCAGTAACGATGCCATGATACTTCCACTAATAAAAGTTAGAACCCCTTAAGTGAGTCTAGACTCATCGTAATAGAAATGGGCCATCAATTGTAAGACTGGTTTACTTTTAGCGAAATTAAGTTTAAATCAGGAATGAAAACAAAGTCACATATATCTACTAAATTACATTTATTAGTTGCCAGGGCGTATTTTTTTGAGTCAGTGAATAATTCTTTGCATGAACATTGTTTACTAATTTTATTATCGTGGATATATTATTTACAGGGAAATGGCAATGAAATAATTATTCAAACATTGTGCAAAAATAGGCAAAAAAGTGCTCGATATCTTGTAATATGTTTGTTGTTTCTACCTTCTTAAAAAGTGTCAACAACCGATAACTCAACGGTAGTTAACCATATTCTTTGATTTCTATCTCTACTTCCTTAAAGATTGTCATTATACAGCCTTGAATTTTACGGCAGATAATCGTATTATCTAATCTTTATCTGTAGTTTCTTAAATATTGTCAATATAGATCATTTAATTTTGCAGTCTAGTCTCTATTTCTATTTTCTTAAAAATTTTCATACACAGATTGTAAGTTATTATACTTTTGCGGTAGAATATCATATTCTTTATTCTATATTTCCACTTTCCAATGTTTATTTTACAGCCTCTATTTTCGTAATAGATAATCGTATTCTCTAATTTATATCTCTACTTTCTTAAAGGTAATTATTACACAGCCTTTAATTTTGCGGTAGGTAATAATATTCTCCAATCTCTCTTTACTTTTTAAAAAAATTGTATTATATAGCTTTTAATTTAACGGTATTCATATTGTCTATTCTCTATTTCTATATATGTCGTAGTCATTTGATGAAATCCGTCATTTCGTGAAAAGCCTAGGCAGTACATGAACTGCCGGCATATCATGTAAATTTTTGACGTTGCACAATCTGCCTAGGTATTTCGTGAAACGCCGTGGTTGTCTCGGCACATGATGTTTAAAGTCGTTCTACACGATCTGCCGCAAATTAGATGTTGACTGTTCCTGAAGTGACATACCCGGCAGATTGTGTTGTGTTGTGTGTTTGAGATTAGGTTAGTTGCCGTTTCGGTTGATTTGTTTGCTCGGAAGCCATGTTGTGCTGTTTGTTTTGTTTATTGTGGAAATTCAGAGTGAGAAAGACTTGTTCAGTGATCATTATAAGGAGGGAAAGATGGGGATGTAATTAATTTTGAGGTTAGGTTCAGATTTATTTGGTACATTTCAGGTTTTAGAGTGCTAACGACATTACGAATCACGCATATAATAACTTAATACTTAATCTAACCTATACGGTCATTTATTGGGCTTTGCTCCATAATATTATTTGTAATGATCATTGAACAAGTCTTTTTCACTCTTACATTCCGTAATATACAAAACAAAAAGGCTCAAGTAATAGAACACAATCTGCGAGTTTAATTTGCGGCAGATCATGTAGAATGACTTTAAACGTCAAGTGCCGAGACGACAACGGCGTTTCATGAAATGCCTAGGCAGATCGTGCAACCTCAAGTATTTGCATGATATGCCGGCAGTTCATGTACTGCCTAGGCTTTTCACGAAATGATGGATTTCATCAAATGACTACGACATATATATATTTTTTAATGCCTTATTTATATCAACGTCCTGGCGGAGTTTACTTATAGCTAATCCACCCCTCAACCAGAACACCCACACATAGACATCACTACATCTATTCCCTGCGACATTGCCATCTGCTGCAGCTGAGGCTCGAACTCATGAGAGGAGAACGACTAGCCGTGTTGTCTCTCACACAACCACAGTCTAGTTCACTGCTGCCATGTCGGTACTACGTGAAAAACGCCACCACACATCCATACCCTAGCCAGGATTTGAATCCGGGACCCCGTGATCGCGAGCCTAACAAATTACCAAATTAATATATCTTTATTTTATTTAGCTGTGGTGAACATGTCATTGTGTGTCATTTTATTTCAGTTTACAATCTTAAAACTACGTTACGCGGTACTGAACATGTAGAGTTACGCAGGGGCCAGATGTTATGGCTCAGTGACCTTCAGACTATGTTATTTTTTTATTGTAGAAACAATCTTATGTTAGTTCAATCGTATTTTAGTTATTTATATCTATGATTTCATTTTAACTTGATCCGTATTTTAATAAGGTGTATTTCATTTTATTTTTTGTTTTATTTAATAGCTTGTACAGGGAAACATAGTGTAAAAAACCCGAGATAGAAATAGCCTACTTTCTTAAACATTATTGTCATGCAGTCCTTATTTTCGAGGTAGGTATTATATTTTTTACCCTACACCTTTACTTTTTTAAAGATTGTCATTATACAGTTCTTAATATATAGGTAGATATATTTTCTATACCATGTCTCTATCTTTGCACAAACTTTATTTTGATGGTAAGTGATAATATTATCTGCTCTCTATTTCCACTTTTTAAAAAACTATCATTATACACTAGTCTTTAATTTTGCGGTAGGTAGTCATCTTCATCAGTGTGGGCGGTACTAGGAAAGTAATTCCACAATTTCTCCTACATGCCTGAACCGATTCAAAAAATTTTTTGATAGGCTTTTAGGGACAACTTTATAGAATCGTACTAAGCTATTGAAAACTAAAGAAAGAAAATAATTTTTTTCTTGTGCGAAAATCAAAAAAATGTTTTTTGTTGACTTCAATAGTGTGGTATCATTCTATCAGTTTTTTTCTAAACGCTAATCAACATATTTTTTCAATCGGTTCAGGGATGTAGGAGACATTGTCGAATTACGAAATCATTTTGATATGACATGACATGAAAGTATCACAACTTAATATCTGTTTTGAGTCATTTTGATAATTTTTCATTAGTTAAAAGATATCTAGTTTTAAAAATTTTTTTTCGTTAGTTTTATTAAAATTCTTAAATTATTTTCTTTAAAATTATTTCGTAAATAAGCCCCCACCTGTTGAATGTTATAAAATAAATCTATTAGTAGTGAATAAATGAGATCTGGGTTACTACGTGATACTATCTATACAATAGCTTTAAGTTCTGTCGCTCATGTTTCAATTTTCAATCATCAAATATTTTCAAATTGAAAATATTCCTGGCCATAGTAACAATTATACGCGAGCACCCAATAATAGAACCTAAATACCTAGTACATCAGTTTCCAATTAACTCAATGTATGTATATTAATTATAACCAATGACAAACATAATGTAATTCATTAATTAGGGAGAGCGCAACAATATAAATATGGCTTCTAATTAAACGAATTCACTGACATTTCGGTACAACCATTATTAACAATGGCGATGGCAACGAGCGCCAAGGGCTGTTAGCGCCCCTCTTGTTCATGTATTGTTCTTGGGATTAGATTGTGGTAATGTATGATGCTGCACCAACCCCTGTTGCGGGGTAATTAAAACTAAAACATCACCGCGACTAGCTAACATTATTCATGTCGCATTTATCAATTATTTACCACAGCAGCTGTTTAGAATTTAGATGGATTATTACGACAATCGTTTTCGAGCAGAAACACGCGACTCGTTGTATTGGGATTGCGATGGGGGACGATAAATTTGGTGGAAATGTTTAATTTGGGCTGTCATCTTGCGGTTTTGTTGGGTATAAGAAAACAGACCATTAGCTTAGTGTCTTATCGTTTTACTAATCAAGCTTTGAAAGCAGAAAAGAATAGTCTATCTTATATGTATAATAGAAAAATATTATTATTAGGTATTAAATAAAAGCGAAGAGGACGTTGGGCTGATAGATATCACCAAAGAGCTAATGTGAACAAGCTTTAGCGAGGCTATACGACTAGCAACCGAAACAGATGGCGGCGCACAGTGGCGAGAATTGCCAGTGTTCCACCCAAATTACTCTAGAGGTCGTAAATTTTAAGTTATTGAGACATTCTTTTTTTTAAAATGTTCGTCTTGAGTTTACCTATCGATCCCTCTCTAGCCGGATTTTGAAATTTCATTTTTCGTTTTTTTTTAATTTTTAATAGAAAATCATATTTTTACAGAAAAATACTGTTTTTTCTATTAAATTTATTCTAACGGGCCGTAAACTTGAGTTTTCGTAACAATTTTTTTTTCAAATCTTCGTCCTTTAATCAGCTATTGAACTGTCTAGATGAATTTTTGATTTAGTTGTTGACAACTGTCAAAATTACTGTCAAATATAAGAAAATACGATTTTTAGATAAATAATTCATACAATAACAGGTTGGTGTTCAGAAAAATATATATAGTGTTTTCAATGTACCTGGTTCCGAAGTTGACAGGAAAATATGTATTTCTAAATTTGGCAGCTGCCATAATTGTTGTCAAATTTCCAAAGATAGATGGAAGAGCTTATTCATTTTAAAAATACCCTGTAAATGTATAGAAAAATAGATATATATTGTTTTTGATCTGTTTGATTTAGTAATTGACAGGAAAATATGAGTTTTAAATTTGGCAGCTACCATAATTGCTGTCAAATTTCAAAAAATAGAAGTTAGAGCTTATTAACTTTAAAAATACCCTGTGAATATATAGCAAGACAGATACAAATTGTTTTTAATGTACCTGGTTCCGAAGCTGACAGGAAAATGTGATATCTAAATTTGGCAGCTGCCAAATTTAAAAATAATATTTTCCAGTCCGTTCGTAAATCAGGAAGATAAAAAATAATATATATCTATTTGTCTATACATTCAAAGGGTATTTTTGAAATTAATAGCTTCTAATCTGCACACCTTAAAACTTGACAGAAATTATGGCAACAATAATATACATCAATTTTTCTATACATTTATAAGGTATTTTTAAAGAATAAGCTCTTACCTCCATGTTTTGAAATTTGACAGCAATTATGTCAGCTGCCAAATTTAAAAATGATATTTTCCATCAGTTACGAAATCAGACAGATCAAAAATAATATATATCTATTTTTCTACACATTTATAGAGTGTTTTTAAAATTTATAAGCTCTTACTATATTTTGATATGAGACAGCAATTATAACAGCTGCCAAATTTAGAAATCATATTTTCCTGTCAACTTCGGAACCAGGTACATTAGAAACAATTTGTATCAGTTTTGCTATATATTCACAGGGTATTTTTAAAGTTAATAAGCTCTAACTTCTATTTTTTGAAATTTGACAGAAATTATGGTAGCTGCCAAATTTAAAAATCATATTTCCCTGTCAACTACTAAATATGGCAGTTTAAAAACAATATATATCTATTTTTCTATACATTTATAGTGCATTTTTAAAATTAATAAGGTGTTACCTCCATATTTTGAAAATTGACAGCAATTATGACAGCTGCCAAATTTAAAATTCATATTTTCCTGTCAATTACTAAATCAAACGGATCAAAAACAATATATATATCTATTTTTCTATACATTTACAGGGTATTTTTAAAATTAATAAGCTCTTCCATCTATCTTTAGAAATTTGACAACAATTATGGCAGCTGCCAAATTTAGAAATACATATTTTCCTGTCAACTTCGGAACCAGATACACTGAAAACACTATATATATTTTTCTGAACACCAACGTGTTATTGTATGAATTATTTATCTAAAAATCGTATTTTTTTATATTTGACAGTCATTTTGACAGTTGTCAACAACTAAATCAAAAATTCATGTAGACAGATCAATAGCTGATTAAAAGACGAAGATTTGAAAAAAAAATTTGTTACGAAAACTCAAATTTACGGCCCGTTAGAATAAATTTAATAGAAAAAACAGTATTTTTCTGTAAAAATATGATTTTCTATTAGAAATTAAAAAAAATGAAAAATGAAATTTCAAAATCCGGCTAGAGGGATCGATAGGTGATTTCAAGACGAACATTTAAAAAAAAAGAATGTCTCAATAACTTAAAATTTACGACCTCTAGAGTAATTTGGGTGGAACACTGACATTTCTCGCCACTGTGCGGCGTGACTAAAATAATTCACAAAACTTTTGCGTTGTGAATGAGAAGAAGAGAAATAAATACAAAACTGTTATACTTTTTTATACCGTGTCCCCGGGTGGAAACCTCTTATTTTTGATTTGCCGAGAAAAAGTCATTCCTTATGAAGCTTGCTAGTCTTAGGGAGTCATAAACAGTTGTTAAACTTAAGATAAATTATACAGGGTATTCTAAAAATTAAAAAATATGAAAGTGACTTTAAACAGACTAATTTTTTTTGTATTTTTATTGAAAACTTTATTTAACAAATTTTCCGAATCGTCTCTAAGTTGTAGGAGTATCAGTGTTTATTGCACAGTGACATGTTAAGATACTACTGCATCTCAGCTACCTTCTACTTAGCTTTGGCAATTCGTTGGTTTTTATTTGGAGGGCTCACCAATAAACAGGCATGACTGCCGCATTCTTGGTGCTTTCATGCGAAAATAATGTTTCTGATGTAGTGGTTTCTTTATAAACCTCTTTGAAATTCTGTAAGATATTCCTCAGGTTGATGAGGCTATTCTATTTTCTCATCGCCTATGTTGCCCTGGTTTCCTCGAGCCCACTCGTTGTTTGCCATTATGTTCAGCCAGTCTCGCTAAGAGTTCGCCGTTTCAGAACGTGCCCTTTACTGCTTCCAGAGCTTTAGGAGCTGTTCGACTTTCAGTGATAATGCGGATTCTCATGTCAGTTTATCAGCTCCAATAATTTCTTGCACCTAGACGTCTATGACTGTGGCTACAGCTTGGATCACTGTTATGGTGCTAGACTATTCTGTCTTTCGTTGATTCCAATTGGCGTTTTTGATTCGTCAATGTACCATATGATTTTGCCTTCACACCTGCCCTCTCTGGTATTTCTTGAAGGGTTTTCTAAGTCGTGAATTGTTCTGATTCTATCTGACTGCATGTCGAGTAGTCGAATTTTCCCAGTTTGTTGAAAAATATCGTGATGGTACTTTTTCTTGGGAATTGTCCTGTTTCCTTTATTTTCATCATGTACTCTGCTATCGGGGCTTTTTTCTCCTTTACTAGATATAGTGGAGATAGCACAGAGCAGTTCTTCCATGGCTGCGGTAGACGTTGTTGCTTTATTCCTTAGCACGCTAGTTTTTTCAGGTTGCTATTTTTATAACAGTTCTTTTTTATAGCTAGTGGTCGTAGTGCCCAGGTCTTTCCATCATGCTCCCGAATAAGGCCCGCATGGCTTTGATGGTCACTTTGTCTAGATGAATTTACTAAGTTCAGTTTATCTAAAACCAGTCTCAGGTATTTGATTTCACCCCTTATCTGTATTTTTTTCCCCGAAGAGGGAATTTCTTCAGGTCTAGGAGATTTCTTTACAGCAGTGTTGGAATCACGGCACCCTTACTGGGAGCATCATTTATTTACCTTGATGACGGGATCTCTGCATCATTTCCACTGGAACGCCGTCTAATTTTTGCGTTACAAGGATGGTGACATCGTGTACGTATCTTTGCGTGTATACTCTTTGCTATTCCATTAGTGCTAGAAGTTCATCCATCACCAAGTGAAACCGAAGAAGAGATAGAGCAACTCTCCTGTAGGCATCCTTCTATCCTTCTTCTTCTTTCAACGGATATTATGGTATAATTTTAATAGAAAAAGCAATTAATTACATCATGCGAAAAAATATTTGCCATTTTGATATATATTTCAAATACATGTTATATACTATATATTTAATTAGAATATAGGCTCTTTAATCAGACAATTAATTATTCTTCTTGCGCTTCTTGGCCCGTCTCTTATAAGTTACTTCTGGAGCATCTCTTATACATGTCCAACAGTAGTCTGCCAACATGGCAGAAGTCCATTTGCCCTGATATCTTTTTTCCATATTTTGAATATCCTGATGGAATCTTTCTCCGTGCTCATCACTTACTGCCCCACAGTTTTCTGGGAAGTAATCTAGGTGTGAATGTAGAAAGTGGACTTTTAATGACATATTGCATTCTAATTTCTGGTAGCAAGAAAGGAGATTCCCAACAAGGTCTCTATAGTTTTTTGCTCTTTTGTTACCGAGAAAGTGTGTTGCTACCATTTTAAAGGAATTCCAAGCAGCTTTTTCATTACCTTCTAGAATGTTGTCAAATTCAGCATCTTTGAAAAGGTTGTTGATTTGAGGACCCACAAAAATTCCCTCTTTAATTTTCGCATTACTAAGTTTGGGAATTTTTTGTTTTAAATAACTGAAAGCACGTTCTTCTTTGTCCATAGCTTTTACCAAGTTTTTCATAAGCCCCAGTTTTATGTAGAGTGGTAGTATTACCTTTTGTGAATCAACTAATGGAATGTTAGCAACATTTTTTCTCCTGGTTCAAAACCCAGTCTTGGCGGCCAAATTTTTCTTTTGTAATGTTTTAATCGCGCTCGACAGTCCCACTCACAAAGAAAACAGCAATATTTGGTATACCCTTGCTGCATACCAAGTAAGATAGTTATACTTGTTATATTCCATAGTTTGTAGCAATACATTCATGTTACTGTAATTTTCCTTCATGTGGACAGCATGGGCGATTGGAATTGATGACAACTTATTTCCATTTTGAAGTAACACAGATTTTAGACTAAGTTTCGAGGCGTCAATAAAAAGTCTCCAGTCACTAGGATCATGGGGAATGTGTAAAGCACTCATTAAACCATCAGGCAACCAAGTCATTTTCCATTTTGAAAAAAGGTATAAGATCTTTTTGACGACTTCGATACATGGAAACTTTAACATTTTCTTGTAGTAAATTCCATTGTTGTAATCGAGATGCCAAAAGCTCCGCCTCTCTTATAAGATCACTTAATTCGCGTGGATTAATTTTGTGTGATTCACCACCGGACACTTCGGCAGAGAAATAGGGATCTTGTGATATTGACGGCTGGACTAAGTCGTCATCTACATTATCATCCGATTCTTCGTCAGAATCAAGGCTGTATTCTTGAGGTGAATTAGGAATAGGTAGTTCATCACTATGGAGAACCGGGCGAATGGCGGATGGTAAATTGGGGTATTGAATTACCATCCTTTTTTTCTTGTTAATACCCTCTCTAATAGGAGGTATCACGCAAAAATAACAATCGGTAACATGATCTGTAGGTTCTCGCCAGATCATGGGCACAGCAAAAGCCATTAAACGTCCTCTTCCACTTAGCCAACTGCAAAGATTGTTCGCACAATTGCTGCAACATATATGAGGTGTCCATTTTTTGTCTTCATCTCCAATTGTACAACCAAAATACAACTGGTACGCCTTCTTAATTTTGGGAGTGAAATTACGTTTTTGATGTGCAAAAGTCACTTCACCACAAATATAACAAAAGTTGTTGGGTGTATTTACACAATCTCTGCTGTAGAATGGTGAATCAAAATAGATTCTTCTCGGTACACTTAATAATTGGCTTAATTTCAATTAAGAAAAATATTTGACCGCCATAATTTATGTTTTCATTACAAAATGCAGAATGAGGCCATAACAGCCTACTTTGTTCATTTGATCTACAGAGCAACTTAACAGCAGTTGAACGTTTTACGTTAGATACTGCAGTGAAGAATTTTAGTTTTGATTCTTTTTATTGAAAAAAAAAATGCGAGTGAGATATTCGAAACTTTACAATGATATTCATTTTAATTGATTTTAATAGGTAATTAGCGGGCAATATTTCAATGTAGAATGGAAATAAAATCATATTCAAATATAATAATGAGTATAATAATTAACGCTAGACTATTGTTAAGGCAGTCATCCCCCTTTTCGCTTTGTACAGTAAATCGATACCGATAAAGCATGAACTAGCCAGTAAAACCATTATTTGATTTATGTATTATTATTTGATATGTTAATGTTATTTTATGTTTGTCATTAATGGGTATTGTGATGTCAGTATATTGTATTAGTATGACAATATTGTTGATATGAAATATTTGTATAGGAGTTAATATGTCCGGTCTTTTTTGTGGTTTCATTTATGTTTGAATAATAATAACAGTAATCAACCATTTATACATTTATAGCACGATATGTCAGTTGTGCGGCATAATTACATGAAGAATGGAAAAATGTATACTAAAAATTATATTATATGCAATGGATATATCATAGGTACATCTAAACAATAAATACTTTGTCGGAAGAGGTAACAACTGATGTTTGGCTCAACTCGGTAACTATTAAGTACAGTTCTACATTACAAGTAATTTCGATATGCAACCCATCATACCTACAGGTGTATATCTTGTGGCAGTCCCGTAAATGCAAACTTTACCCTTAATTTAATGTCACAGTTATATCCCTCTATTGACAATACCAAGTATGTTTTTTATGTTATTGTGATTATTGCTATATTTTGAATAAAACGTGCCTTAGGTGCAAATGAATAATAATAATAAACTTTATTCCCACAGAATTTTACAAGCATCAGAATATACCTAGTCAAATTGGTAAAATTACACAAAATTAATATAATATCAATATAAATACAAAAATGTAAGTAAATTACAAAATTAGTAAAAAAACAAGCAATGCAGAGACTAACAGAACTTAAGGTCTGAAGAAGTAAACTTTCCAAACAGGAAAAAGAAAACTAGAACAAAAAATATTTTTTCATTTATCACCTGTTATAAACAAGATCAGTGCCTCATCAAATTAATAAAACAAATATTTGAGTGAAAGTGACTTTACTTCTCTTTTAAAAAGATGACATTTATTTTTTCAATATAGTTGAGTAATAATTTGTTGAATAATTTTACAAACATTAAATTAGGTTCTTTTGCAACGATGGATAATGTCTGATGTTCCAATTATAATTATGTCGCAGATTATGACTAGTGTCATTTCTGTTATTGCACTGATCAAAATTTTCTTTTATATGAATTGCACATATTAAAATGTATAGAGGAAGGGGTTGAAATTACCAAATCTCTGAACGAGTGACGAGGAGGTTGGAAGGACATTGTAAGTAGAATTAAAAAAAAAATAGCACTTTGCTAAATCGAGAACAGTTGCCCCAGCAGATGATACAATAATGTAAACAAGACTGGACGTGAGCAAAATAGTATATTTTTAAAATGTGCAAGTTGCCACATGAAGAGGCAGTGTGTAGATACAATGGAAAAATCGTTTTATCAATATTCGTATGTTTGTCGTTATGTATAGATGTTGTTATTTTCTTGACTGTTGGTATCAAATTAACTTAATTTTCAGCTTGCCATATAAAAACCTACGGTTCAAACAGATTGGCATTTTATATTTTCTATGTCATGTGAATTGAAATTTAATTTATTATTATATTCAAAATCCAAATCCTTAATTTTATCTAATTGATTCGTGTATTCTATAATTAAATGTAATTGAATTATGTTTAATGATTATTGATATTATGTTACACTTAGATCTGTTGGGAAATAATTTACTATTTATACACTGTCTAAGTCCTTTGGTAAATTCAGAGATACATAATTTTTCATTGTCATGTACAATTTCATATCATGAGCAAACAGGAAAGAAGTTGAATATTTTCTAACATCGGGCATATCGTTCATGAATATGACAAACAATAGCGAACCAAGGTTCGACCCTTGGAGCACTTCTGACGGGATTATCTCAAAATGACTTTGATTGTAGAGTGCAAGCTTCACATACGCAAATAATAAATGTGTGGATGGGTACGATGGGACATCGTTTTATTGGTCCATTTTTTATATAGGGTAATTTAACATCTGGAATTTACCTGGGCCCACATAGTCCCTGCAATCACTGCGATTTTTCCGGGTGATAATGATTTATCAGTAGCCGATAGCTTATGGTTCCAGCAGGATGGTGCTCTTTCACACTATGGAGTTAATATAAGACAGTACCTGAACGAAGTGTTTTCGGATCCATTGATATAGGTAGGAAAAGGTCAAGCAAATGGCCGGCTGAATTTCTCGACTTTTCTTTTAGCGTTATTTAAACAATAATTGACAACAATAATTTACAACAATAGGGCAAATAATTTTGAGGATCTAAATGATAATACGGTGCCAAGCTGTTAATGGAGCACAGTTTGAACCACTACTTATTAGATAATTTGTTAATTTTTTTCAGTAATAAAGAAAAAATCACTTTACATGACCAACATGGATTGTTTCAATAAAAATTAGAGTAGTTTTACAACTATTTAATTCAGTACTGCAAAAAATATTAGCTATTAAATCACGTCCAAAAGTATAAAGTGTAAAGGCCGTTTTGATCCCTGTGGCGTTCTACATTTTACATCGCTTTAGTTGCTTTTGGTAATTGATTGATGATGATTGATGTTCAACGCAGTCATTTTCGGAATTTATAAACAACCTGAGAACACGTCTTCTCATAGCTAGTTAATTATCTGATTCATAGCGAAAAGCGCACAGTACCGGTTTGGTGCTTTTGTTATTGATAAGGCCGTATTGAAGATAAAAGATAATTGATCTATGAAAATTATATGAAGGGCTCTATGGCTCATGAATAGCTTTTTATACATGAGAGACAATATTAATTTTCATATTTTGTTTCCTTACATTTTCGAGGCGTGATGCTTATGTTTAGACTATTTTGAAAAACGAACCGACGCATAGTGGTCGAAAGTTCGATTATAATATAAAGTATTGCATTTAAAAATTGTAAGTTACATTTGGAATACTTAAATCACATTTAGGATTGCGTAGGACGAGACAAAAAGCCCAGACTAATCAAAATCTTTTAAGAACAACACATCTGAAAATAAATATCTTGTATTTCTGCTTACATCATTTTTATAAGTCAATTCGTAAGGGGACTCCTTGTTGATATTCTAGCTTGGTCAGATTTAGATCAATGATATATGAAAGGAACGAATGATTTCTTTGAAAGTTATCTGCTGAATATCCAAAATAATTTTTTATAACACATCTGAATTTTACAAAATTTAGGAGTAGGGGTTACAAAAAATAAGGAACTCGTAAATGATAACGGTAGTATTGCCAAATATTAACTTATTTTCTTGTTTCAATTGAAGACCTCGTTTGTGTTGCCTCGTCTCCTTCTGAAATAAACGTAGACTTGCTTCAGTACCAAGAACCGCTGCCCAAGGAATCACTACTTCCACATCCGGATTTTCTATCCAAGTCACTCACAACGAAAAAATTTTGTATGTGGAAATAATTGTTTACAGAACTTTAATAATATAATATTTGAAATCCTCTACCCCATAAAACGATACCCCACATCGGTAGTGGGGTGGGGGTGGTGATAGGGGGTGGTAATGGGGGTGGATAAAGTAAAAAAATATCTTGACGTTTCTGGTTCTTGTACACACACCAAATCTCAATTTTTTTTCATGCCCTTTAATAATGAGGTGGGGGTGGTAATGGGGGTGGCCTCGGGGGTGGCTAATGTCAAATTTTTTTTTGAGACCTTAGTTTCTCTTGTATATACTAAATACTAATTTTATGAACTCTTACCTGCTTGATTTTCCTATTTACTCCAAATTTACCCCAATTTACCCCCCCAACCCTTCGATGGAACAAGATGAAAATATAATCTAGTTCTAGATCTCGTTAAAGTACATATATGTACCAAATTTCAAGTCAATATCTCAAACGGTTCCAGAGTAAACGTGCGCACAAAAAAGTTACAGACCGACAGACAGACAGAAATTTTTTTCGCTCAAACTTGAAATCTCGACGTTTCATGACATTCTAAGCCTATTTGAACAATAAAAATTTTTAAAAATTTTTTTGTCGTTACTATACTTCCACTGGATATGGAAGTAAAACTAATTCTTTTTTAGAATATTTCGCTGTTAAAGGTAAAATTTTACGCTTTATTTACAATAACATGATCGAAACCATAGTAGAATGCAGGCTTTTACTGAAGTAGTTTTTTCCGGGTGTTTCCGTGGTCAGCGAATTTGACTTGACGACAGATGGTCTCGGTACTGGATCGACGAGTTAATGCTGAAAAGTACAGATGAATTTCATCTAGCCATTAAAATCACGCAATGTTTTTCAGAGGTCCTTGAAATTTCGTCTGATCTTTTAAAACTTTCCTATTAAAATTATTTATCATTTATTTAATATACGTATTTTTATTTTTGTGATTACACAGTTGAATTATTCGCACTGAACATATTTTCTCTGCGCCAAACATAAACAGGTTCTCCGAGGTATGAATAAAGCACCTGTAATATTTCCATATTCGATTTGTTCGCTCTTACCTACAGTTCTTAAATTTTAATTCAACACTATAATGTAAGGTTGATATATAAAAATGTTTCATACGAATGTACGCGGATGTTTATAGTTTTGGTCCAATAGAATACAAAATATATAAAATTATTTATTAATATAAAGTGCTACTAAACCTTAAACCTCATAAATTAAATCTCAAAATTATTCATAGTAAGTCAATATCCTTCATAGATCCTTTTTTTAGTAGCGTACCGCCAATACCTAAAGAGCACACAATATTGCATTAGAACTTTTTAATTATTCAATTTACAACAAAAATATTTTCTCCAGTAAAGTTGTAGAGAATTCTATTCTAAACACAAAACCTCTCTATAGATTTTTTGTAAGATATACCGTTACGGAGATATAGGGCAAAAAGTGTTAGCACCCATTTTTTCAAGACGGCGCACAGTGGGAAAAATATGCCCTTTTTTGGACAAAAATCTGCTGGCAGTAGAGATTTCAATCAAATTAAATTTAAAAAATGGCAAATACCTTTAAGACATTGTACTTTAAAGTAGTGCTGCGGCAAAGTGGCTTTGGGTTAACCTAACCTAAAAATTATTCCTCGTTTTCCTACTTGGCCGAGAGTCACAAACAAACGAAGTAGTGTTCATGTATATTGGGTACCAAATTCATTTTTATGGGATCATAAGCTAATTGACAATGCAACATAGGCCATATTACATCATCAAAAATTCAAAATGGCGGCTGTCGCCAAGATGGCAGACTACTTTTTCTTTATAACACCCTTGATATGGGTATCAGATGGCGAGTAAAATACAATAAGCTATGTAGCGTTGCTATATATACAGGGTGTTTCATCTAAAACGCACATACCCACTTCTTGGTAAGTTAGAGGTATGAAATTTTGCATACGCCTGTAAGTCAGGTGACAATGCAACATAGCTATATTACATCATCAAAAATTCAAAAGGGCGTCTGCCGCTACTTTTTTCTTTATAGCCTCCATGATATGGGTAAAGTTTATTTAAGACTAAAAAGTTACAAAATAAAATTAATAGTTTAATAAACTAAAAAAACACACTTTTATTGTTGATATGATAAGCCAATTCTGAGGCCAGATTCGGATTCCGCGCGAAAAATTACTTCGGATGTAACCCTCAACTGCCCAATTACATTCATAACCTTGCTAAAACTTTTAGGTTTATGACTGTTATTTAATACATACAATTTTTCACTTATAGGTTATATTAGGTTTAAAGATGTTAATTAGGTTAGTCTGAATGCATAGGAATAAAATCATGTGGATAAAAAACTATCCTTATTTCTACCTGTGTGGATGAAGTAAAAAAAATGAAGCCTTTGGTTCTTGTACACTTATTAAATCGCAATTTTTTTCACATCCTTTTATAATGGGGTGGGGGTAGTAATAGGGATGGCTAATGCCAAATTTTTATTGAGACATTAGCTTCTCTTGTATATACTAAATACCAATTTTATGTTGATCTACCTATTTACCCCCGTTTACCCCAATTTACCCCCCAACCCTTCAACGGAATAACATGAAAATATAATCTAGTTCCAGATCTCGTTAAAATACATAAGTGTACCAAATTTCAAGTCAATATCTGAAACGGTTCTAGAGTACTCGTGCGCACAAAAAAAAGTTACAGACAGACCAACAGACAGACAGACTTTTTTTTTGCTCAAACTTAAAATCTCGACGTTTCATGAATAGGCTTAGAATAAGTCTATTTTTGAACAATAAAAAATTTTAAAATTTTTTTGTCGTTTCTATACTTCCACTGGATGTGGAAGTACTATCTGCGATTTTTAGGTTAGGTTAACCCAAAGCCATATTTTTTCCACCACTGTGCGGCGCCGGCGGCCCGACTTTGAAAACTAAATTTTGAACTTACACCGCCCTCCCCCCCCCCCCCCCTACACAATTTGAAAAAATCCTTGTCCTATACAAAATGCAAACATAATGGCTATCTAAGCGTAAAATCTGAAAAAACCAAGGAATCACTACTTCCACATCCAGATTCTCTATCCAAGTCACTCACAACGAAAAAACTTTGTATGTGAAAATAATTGTTTATGGAACTTTAATAATATAATATTTGAAATCCTCTACCCCAAAAACCCATAAAACGATACCCCACATCGGTAGTGGGGTGGGGGTGGTAGTGGGGGGTGCATGAAGTAAAAAAATATTTTGAGGTTTCTGGTTCCTGTACATGCACTAAATCACATTTTTTTTTCATCCCCTTTAATGAGGAGGTGGGGGTGGTAATGGGGGTGGCTAATGCCAAAAATTTTTTTGAGACCTCAGCTTTTCTTGTATATACTAAATATCAATTTCATGTACTCTTACCTGCTTGACTTACCCATTTACCCCAAATTTACCCCAATTTACCCCCCAACCCTTCAACGGAACAAGATGAAAATATAATCTAGTTCTAGATCTCGTTAAAGTACATATGTCTACCAAATTTCAAGTCAATATCTCAAACGGTTCCAGAGTAAACGTGCGCACAAAAAAAAGTTACAGACAGAGAGACAGACCGACAGACAGACAGACCGACAGACAGACAGAAATTTTTTTTTCGCTCAAACTTAAAATCTCGACGTTTCATGACATTTTAAGCCTATTTGGGCAATAAAAATTTTTTAAAATTTTTTTGTCGTTACTATACTTCCACTGGGCGTGGAAGTAAAAGAAAACAGTATATAACTGTGCATCTCTACAAACTAGTCAATATCATTCTGTAATTTAACGAAGGTTTTTAAATCGTAAAACTTTATTTTATATTCACCTTCAGTAATTGAACCCAGTCTATAGCCGTCCCTTTTATGACAATCGTAACAATTTAAACTTGAAAATTGAGTTAGGAAAAATAGGGGATTCTTTAGTAGATAAGTTATCGCTTTGATTTTATTGCATTAGCTTCATTAAAGTTTAGTAAATTCGTCCGAATTTCTGCACTTAACGGTTACAATATACATTTGATAGCCTCACTCAGATAACGAATTCAGTAACAATGGCAGTTTCTTAACACCTACAACCGAAACGTCTACAGTCTTATGTTACTTTTGACTTACATACATTTCCTGTAGTGTTAAAACTGTTATTAATGGTTGCTACCAATTTATGGTGAATGGGAGGCTGACGGACAGGATGCCGTAAATTAAATTGAACAGCACCTTGTCTAAATGATCTGGTATTATTTCCAACTAAACGAACCAACTCCACTTTTTCTCACATTGTTAAACGCCGAACCATATTTCTTACACAAAAATTTACACTTTAGTTATTATTGAACATTAAACCAGCATTTACATGAATTTTTGATTAACTTTTTGCGTTCAACAATAAATTGACACTTGCAATAACTTTTGTTTTCATGGCTTACCTAGGTCTTTACTGAAGATTATTTGTTAGAAAAATAGTAGGTATGTACGAATCAGAATTTTTGGCTTATTAAATAAATAATAATTTTGTTGTAAAATCAATTCAAATTAGTACAATACATTATTCTGAACGAAAAATGAAGAATAAAAATTATTTTTAGTTGG
This sequence comes from Rutpela maculata, assembly GCA_936432065.2. Taxonomy (NCBI): domain Eukaryota; kingdom Metazoa; phylum Arthropoda; class Insecta; order Coleoptera; family Cerambycidae; genus Rutpela; species Rutpela maculata. The sequence continues at coordinate 168,176,272 of OW386289.2, read as the reverse complement.
AAAAATCGTTTTTTGACGGCCCCATATGAAACACCTTGAACTCACTACGATGTAATCTTCTACAAAGGGGTTTTTAAAGTTGTTAAGACTATCTTACTAGGTTTTTTTTTCTAAAAAAAATCGCTAATACTTATTTTTCCATCCTAGAATCGAATGTCTCTGACTAAAATCAAATAAGGTTACGTCTTGAAACGCACTTTATAGGTATATATTCACTACCAAAATTTAAAAATATTCGGAAATCAGATAAGCGAGATATGAGGGTGGCTCCATGAAAAGTGGAACACACTGTAGATATATAGAGATTAATTTATAAACGTTACATTAAACTATTTATAGCAAGTCAAAAAAAATATACTTACATATCAAAACACTTATAAATAGTATACACGTATAATGTATTATGCCACCATAATAATATTACTAGTTCTAAGAAAGAAAACGTAGGTATTGGGTAAAAAATCGGGTAAAAAAAGCATACATACAAAAACATACAATATAATAAAAAATGAACCACAGAGCTAAAATCGATAAGAAAATTTAGTACAAAAAGATCATAAAGAAAACTGAACAAATTCATCTATTAATAATAATTTTAAGTAACTGAAAAGAAAAAAGATTAAAAAAGAAATAATAATCAAAAACTAGTGGAAGCATTATACTCTTTGCAGATTTACTGAGCTTTTTATATAATTGTTACACATTCTATAGGATACTCTTCGCAGTTTTCTTGTAAATAATGTTAGTTTTTGAACATTCTAAATTTTGTGATACCAACTTTTGTTAAAAAAAAATATACGAAAAAAAAAAGAAAAAAAATCTTGTCGGGGTTTGCCAGACAAAACTTTAGCCATTGGACCATCAGACATCACCACAAAAATTGAATGTCTAGTATATATCATTCGAGTATTATATTTCAACGAATTAGTATATTATTATGAAATATATATATTAGTAAAATGTATAAACAAAAAAAAATTATAGAGAATAGAATTTCGCAAGATTTCTATTTAAGTACAAATGTCAAAAATTAAGAAAATGTAATTTTTTTTATTTAAATGATTAATAAATTTTTTATTTATTGATTGATTTTTTTCAAAAACAATGAGGTTCTTCCTCTAGCTAACGCTAACTTACTTTCCAAATTTCAATACAATCGAACTTGTCTTTCTTAAGTTATCGTGCTTACAAGAAACGTGTCGTACGGACGGACGGACGGACATTTTGAAAGTTGTTCAGAATTCGTTCACTAACATAATGATATGAAAATTTTTTCTCTACGACCGATATTTACTGATTTAGAAATGTGCCGATCAAATACAATATACTCTTCGTTTTTGCGAAGAGTATAATAACTATATTCTACCCAGTTAGTCATATATTCGTTAACTGAATGAAAGCAATGTTACTTCGTACTTCATCTTCGTTTTAAATTTATTATATTCAAGCATTTTAAAATTTTCGGGAAGTTTATTGTAAAATTTTAGGTCTAGTAATTTTCTTGCCGATTTTGTTAAAATGACATTTTGATGTTCTCAAATTGTTTGCAGACTTAGTATTGTAATCGTGATAATCTGAGTGAGTGGAAAGAAAATTTTTATTGCAATGAATTGGCAAGATACTATAATAAGCACATAGAGATGGAATCGACATAATTTTAAATTAATTGAATATAGGTCTACAATGCTCTAAAAGATGGACACCAGCAATTACATACATACATACGTTTGCTTCGTAACCCATCTTAAATTGAATGTAAAGAAACTAAAATTATGAGGAAACGAAAACCACCCACAGAATACTGCACAAGATAATACCATGGATCATATGTAACTAAGTGCGTGCAATTTTTACTTCCCTCACTTAACAAGGGAAGTAATATTGTAATTATAAAAAAATAACTCCCAAGATCTGTTCGGATTTTCACGTTTCAGACTATGTAGATTACGAAACTTAATTTTTTTTAATTCCGTCACTATGCTGCCTGCCTATCTGCTTGCCTGTTGGAGTTATATTAGAAGACTATTTGACGGAGAAAATTAGTATTTTGCAGGTAGTTAACGCTATTAGCAAGGGAGAAATGGGTTATATTTTTAGTGAAAGATACAGGATAATATTTGGCATGTAGTTAATGCAATTATCTTATGCTTAGAATTTTATCGGTAAAATGTTTTCGAAAGCGTTGTTGCCTGGTAATATAAAGAGTGTAAATTCACAGTTTATTATCTGATTAAATCCCGAGCGCCTTAGCAGGAGATAATAATAAACTGCCAATTTACACGAATTATATTACCTTTTGGCAATTAGGTTGAGAAAAAAAATTATAGAGAAAATTTAAAAACACGAGTGGTATTTGGGGAGAATATTTCGCGAATAAATAAAGTACATAAAACATCTTTAATGTCCTACAAGTCTGTTATTTTACAATAACCACCCTATTTTGAGATATATTAAATGAAAAATAACGCCCTAGGGCGTTATGAATATCTATAACGCCCTAGGGCATTATAAAATTATAACACATCCCAAAACAAGCAAATTATGATAGAGTTATTGACAAACAAAATGCGTTGCTATGCAATGGCGGCATTTGCAAACAATTTTGGTTTTTACTCTCTTTTAAATCAAATCGTTCTGAAAATAATAGATGTCAAATTAATAAATCGTAAATGCCAAAAAAAAATTCGAATTAAATAACAGACTTGTAGGACATTAAACGTTGAAGGCACCACGGGTGTTATAGGATAATGACGCCCTCGGTCGACGTACATTCCCTCGGGCCAGAGGCCCTCAGGAAGTACACTGCCGACCTCGGTGCGTTATTATCCTTATAACACCCTTGGTACCTTAATAACTATAATATTAAGTTTTGCCATTAACTGCCTCCTTATAATTTTTTAGTGTTTACTGACTTTTATTTTCAATTTCATTATTTACGTCATATAAAAATGTATTTCCAAACAGACCCATCTAAACGGACTCATGTCGCGGTTGTCTCACCCACTCACTGAAATTTTATTGTGGCCAATGCGCTATTTTAGTTCTCTTTACTCTATGACATGTCTAATGGCATCTCTCCATGTTAAGCGTACTGATTCGTCAGAGCTTTTTTCCATCAGCTCCTTGATGACATCAGATCAATACTTTATTAAATAAATGTCATTAATACTGCGGTGAGAGCATAAACCATGAGGTTTAATCAGAATAAGTGCGGGAGTTTTGAAACTTTGGGAATTTGTAGATTTAGATGCCCTGAATAAAATAAGAAAAAATGCAAAATGTGATCTCAACCGAGGGCGCCGCCACATTGAAAAAATGGCGCACAAAAACAGTTTCTTTGAAAAATCTGGCTTGGGGTGCCTCATACGGCAAAAAATGTTCTTATGAAAAAAATAGAGCATTAAATTTTCTACAAAATATATCCTATGTATAGGATATATTTTGTAGAAAATTTAATGCTCTATTTTTTACATAAGAACATTTTTTGCCGTATGAGGCACCCCAAGCCAGATTTTTCAAGCATTCTTAACAAAATTAAGATTTTTTTGAAATTTCTCAGTTTAGTGCGACTTTTATGAATAGTATTTTTGTGTTGAGACAAAATTTGTTTTCATACCTGAAAATCCTCAAATATAGTTGATTTTACTTGTATGCTACGCATAGCTCAATGTTCAATACTCGTTTTCACACCACGTTGAGGTAGAGTATATGGCGCGTTTTTTTTTTACGTGGTTGTCCCCTATAGGCCTAATCCACGACTAGCCTGCTTTTTGAGGAGTTTTAGGTGCTTGATGTCGAAGGTCCAAGTTCATTGTAGTCTTCAACAATACTTTCTTCGGAAATTGCTTCCGTTGCGCTGTCCACTGATTCTACGTATTGATTATTCTCCATGCTTGCGAGAAATGTTTCGGCTGGAAAGTCGACTTCCTCGTCGTCATGAAGCTCGTCGACTGTTGCCAATGCATTGTCACAGCTTTGTCCGTTACAAAATTTGCGAATTACAGAACATTTTAACCCTGTCTTTCTACAACCCCATGCTGCACTGCACCTTTTCTTGCATTTACAGGAAAGAAATTTAAGTAGCTTTTCAGAAGCAGGATCTTTCAGCATTGTTACTGGTGTAAGCCCAGCTTTGCTCTGTTTTCAGCCCCATTCTTCAACATTTTTACAAACCCCCTGCCACTCCTCCTCGACTTGATAATATGTCCTGAATGAATGCTGCGTGCCGCTGCAGCTGTATAAGAAGATTTTTTGCCATATGAGGCACCCGAAGTGAGATATTTCAAAGGAACTGTTTTTGTGTGCCATTTTTTCAATATAGCGGCGCCGGAGGCTGAGAGCACATTTTTTCTTATTTCATTCATCGAAATCTACAAATTTCCAAAGTTTCAAAACTCCCGCACTTATTCGGATAAGAATCTACCTATCGACTGTAATACATTCCAAACACTAACACGACAGTGACAATTTAAATAACAGCAAATCTAGACCCTATATTTTCATTTGCATGCCCTTGTTGACGTTATTTTTTTGTAACATAAAAATATTTTACTTTAGTTTTATTACCCGACACTGTATTTAACATTCTAGCCCAACAAATCATTGCATATAATGGACGGTACACAAAATCATTCTCCCGAAATTTTACGTCAGCCTTTTGTCAAAGCAATTTTGTTTGAATGAGTCCCAGGCCAGATCTGTGTACTCATTCTCGTGTTAATTATTAAAATCGCACGGTCTCCCGTGTTTGCACACGGCTTAAGGGTATTAAATTTACCATGTAATTAAGGTGGAGCAACATCAACACTGTGAAAGTGACACTACACTGTCAGTGGAATACTGATGTCTTGAATTAGCCTCAACTCCGAGAGGGATGCCTCGAAACCAACTCTTCTACCTTTACGTGTACCTGCGATATTACTCACATTATACGTGAGAGGAAAGTTTAAAATGTCTTGAGAATTTATTTACTTTTTCTAGAGGGTGGATTAAATAAAATTTAGTGGTTTATAGGTTTTCAAACAGACGTTTGGACGATAAATATGTCATAATATGTCTATAGTTTGTGATTTCATTTTTCTGTGTGATTCTAAAGCAGATGCTAAGCAAAACCTGAGACTAGACATTGAAATTTATAATGTTTTCTTCGATTTAGAATAAACGTGGATATATCTATCATTAGCTATGGCATTTTAATTTGGGGAGACTTTGAGATAGAAGAGAGAAGAGAGAATGATTAGAATATTGGCCTCTGCAGGCAATAGAGAACATTGTAGACCCTTATTCAAACATTTTAATATTATGAACTACCTGGTGAATTTATATTGCATTGTATAATGTATATTAAAGAAAATAACTCCCTCCCTACTAACTCTGCCTATCATAATTATGATACGAGAAATAGGGACGATCTAACCAAACTCTATCATCGCTTATGTAGGACCCAGCAACCTATATTAACTATTTAGCTATAAAATTATATAACAAGCTACCACATTATTTGAAGGACCAGGGCATTAAACTCATATCTTAAGGAAATATTAATTGCACACCCGTTTTATAGTACTGCTGAATTTCTCAATTATGATTTTCAGTTAAATTCTTCAATTTACTTTTGTGTAAGATGTGATATTTCTGTGTCTTCTTTGTGGTAAAATTTGTATATATTATATACATATACCGGGTGACGCAATAGATATGTAACACCTCGTAGCATGTTTATTTAAAAAGATATTATTTTGAAATTTGGTAGACCTATATAATGTGTGATTGTCCTTTTTTTAATACAAACAAGAAATTTTTTGCACTTCCGGTTTCACCGGAAGTGACATCTACTTTGTTATTTTAAATGGCACCCTGCATATATTTTTTTCCTATCTGATTCTCCTTAAATTCCTCTTCTCAACTATGTATAGCAAGATGGCATTCATTTTTAAAATGGCTACTGAAAACCATTTTATTGCATTAAGTCAAGTTGGCTATGGTATGAAATGTAGCGGTAATTAATGCTTAGTGCGCTGCAATATCAAAGGAACCATGGTACACAATTTTGTGTTTCATATTTGTTTTGTTCTAATCAGTAGCCGAAGAGACTTTGTACAATTTTTATATTAAAGAAAAATCTCTAGACTAAATCCACGAAATCACAAAAACTAAGATAGGAACACTAATTTTCAATTTTATCCGTTTGTAAAATATTTATTCATATTTCACTTTTACCAATTAGATGGCCCCTGAGGTGTCCGGATCTTACGCCACTTGATTTTTTTTCATATGGGGCCATCTTAAGGAATTAGTTTATAAAACTCCACTGCAAAATAGGGAAGACTTAAAAATGAGAGTTAGGTTAGCAATAAATGAGATTACTGAATTGCAGTTAGAAAATGTGCTTAAAGGTAGTGTTACAAGAATTTGACGTTGCAGGGAAAATAATGGCCAGCATTTTGAGATTCTTCGAAAACAATTTTATTTAAAAGCAAGCAAAATGAGACATAACAATGAATTGTATTGGGTAAAAGTGGAAGATGAATAAATATTTTACAAATTGGTCAAATTTAAAATTAGTGTTTCTATCTTGGTTTTTATGATTTCGGGGATTTAGTCTAGAGATTTTTATTTAATATAGTAATTCTACAAAGTCTCTTCGGCTACTGATTAGAACAAAACAAATATGAAACGCAAAATTGTGTACCAGGGTTCTTTTGATATCGCAGTACATTAAGCATTAATTACCGCCACATTTCATACCATAGCCAACTTGACTTAGTGCAATAAAATGGTTTTCAGCAGCCATTTTAAAAACGAATGACATCTTGCTATACACAGTTGAAAAGAGAAATTTAATTGGAATCAGATAGGAAAAAAATATATACAGTGTGCCATTTAAAATAACAAATTAGATATCACTTCCGGTGAAACCGGAAGTGGAAAAAAGTTCTTGTTTGTACCAAAAAAGGACAATCACGCATTATATAAGTCTACCGAATTTCAAAATAATATCTTTTTAAATAAATATGCTACGGGGTGTTACATATCTCCTGTGTCACCCGGTATGTATTGTGTATATTTTACTTCCACATCCAGTGGAAGTATGGTAACGACAAAAAAATGTTTAAAAATTTTTATTGTTCAAATAGGCTTAGAATGTCACGAAACGTCGAGATTTTAAATTTGATCGAAAAAAAAATTTCTGTCTGTCGGTCTGTCTGTCTGTAACTTTTTTTTGTGCGCACGTTTACTCTGGAACCGTTTGAGATATTGACTTGAAATTTGGTACACATTAACGAGATCTAGAACTAGATCATATTTTAATCTTGTTCCGTCGAAGGGTTGGGGGTGAATTGGGGTAAATTTGGGGTAAATAGGTAAATCAAGCAGGTAAGAGTCTATAAAATTGGTATTTAGTATATACAAGAGAAGTTAAGATCTCAAAAAAAAAATTTTAGCATTAGCCACCCCCATTACCACCCCCACCCCATTATTAAAGGGGATGAAAAAAAATTGTGAATTAGTGTGTGTACAAGAACCAGAAACCTCAAAATATTTTTTTACTTCATCCGAGAAAAGGTTCCTTATTATTTAAATTTCTTAAAAAACAGTCTAGTAAACCTTACGGTCAAATTTCAAAAATATCGTCTACATGTCTCCATCAGATAACCAAACAAAAATTATATATACAAATTTTGTATATGTCTATTTTCAAAATCTTCAATAAGTATATTGTTTAAAATATGAAACAGTGAGGACTCCATTGCCATACTGAAATCTTGCTGATAAAATTCATTTTCTAGTTGAAAATAGGTTGTTTTTATATACATCGTTAAAAGTTCCACTATGCTATTTACGGTTAATTCAGCCCTAGCTTCAATTGACTATATTAAAATTTATCATCAGTGTGCATATGTTTACATTTCTTTTCTACAAAATGTTTACTTCTTTTCCTAGATATGAATTAGTACTCTGCCTAATTACGAATTAATAGTTTTAAGTAAGAACTTTGCCAAATTATGACATCAGGATCAGGACGAACTGGCCTGCAGAGACTTTACAAATTGTTTTTAAAGCTTCTCATCTTTGCTTATAATTTGTAGATACAAAAATAGTCAACATATTCAATGCAAAATATGAAATATTCCTATTGACTTGTATAAACTATGTAAATAATTCGTGTTATTTATTACTTGACACATTATAAAAAATTTATTAACCGCAAAACTGCCATTAAAAATAACCAGGTCACGAAACTCTTATTAACCAACACAAAATCAGTGTAAATATTTCTGTATTCGAAAATTTATGCGCATATTTCGTTATTATTATTAATAAGTAGAGCATTAACTAAAAATAGGTATAGTGAAAAAATCATAGTAACGTTTGTTATAAATAGTTCTTTTATAAAAATAAATAATCTTAGCGGCCTCAGACGCATATTTCCTGAATGAATATTTGTATACTTGTAATATTTGTAAACAGGGTAGCTGATTAATTATCGTGTCAAGTTTGCGAATTGGATTCGAGCCCTACGTACTGCAAAACTATTTTTAATTGCAAATTATTCCAAAGAAGTGGTTCGTGTTCCACTATCAACTGTCGAGTCCCATCGCTTCTACTCAGACAAATCTAGATGTCCTAGACTTTAGAGTTATATTGAAATTACTTAGAAGGAGGTTGACATAACGTCATCATAGTCCAAGTGCTGAAGACAAATTTTGATCACATATTTTAGGCACTCTAAAATGTTATACAGGGTGATTTACCACAACATGCGGAAAATTTATCAGTAGGTTGTCCCCACCAAAAGGTTAAAGAAATGAAAAATTAAAAATATGACCAAAAAAATTAGCTTATTTTGTTGTAGAAATACGTCGCCTATGACTTTAACCAGTCTGACATAGCGTGGTGCAACTATATCACTTCCTCTTCCCCCTTTGATTTGGGACTGACAGCAAAGCTGGTGGGGTTAAAGGTGACTTTTTGGATATAATCACATTACAAAAAATAGGAAAAATTAAAATAATTTTTGTAGAACTCAAAGCAGCAGCACAAAACTTAAAAGTAATGAAAAGTGAAAGAAAATGTTCGAATGCATTACGTTCAATGCATTGTTCTGAGCTAAGCCCATCTTGAACGGAATCGATCTAAGAAATAATCCATAAACTCTTATACTACGTACCTGTAATGGACCCGATCGTAATAAGATAGCAAGAGACAGATACCAGTCTCGATTACGTGTAACTTTCATTTGAAGGACGGATTCCTTCTAGGTGCGTAGTTCATTGCATTATGCACTGACTAAACAATAGCATATTTTCGCAAGTTTTAATGCAAGGAAATATAAAAAAAATTACCTCGGATCACTCCAAAATTTTGCAGGGGTTTTCCCGCATAGAAGACTAGTTTACCCTTTTTATTCTCCGCATGTCGTGGTAAATCACCCTGTATACATTAGCGTTCTATAAATCTTAAATAAATAATTAAACAAAATTCAACAATTACGTATACTGCGTTTAAAATGATGTATTGTCCAGAGAAATAATTTACTTTGGCACAAACACGTACTTATAAAAGATTGATTTTATTATTCTGATTATTCATTTAGAATCCGTGATTAAAAGCAGTACTAATTCGAGCTGTTAGTTTTTCACATTTAATAAATGAATTTAAAGAAAAGTTTTATTTTCTCCCTTAACCCTTTAACGATATAGTAGGCCTTTATACTAGTTGAATAAAGAATGAAACACCTGGCTGGGCGTTAGCGGTTATTACTTCCACATCCAGTAACGACAAAGAAATTTTGAAACATTTTTATTGTTCAAATAGGCTTAGAATGTCATGAAACGTCGAGATTTTAAGTTTGAGAGCAAAAAAAATTCTGTCTGTCGGTCTGTAACTTTTTTGTGCGCACGTTTACTCTGTACTTTAATGAGATCTGGAACTAGATTATATTTTCATCTTGTTCCGTCGAAGGGTTGGGGGGGTAAATTGGGGTAAATTTGGGGTAAATAGGTAAATTAAGCAGGTAAGAGTCCATAAAATGGGTATTTCGTATATACAAGAGAAGCTAAGGTCTCAAAATTTTTTTTGGCATTAACCACCCCCATTACCACCCCCACCTCATTATTAAAGGGGATGAAAAAAATTGTGATTTAGTGTATGTACAAGAACCAGAAACTTCAAAATATTTTTCTTACCTCATCCACCCCCACTACCACCCCCACCCCACTACCGATGTGGGGTATCATTTTATGGGTTTTTGGGGTAGAGAATTTCAAATATTATATTATTAAAGTTCCATAAACAATTATTTTCACATACAAAATTTTTTCGTTGTGAGTGACTTGGATAGTGAATCTGGATGTGGAAGTAGTGATTCCTTGGGCAGCGGTCTTTTCCAACAGCGCAATTATAAAATTTTCCAAAAAATTATTGCCAAAAATTATTGTTAAGGCATTTGCAAATTTCAATAATCTTAAATTTAAGACCTTTTAGAACACGAAAATAAAATTGCCAGGCGTTTTGGATGGTTACTAAGTATGGCCAGGCTGTTCCGAATTTGTATTTTAAAAATATACAAAAAAATATAATTAAGGCACGCTAAAATTTTTATAACATGTTCATTAAATATTACTAAAAGGTCAACCTCACCGAGCAACAACGTTCATCAATTAGCTAGGGAAAATATTTTGGGATTGCTTCGCTGTTACTGGGCCTCTTGCACTTCCAACTAATTGAAGGTAATAGTTTTGAGCAGAAATTTTTTATCAACGTTCAGGTGATCCTAACAAAAATGACATTTTACAACAGTACTTTACACTATGCCATGTTTCAAGGCAAACGATACGTTTTTTTTCAAAACTGTGCTAGAATAGCCAGACAACTCACCAGATCTCAATCCAATGGATAATTTGTGAAATCTCATAGGAGCTACACTGAAACTTTCCAACATAGTAGTTGATGTTGGCAATACCCGAATCTGGTTTAACGATGATAATCCAAGAAAATGTGCAGCGCGTAATGCCGTCACGTTTCTCTTCCGTCAAGTTAATAAATATTTCAAGGAGTTCTCGATTTAACGAAGCGAAATTAATGTTAATATTTACGTTGGCGCGCAATAACAAATTATTACTTCTATACAAACAAATTTACATTCATAGCGTAAACTTAATTTTAATATCATCTCGTCCGGCGATGCGCGTTAAGAAATTATTATTTTCATAACAAGCAGACACTCATATTCCTTTGGCACGTTTATTGGAATACGCCGTTGCAGTCCCTCGTTTTTCTTTCATGTTGCACAAAAGTCTTACACTCTAATTGGATATTAAGTCAGGGAAGATCGCATTCCTTCTGTTTTCTATTGTGATGCAAATCATATTTCAATATGAAACAGCAAAAAAGTTGATTTGAATTCACGACCTTTACGTTGAGCAAGGAATAGATTTATACGTTCCAGACCAATATTTGGCATTCTAATGGCTGCACCTATTGTGATGCCTTCAACCAGGGGATTATGTTTACCTTAATGAACTTTTATGCTGATAAAAGCAATGATAAAGCAAGTGAAAAACTGCCTGTAGTTCAATTGGGAATGTGTGGTTACATGAAAGATAATTTAGATCGACCTATGTCCAAATATATTTATTTTATATTCTAAAAACTTCTATTCATGGTATACTAAAATGAGCTTAATAATATATTTCTTCTTCTTCTTCTTCTTAGCCAGGTAATGAGATGTCGCTGCACTCGAGTCCAATGTGCTTCCACAACAAAAGTTTTCCCATTTAGGCGGTATTCTAACCCAAAGCCAAAATCCTTTAAGAAGGGGCATTTTTTCCAGCAAAGGAAAACCAGTAACGAAATGATCACGTCTCAATGTCATAAGATCGTGGCAGGAGGTTATTATGTGAATAGAGGTTTCTTCCACTTCCTCACATAATCTGTTGTTGGAATTGTCAACTACACTGATAGTATGTAGGTGTTTCCTTAAAGAAGCACGTTGTCCAGTCAAAAGACCAATTACGATTCTGACGTGCTTCCTGCCTAAGTGCGGGATTTGCTCTGCTCGCTTTGGTAAGGGCACTGATCTTCGATGGCCGTGTGGAAGGCCCAGAAGTCAACATACTGGAAACGAGTTCAGCTCTCAAGTGCCTTCCTGGCATTTGATTTCACCGACAGCCAGCTCTAGACCCAGTGAGAGTTACTATAAGAACCCATCCTGGTCAGAGCATCTGCCTGCTCGTCGCGGTCAATATTCAACCTTTGACATCAGACTCGTCATCAGAGAATCATGAAATTTTCATGTATGTGCCAAATTTCATGTAAGTCTACTAAAGTTTTGCAATTATGGCATTATAGATTCGCAATTTTGAATTTTTAACTTTTGAAGTTGGATTAAGGATAGCTATTCCGAAAAATTCTAAGGACCAACTTTAATGCAATTCCAACGATTAGAATTTTGTCTGGTTCTTCAAAATCCCACTAATTATACATGTGCACTGACTGGTCGTAGTTTGATGATGAACAATATCTAATAGTTTGTAAAAAATATTATTACAAATGGTTTTCTATTTTTATTGCGCATTTGCCTCAAGTTTTCAATAAAAAAATTATTTCCAATTTTTTCTCAGCTTACACAAAATGTAGCTTGATGAAATTATAACAGAATCATCGCCGAATTATAACCTACAGTTTACAATAGATTTCAAGGAAATCTCTTAAGACAATCCAGAGAGTAACATTCGAACATATATCAAAAAAATGTACGTACTGGTCAGGTCCAGAACCTCCTTCTTTTAATTTTTTTTACAGTTGGTTAAAAACAGAGAACAAATGTATCCCCCTCTTTAAATACTGCTTTCATTGAAGATTTTAATTTATCAGTAGCAATATTTATTTTATTACAAAATTATGCGTCATATAGATATCTGTGAATGAATATAAATAACTATTTAGCATCTGATGATAATGTATGTAAAAAAATGCAACGAAAACATTACACTTTTAAATTGGCGGTCGTTGAACAAAGTTTTAATGTATAAATAATTTGCAAGTTTGTTGTAAACTGAAATGAGATTTTCTAATTAGCAGCGTTTGCCATCGAACTTCGGGTTTTTTGCAGGAAAGAATACTCTTCAACTTTCCATTGGATTCATGGAGGTGGAAAGATAAAGGCTAAATTTATTCAGACAATAATGAGATCGTATTTTCGCGATGCGAATATTTAATTAATAAAATCATTGACGAGACGAGGGGAGACGTTTTTACTTTAGATGTTGATACCTATAAAGTGGTTTCGCCTGTCAGATAAAACGCGTTCCGATATTTGTTAATTATTAAGTCTGAAAATAAATAAAAAAAAATATTTTGAAACTACAATTTTTCTGGCAAATCCTATAATTATTCATAATAAATTATTTACAATGTTTCATACTAATATTAGAAATATCCAAAAAACTTTGACTAATTTTAGGTATATACTTCGCAATTTTCTGATTTTCTCTGCTGTATGGTACAGAAACTTGACAAATAACGGAAAAAATATGTTTCAAATGTACGATTCATTGAACATTAATTTAATCAACATTACGATGTGTTACTCTGTGTGAAGGAAGGGTTAATTTATGATTACTAATTTATAAAATAAAAATAGGTCTTATCAATGGAAAATTGATATTATTGAAGTATATCAGATTCATATGTACTCATCGATATTCATATGTACACACACACGCAAGCACACACCTTCTCTCTTTCTCTGTCTGTTTGTCTGTATATAAGTGGCATAGTTTATGAGATATTGAACATTTAATCTTTTTTTTATCTATTTATTTAACGTCGGCCTATTTCCACTATCAAGGGCCCATCACCGACGCGAGGAGACGAGCTACCCCCAACCTGAAAATATTGAGGAAACCTCTTCTCGTAAGAAGAGTAGGGATCTTTTACTTGCCTAACATTTAATAGACAAGGGACCGCCTGCTTTACATCCCCTCCAAAGGATGGTATATCCACTACGTAATCCTCGTCTTGAAATTACGTAGCTGCCGCGTATACACTGATATACAAGTCGCTAGAAGTGGGACGAGATCGCTGTGTTTCCCAAGATGGATTTCACCCAACCAAGTACTAACCGCGCTGCACGTTGCTTCACGATACATAGACGGTGAAGACTTAAACTAAGTACTTCGTTTTATAAATGTTCAGATGCCCCTTTATACGAATCTCTCAAATAATTAATTCCACCGAAATTATAAAAAGCAAGACTTATCTTGAGTTTAGAAGATTCAAGTCGTTGTAACTTAAAGACTACACTCAAAGAAATAGTATGGGTAAATTCAACAAAAAAAAAATGGTTAACTAACAATATCGTTAATTTTGTTAAACCAAACTATATTGATGGTATTTTTAAACAAGAGGTGATTGTTATTTTAATTAATAAAAAGTTGTTGTACAACAAAACAAACATTAACTTAAAAAATAGATGAATAAGACTATTATTTTGTTCGTCTGACTATTATTTTGTTGAATTCTGTCAAATTAAACTAGATAATAGTATATTTTATTTTTAACTATTATCGAATTGTAATTCTAACCCAGTATTAGTTCGCTGTATTATTGTACTTGGTAGACAAACCAATATAATTGTCATCTTCTAGAAGTTCTAAAAGAATTACCATGAAATTTGCTTGCTTACCACGTAGTCTATTACAGAAATTATTCCCAGATGACGCCACATACAAATCACTGACAATAATCAATCATGCATTATCTTATATTCTTATGAATTTATAGAAAATTAATAACATGATTGCAATGTTCAAATTCTCTCAGGGATCATCGATATATTTGGAAGGATCTTATAAACGATCTCTAATCTTTGGTTTGGGTGATCTGATGTCTCAATATTGAGATTTTGGCTAACCAAAAAAAAACTTCATCATACAATAAAGTGTAGATCAACCTAAAAATTAGTTGGTGAACAAAAAACAAAGTCGTTGTACTATTTAATTGTAGACCAAATTGAAAATGGTTAGTGAACATAAAAAAATGTCATTGTACTATTTAATTTGTTACAAGAAGATATGATTATTAAACTACTATTTGTTTACGAAAACAAATAAAGTTGTATGACTATTCTTTTCTGATTGATTTAACTATGAAACTAGATAGGCGCGATTTCATATGCTCTTTTTGGTTGAATTTACCTATCATTTTCTTTGAGTGTATCAATTTAATCTTACTATTCTGTTCAGATGGTCCCAGGCATTTTCTATAGGATTGAGATCGGGTGAATTCGCTGGCCACACCATACGAGTAATCAAGTTTTGTTGAAAAAATGCATTTACTTGCCTTGCGCGATGAGGACGAGCATTATCATTGACGAACATAAACCTATTGCCGATTTCATTTGCATGTGGTAACACAACAGGTTGCAGCACATCATTAAGCCTATTCTTATTCTGATAATCGTGTCAGCATAGCAAAACTTCCCTTAAAGAAAAACTATTTCTTTTTTATAGTGCATATAGGAACTGATATTAATTCTGTAAAATATTAACTTTCTGAAACCTACAGTTTTCGAGTAAAAAAAAATAAAATTAATTTTCAATATTCTTTTCGCAATGTTAGTTTAAAAATTCAGTTTTGCTTTATATATGTTATACATCTACTGCATTACGAAGGCACATAATTCTTTTAAATAATTTGCCAATTAGCGTTCTATAACGTATATTTTTACGAAAAAATGAAAAACAAGAACACTGTCAGATGAGTACCATTTACGTGTACTCGGTATATTAATTATTAGTTCGAAATAGATTGAATCCAAAGCTTAACTATGCTTACCCGGCTATACCATTTTCCAATTTTTCTGGTAAATCCCAAGGCACAACATATTTCAGTGTAATTTAAAAAATTCTCTATTTTTCTACTTCGATGCTAAGCAGTTATGTAAACATGTTTGAAACATTTTACTTTTCTACATTTAACTTTTAATTAAAAATATTAATTAAAATTTTTTGTCGCCCATGCGAAATGTAACAGAACAATTTTAACTTTTCACAAATAAAGAAACAATTAAATAATGAACGTTGATTTCGTTAGTGTACATGTATAATTTCATACAAAAATTATATTGAGCTTAAAAGTAATTTTCTATGATATGGCGGTGGTAGAAATCTATTTTTCGATCAAACTCACATAACCTGATATGTGAATTATTGAGATTATTTCTCTCAACCAATGAGGTATACCTATATATTTGTGAAATTTTTAAGTAAATTTGGTTGTAAAAGGTAGGCAATGTTATAAAAAGTCAAATTTTAATAAAACATCAGCGTACGTAATATTTGGTTATTTAAATCTAAAATATTTTCGGGTTTTCGATCACTCACGAAGGACGAACAATGACTGTTAAATCTCACCGTGATACCATTCTATTTGTTATGTTTGTCATTTATGTGTAATCGTTCCTTATGCGTTAAGTTCTGTTTCTGTGTTAATATTATATTTCACCAAAAGTATAGTATTATATATAACATTATTTTCCTATGGAAATTGTGTAGAAATGGTTTTAAAACCTGAGAAAAACAATAATATTCCTCCTGAACTGAATAATGTAAAATTAATTATTAATTACTGTATTGACTGTAGACATATTACCAACATACGTGATGAAAATATTGTATGTTTTTACCTAGACGATGAGATGAGCGAGGTGGAACAACACTTCTACTTCCGGATGATTAATGATGACATCATCAAGTAAACAAACATTCATCCCATCAAATTATACTATCCACATATAACCATATGTGGATATAACCAGAATGTAGATGTACCAACTGCCCTATTGCAACTGACTGACGGTATTCTGGAGTCAAGTGACAAATGATTACTGACAGCCTTGGTTTTGTTACACTTCTGAAATGTCTTCGACATGTTTTATTTATTATATTTCACGATATAGGTTGCGATATAAAAGCCAATAATTTAATAAATAGTTACACTTAACAGCGATCACAGAGAGTAAACCTCGACGGAGTTACTTCAAAACTTTTGTCAGCTGCTGTGGATGTGCCGCAAGGCTCAATATTGCGCCCCTTACTGTTTACCTTATACGCAAGTGTTTTTATTTAGTTTATAAAATACTGCAAAGTCCACATGTATGCGGACGACCTTCAGATCCTTTATAGTATAGGAAATAGCGTGCAAATTCGACGACGAGTGGTTACCGTCTGCCAGTCGGTAATCGAAGAGACCATATAAATACAAAATTTTTTTCTCTCTGGAACTTTTTGGTATGGTGGGGGGAT
Source organism: Rutpela maculata (assembly GCA_936432065.2). Taxonomy (NCBI): domain Eukaryota; kingdom Metazoa; phylum Arthropoda; class Insecta; order Coleoptera; family Cerambycidae; genus Rutpela; species Rutpela maculata. The sequence continues at coordinate 168,158,960 of OW386289.2, read as the reverse complement.
AGGGAGAGGGGGGCATTTATTTTTAAATCGAATGATTATCGATATCTGTCCGCATAGGTAGTTAGTATATGTACTTCACATACCCCAATTACGCTGGCAGACGAAATTTCTGAGCGGCGCGCGCGCTAACCGGAAAAGGAAACTAAAAATTTTTTTTTCTTTTTCCGGTCCAGTTTTTCAGACCAGTGTATCCTTACCAAATACATAAGGATACACTGGTATGGTCCGCCGTACAGACTATTTTTGGGGGGAGGTGTTTTTTGGGGTTTGGGTGAAATACGAGCCAATCTGACAATTCTGGCCTCGGATTTGGTTTTAGCGGGTCCAAATTCACAAAAATACACTGGTCTACCGCAGGCCAGACCACTTTTTGTTTTGTTTTGGGGGTGTTTTTGGAGTTAAGGGTGAACACCGAGCCAACCTGACAATTCTGACTACGGATTCGGTTTCAGAGGGTCTACATACATAAGGATACACTGGTATGGTCCGCCGGACAGACTATTTTTGAGGGGGTGGTTTCTTGGGGTTAGGGTTGAAAAACGAGCCAATCTGACAATTCTGACTTCGAATTCGGTTTCAGCGGGTCCAAGTATATAAGGATCACTGGTCTCGTCAGCAGGCCACACCAATTTTTTTTGTGTGAATGTGTCATTAAATAAAAAAAGTAAAATATTCGTAAAAAAAAATGTCTGCGAGGATTTGGTTGTAGCACACCGTGATAATAGAGAGAGTTCAAGAATAAAGTGGAGGAAATATCTTCTTCATCTTCTTCTGTAGTTTACAGTCCTTTGTGAGTGTTAGCTTTCTTAAAGATTGGTTTCCTTTCAGCTCCATTAAAATCATCTCAACAGAGTTCAACATTTTGGATATTTCCCATTCTAAGAGTTTTTATATCATTTAATCAAAATGTTCTAAGAATTGGCATATGTTAGGCCATCTGGAGACATTACACTGAAGCTCTGTTTAGTGCTCTTCTTAATTATGGTTAATTTGATATGCACCTACTAGCACATCATTATGACCGAGGCAGTCGCGATTAAAATATCCAGATGTAATCAAGACTTATGTGATGATTCTACTTGTTCACACCTGGTTTTCAATCTTAAATATTTCTAAATTTAGAAGCTGATGTTTTTATACAATGTTGCGTGAAAATTCAACGGCAGAAACAGTGGGATATCTAAAAACTAGTTAGAATGAAACACAGCAGGGAATGATTTAATACGCACGACAATTAACACTACATTAACAGTGCTTATACATATTTTACTGAATAAATCACTAGTCAGTATAAATGTGAAATACCATATTTGCTTATCGCGCTGAAATATTAAATGTACCCTATGCTATGTTAACTAATAAATGTACCATTGATTTGATGCGTCCAAACAGATGTTTCTGTCATTATGCAAAATACAACTTACTCATGAATGCTAATTTCATTATTGACTGCAATAAATGGCATTCTCCCGAATTTTTTGCTACACCAACCGAAGAGGTGATTATATAAAACGGTACAAGGAAAATTAGATGACGAAAGAAGAAGAGAGTGTGGTCTAAAACGTTGGAGTGACGCCACCAAAGAGCTGACGGTAAGGAGCTTTGGTGAGGCCGTTCACCTAACGGACAACCGCGATAGGTAGTGTAATGCTGTCAAACATGCGGCACAGCAGAGGCCAACTAGATTTATGCATGGATCATAAAACGTGGTATGATTAAGTGGAATGAATGGAAAGAAATTATTTTGCAAATGACGAGAACATGCTTATGTGATAATATATAGATAATCACATTTTGTATATTGTGAAATGTTAATGCCTGCGTCTTTCTCAACATTAAAATATAATTTTCGGAGAAGCCATTACTAGTTCCTTTGCATAAATTGTAATGTTTGCTAAAGTACTCAAACTACCAAGATCATTAATATATAATAAAAATAGCATGGGGCCCAATATTGACCCTTGTGGTATGCCCATATTAATTTCAACAGACGCTAAATTAACAGAATCAATAGTACTACACGTTATATTAGTAACTGATATATACTGTTTTCGACCTGATGAATAACTTTTAATCTAGTATAGTCAAGTTTCGAGATAAGTTTAAAAAAAAATTAGTAAATTAGTATGTCTAAAAGACGCATATAATGAATTGGTTCCAACAGTAAAATCTTTTGTACGATTTAAAATGATGCTAATTTACCTGACGACTGACCTAATTGCACTAAGGGTTGATTTATTATTTCAGAATTTGTGTTGGTTATATGAAAACGTATTATTTTTATTAAAAAAATCTGTAATTTTTTAAAACTCTGAAGCTGATAACTGGTCTGTAATTTCTTAACTTTTATATTATTTTTTTATGAAAAAGAATAACTTTCCCAATTTTTAAAATTTCTGAAAATGTTCATACAGAAAATGATAAATTTACAATCTAAGCTAATGGTTTTATTATTTCCATCATTAACAGTGTTAATGAGAAATGAGGTCGTCATCATGGTGAGTGTTTATACAGTATCGGAAAGTATTGGTATTGGGTTGGAAAATAAGAGCAAGCGAGAGCGGCAAAGCGAGAACGAAGCATGCAATCGTGTGTGCATGGGTGTGTCATTCTTTAGCTCTGCTAGAGTACTGGTAGACGTCTTTACTGTGGGCGGTCGGTTAAATCGTTGAAACTAGTGCAATACCAAAAACAAATACTATCTGAATCTGTATATTAGTTTGTCTTTTAATACATTACTCATTTCGGGTTCTGAATATGGTTCTAAAAATATTGTACTATGCTGATAAATTATATTATTGATAGAGTAAATATTTTCGCAATCTGTATATGGAATTCTGTTAATAATATCGATTGGAGCGTTTTAGAAAAAAAATTAAATGCTTTATTAGTAGAATTAGTCTAATTACGCAGGACCATAAAATATTTTTGTGAGGTGCGCCGGACCAGACCTAGTGCAGCATATGTTTAAAATTTTAAAAAGGAAAGACTCTATGCAACTTTTCCCACAAATTGGTAGTCTTTATGTTGTAACGACTTAAAAATTGCGATTTTAGCTTAAAAAAAGATATTTCAAAACAATATTCGTCAAATAACTCGAAAAGTATTGAGCGAGACAATTAAGAAAGCTACTAAATTCAGAATGAATTTCGTTTTTTTTTTCTAATTTCTGTAGAGTTAATGGTTTCGCGGATCTGAAAGTATCAAGGTGGTGTCCGAACGTCTGTAAGACGAAGTATTTAGATTAAATGTTCAATATCTCAGAAACTACGGCACTTATGCCAAAAGCGCTAATAACCAAAATAAAGGACTATTAATTAAACTTTCAAATGATTTTTTTATATCTGTAGCATAAAAAACAAAGAAGTTATGACAGAAAAAATGTACTTTTTCAAACTTTTTTAATAAAAACATCGTCATTTTATTAATGTAAGTAGTCAGTAATTAAAAAAATATATTCTCATATACTGCTTTTCGTTAATATATTAGATGACATACACGCTCAAATTTTTTCGTCCGCTAACAGCGCTTGCTTTAGAAAAAAATTGCATTATATACTGTAAAAGAATTTTAGAAAAAACGTAACATTTTTGTTTCTCTGCAAATATCTCAATAAATATTAGTTTTAGAGAAAATATAGTGAACGTCAAAAATGAAGCTTATAAACTGAGAATTAATTTGTTTTTTTTATATATTTGTGTAGGATTTATAGTTTGGGAGATATTTAATTTTATAGATGGCATCCGGCCGATTTCAGTATGAAGTATTTAGTATAAAATGTTGAATAACTTAGAAATTGTGACACCTCCATAAAAAATTTTAAGGGACAAAATTAAAGATAATTAACCAATCTTTAAAATGATTTTTGTTTGTTTCTACGTCACAAAAAAATAAAGAAGTTATGGCCGTTGCAATGTGCATTTTCACATTATTTTTAACATAATATCATCATTTTGTTACTGTAATTGCTCAGTAATTAGTTCTTTTTTACAAAAATGTTGTTTTTCGTTAATATATGGCATGACCTAGATGCTCAATTTATTTTGTTCGTTTAAAACACTTGTTTTAGAAAAAAAACTAGAGCCGCCATTTTGAATTTCTTAATTTTGGCTTCTGATTCGTAATCAGCGATCCCAAAAACATAACTATCCTACTTTTCAAAAATAAATTAATAAAACTTTTTCAAATATTCAGTATTAAAATTTAGGGGTAGTTTTCAACCCCTTGTGGGTAAGAGCAAGTATCCGGACCATATAGAAATTGAAGACCTTTTACCACAATAATAACCAATAAAGAAAAATTACATATGAAATTATTCCGAAATTTTATATACTTTTTACCTTTACTGTACTATAATTTGATGCTTCTAAATCGATGATCCCGAAATAACTTCAATTTTTATAAGGAACGTATGAAAAGTGACTTTTCACACGATGTTAGCTTGCGTTAAGAATTTGTCACTTACTATGTGAAATCAATAATTTTCAAGTGTGGTTAGCAGTGCGTTTTTAAACACTGTGTAAATCAGTCGTAGAGAAACAATATTCCAAGCTGATTTTGTGAGATGATTAGAGTTGTTAATTCATAATTCATAATGTCCTTATTTATTTATAACTAAAATATTGTATTTTCTTTTCTTTATTGTGAAAAGAATTCAATTCGAGGTAAAGCGTCCTTCAGTTTAAGAGTCGGAATTTGAACTTGGTTATCAACCTATTTTTACTTCCACATCTAGTGGAAGTATAGTAACGACAAAGAAATTTTTTATTTCTGTGTTTATTCACATAATACTTACGTTTAGGAAATGTATACTTATATATTATTACAATATGAAGGATAAACCGTCAAATAAGGAACTTAAAGTAAAGTAAACCGTCAATATCTTCTATATCTGTGTATATATTCTCAGAACTTTTATTCAAATATGTTGGCAGTAAATATTTTAATTTGAACGGTTTGCCTTTCACTAATATCATTATTGACAATTCTGCTTTAAGCCCATCCATATACAAACACACTCCACAACCGGAAGTCGAACTTTTAAAGGACTCACTGGGCGCATATAAAAACCCTTAATATAGCCCTGTTCTACTCGACTAAATCTTATAATTATTACAACAGACTCGAAATTATAATTAGTGAACGTCTAAAGCAGCAAGGCAGGCAGCCCACTTTTCAAAGTTGTGACTCTAGAAAAGTTGTATGCCGTTCCTAATTGGGCAAATTTACTTGAATTAACTGTGAGGGGTATAATTTACTTAATAACTTGCACAATTCTATTGTGCGGTAGCTAGATTGTGTACAATAACAAATAAATTAATAGCATCGATTTTCTGGGGTTTGTTTCAATGCTGACGTAAATTGTTTTGTTTCACAGATTGCAAAATATTAGTACATTTAAGGCGCGGTTCGCCAACCAAGATGTCATTATCTGGGGATTATTAAAACTAATTGGGATGGTTGAGTCTTCATAATATCCGATTTTAAAAGTTACTTTAGCATCAGTTTTGTTCAAAAAAATATGAAAAATAATAAAATAAAACCGCAGTCCAAGGAATCACTACTTCCCCATCCAGATTTTCTACCCAGGTCTCTCACAATGAAAAAATTTTGATGTGGAAATACTTGTTTATGGAACTTTAATAATATAATATTTGAAATCGTCTACACTAAAAACTCATAAAATGATATCCCACATCGGTAGTGGGGTGGGGGTAGTGATATGGGGGTGGCAGTGGGGATGGATGAAGTAAAAAAATACTATGAGGCCTTTGGTTATTGTACATACACTAAATCACATTTTTTTTCACCCCCTTTTATAATGGGGCGGGGGTAGTAATGGGGGGGGGGGGGGGCTAATGCCAAAAATGTTTTTGAGACATTAGCTTCTCTTACTAAATACCAATTTTATGGACTCTTATCTGCTTGATTTACCCATTTACCCCAATTTACTCCAATTTACCACCCAACCGGAATTGGATGAAAATATAATCTAGTTTCATATCTGGTTAAAATATATGCGTGTACCAAATTTCAAGTCAATATCTTAAACGGTTCCAGAATAATCGTGCGTACAAAAAAAAGTTACAGACAGAACGACAGACAAATTTTTTTTTGTTCAAACTTAAAATCTCGACGAATCATGACATTCTAAGCCTATTGGAAAAATTAAAGTTTTTGAAATTTGTTTGTCATTACTATACTTTCACTGGATGTGGAAGTAATATTGTGCATCTACAGAGTGTTCACAGAATTCAATAAATTGAAAATGACCGAATAATAAATTATTCTAATTTCCAGTCCTGTAGTATATGAAAAAACCACTGCCCCAGGAATCACTTCTTCCAAATCCAGATTTCCTGTCCAGTGTCCAGGTCTCTTATAATGAAAAACATGTTGCTAAAATATTTGCACTAAACTCTGAAATACATTTGAAATCATTTAACCCAAAAACCAGTAGAAGATATGCCACATCAGTAGTGAGGGGACTGATGCCAAAAAAAAAAAATGTCCAGGCTTTTTGTGCACGCATTACATTATAATTTTATTTTATTATTATTTTTTTTTTATACCACTTTAATAATGGTGAGAGGGGTGAGAGGGGTAATGGAGATGAAACTCTCAATCGTACGCACAAAAAAAAGTTACAGACCGACATATACAGGGTGCGCCACTTAAAACTCCCCAGACTTGTAACTTTTTTATGTTTGAAGCGATGACTATGTTGGGCACATCAAATTGTAGACATTTTTAAAGTCTTTAAACATGCACACAGAGTGATTTAAAAATTTTTTTGGAAAAATTGCTAAGAAAGGAAACTTAATTTCTTTGTATATTTTTTTACCTCACCCTTTACATGAACTGTGTTAATGTTTTCTTATAAAAGTTTTAATTAGCTTCAATTTATGTTATTAAAATAAAAAAAAATTAAAAATAAAGATTTTGCAATTTCCTATTTACTTAGTACATTTTTTTGTTTTTAAAAATATTTATTTCTTTTGTTGCCTGTTGCTATTTTGTTACGTTGAATATTGTTTGTGATATGTCTTTTACAAATAAAGCATAAAATTATTATTTACATTCTTTTCAAAGTTATTTAAAAAAAAATCAGTTTGAAATCAGAGAGTGTTTTTAATTTCTTTCTCTAAAACGAAAAAGAATTTCGAATATGACGTAATAACATACATTGAAGCTAATTAAAACCTTTATAAGAAAACATTAACGCAGTTCATGTACGGGGTGAGGTAAAAAAATATTTAAGGAAATTAACAATTTTTTCAATTTTTTAAAAATCACTCTGTACACATGCTTAAATGCCTTAAAAATATCTACAATTTGATGTGCCCAACATGGTCTCCGTTTAAAAAATAAGAAAGTTACAAGCCTGGGGAGTTTTAAGTGGCGCACCCTGTAGACAGACAGATTTTCTTTTGCTCGAACTTAAAATCTCAAAGGTTCATGATATTCTAAGCCTATTTTAATTAAAAAAATCATTTTTTTTACCGTTGCTAATATTCACTCCAATAGGTAAGTGGTTGTGGAAGTAGAATATGAGAGAAATTAAATTCATTAGACTATCAAAAATAAACAGTATCCATCACCGGAACTAGATAAGTAAAAGAAAAATTTCAAGAAAAACGCGCACATTAGCTAATATCTAACAATCCTTAAATGTTACATTATTTAACTAAAAATGCAAAAAAATTAAAAAAAAACTGCGAAACACCATCAACGATCTAAGTGAAAAATCTACAAACAAAATAAATTTTGTCAACTTTTCCCCTAATACCTGCACTAATTCATAAATATTGCCCAATATCTATTGAAAAATAATAAAAGAAACAAAGTAGATTCTTTACCTAAAGTGAAATCTTAAATATTCCTAAACCAAAAATTTTGTATTGTGGAGATAAATTCTCTAAAAAATTCTATCCAACCGAAAAATTTTGTATCGGTAGTGGGGTGGGGATGGTAATGGGGGTGGCTGATGCCAACAAATTTTTTGGGAACTTAGCTTCTTCTGTATATACTAAATAGCAATTTAATGGAACTTTACCTGCTTGATTTACCTATTTACCCCAATTTACCCCCCAAAATATAATCTAGTTCCAGATCCTGTTAAAGTGCATACGTGTACCAAATTTTAAGTCAATTCTTAAACGGTTCCAGAGTAATCGTGCGCACAAAAAAGTTACAGACACAGAACGAGAGAAAGAAATTTTTTTTCGCTCAAACTTAAAATCTCGACGTTTCATGACACGCTACGCCTATCTGAACAATAAAAATTTTCAATTTCTTTTTCTCGTTACCATACTTCCACTGGATGTGGAAGTAAAAAGAAAATAAAAATGTACGAAATTAATATAGGCATATCAAATTTAATTTAGGTTTCACTAGATAAATTGATAACTGTTTTAAAGAAGGAAACTTCCCCAATAGTTTGAAGTAAGCCTTAATAATCCGTAAATATACTGACGTTATATTCAACTATAGGCCTATACTTTTACTGCTAATTTTTGAAAAATGTATTTCTGCTTTCAAAATAAAAGTATCTTTACAAACAGCCAACATGGATTCATAAAAAATCAGAGGATCATTACGTATGTTAGATTTAAAAACAAAAATAACTAAATCATTCGAAAATGTAGAATACACAGAACTAACTTTCTGTGATTTAAGGAGAGCATTTGACTGTGTCTCGCGTGAACCACTAATCAGGCTAGAACTATATAATTTTGATAATCGCAGCATTCAGCTACTTAAAACTTATCTTGAAAATAAGCACCAATGAGTAAAAATGTATGTAAAAACAAGAGTCGAAGTACTACAGAAGTCAGTGCTAAGACCTTATCTGTTTTTCCTAATATTCATAAATAATCTCCCATTTGAAAATGACTTCCTGATTACACATTATTTTCAGACAATATCACTTTGCGCTCATCAGGAAAACCCATAGCTACAGTTTTTGTAAAATTGTATGATGCTTCAGTTAAAGCTGGACATTGCTTTAATTCCAATGAACTTTCTCTAAGTAAAAACAAAATTCAGTTTAAAAAAAATGTACCTACAAGAAAGGAACTGCGATATTTTCGAATATTCTATAAGGGGCCATTTAACAAATACGTTCGCTTTTAATGGGGAAGGGGTTACTAAAAATGTGGCAAAATGAATGGTAAGGGGGAGGGGGGGGTCATAAAAAGTGATCGTTCTGACAAAAAAAGTTATATTTAACATTCTAGGTTTGGTACAAGGTACACTAATTAGCAGAATATATTTTTTAAAAGTATAATAGGAAGGGGAAGGGGGTTAAAAATTGCTCATTTTGCAAACGTATTTGTTGAATAGCCTCTACAAAAATGTTGTACAGTATACGGCCGAGTATTTCGTTAATCAAGTTGATATCATCGGGATATGGTTAAAATTAAGAATACCAATGATTTTTTTGACACTTTTTGCCTTTTTAACTTACACTACACCACAAGTAGGTATTCCAAGTATACCAGAAAAATCTGACGATTTTTTACGCTAGTAGAAATCGAACCAACTGTAACATTGGGAGGATCTATTGTCAACTCCGAGCTATGTCTTGACCTCCTTCAGCCATCGTCGATTTTTAACCCATATATTTGCAATATTAAAACTCAAAAATATTACTAATATTAATATTAAATTCAATGAATTTCCAAAAGTTGGGGGGAAACCTAAAAACGTTTTAGTTTTCATTAATTGCGCGAAATGCCAGGAATAATTGAAAAAACCATTTGCAGCAACTTCTTTTCCAAAATAATACATTATTATTTTTCAAAATATTTTTCTGTACAAAAAAACTACTTACACCAAGAACACTCTAAAACTAGCATTGACAAAAACTTTTACCTTAATCGACAGCAGGTAAAATTTTAACAACAAACTATCAACAAAACTTGTCCAAAATACGCGCGAATCGGTCGCGATATCGTGCCAGGAAGGGCACCAAACCCCGACGGCAGTGAGGTGATAACTGAGTTTGGCGGAGTTTAGCGCCGCGACGAAGCACGTGCTCCGGCAATCATGCGCCGTCGGAGATACCTAAATTTTATAGCCGTTTCAATTTGTAAACTTTAATTTTTATGTGTTTATAGTGAGCTATTAATTAGTTCATCAAGGCGTGACATCAAGGTTTGACGGTTTGCTTGCTATAAAAGTTTTATCACCTATTTGATGCATTTGTCGGTGAAAAGGTAAACAGTTTTATGTATTCATTGGGATATTTATTTCTGTTTATTTTACTCTGTTAGGGTTTTACGGTAAGGTATAAAAACAAAAGATACGTTTTGGGGTTTATTTGGAGATTCGTTTTATTGTTTTAATTACTTCACTGTCTGTCAATACAAACACCTGGTGGCGAGCTGGGGATGACCCTTTTAAAAAGGTCTGCTGTTTTTTACGAGGATTGGATGTTTACTTCCCTTCTTTGCCGAAGGGAAGTATTGTAATCGTGAAAAAATTAGTCTCTGGGATTTTTTCGGATTTTCACGTTTCAGACTATGCAGATAATTGAAGTCTTTTTTAATTCAGTCTGTCTATCGGTCTGATGTCTGTCTATCTGTTAGTGTTATAGCTACAAACCTGCTTGACGGGAAATAAGAATTTTTCATAGTTAGTTGACGCTATTGCCAGTGAAAAAATGGGTTATACTTTCAGTGAAAAATATACAGAGTGATGGAGCACAATAATATTTCACATACAGTGTGTCCCAGGATAGATGTAACAAGAGGTGTAATGGACCAAAAATTTTGGAGTTTTGGAATGGTATTTGGGGATTGAATCCTGCTTGTTGTAAAACTAAAGTATACCAAAAATGACTTGATTTGGTGTTCTACAGGGTGTTTTATAAACAAAGTTGTAAAAATCACCACTAATAAAGTACCTTTATTTTTCAAAATATGAAAAATTAAATTATGAAAAGTTATTTAGAATGCAATTTTATACCTCTATACCAAATTTCAGGAATATAAAATTATTTTTTTGAAACTTGCCAGTTTTTCAATAAATTAGTATTTTATTTTGAACCATGCAATTAAAACTGCATAGAAATTATTTTTTGCGAATTAATATTTAAAGTTATGTAGAAGCTAAAAGTAGGCTATGGGAAAAGCAGTGGATACATATTTATCATTTATTATTGAAGTAGTTATACAGTACCAATATGAGCGCAATTCAAGGTCAAGCTGGAGCTGCGGCTGTAGCTGTGACGTCAGCACGCCTGCAGCCCCGCGGGGGGTGCGCAGGTGATAGATGATAGATCCTATGATCTAGGTTCTAGTGTGAGGTGAGATAATGCTAGATGATAGATCCTATTATCTAGGTTGTAGTGTGAGGTGGGATCTTCTTAGATGATAGGTGATAGGACCTAATGGGAGGGGGGAGATGGGAGATCCAATCCCCGAGCTTAGATAAGAGATTATATCTAAAAGGACGTGGCTGAGAGTATACAGGGTGTGTCTAAAATAAGATGGCTGCCGTTTATTGACTAATAGTATTGTATGTTTACGTTAGTGGGCGTTAAGAAAATGGCTACTGACGTCCATCATTGAGATTAAATAGACAAGTCTTATAATTATGAGATAAATATTCATTTACTTCTATATGTTAAGATTTCAATGTAAAACTGTGACCAAATGCAGAGACGTTATCGGATTCCAGGAAATTGTTAATGTAAATAAATGCGACTGCCTACGGCTATATGTATATTTAAAACGTGATTAATTACCTTTAGATAACTACAGCGGCTAGATCAAAGGAAATATCGAGACCCAATATAAACGCTTTTCAGACAAGTCTCTTTAGCCCGAGTTTTATATAAGATAAATATTCATTCGCTTCTCTACGTTTAGATTTCAATTTAATAAGAATATAATGCAGAGCTGTTATCGGATTCCGAGAAATTGTTAATGTAAACAAATGAAATCATTTCTGATAGTCTACTAACATAAGATAGGTATACGGTAAAGATGCATGCGAAGAATTTTGTGTCTTACAATACATGGTTTCTTATGGGAATATGTAGCCACCCCGCAGCGATATAGCAATTTAACATTGTTTTATATGTAAAAGACGAACAGATTATGAAAATTCGGGGGCCTTTTAGAAATCGTTCACTGCAAAGTCACGTGACCCTCGGCCGCCGAGTATAAAAGCAGCGTCATCTCCCCACCTCGATCATTAGCTGTTTATCTCTCGCGGTGAACGGTTGTCTAATTGAAACAGTATGTCGTCTACCGAGACCGTATCTAAACTCAGTACTGATATAATTAATTTAACTAAAAAATCATTGCTGCTCTTAAAGACCGATGATGAAATCGACCAACATATTTCGATAATTAATAGCAATATTAAACTAGTAGCCAAGGCAATTAAAATCAAAATTCATATCGATAATAAAGGTGAAAATATATTTAAATTGGAAAATAATTTAGCGCTTTTAAAATACTACCGAGAGCAATTGAAAAAATTAAAATTAAAAAATAAAATATTAGGCGGTTCCTTAAAGCCGCCAGCACGAAAATATTTAGTATATCAAGAGGTAGAATCTTGTTTTAAAAATCGTGTTAAGTCCGGTATAATAACTAACGTACAAATTAAAGAACCGGTATTATTTTTTAAAAAAGCGTTTAGGAGCTTCTCTATTCAAATTAAAAAATGTTTGAAAGATGGGCTAATTAAAGTAAATGTTATTTTTGAATGTAACTTCGTACAGCCTACTAATGGCACAGTGGAATTAAAAACTTTTGCTACAAGGAACGCTGTGATAGACTTAAATACGGATTTAAAGGAATGGTATAAAGAAAATGTATCCGAACGGTTATTGAAACATCTAGAAGACTTTCAAGGAAAAGATTCAGGCTGGGCCTTATCGGAAATTATCGGGCTAAGAGTAAATGTTAATAAATATTGTCCTATAACAGTGGGATTATCAACATACGCTGAAATGCCAAGCTTTATAAAAAATAAAATGTGTGTTATTAACGTTAAAAATAATGACGAATATTGCTTCTTATGGTCAGTAGTTTCGGCATTATACCCAGCTAAAAAGGATGGGCAGAGAGTAACTTCATATCCTCATTTTGAGGACGTTTTGAAATATGATGGCATCGAGTTTCCGATGGAATTAAGAAATATTAAAAAATTCGAACGCTTAAATGATATTTCGATAAACGTATACACCGTAGTTAAAAGGGAAGTTTTACCGGTATGTTTAAGTAAATACAGTTATGAACGCGTCGTAAATTTATTAATGATTCCTACGAATTCTGCCGATAATTTTACTGATGCTGCGCAATATCATTTTGCTTGGATAAAGAATATGTCTCGATTATTAAATAAACAACTATCTTCAGACGGACATCGAGTATTTATTTGCAACCGATGTCTTAATCATTTTACAACTCAAGAACTTCTAGACCGGCATTCAAATGATTGCAATTCGAAAACTAATACATGCAAAATTGAATTACCCGGCGAGGATGAAAAGTTTTTAAAATTTAAAAATTACCGATATAAAGAAAGGGTACCGTTCGCTATTTATGCCGATTTCGAATGTATCTTAGAGGACTGTGATGCTAACACGAATCAAAATACGCAAAATTACCAGAAACATACGGCTTTTAGCGTCGCGTATTACTTAAAATGTTCCTATGATGACAGTCTATCACAATTTAAAATGTACCGAGGCGCCGACTGTCAGTACTGGTTTGTTAAAGAACTTGAAAAAATTTCAGACCGAGTTAATGTAATCATGTCCGACATAAAACCTATGGAATCGTTAAACGAGACACAAAAAAATGAATTCGATCTCGCGCAGGTCTGTCATATCTGTGAGAGGCCCTTCAAAGAGACGGACATTAAAGTAGCCGATCACAATCATTTAACTGGGTACTATAGGGGACCGGCGCATATGAGATGTAACATTAATTATCAAGATAGTCACGTGATTCCGGTTATATTTCATTGTTTATCAGGTTACGACGGCCACCTGATAATCAAACAGCTAGCAACGGCATTTGACGGACAAATTTCATTATTACCGATTAATAAGGAAAAATACATTTCTTTCACTAAACGAGTTAAAGATACGAAAATTAAACTGAGATTTATTGATTCGTTTAGGTTTATGGCAGACAAAATCGAAAAACTAGCTTCCTATCTCGACGATGAGCAGAAACGAATCACTAAATCGTACTGTAATAATGACGAACAATTTCAATTATTAACGCGGAAAGGTGTTTTTCCTTATGATTATTTAAATTCTTGGGAAAAATTAGACGAGACATCTCTACCGGCTAAAGAAGAATTTTACAGTAAACTGACTGACGAAAACATAACAGAGGACGATTATAACCACGCTATGAATATCTGGAATAAATTCGATATTAAGACATTAGGAGAATATTCCGATATATATTTAAAAACAGATGTATTACTGCTAGCTGATATATTTGAAAATTTCCGCGAGACATGCATACAGACGTACGGACTTGATGCTTTAAATTATTATACTGCTCCGGGACTGGCATTCGACGCGATGTTAAAAATAACTAAAGAAAATTTAGAGCTTCTCACAGACATTGATATGATACTGATGATTGAAAAAGGCGTGAGAGGCGGTGTAGCGCAGGTATCTAACAGATATTCGAAAGCTAACAACAAGTACATGGGGGATGCGTTTAATCCCGACGAAAGAGAGACTCACATCATGTACTTTGACATCAATAACATGTATGGAGCCGGGATGTCTGTTCCGCTACCTACAGGTGCTTTCGAGTGGGTACCCGTCGAACAATTTTATGCCTTAGATATTCCAAATTTATCGGACGAGTCAGACATCGGTTATATTTTGGAAGTAGATATCGAGTATCCACTTGAATTACATGAGCTACATAAGGATCTCCCGATGTGTCCAGAACATATGGTGCCGCCCGGTTCAAAACATTCAAAATTAATGACCACTCTGTTAGATAAAACGCGATATGTAATGCATTATAGGACTTTAAAAAAATGTTTAGAACGCGGATTAAAACTCAAGACGGTACATAGAATTTTAAAATTTAAACAGTCACGGTGGCTAAAGAAATACATTGATTTAAATACGGATTTACGAAAACAGGCAAGTAACGAGTTTCAGAAAAATTTCTATAAGCTAATGAACAATGCGGTGTTCGGAAAGACAATGGAGAATGTCCGCAAGCACAAAGATGTTAAATTGGTAACTAAATGGGAGGGGAGATATGGTGCCAAGTCTCTGCTCGCGAAACCGAACTTTCACAGTTCGACTGTCTTCGGCGAGGATATGATTATTATTGAAATGAATCGACTAAAAATTAAATTCGATAAGCCAATATATGTGGGGTTCGCCATTTTAGATCTTTCAAAAATTATTCTTTACGATTTTCATTATGATTATATTAAAAAAGAATTCGGTGAGCAAGCCAAACTACTTTACACTGACACAGACAGTTTAATTTACGAATTTAGCGACGTTGATATATACAAGTACATTAAAAAAGACATCCATCAGTTCGACACATCGGATTATCCTGTAGACAATGTCTACGGAATACCTCATGCAAATAAGAAGGTACTAGGCGTAATGAAAGACGAATGTCAAGGGCGCGTAATGACAGAATTCGTAGGACTCCGTGCAAAAATGTATAGTTATAAAGTGGAGGGTGTGTCGGTAAATAAAAAAATCAAGGGTCTCTCGCGTTCGGTAATCAGAAAAATTACATTTGAAGACTTTACGAATTGTCTATTTAATAAAGAAATTTTGACCAAAGAGCAGCGATTAATTCGATCAAAGAAACATGAAATATATACTATCAAACAGAATAAGGTGGCACTCAGTCCGTATGATGATAAAAGAATTATAAATTATATAAATACCGATACGAAACCTTGGGGATATAATTTCCAACAAGTCTCAGCTCGTCAGATGACGTCATCGACGCAGTGAAGCGCTTGGCAGTAGCCGTTCGGATTCATTTACTTTAGAGACTTTGATCGCGATGGACGGGTTAGAAAAAGAATTGCAGTACAAGCTTGTACTTATCACTCGCGACGTATATGAGAGGTACATTCAAAATGCATTGAATCGGGGTAATTATCAATTAGTTCATAAAATTTTAGAAAAGATTGTTATACCGGACAAAGCTTTATACTGGATGGCTTTAAGAGATAGTTCTAATTTCGATTTAATGAAAAAAATATTTACGAAAAAACTTCAAAACGATATTTTTATTCAACAGTTGGAATATATTTTCCAAAGAGAATGTATTACTCACCTTACCGTATATCGATTACGAGAAGTAATTAACAGACATTATCCCGCCGCGAATAATAGTTATTTTAGAATTTTTTTAGAAGAATTATTAACGTGTAATGATGATTATATGTCAATTGATTTTTATTCGAAATCGTACCCGGCTAAAAATATTTCTGATAATTATAAAAGTATTGATTGGTCGATTAATAAAGCATTTTGCGAGGCAGCTTACTTTACACAATACGAATTTCTTGAAATTTTGTTTCGAGTAATTGGTAGGAATAATATACATTTCAAATTAGATATTAATTTCAATGAAGAGCATAAGCAGTTAATAAAATGGCTGGAGGATAATATATCCAAAGGTCGCTCTGGGCAGCCGACTGGTTGGAGCTCTGGTCCAGACAGCGGGCACTGGCCATCCACTACCTTAGAAGATTATGTTAAGACGCTTGACATAGTTCGCCTACATTTTTTGTAATTAGTATTAAAGTATTGTAATATAAATATTTTTACATTTAATAAATTAAATTATTTATAAAATGTGTGTTTTTATTTCCTAATACCTATCCTGACATGATGATCATGAGAGAGGCAGGTGAGACAGCTTGAACAGCTCCAACAGCTCCAACAGCTCGAACAGCTCCAACAGGTGTAACAGGTACCGTACCTGTTACACCTGTTGGAGCTGTTCGAGCTGTTGGAGCTGTTCAAGCAGCCCATATACATATACATATACGTGTATTATATATGGGCTGTTTGAACAGCTCGAACAGCTCCAACAGCTCCAACAGCTCCAACAGGTGTAACAGGTACGGTACCTGTTACACCTGTTCGAGCTGTTGGAGCTGTTGGAGCTGTTGGAGCTGTTCAAGCAGCCCATATACATATACATATACATGTAATATATAGGGTCAGTTTCAACAGCTCGAACAGCTCCAACAGCTCCAACAGCTCGAACAGGTGTAACAGGTACGGTACCTGTTACACCTGTTGGAGCTGTTGGAGCTGTTGGAGCTGTTGGAGCTGTTCAAACAGCCCATATACATATACATATACATGTATTATATAGGGTCAGTTTTAACAGCTCGAACAGCTCCAACAGCTCCAACAGCTCGAACAGGTACGGTACCTGTTACACCTGTTGGAGCTGTTGGAGCTGTTGGAGCTGTTGGAGCTGTTCAAGCAACCCATATACATATACATATACGTGTATTATATATGGTCAGTTCCAACAGCTCGAACAGCTCCAACAGCTCCAACAGCTCCAACAGGTGTAACAGGTACGGTACCTGTTACACCTGTTGGAGCTGTTGGAGCTGTTCGAGCTGTTCAGACACTTAATAAGTATGAGATGCTATCAACTCATTGAAATAAAAAAAGATTATTAATAACATTTTTTATTAATATAAAAAAAAAATACAATTAAAATTGTGTAGAATTAATAAAATAATAAAAACACTGGTCTGGCTATCCGGCGGGAGGGCAGATCGTATGTTAATTAAAAAAAGAAATTTATTGGTCTCGCCGGCTGACAGATCGACCTCTCCAAATCTCCGAAGAAATTCTGAGTTCAATGGAGTCTGTAACAATTTAAAAAAATATCTATAAGTATTGAGTTATACGAAACAGAAAAAATATTTTAAATACCTTTCATGATGTCGGCTAAGAGCATCAGCCGGGGCATCTCCTGTGGTGGTGGTGGTGGTGGCGTTACGGGGTCCTGGGGCTGAGGCAGCCCCAGGTACCTCCAGCCCTCCGGTGGGACTTGGCACATCGAACATTGGCAAATATTGCCCGCTATCAGCTCTCTAAGCCCCGTTTGATTGTGCATCTTTGCAACGTCTAACTGATCACCGCGCTCTGACTCGAGGCAAGAGCTCTCCCCCCACTTCTCTCTCTCTCTGCCCCCCCACCCCACTCGTCATTCATACACGCACACATGTATACAGAAATAAAAGCCAGTATGGTTAGCATAAATTTGTTTATTCAAAATCCTTATCTTTATTTACAATATACCACTGATATATCGAGTAGACATTCTGCCTAGAGCAGCGTAAATGATTATTAATATGTTTATGACAATGATATTCTAAATTATTTAACATTAAACTATTCATATTATTACAATTATATAAGTCTATAATATTATTATTATTAGACAGATAATGCTGAAGCCATCGCTTCTTTTCCAGTCCCTTGACATAAACTTTTGCTTCTCTCTCAAGTACGTGACCGTCGATGAAGTCCTGCAGGTCGCCGTACCGGAGATTATCATAAGGCGTGGACCATTGGAGACCGTGCACATGATCAGTTATCCAATTAATTTGCTTCTGAATATTGTGTGTAAGAAGCCCGTAACTAACAGTCGGTTTAATTATCCGATGTACACACGAGACATCGGTAATATTAAAAATTGAAATTTCTTTACATGTAAAAGCTAACTCCTTTTTATGCTGGAAGCCCTGCACGTCTATTATATACATATTAGTATGGACGAACTATACTGGTTAAAGGATTGTAAAAAATCAATCTATCATGAATTATAAGACAATATGCAGCAGTGTCTTTCGGAATATTTTTATTAGTGCTAAATTCCAGCCTAATGTCCACTGCACTCGACTTTACAACCTCATTCTGACACGAACAGTCGATAACTACCAGAGGAGCTTTAGTTTTAAATTTATATTTAGTAAGCAGAGGTTCATTTTCTTTTTCATAATAAGATTTCTGAAATTGACAGAACATTTCATACAGAGTAGCACAGAAATTCTTCTGAAAATTAATATTCAAGTTATCATAGGGATATGATTCCGAATTTAAAAAAAGTTTAAAATTAGTCAACTCGCAGTGATCAAATTCACTCATACGTTTAGCGACTGCATTTTTACGACCCGTTTGAAGGCCGAAAATAATATATCGCGGTGTCTCTAACTGAGACGAAGTTTTAATATTCCAAGTATGCGTCTGCGATTCCATCAGCATGGGGTATTCATGTAATTCCCAGCTTCTAAACGGTACAGGCAAATCGATATTCCTCTCTAGATATTTCATTAATTTTAATCGCTCAACGTCAGATACAGTCACGTGTGGTACACGCCATTGAACGATTTCCAATTCTACTTTAATATTTTCATCGGCTACAAGATTTATGATTGCGTTTGTATCAATACTACTGCGAACGAGTACCAGCTCTTGACGGACATTTAAAATAATTCTTTCAAAGGTCTCTGCGAACCCCAGACATATTTTTAAAGGTATACATGCGTCAAAGTAACCGTTCTCGTCTGCAAAATTATCATCCACATCAGTCCACCCAGCATTTTCTAAGTGATTCGCGTCATTCGGAGTGAATGATGCATATCCCTTCATAACAGTCGCGAGGCCTGGATTTCTACTGCTGTCCACAATTTTACCGCTCACTTCGTATCGTATCTCGTCAAACAGATACAATAACCCCATTTTATCAAAGACCGCTGTGTTCGAAACCGTACCATCCTCTTTAAGTAACCGGCCCCGCATATACAGCGAACTAGCATACGGCGCAGTATACACATCTTGCTGCTGAATGGGTATACGAATTTCGTCGTTATTATTTAAATTTCTGATTGAATATGGTCCATGACTATGATTTTCAAAATTAGTTATAGCGGTTTCAAACGTAGGCTTCTCAAACACGTTTAAAATATTCGGATTCATATTAGCACTTTGTAACCGAGAGAGTAAAGAAAACGTCTATTTTTAGATGTTAACGCCTTGAAGGTTACAGGTGAACTGTTTCGAGCGCGAGCAGGTGTTCCTTTTAAACTATTTCGGAAACTAAGACCCATTCTTCTTCAAGTGCAGTCTTACCGTGATGACCTCGCCACGGAAATTAACAAGATCACCGTCTTGATCGACTATCTTAATTGATATGCTATCTATATGCCTCTTATTAATCGGTAGGTAAATTGCATTAGCGGGACACTCTATTATTTTATAGCCGGGAGGCACGCTAGGAAAAAATTCATGAATAATGTGTACAGATCTATCATTCATGTAACTGCCCGTGATGAGATTACACTCCACGCATATAGCGTTTACTTTTTGAATTTTTGCCGGGAAATCAGATATATGTTTCTCGAGCGGTTTTAGACGACGAGATGTAAATCCTAACAAACTGCCAATACCGCCGGCCTTTTCAAAATTTATCATCTTATTGGATTTTATTTCCACTTTTAACGTATTTTTATTGGATACTATAGAAATATGACCATCGTTACCATGATTCAGAATAAAATGCTTTCTTACGTAATTATTTATATCTTCTATTTCATACGAGCCCTCCGGAATTTTTATAAACTTATCGTCTGTATCATAATATATATGATTATTTGTAGCGTCTATGTTCGGTATGGAGTTATACGCCTCGAAATTTATTAAAGCAAGCGAATATTCAGCGCCGTCTTCAAGGTCTATGGGTGGGGAAAAGTGCGCTGTTAAATTAGATGATTTGCCGGATAATGTAAACGTACAAGACATGTTGCGGCTTCAAGGTTAGCTCTGAGAATGAACGTGACTTAAAAGCATGACGCATTATATAGAAATTGTAAACACAGATGTCCACAATTTACTGTGTCATAAGACTGATACTGCTTGTGATTGTATTCAATAGAACAATTTAAATATTTTATTAATTCGAGAGGAGGCTGTAAATTACCAAAACTATCATAATAAACGGCTTTCGAACCGTTCTTAAAGTATGCAGTCCAATGAGTACCATTACCGCTATCTCTATCCAAGTTCACAATGCCCGTCTCAATTTTATGTACGCGTTTAGGTAGTCGGTCTCGCATAAATATTCCTCGAAAATTAGGTATATTTAACATCTTAACATATTTTTTCAGATCCACGTCGGTGAGCGCTCGATTTGGTAATTTTACTAGTCACTTGCTGTTGGTGTTTTTATTCATGTATAGTCCAAGTCCCGTTCGATAGGGACGAAGATAGAGTCCCTTACCGAGGGCGATACTCTCCATAGCCTGATTGTGACGTTTAGATTCTTTAAGCTGGGAGGATGCCGCCTGAGAATCTCTTACAGCTTTCGCTATACCTGCAGATCCACCGGCTAGCGCTCCCAGAGCACTAAGTCCAGCAAATATTGGTATTAGCGGTAGAACGCCACCCGTCTTCGGTATAGGAATAACGCGAGCAGCCATCGGTGATATTTTTTTATCTTTTTTAATACGCTGTACTGCACGAGAGGCCTTTTTAATAGCATCTCCGACAGAGGGAGCTCCACGTACTAGTTTACGAATTTTATTGGATATTTTTTTAAACGTCATCGTACCGCCACATTTTCTTTTTTTACATCCCAAGCCTAATTTAACTTTAGCACTCATGATGCCTGCTACACCGGCTGCTGCCGCTCTTTCTCCGATGGACGAATCCCTAGCAAATACACGCTTCAGAGCACGTTTTGCCAATTCTTTATCGGCAATATGCCGTCCTTTCACATCATTGACTTTAGAATATTGTATGTCGTGGTCACGACACGCCTCATCTAGACCATTAATTCCGCGATCTCCTCGCGCCAGTCTTTTTTCTAATTTAGTACCCGGGCCGCAGAAACGATAGCCAGGGATATGGGCTTCGAAAGGTAATTTATTTATGAGAGTGTTTACAGCCATGTTACCTCTATCACATGTAATAGTAGACTGAGGTGTTACAGGTGATCGAAAGCTATTTATACTTAAACTCCTGGTGGAAATACTTCAGTGTCAATCATGCGTTTCATCAAGACAGGTAACAGTCTGAAAATCGATAATCTCGATTTCGACAGTCATGTGAAAAAAGATAGTAGACATGGTCCTCTGTTACCCGACAGCATCAGGTGTATCATATGCGGACCTTCAAATTGTGGGAAAACAAACATCGTGATAAGCCTGCTGACTCATCCACACGGCTTGCGTTTCAAGAATGTTTACGTCTACTCGAAATCTCTCTACCAGCCTAAATACGAATATCTTAGAAAAGTACTCGGCTCGATCGTGGGATATCATGAATTCAAGGATAGCGATGTAATAATGACGCCTGCGCAAGCTAAAATTAATTCCATTTTTATATTTGATGACGTAGCTTGCGACAATCAAAGTGTGATGCGTGACTACTTTAGCATGGGACGGCATAAACAGATAGACAGCTTCTATCTCTGTCAGACCTATACCCGCATTCCGAAACATCTGATAAGAGACAATGCAAATTTACTGATATTATTCAAGCAGGATGACATGAATCTTAGACATGTATATTCCGATCACGTTAATACCGATATGAGCTTTGAGGATTTCAAACATATGTGCTCGTTATGTTGGAAAGATAAATACGGATTCCTAGTGATAGATAAAGATAGCGATATTAAACATGGCCGATACAGAAAGGGGTTTGACGAGTATATATACCTGTGATTTTACTATCTCAATCAGTTGATAATTACACATGTTATCTGACGCACCTGTCGACATGGACATTACTAATAAAATTATCGAAGCTCGGAAAGCTGTAAAGCGCAAATTAGAGGCACTCAAAATGCACGATCTGCAAATCGAAAAGTCTTTTGCCCCAATCACCGCACCGTTACATTCAATAGCTAAACATATCAAGCTTGAGACGGATGAGAATTTAAACATTAAGAAAAAGTCTGAACCCCCAGAGGATGAAAAAAATATTAATATTACACCGTCACCGTCGATTGTCGACTCTGAAGAAGGCGACCAGTCAGATGAGAAGTATCTTGAGAAATTTAGCGATCTGCCTAAAACATATATATCTGAGATGATGCATGATACTGAAAATACACATGATTTTCGATATGGTGTACGATATAATCCTGAAGAAGATAAATATTATATTGGAAATTCTGCCATTCAGTTTGACGGTGACAATTTAATAATAAATAATAAAGAGTATCAGGGCACTCGCGGTCTTTATGAATTACTATTTAAAAAACGTTCGCATCACTATAACTATGATGATAAGAAACAGTACATTGATATTGTAAAAAGGACTAGCGCACATAAGAGAAATTATGATTCTGAAAAGCAAAAGTCTGGTAGTAAGAGCTGGAAGTACCTGCATATTATTAAACCGATGCTTTACGCTCGCGAACCTCGGCAACGTGCTCCTGGTAAAGTAAAAGGCGGTGAATTAATGATGCAAGTCACCGATAATGCTATTGATTACGTATATTGGGACGATCCTAATGAACTCGTCGATCGTCTTAGGCTTTTGATAGCTTCACAGGAGGCAGGCAATTCAAGTCATACGAATGAAATAAATAGAATTTTAGAGGAACTATTAGAAAGTAAAATAATCGAACCGCTGGATTAATTTAACAGTACGTAAATTATTGTTGAACTGTAAACATGTCTGCTGTAAAAAGAGATATTGTTAATGAAATACATAAGCCGGCTAGAATTAACTTTAAGAGACGAAAAGTCGTAGTTAGAGGTTTAAATGAATTGCTTCAGGCTGACTTAGTCGAAATGATTCCATATGCTAATTACAATAAAAATTATAAATATATTCTCATTGTAATTGATGTTTTTTCAAAGTACGTATGGGCTGAACCAGTTAAATCTAAATCTGGCGTAAATGTTACTCGAGCTATGGAAAAAATATTAGTCGCAGATAAACGAATCCCCGTCAATTTACAGACTGATAATGGAACCGAATTTTATAATATTAATTTTCAAAAATTAATGAAAAAATATAAAATTAATCATTATTCTTCGTATAGCACTAAAAAATGTTCAGTAGTCGAACGCGTAAATAGGACTATAAAATCTATGATGTATAAAGAATTTAGTATAAATGGTTCTTTTCGGTGGTATAATTTACTTGCTGATATTATTAAGAAATATAATAATACTAGGCATAGTACCATCGGCATGAAACCTGTAGATGTAAATAAAAAGAATGAAAAAATACTCTTGAAATCCGTTTACAATTATCCTACAATTACATACACGCAATTACCTAAATTTAAAATTAACGATCATGTGAGAATAAGCAAGTACAGAGGCGTGTTCGATAAAGGTTATACTCCTAATTGGTCTAATGAAATATTTACTATTTCAAAAATTAATTATACCAGCCCCATAACATACTTACTGACCGATGCACAGAAACAGCCAATAGAAGGATGCTTCTATACTGAAGAACTGCAGAAGGTTAAACATTCAGACATGTATCTCGTTGAGAAAGTTTTAAGGAAGAAAGGAAATAAGGTTTTCGTTAAATGGCTTGGATTTGACAGTTCCCATAACAGTTGGATTGAAAAAAGTAGCATTGTTTAATTTTTATGCACTTATATTAATTATTATTATTATTATTATTATTATTATTATTATTGCTATTATTTTTATAGGTTATGTATTCCATGTACATATATAAGCTTTATTACTGTATTATGCATTCAGATAAATAAAATATATTATAAAAATTAAATTATTTTTTTATTTTTCGTCTGGGGTGGCTTTATTTTTTAAGATTTAATTTTTTTGATTGCATATTTGAATTCAGCATTAAAAAACACATAAAATGTAGCATGAACATTTTCGTTACAATAAACTTGAAAAATATGAATTTTTTCATTTTTTGCCTGGGCTGGCTTTATTTTTTAAGATTTAATTTTTTTGATTGCATATTTAAATTCGACATTAAAAAAGACATAAAATGTAGCATGAACATTTTCGTTACAATAAACTTGAAAAAAAATCTGAATTCTTCATTTAATTAGGAAATGGGTAATAATAGTCAACCATTTTTTAAATTAATTTATTAATACATATAAGAAAGAGGTTACATGTTTTGTGATATAATAACAGAATATTTATGTTCAAGTACTGGATTAATTATTTGAGCGTATCGTAATATTTTATTTTGAAAACGATCTCGATCGCGGGCGTCTTGCATCCAGTTACCACATCTAGCAGTTCTATGGGCATAGCTCCAATGGTAAATGTGATGAATTTTAACGTCCTCGCTGAACTGAACTGTTCTTGGACTTCTTCGGCTGGATACTGACATGTTGAAATGTACGTAAAACTTCAACGTACTTAACGTCTTCTCTGAGTAATTTTAAATTGTTCATAAATTGCTGTAACCTCTTCTTATATGTTTCGGGATCCATCTTTAGGACTCGATGAATTCGATGTTAGTGGTCGTGCCTGCTAGCCCTCTATATACTAAGTACACTTCTTTTAGTATAATGGTTTGTTGTAGCGTTACCATATCATCATCAGAAATAATGCGTGAGTATCTGGCTGGTAGACTCACTTTACAATTTTCGAGGATTACTTGGACCTGGATACCATACGGTGAAAGTGCTTTATATATATCTAGCACTTTATATTTTCTATCGACTTCCAGCTCATAGATTTTCATGAACGGCGTGACATGAGCTTCAACATTAATTTTTGTGAAAGACATTGCTGCTGCTGCTGCTTGTATATATCGACTTTAAGATTGTGAATGAATGCAGCGATCTCAGGTCTTTACTTTTATGCTGTATTCCACCCCCACTTTTCGTATCGTGTAAGCAGAAAAATATGGGAAAAAATATGATGATTTCATTGTTTACATTATTTCTCTCCAAACCCTGAGACGCTCCTTATAATGGATCACGTGACTTATTAGTCATTGTATTATAACCGCCGGATGCTGTTATCAAAGACAATTAATCACGTTTTAAATATACATATAGCTGTAGACAGCCGCATTTATTTACATTAACAATTTCCTGGAATCCGATAACGTCTCTGCATTTGGTCACAGTTTTAACATTCAAATATAAAATTTACGTATTGAAGTAGATGAATATTTATTTCATATATAAGACTTGTCTATTTAAACTCAATGATGGATGTCTGTAGCCATTTTCTTAACCTCTAACGCCCTCTAACGTAAACATGCAATACTATTCGTCAATAACTATAAACAATAAACGGTAGCCATCTTATTTTTATTACTAGATACACCATATCACTAGTACACCTTATATACTTATTTTTTATTACTAAATACACCCTGTATACTTCTTTTATTACTAGATACATCCTATATACTCTTAGCCACGCCCTCTTAGATATAATCTCTTATCTTTAGCTATAATCTAATATCTAAGCTCAGGGATTGGATCTCCCCCCTCCCATTAGGTCCTATCACCTATCATCTAAGAAGATCCCACCTCACACTACAACCTAGATAATAGGATCTATCATCTAGCATTATCTCACCTCACACTAGAACCTAGATCATAGGATCTATCATCTATCACCTGCGCACCCCCCGCGGGGCTGCAGGCGTGCTGACGTCACAGCTACAGCCGCAGCTCCAGCTTGACCTTGAATTGCGCTCATATTGGTACTGTATAACTACTTATTGACATATCAATATCATAGTCAATATTATCCTTAATTTCTGTTTCAAATTAACGAACCAAGCATAAAAAATTAAGTGAAAATGGTACTCACAGTGCGTGAAAAAATTTATATTGTGCAATGCTACGGAATTGGCGATGAAAACTCGCTAAGAGAAGTGGTAAGCCAATTTAATTTGAAATTTCCAAACACTGCTTTGTCACGTACTCAGGCTATGACAATAATTAAAAAGTTTCGGCTACTGGTAGTGTTCTTAACATGAAAAAAAAATAAAAGCATATGATGAAGACAGTGTTGGGGCTATTATAGCTCATGCCTCTGTTATAGAAAATCCTAGGATGCCACTAAGAGAGAGATCAGCTCTTATTAACAAGTCTGAACTCCAAAGAATTTACAAGGCAAAAAAAATTAGGGCATATAAAGCAAATTATAAACATGCGCTTGAAGAGGGAGATGACGGCCGTAGGTTGGATTTTTGTTTGACCATTGGAGAAAAAATCATGGAAAAGAGATTTTTTCATCATTTCATAATTTTCTCAGATGAATCCACATTCACAACCAATGGTGTTGTTTCATCTCAGAATTGTCGGTTTTGGGCTTCTGAAAATCCAAATTTTAGAATTCATTGTAGAAGACAATACTATAAAAAAGTGAATGTCTGGTGTGCCGTTTCTTATAACGTTGGAGTTATTGGACCTTATTTAATTGAGGGAAGGTTAAACCAGCACACTTATTTACAGCTTCTTCAAAGATTTTCTGAAGAACTTTTAAATATTTTAAGAGATATGCCTTTAGTTCATTTTCAACATGCCACTTCACAGAAATGGTTAATAGGTGGTTGAATTTAAATTTTGGAGAAAATTGGATTGCCAGGAATGGACCGATCAAGTGGCCGGCGAGATCCCCAGACCTATCAATATTGGATTTCTTTTTATGGGGTCGCCTCAAGCAGTTGGTTTACGCTGAACCACTTCCTAACGATGTAGCAGTATTGAAGCAGAGAATTACAAATGCCGTAAACTCCATACCGTTAGATCATAGTCGAAACAGTCTTAAGGACTTCAGGTGAGGGATCGAAATGTGTGTGGATGTGGGTGGTAAACTTTGTTTTGTATTATACTTAATTTGTTTGTCAATCTGTTATGTTTTT
Source organism: Rutpela maculata (assembly GCA_936432065.2). Lineage (NCBI taxonomy): Eukaryota > Metazoa > Arthropoda > Insecta > Coleoptera > Cerambycidae > Rutpela > Rutpela maculata. The sequence goes on along the minus strand of OW386289.2, from coordinate 168,131,089 downwards.
GACATTTATTACTTGTTATAATTTTTAAACCTCATTAATCTTGTGTTAGTAATTGTTTCTTGTTTTACAATTAGTTCGATTAACATTATACCTTCTTACATCTCGTATATTCAATTTTTTATTTATCAATAGCTTACTTTTTGAGATGATTAACATGTGCTCCTACACAACTTTAAATATGAATTCAACTCTTAATTCGCAAAAAATGGGAAGTTTCAAAAAAATATAATTTTATATTCCTGAAATTTGGTATAGAGGTATAAAATTGCATTCTAAATAACTTTCTTAGTGGCATTTTTTCCTATTTTGAAAAATAAAGGTACTTTATTAGTGGTGATTTTTACAACTTTGCTTATAAAACACCCTGTAGAACACCAAATCAAGTCTTTTTTGGTATACTTTAGTTTTACAACAAGCAGGACTCAATCCCCAAATACCATTCCAAAATTCCAAAATTTTTGGTCCATTACACCTCTTGTTACATCTAGCTTGGGACACACTGTATATAGTAGGGTAGCTTCCTTACGAATCATTTTGGGGCATACCTTCATTAGAATTCTTTGCTTGAAATTGATCATATAATCACCTCCTGAATTTTCCTACGTACCCTGTATACTTGGTGGAAACGTACTGCCCTACCAGCTGCATTTTCCAAACTTTATACTTAAATTTAGGCTTGGTATGCATATCGCGTCTCTTATTTACTATTTAATTGTGGTCTTTAGTAGATTGATTGTGCCTCGGGCACTACTATTGTATTCTTGTATTATTAAGTGAAAAAGAGTACCGAATCAAACTAGTGTTCGAAAGCCAATACATAACTTCAAAAGTAGAAAGTGTGTCGTACACACAATGGAACATAACCTCCCAAATTTATAGTTTTGACGTTGATGTAGATATAAACGTTGCCAAGTCGTCTACAGATTTATTTCAACTTGCCGATGATATTTGGGTTAAATCCATAGCCGTTGTAAGCAAACACATACCTATAGTACGTCGGGTACACCAAAGAAAGCTGCACTTTTTGATTGGGATGTGCCAATTTCTGTGGTCATAGTTTATGTCAAAAGGTAACTTTCGAGATAGGGAGCCATTCGAAAATCAGTACAGGTCACCAAAATGGCGGCCACTAAAGATGGTCGCCATTAGCAATACTATTTTTTTTATCTCAACTCCTAATGGTCCGATTTCTAGAGACAAAAAAGTGTCCTCTTTACAAGAGCTTTCAAACAAAAAAAAAAAAGAAAATAGAAATCGCACCCTTAGGAGCTGATATTCAAAAACATTTAGTGTGGCTAATGGCGGCTATCTTTAATGGTCGCCATTTTTGTGTTCTGCACGAATTTTAAAGTGGCTCCAAATCTGGAAAGTTACCTTTTGGCATCAACTATGACCACAGAAAGTGGCACAGTCCAATCAAAAAGTGCAGCTTTTTGGCATATATAGCCATGTACCCGACGCACTAATTAGGTTACAAACAGTATTTCAATAGAGACAAGGAAGGATAGAGCTCCGGACGATATCCCTTACACTATATGACCGGGATTCTATCAGCGAACAGGTTTTGCATTAGTAGTAGAGTTGCTCACCTTCTGTAATTTGTAGAATTCCTTTGGCCCGCAGTAAACATGATATTTGAAATTTCTATTGGTGGTAATCCTCGCCATTGAAGTTATTAATAGTTGAAGCGTCGTTTTTATCAACCATTATCACCGATTGTGGAATTTATGACACTAGAATTGAATGTTACTTCATTTAAAAACTGGACTCGCAGGAAATGAATAACGAAACTGATTTGTCTTGCAAACAACCTAACTGTGCGAGCTAAGAACCGTAGTCTGGGTACATAACTTGTAGACTACAAGCCCATCGTAATTTTTAAGAGGTTAAGTGATCCAGAACGAATTATATCCAGTATGATGCTGGTATATGAAACCAGAACTTTAGATACTATGCCGTCACTTTTGAGCGGTACAGGTGAGTACATAGGTAAATTGAATTTTCCATCCGAAAGTGCTCTATTCAGACAAAATATTCTTGTACAGCATTCCTCATGTTGATAGTTCATAAAAAAAATAATCACCTAGAACCTACTGCCGTACAAAAATAATGGGACCGGAAGCCAGAAGAGTTTTTTATTTTCCGAAAAATTTTCCAGGCAAATAAGTAATTTAATACTGTACGGCGTTTGTACAATCATATTTGTATGCTTTCGTATATTCATTATTCAGCAATGCCGTACATATTTGGTGGTTACGGAGTGAGAAATCCTGGGCACAACCCCTTCCCTAGACCCGTAGGGTGCAAGATCATTGCAAAATGTACGGCATCGATTCTAAAATATTATTCAACACCTACAATCATTTTTAACAATTGTACTGTCTAACAATTATGGTAACTATAAATATAAATAAACAATTACGTGCGTTTGGGGTTGAATCTCACTGTTTGGCAATCAGATCATAAATTCCTGTACGGCAACCAATTTTTTCACATGATGTAACTAATTATCGTTGTACATTATAGTGCCTAAAGTTCTGGTTTCATATACCAGCATCGTACTGGATATAATTCATGCTGACTTGACTCCTTAAAAATTACGATGGGCTTGTAGTCTATTGCTAGAATTATTGCGCAATTGCAGTTGAAAATAAATAGCTCAAATTTACCTTTTTATTTGACAACCCTAAAACGAAATTAATTTGTCAATAACAATTTAAAAAATGTCAGTTATAAAAAGGCAACTAAAAATAACTCACGAAACATAAATACTATTTCAACCCGATGATGTAAGGAAATTCCTTACATCATGATTTTAACAGTTAGTCTACTAACTTCAAATTTTTAAACATGTCTCTGTGATGTTTTTGAGACTTTTGACACTAACATTATGTTTGACAAATGCCCTTGTATACGGAGAATTTAAAGAAACCACCGTAGCAGTAAATTATTCTACGGAACCTCTCTATAATGTTCACGAGTGGGTCACAAAGCTACAGTTAGAGCGGTGTGCGTTCGTAGGAATAGGACTAAAATTATTCGCTGTAAGTTTTACATCTTTTTTTACCTGTCATTCTTATATCCTTATAGATTTTTGTTGAAGATGAAATTTTAGGCGAAAATAAGAAGGGACTCAGAAAATATTTCTTGGGGGTATGTCAGGAGAGTACCCTTGAACAATGGAATCTCTGCTCTCCCGAGCTGGCAAAGAAAAGAAAGCATAAGTGTTCATTTAAATTGAGTCCATATAAGTTTCGATCTAGGGTACACCGGAGATTTTGTGATTTAAAGGTAATGGTAAATAATAAGGACTGCATATGCGACCCGACGATATTTGGGGACGACATGCAGAAAGTAAAAGGTAAATCTATTTTGTGCTTTAAAGTTCTAATAAGATATTTCTACAAATTTGGATGACAAAATGTTGAATACTTAATAGAAAAACAAAATACACGTGATGTTATTTTTCTTAATTACCCAATAGAAGCTCGCAAAAAATTAAGAGAAATTAAAATTCTTAATAGGACGTATAGCCCAGGGTCGATTCAGGTCGATGCTCAACAAATTAGAGACAAGCTAAATTTGGTATGGTGCTTTGTTTTGAAGTGCTAAATATACTCTGAAACCCCAGCGGTGAGTGGTTGAGCCCGTCCTCCCAAAACAACCCCCCAAAAGGGGTAAAATGGTCCATTTTTTACTTTATTCTTTATAATTCGAGAACGAAGCATTGCAGGAAAAAATTCCAAGAGGCCAAAGTTGAAGAGCAGAAAATTTCCTATCACATATGTCTACTTTGAGTTAGCAGTGGCGGAGAAATGAATTTTCAAATTTGGGGTATTTTTCTAAATATTTCGAAAAAGTTCTAAATTATGTTTTTTTGGCTAGGTAACTTCAATTTTAATCAAATATATAATAATACAGTGTAGCACTATAGGGCTATAAATTTTTGAGGGTACTTTGTGGTGGGTATAATAATAAAGATTAAATAAACCCAAACGTTTTAATTTTAAAATAGGATTTAAAAAAAAACAAACAACTTGTAAAGATCTTCTTCTTCATCTATGTCCAAATTTACAGCCCGGTTTAGAAAGTAATTCCATTGCATTGACTACATGCCATAGTGCACTTCAGGCCCTTTCGTTTGCATGCACATACTTTGTTACATCCTCCTGATGAACAACTACAAAATAAAATGTAGAATCCATGTAGATGTTTTGGTCGGAATGAATTGGCTGCAACTCTTGGTTTTTTAGACTCCAACTCCAATCTTGCGGTGGTAAATGGTTATTTAACCACGTTTGTACCTAAAAAGTTGAAAAGAATACGACCTAATGTTTTAGTTGTATGATAAATCTGACTGACTGACCTGGTGGAAAACTCTAAAAAATCTAATCTAACACTTTGCGCTGCTTGAGGTAGGTGGTAATATGGCCAAGTTAAAATCAGTATTAAGGTTTCGTTTACGTACGTACTGATGATAAAGAATGTATCTAGCACTATCCAAATCTGTATTTGATGAGTTTTTAACATATGCTGCTATAAATAACTGCGTTGTGATTGCTTCTAATTTCTCCTTTGTAGCCTGAGGGTTATAAAATTCTTTTAGCAGGTTACCTAACTATTTTTCTTGGTGGTATTTACTAAATTAATTTTCCCTTTACTGAATAATGCAGATGCGGTGTCACAACCGGACATAGCGTGCAAACTTACAATATAAAACATCTTTTAGGTCTCCCAATTTTTATTGTAAGGATGGTATGTCGGTTATTTTACTTGGCTTTGATGATTTTCCCGGACGAACCATAAACAATCTTTTCTGGCAATAATGGATTAATAACACCATGAGCTCTGTATCATCGCTAACTACTGCTACCGCATCTTCAGAAGAATTCTCACTATTGCTATTGCTGTCATTACAATGAGAGTATCGGCATCACCATCTGAGTATTTTACATTAATTCTGTTTTCAAACAACATTTTTCCGAGTTGTTTGTTGGTGCTATTTAACAAAAAATCTGATCTTGGTAGCCTCATAGCAGATAAATTCGAAAAAGATAGAATGGGTACTATTCTTTTGCTCGTGGATCTGCGATATTGCTCAAAACCTCTTTTGTGCGCCACTGTGTAATATTTTTGGGTAATACTGATTTATCCGGTGATTATTACATAGTTTAATAATAATTAATCCTAACTATAAAATATTAACATTTTGAATAAAAATATATTAAAAATTCATTGCTCCGCCACTGCTAGGTCAAAATTTCTAGCAATAGACTTATTTGATAGGAAATTTTCTGCTCTTCAACTTTTGCCTCTCGGAATTTTTTCCTACAATGCTTCGTTTTTGAGTTATAAAGAGAAAAGTAAAAAAAGGGCGATTTTACTACCTTTTGGGGGTTGTTTTGGGGGGACGGGCTCAACGACTCACCGCTGGGGTTTCAGGGTATATTTAGCATCTCAAAACAAAGCACCATACCAAATTTCAGCTTGTCTCTAATTTGTTGAGCATCACTCATATAACATGAGGAATCGACCCTGGGCTAGTACTTGTCAACGCCATTTAATTGGTTAACTATCATTTTAAGTCACGTGATACGTTCCCCTCGATCTTATGGCGAATTTAGATTGAGCCAGTAACTGTCCTGCCAGTTGGCCAGTAGCTGGCTTGTGAACTAGCCTCCAGTGTGGCCACAAGTGTTTAGACGAGAAGCGCCAGTGTGTGCAGTCCAGTAAAGAAAAATGGACGAACGGAAAGTTTGTATATGACACTGGAAGTGCGTTTCGTGTTTACACGGCTCCAGCTGCTGGCCTGTGCTGTGGTGGGGCAATGCCAGTGGCCAGTAAAAACAAAAATATTTGAATTCGCTGGAAGGACAGTAGCTGGCCTGCTGGCCTGTCCAGTTACTGGAATAAAGTGCTTACAAAGAGATAGTTACTGGCAGCCAGCTGCTGGAGAGTTCAACTGGCTTAATCTAAAGTCGCCTTTAGGTATTATATTAGACTGGCGGTACATGACCAGTCAGGTGCAACGTTTTAAAAATGCATGCCAATCATATATATGAATGAAATTACCATGAATATGCCAGAAACGCATGCCAGTGAATTTCTGCTGGATTCTGTTTCACGGCTTTTCGTTTGGCACTATTGGCATCCATTTTAAAATAAAAAAAAAACACAAGAAAAAACAAAAAATCGATTTGCACACCCTTCTGCACGCGACGACTGCCTAAAATTTGCATTTCTGGCATATTCATGGTAATTTCATTCATATATATGATTGGCATACATTTTAAAAACGTTGCACCCGACTAGTTATGTACCGCCAGTCTATATTGTCGGGTCATTCCATATCAAATCAACCAAGCAAAAAAAAATTACCACTCAGATTTTAACGAATAAATTTTCATTGGTACACATGTTTAACCCCTCCAAGGTATTAAAAATCCAGAATTTCAAATTTTTCTGACGAGTAGTTTTTTTTCTATAGGACCCAAAAGAATAAAAAATTAACACATTTTATTACAACAGGGGTATTTTTAATAATTATTATCTCAGGATGCTGAAGAAGAAATTTTTTGTGTAAGCACTCGTTTTGTAGCTTATGGACTAAAGTTTATTTCTATTTAAAAAAATGGACATAATTTCTTTGTCTCAAGGCCACTCTCAAGATCATAAATACTCAAATGGTATTATCTAAAAAAGTAATTTTTTTTTTCAACTCAAAAAATTAAGTAACATTAACTGAACTTTCCTGTACCTCTGTGCCAATATTGAAAGTGGGGCGACGACAAATAAGTAAGTAAATAAATAATAAAAGTGTTGGTACACGCGCTGCATAAAATATCGCCTAACTGCGTCGCTCAGACCTGGCGCGCGACTAGTCTAGACCCGTCGTTTGCCACGGATAGTGCATAATTAGGTGTATATTTATCAGGTTTTGAACATTTTAAATCAAATTAAATTATATTACTTAATATTATCAATAGAGCAATGGATAAAAACCGACAAAATATGTTAAATCTGCAGAATTGCATTTTTTGCTACCAGTCATGGCAAAAATGTATGCGATGGACTAGGTGGAACTGTAAAATGACTTGCGGCGAAAGCAAGTCTACAACGACCTTACTCTGATCAAATTTTAACACCTCGACAGCTATACAACTTTGTGACTGAGAGCATAAAAAATATTAATATTATTTATTGCACAGATGATGACCATCAGCAGAATACTTTATACTTTATCTCTTGAAAGCAGATTTGACAAAGTGAAACCTGTTCATGGAATTCAACAATACCATTGTTTCATACCTAAGAAAGATATGGTTTTGAGAGGAAAACTCTATTTAAATAGCAGTAAGAGTACTGAATTTAACCTTGGAGATGGTTTACCTAATATTGAATTTGAGGAAATTTCTGGCTTTGTCACTGCCATGTATGATGATTTCTGGTGGCTAGGATGTGTACTCAAGGCCGTACCCAGGGGGGTCAGCCAGAAAATATATACCTTTCATACCAAAAGCTAACCTTTGGTGGAAATTGTTAAAAGAAAAGTGTATATTTATATTTACAAACATTTTTTGTTAGTCGAACCCCCCGTGAAACAAAATCCTGGGTACGGCCTTGTGTGTACTAGGTAAAAATGACGAAACTGAGGAGGTGATAATTACCACATCCAAGCGACCCTTCCCGATCATTTCTGTATCCAAATAAACCTGAGGTTTTAAATGTCAACCCAAAAACAATACTACTTAAAGTGGATGCTGTCACTGAAACCGGAAGGGTCTACAAGCTTAGTGAAGCTGAAATGGCATTATCTGATACGGCTTCAAAGTTGTATAAATAACAAAAAAAATTTTGTATTAGGTACCACCAATAAATGTTTTTTTTTTGCGTACAACATATTTTATTCTATATTACCCATTTAGTATTTAATTATACTTATTATCGCAATCATGTTATCATGTATGACAAAAGTGGTTGTGGTGGGGAAACGTGGGGGTGAGGGTGGTTACATAAACCTACTTCCAAGACTAATAATAACAACTCTTTTGATTATGTAAATTCAAAATTATAAATTGCAAAATAAAATACTAAACTTTGCGATTAGTGTCTTGAAAGTACACATTGTCCTAAAATAATATTTTTTGTACAATGTTCCCGTTGTTGCCCCACTTTGAAATTGTATGCAATGGTAGATATGACCACTAGGGACAAATACAATTTTTTTAATAATTTTCAAAAATATACTTTTTGAGAAAAATTACTTTTATATTTGTGACCTTGACCTCGACCTTTAAATTTCAGGTTACAACATTTTTTGACTTCAAATAGAAAAATATTGCTTAAACACCATAAATTGACGTTTGTCCCACCCTTATATCTCTTACCGTTTTGGAGATATTGTGATTTAAAAATTCCTATTTTCCAAAATTTCTGACTTTCTTTCAATTTTCAAAGACTTATTACTCAAGAACCAACAATCAAAAAAAAAAAAAAAAATTGAAGTTTTCATGTTGTTGACAGGTACAACATTTTCACCAAAAATTATCAAAATCGGAGAAGTCAAGTTTCAAAATTTTATTTTTATTCATTGGTTAATTTGGCATGGAATGACCCTGTCGAAATGCAAGATATCACCAGAGAAATTACACCACAGAGCGGCGACAATATCGGCGGTTCCTTTGATATTATGTGGTCCGGTTCTAATGTCTCTAAACATGAGTGAAACACAACCTCTTACACTGAGAGAACTTTAAGTTTGATGTACACTGAAAGCAATTCAGTATAATAAGTTACTATACCACATATAATACCAAAAAAAAAGACGCACAAAAACAGTTTCTTTTAAATATCTCGCTTCGCGTGCCTCATACGGCAAAAAATGTTCTTATGAAAATAAAAGAGTATTAAATTTTCTATAAAATATGTCCTATACATTTTTTCGTTAAACTGAATAGTTTCGGCGAACCTTCGACATCAAGCACTTAAAACGCTTCAAGAAGCAGGCTAGTCGTGGATTAGGCCTATAGGGGACAACCACGTAAAAAAAAGCGCCATATACTCTACCTCAAGGTGGTGTGGAAACGAGTATTGAACATTGAGCTTATGCGTAGCAGACAAGTAAAATCAACTATATTTTAGGATTTTCAGGTATGAAAATAAATTTTGTCTCAACACAAAAACACTCCTTCATAAAAGTCGCACTAAATTAGGAAATTACAAAAAAATAATTTTGTTAAGAATACTTGACTTCGATCGGCAGCGAAACTATTCAGTTCAACGAAAAAATGTATTGGGACATATTTTGTAGAACATTTAATGCTCTACTATTTTCATAGGAACATTTTTTGCCGTATGAGGCACCGAAAGCGAGATATTTAAAAGAATCTGTTTTTGTGCGCCATTTTTTCAATATGGCGGCGCCGGCGTCTAAGATCACATTTTGAATTTTTTCTTATTTCATTCTGAGCATCGAAATCTACAAATTCCCAAAGTTTCAAAACTCCCGCACTTATTCGGACTAAGAATATACCTATCGACAGTATTCTGGGGTATAAACATATGTTTTACGCACAAAAAAATAATGAAAAATAATACAGTATTTTCAAGAGTCTTAGAATAATTACTATTACTTGCTTTTATTTGTACTCACATAATTCTTATATAGTTTATATCTTCACATTGTTTTTACAGGATTCCCAACCTGCTTCATTCCTCCCTTGCCAGGCAGTTTATGTAGATACAACACTTGTGGGATATCCAAATGTCAAGCAACAACTGTAGAAGATAGAATATATTCAGTGGAATGCGATTCAAAGTGCAAAGGCGAAAACCCGGTAAAAACACCTGCTTCATATAAAATGTTTAGTTTAATAGCTAAATCAAAATTGTGCTATTTCGAAATCCGTCTCGTTTTGCACAACTCTAAATTAGGTACGGTATTGAACAATGGCAGCTGACATCGTGTACCATATCCTTTATTTTGAATTGCGATAACTCCCTAGTTAAAAATGTTATAAAAAATTACGATATATACTTACGATAACTCTCTCTTAACTACTTAAGATAGAGTTAGGGTATGAACATGCCGAGGATGCTAGCAGCAGTTCACCCTGCTAGCATCCTTAATATGTGTGGTCACATATAAAAGTTCAGGTTTGTTTTACAAATTGATAACTTCGATGCATCGACTGAAACTGTGGCCTGAACTTCTAGCTGCATAGCATCTTCGGCATGTTCGTACCCTTAGATATTAATTCTGTTTATTATATGCGTGTGTATAAGTTTCAATGGCACTGGTATCATATCAACTAGCCAGTTATTATATTATATACTGCATAAAATTCAGGTATAGCTACCGAACTACCAAGTAAAATCAAAGTAATAAGTCACAGTTTGTCCGTAGTTCTGCGAATATCCCATAGATAGAACATCGACAGCGCCTGTAGTTAAGTCTTTTTGGTCGAAATGGCGGGAGACCAACGACACTGAATCACGGAAGATGACTGGGAGAAAGCATTCCGTTGCTACTTGCATAAATAAGTATACGTTAGTAGTCTCTGAAAAAGTTTATGCATGTGTCGTAAATTTGATTTTTTTGCAGGGGAAAAGGAGACGTGGACTGCTTGGGACCTGGGACTGGATGGTATTATAAATTTATTTTTTACTTGAGCTAGTTGCTTTTATTTTTGTCTGTAAGAGATTTTTAACAAAAAGGGATGAATGAAAATGAGATAATAGAAAGTTGAGGTTTTATTATTGTTATATCAGAATTATTTTGATGCGTTTATGTTAATTTTAAAAAAATTCAAATTGTTTTTGAAATATCAAATACAGGGTTCCCAAGGAGTATGGATCAGTACTTCAATAGCGTACAATTGGTTTCTAAAAATGTTACAGAGTACATTATTCATCAAACTATGTCAAAAAGTTCTTACGAACATCGGGCGTAAAACGTATCCGTAATGAATTATAGGCGCTGAAATGGGTTCTGGTAAAATTTGTTTTTCTCTTCTATTATTTGAAAAACGGTAAGGATAAATAGATAAACTTAGGGCATACACTAATTTTCCATACTGAATAAGATGCGCTGTTCATGTTTGGTTATTAAAATCACAGGCGCCCTTTTAGAGGGGGGTGGCAAGGATGTTTCACCATGCAACTTTTTCGTGTTAAAGTTTCTTTTAATTTTTACTATAAATTTGAAATATTGTAATTTTTACGTAAAAAAAGCCCTCTTTGTTTAACTCGATATTCTTGAATTTATTTTATATCCTTAATTAAATAACCTTTGTCTTTTTTCTTCTGGTTTGAATTGGAATACGTGTGAAACAGGTAGATGCTATGATTCTTAGGTGTTTACTCTAGGGTTTTTAACAATCCATAGTTCGTTTGGACTTGCACCTTTCACGGATGATTTTTCTGTTCTGTTTATAGTGTAAATTGTTGCGTTTACTAATTATGTCCAAATGGCCTTCGAAAAATCAATTTCAGAATTAGAATATTCGAAGGTTCTTTCCATTTCTACTATTGTGCGATTTTCTTGTTCACTGGCGCAGTTCTGCTGAGGTAAAGGGTGCTGTTAACCTTCGAGTAATTCTTTTGGCTCTTAAAATTGATCTTGCTTCTTCATTGTTAATTCGCCCCTATATTTCGATCGATATTTCTTGCATGCGCTGACATATCTTTGGTTGTGGTTTTTGTTTCCGATTTTTCTTTTAGAATATAACCGTAGCGAAATTTCGTATAAGCATCCTTAAATACAAGCAAATATCTTTTTTTTTAAAACGACATGCCAAAAGATCCGCAAACGCCAGTAGACACTAATTCTCCAGGTACAATTTATATCGGATTCCAACAGGGTAATGATGAGCTTTTCCATATATACAAGGTTCACAAATTTGGCTCTCGAGTTTTTAAATTTCTCAGAAGCTGCATAAAGCTGCAATTAGAAATTATCTGCAATAGCAATATTAACATTATAGTCCAAGTTCCCAGAGCCGCCAGACCTACGTTATTTTAGCAAAGCTAATATTTTGACAAGGAATAGTGTAATATCTAGTTAAGAACGTATGCGTATTTGCTAGCTTGAAAGCGGGGCGCTTTTGCAGGAAACAGGTACAAAAGGTACATAAAAATTTTTCGCTCCTACGTTAAAGTATGATAGCTGATTTATTTTTCAAGTGAGAGGCTAAGGACATGGTGTAAGAATCAACCTCCGAATCTTAAGGTCCGAGGTTCAATCCCTGAGCGTGCTCAGCTTTTTTTTTTTCAACAAATATTAACTTAAGGTGGCAAAAAACTGAGAACGCTCAGGGATCAAACCTCGGACCTTAAGATTCGGAGATTGACAACAACAACAACAACAAGCATTTATTAATATTCACATACAATAATACTTCATTCCGGAGTTCGGCCCGGAGCCAGCCAGACAACCACGGCGAACATCGCCGAGGTGGGTGTGAGGTGGGCGGGGAGGGTCCGGTTTGACGGTGATGGAAATTAATTGTTAGTTAAAACACCTGCCTAATTGGGAAAGGCTTAAATTTAACAGCATCGTGCAACGTAGTACACGAGGGTACTTAAAAATAATTAAAATTAAAACTGTAAAACTATTGATTTCGCGCACCCGCGAACACTTAAAAATTTTGATTGCGCCCCTCTTTCAAGCTAGCAAATACGCATACGTTCTTAACTAGATATTACACTATCCGTTGTCAAAATATTAGCTTTGCTAAAATGACGTAGGTCTGGCAGCTCTGGGATCTCACACTATTAGGTTTTTGGACTGATTCTGGTTTAATTGAACTTCTAAATAAACTACCTTCTATTTCTATGGTTTCGCTGATTACAGGTTTTCCATTCATTTCTAGTGTACATTCTGTAACTATTGACTTGAAGATGCTATGCAAATTTCTATTCCGAGGTACTAGTATAGAAAATATTTTTTTCGAAATTTCTGGTACATGCCAGACATCATTCAGGGTAATCTTTTTAGTTGAATTATTTTGAGTTGTCGATTTGATTTCGACAGTACCTTTTCCATATGCTTGACTCTTTTCCTGCTGCCTTAATTTTACAAGGTGGTTTAAATTCTTCATATTTGACAAAATATTCTGGAGAATTTATAACATATCTTGTCGCACCATTATCAAATCCACCATACTTCATTCGACTATAAAAGCTTCGTCAGACATAAACATCATAAGAGCTATGCTAGTATGCAAGTTCTTTTAATTTTGTTTATTTTTAGCTGGTCCTCCATCAGCTATCCATTTTCTGCAAACTCTTATCCAATTACCAATTTCTTCTTATAATAGCTGCAAACAATATTTCTTTTGAAATCATTGGTCTCTGCTCCAGTTGGCTTTCTTCTTGCTTCCATTTGTCTATCTTTACAAGTAGGGCTTCTTGTGCATTTCCTTCTTGCTCTTGATTATTAGCGAAGTTTTTTCAAACATGCACAACTGAACAGTAAGCTCATCGTGTCTTGTCTTGGTCTTTCATCAGTATTATACAGCTTGATCGAAAGTTTTCAAATTTGCTAGGAAGCATATGTAAAATTTTGCAAATTATCATTAAATTTGGAAGAGTATTTACTCCTTTTGCCTTTAAAGCATTGTTTAACTCATTAAATAAACGTTTTAGCTTAGCATGCTTGTAGAAACATCTTCACCGAGGGTCCAATTAAATGTAAAGAAATCAACTGATCTTTGGAAGAATCTTCAAACTGTCGATTTAAAGCTTGCCATGCATCATATGCTGTTTCTTCCATGATTTTCTGATAAACTCCGTCACTTACAGCACTAGTTACCATAGATTTAACGTAGCTATTTGCTTTACGATAAAGATAAGACTTTCCTTTATGTCGCTTTAGCTGAGCATCTGAAGCAGAGTTATCTTCGGGTTTAACAAGCTTGCCTTCTATGACATCTAAAGCTCCTTCATGATAGTCCAGCATGTCCCGCATCTTGTGTTTCTATATCAGCAAGTCTTTTTCACCATTAATGTGACGAACTAGATCCATCTTAATACTTAGAATAGGTACTATCACAAAATTTAAATAAACTTCTTATCAGATGCTATCTTTTCTAACCTCTACGGAAAGTGGTTAGGATGTCTGGGTCCATAACAAATATTCTTGAGAACTAAAACAGGAAATCCTAGTAATGAAAAAATACGAAATACAAATTGCATGTCGCTCTCGAAGTATTGCTCTATAAATACTCCTTTGACATCCCGTATTCTATCTTAAAAAACTCAATAAACAAGATAGATATAAAGAGTACATAATTTTTACTTATTTGCTAAATTTTCAACATAACATTTTCTCAGCAGTGAACAACATCAACAATAGTTGGTTTTATAATTTTGTACCTATTTAATAATAGTAAATTAATTTCTTGCCTCTTAACCAGATTTAAAGATCCAGTGTGTGTTGCGATGCTGATAAAATTGTAGTCTATCACCCAATGCTTCATGCATTATAGATTTACAACGTCTAAAAGTTGTGTTTAAAAGTTGTAAATATACTTATATTATGTATAAATGAATTTTTTTTAGTTGTTCACGCACGGAAAATTGTACGTGCGATACATCTGAAGAAAATGGCACCTTACGAGTGGAAAGAATTGTGTACGAAGACCACAAAGGTATGGGTTTTATTTTTTGGTAATGATTGTTATAATGGTATTATACCTTAGCCGGAAAAGAAGCATAATAATTAATCCACGTGATCAGCACGTGCAACAGATCCTCTTGGAGGGGGGCGTAATTTAAATAAGTTTTACAAAAACAACATCGCTTTGTTACATGTGCCATTTAACACTATTGATAGCTCAATTCATAATTATCTTCCTTTTACGGTTAATGTATAGAAGTATTATAACAGGATGTACTAACCTTTAAACCTTTAAAATCAAATCATCTTTATTTTTGTTTTTTGTATGTACTAGTTAGTATAGGCTACTGACTATGTACGAAAAAGAAAAAGAGGAAGTAAGGAACAATTGCGTTAAATGGTTTTTATTGCTTCATCCGTTTGTTAGTCACCTAAATATGATAAAATCACAAAATGCTATTCAATTTAAGGGTACATTTTTGAGAACGTGGTTAAAGGGGTGGTTTTTTGTTTTTTCAATATAGCTTAAAAACTAAGCGGAATTCAAAAAAATTTCAAAATTACTTTTTTGTAGAAAATTGAATTTCTCATCGAAATATGGAAAAAACTATTTTTTATATTAAATGTAAGAATAAACAAATCTGCAAAAAATGCGAAAGATCGCGATTTTTTTTTTACATTTTCGCTTATAACTTTTTTCTAAACCGAGCGATACGATTCCTAGGACCGGCAATAATAAGGAAAATTACAAATACAAACATTTTTTAAATTTACAATAGTACATTATATTTCTAAAATTATCCAAAGAAGGCAATTTGTAGTGGTATTTATTTCTTAAAAATTAACAAATTATCAAAAAGTTTTTTCAGAGATCTAGGTTTTCTTCAAAATTTTATTGCAAATAATTAGGTATTTTTATTTTTGCGATGCAATTTCTAGGACCGAAAATAATAAGGAAAGTAGCAGATAATTTCAATGTTAAAACAGAAATTGTTTAAATTTTACAAGAAGCATTCGACCAATTTAACCCAATACTTCTCATAGCACTTGTTATTATACCTACAACAAATTAAAACAATTAAATTGCTGCAGCAAAACAATTCGATTCGAAATTTATTTTGAATCCACTATAAATAGTAGTAGTATAAGTATACGTGTTTTTTAGAATTTCATCAAAGAGAGAAACGTTCATATAAAGATGAGGTCATCCATCACCATCACCATCGCCATCACCATCACCATGACCATTTCAAGCCAAAGGGAAAACTGAACCTGGTTCAAATAGGTAATAGGTTCAACAACTGGTAGGTATGACACATTTCCATAAGGCTATAAAAAGATGAATAAAACGAAATAAAACAAGCTTGTACTAAACAATATCTATATTTGGTGTAGTTTTACTTCTTAAAAATAATATCTTTTAATATCCGTCGGCTTCTAAACACTCTGTTCATCTATTTTTGAAATTCTGTATAAGGAGATCTTCAGCTATACCTTCAATTGCTCGAGAAATGCTGTTTTAATTTTTGAATATTGTGAAGTCGACGCTGGTATACTTTCCACTTGAGATATCCACATAAGAAGAAGTCGCATGTCGATTAGTCAGGAGATCTTGGCGGCCAGTTTATGAGACTAACTAACGCATGATCGCTTTAGCACAGCTTGTCTTACTTCATAACCTTGTTAGTGTACTTTGAGTTTGTAAATACTGAAATGGTAGATTCGTGTAATAACTGGGATATGTTTGAGATCGCCCCACTAAGCGAGGTTTTCTGTATATATGGGATATGAGGAATTTCATGGGATGAGCATGATTGAATCATGGGGGAATGTCAGATTGTCAGTTTCCTCACGGCAATCTATTGTTAATGCGTCATACCAATTGGTGAACTTTAATTTTCAACATTTTAGCATAGTACCCCTTATACTCACCCGACTTATTATATTCTGACACTAGATAAAGATAGTGAGCATGATATAGAAGACGACGAAGATGATGGCGGAGATTTGGATGAGGATATAGTATTAGAAGAACATGTAGAAGAAATATCAAGACAGCGTGTGCCTGACACACTAGAAAAAGGAGAAAGAGAAGAAGTAGTACGGGAATTAATAAATGACTTAGAAGAGGAAGCGACAGCGACAACTAATAATAGTTCAACACTAAAGTTTAAAAGTATTGGTTCACATTCCTCCTGCATAATACTGTTAATAATTCTTAGATTATTTTATCAGGAAATAAATTGACTTACTTTTAACGTCAAATTTAAATTGTTAAGTTTTATGCCATGGAAGACTGAAGAAACTATCAACTTGTTATGAAGAACGATCCAAACTAAATTTATTTAGGTGACTAATTTTAAGTTGATATGTGAATATATGAAGTTTTTTATTTTAATAAACATTGCCATAAAAAAATCCCCACATTTAATTTTGAGATTAATGGAACTGCTAGACGAAAACTCAAACGTCAATTATTTCCACATCCAGTGTTAAGTTAAAGGTTATAAAATGCTCTACAATTTGACATCCTCATGTAAAAAAATTTGACCGAGGTATGATGACTTTTAGTTTTGGAATTTAAGTAAAAAGTAAAGTTAAGTAAAGCTAAATCCTGTCATCAAGGAATATAAATATCACTTCTATCATATTAAATTACACCAAGACATTTATGAAGATTTTCAATCATTTTTTAATATCATACAAAACATATTAACGAAGAATTTATCAAAGGTTTTATTTAGCGATGAAGCTACCTTTTGCAAAGATGGTACAGTTTATAACTACAACAAACTTATTACGCGACTGAAAACCCGCAGTCAGACAAATGGATCACCAAAGTAGATGATTAATTAATGTATGGAGTGATATAGTAGGCAACCATGTCACTGGACCACCAATTTTTAGGTTGGAACATATTAAATGGCCAAAAATACAACGATTTCTTGTGTTTGGATCTGCTTCAAGATGTAAGTGAAGATGCCAGAGAGCGTAGCTACACTCAAAAAAGTTATGGCTTAAAATATCATATAAAAGTACTGTAACTAGCGCCATCTATAGAGTGTGATATCGACAATATCACCATTAGGGTGGCCCATCATTTTCGAAATCGAAATTTTTTATTTCTCACCCCTGCAAATGGTTCCATTTGAAGAAAAAACAGTCCCCTCAAAATATTATTGAGGCAAATTGAAGGCAAGAGGTGCCGCAGAATGCATTATTATGCAATAATAAAAGTAAATGGAATTATTTACATTCTTTGGTTGATGCATTGTTTTTTTTTTAATCAGCAACATTTATCTTTGGAATGACTAATCAAGTCATACAAATATCAAAGACATTATCTGTTGTGACTATGACATGTGTCATACTACTGTAAATTCGTAGTCTAAGAAAACTAGACTAGAAGTTTTTGAAATAAAACTCTCGTTTTATCTTTGTGTATTTTATTATGAAACGTTTTTTTCATACATAGTACCAAATATTATCCTAAATCTACAAGACATATAGTAATAAAAACAATATTTTTTGCACTAGGCCAAAGCATGCGACAGGGTTTCTTTTTTTACATTTGGAAACTGTGATTTATAATCATTTACAACTTGGAGTAAAAACTGTTTTTGGTCTTCATTTTTTGTTAAAATGTCATTATAGTCAGTAATAAGTTTGATTCCTCTCTCAGCGGCATCATTTACAACTTTAATTTTGTTTACAATATTGAAACATCGGGTATAACTTTCATTTTCCCTCCATGTTGTTGGATCATTTTCCAAAAATTCCATAGACAAACCTAATTTTTGAAAAAACTGTTTAGTGTTCTCGTATATGAAGTCCTGAATTTCCTTGTTTTCAACGTCAGTAATGTTACTAATCATAAGTCGTTTAATACCCTCTTGATTTGGTGCTTTCCTATTCAAAGCTTTAACCATTTCTCTTTTAGTGGTAACTGAAATATCGTCATCAAAGAAAGATAAGCCAACATTTACTGAATTAAGGTACCACAAATAGTTCACTATTTTCCTACTTGCGGCTTGAGATATTTCTTTGTCAATATTTTGATAATTAATGAGTTCTTTACAAAAGTCTAAGTCATGAAGCGGTGCTTTGCTAGCAAATGACGCTGTAAACCAGGCCTTTACATAAACCTTTACAATAAAGAGACATATATCTCCAATACCTTTTTTTTCTTTTTTAGTTAGTTGGAACTGATCTTGGAAAAAAAATATTTTTAGACAGTAAATGGCTTTGGCCATCCAACGTGCATGATGAAATGCCCCTAGTTGATAGAATGTCGTGTGAGTGGGCTCTTCTTCAACAAAAAGTTTAGAAAGCATTAAAAATTCTTTATAATCATCACGAGGCTGTTGCAAAGTTAAAGCTGCATTTAGAAACTTTACAATTTCGGCTTTAACTGGTTGTAAAATGTGTTTAATTTTTGATACCTGAAATCCAGTTTTTAGTTTATTTTGATCTATTTTAGGCCAAAATTCCCTAAAACGTTTAAATAGTGGCACATTTGGACCAGATGAGGAAGGCATTTTTGTGTCAAACACACTTCTCAAAACCACTTCAAAAATATGTCTACAAGGAAAATATAGAATATCTCTTTCTAATATTTGTTGCAATAGTGTGGCTGCCCCATTTATATAACCCATATTTGATGCTGTTGTATTACAACACAAAGCTATTACCTTTTCGTCCAAATTCCATTCACAAAGCACATCATAAATTGCTTCAGTCTGTTCTCTTCCAGTTGAATTGGGCAAAGCTGGTACTCCAAGTAGTTGTTCAATATCTCCACTAGTAACTAAGATAGCAAGTCTATCGATATTTCCCATTCCAGTGAGAGAAGGTAAAAGTTTTCCATCCCAATGGATGACTGGGGCCGGCAATTCAGAATTACCGAAGGCAGTTTTTAATATTTCAGCTCTTTCTTCGCGGATGCGTTGTCTAGAGCGCTGAAGTGTGGTTCTACTGATGGACAAAGATGTGGTGTCATGTGCTTCTGCTACTGCCGTCAAAATATGGACTCCATACCTGTCGCTTATTTTGCAAGCATCAAATGCAGCGGCTATTTTAGGTGTGATGATGTTACATGTTCCATACAATCTCCTCTTTTTTGGCTGTGACGGGCCAGGCTGGTCTTGTAACAACTCTTCTTGGGCTTCGATTATTTCATCTTCATTTTCGTTGGAGTCGGGTGAATTACTACTTGATGATGGACAGGTGACTGTTTCCTCTAATCTAGCTTTTTCTTGTTGACTTCGTTGCATTCGTTCGGATAATTTCTGTAATTTCTCCTCAGCTGATTTTTCTTGAGAAGCAAGTTGGTAATCAATACCATGCATAAATCCAGGACGTCCCTTTTTTCTTTGGTTAATTAAAAACTGCTTATCTTCATCTATTTTCATCAACTCCAATGCATTTGCATGAGAAATGTCAAAAAGATCGTCCAATTTTTCAACGAAATTTTTTTCTTTAACTCCCGCACTGGCCCTTTTAGCCGATTTTTGTAAGTTCCTCCACTCTGCATAAAGTTTATCTAGTTGTTTAACACAATGAAAATCCTGACGTGTCGGAATGCGAGCTTTATCCCAAAAAACTGACACCTCTTTTATTGTTAATTTAGCACTTTCATGTACACTTAGCTTCACTTCACGAATGTTATAAAAGAGCACTTGTAATAACTTGTCTATTAGAAGGCAATTTATTGCCAATGATTTGTGACGAATAGTGTCCAACTAAGTAAATGAAAGTATCCTTTCGTAAGGATCTAACATCAGCCATCGTTAAATGTTTTTTCAAAAAGGAACGTATGCTAGAACTTATAATGTCACCACTGTAAAACACAATTGCAAACTGACATAAAAACCTACCGTAGGTGCATTATATTTCCAAACATCCAAAACAAATAATTTCTAGGAAATAATTACACCAATAAAACATTATGAGAAAAGAGGTAGATATTTGTATTTTAAGTAAAATTTAAGTGTATTACCGTAATAAAATCTTATCTACAAATTTCTACCTGAATGCGGCACGGGTTACCGTTCACCGAATTATCTGAAACTTTGACATAAATTATTCCTAGTATAATAGTATATTTTCGTGGGGTGAGACTTAAAAAATACGCAAAAAAAATTCACCCCCTATAGAGATGGGCCACCCTAATCACCATTGTAATTAACGAGCCGAAAAACATGTCGTTACCAACTTTGAAATAGATACGTATAATAGTCTCCAAGATAGAGACAAAATAGAAATACAATTATTTTACTTTACCACCCTGCATCTTGAAAACGAATAGACCACTACTTTTTGGGTTAACTCGTTGTCCCAATCTTTTCGAAACACCTTGTATAATTTCTCTTTTATTTTCAATTCCAATATGAATAGGGAATAATAACGTTTGTCTGTTATAGAATATGAAACCGTACCAAAGTAAAGAAATTAAAAACTGAGTGAAAAAAAACATTTAATATTTCTTATTTTCTCTCAGCCCTTCGAAGGACCCTTCACAAATTCAGAAGAAACCATTTTTGTGGGCTGAGTTTCCGTCACAAGTCATCGGTGAAGCGGAGTCTCGTCGACTCTGCCAGCGGGTAGTCATGTGGAAGAGAAACCTTGGAACAAAAAAGACATACGTGGGAGTAAACAGCAAGTGAATGCGATTCGTACATTTCCATTTGTGGCTAGTGCTTGCCAACACTGATTTTAGATGGGTATAAATTTTTATCGATTCGTAAAGTTAATTAGTTCTCTCAATAAATAACTGTTAACGTCTGGTACGGGCCGCTTAGTATCCTTAGATTATGTTTGTCAATACTCTCTACATACTGTGCATTATCGGAATGGTTGTTTCAATTATAGAACATGCTTTTAACATGATTATTATACACACATTAGGTATTTTACTACTTCAGCGTTAACTGTTGAATAAATAAGGGAAATTTGACGTCGATTTAGCACGATGTAATATTGCAAAGGAACCCGCACAGAGCATATGGAAAAGTGGTCCTGGTCAAATTGGCTGAATTTTTAATATGTTAGATTTTGACTTCCTGATTAAAAGCTCTCATGGGGTCCGACTTCATCCTACAACTACTTTCCGAAATACAGCTCAAGAAATGTACCAGAGGTCAATTTAAAAAATTTCCGAATTCATGATTTACTTCCATACATTTTATATTGTGATACTTTCTAATAGCCTTTTGTAATATTTTGCATTAAGAAAATTTGTTGTTTTAATTAAAATAGCGTAGAAAAAATGCAAAGTTTGAAAAATGTTGACAAAGCGCCGAAATTCTACCTAAAACTACTAAGCAAGGAAACGCTACTTCCACATCCAGATTTTATCCAAGTCTCTCAGAACCAAAAAAATGTTGATACTATATTTGCATTCCACTATGTGGAAATAATTGTTTATGGAACTTT
This sequence comes from Rutpela maculata, assembly GCA_936432065.2. Taxonomy (NCBI): domain Eukaryota; kingdom Metazoa; phylum Arthropoda; class Insecta; order Coleoptera; family Cerambycidae; genus Rutpela; species Rutpela maculata. Next base: position 168,109,035 of record OW386289.2, on the reverse strand, counting down.
AATAACATAATATTTGAAATTGCCTACCCCAAAAACCTATAAAACGATATGCCCCATCGGTAGTTGGAGTGGGGGTGGATAAAGAAAAAAATATTTTAAGGCCTTTGGTACTTGTACACACACTAAATCACAATTTTATTTTTTTTTCACCCCCTTTAATAATAAAGTGGAGGTGGTAATGGGAGTGGATAATGCCAACAAATATATACTAAATATAATATAAATATATATAATATATACTAAATACCAATTTTATGGACTCTTACTTGCTTGATTTACGTATTTACACCCCCCCCCCCCCAATTTACTTCAATTTACTCTCCAAGGTCAATGTCTTAAACGGTTGCAGAGTAATCGTGCACACAAAAAAGTTACGGACAAATCGATAGACAGACACAAATAGTTTTTCTGCTCAAACTTTAAATCTCGACGTTTCATGACACTTCAATTTCAATAATAAAAATTTACAAATTTTTTTTTGCTTTATCATACTTCTGGATGTGGAAGTAAAATAACAAATATAGTTGTGGGATGGCCAGGGTCAGCTCGTGATTCAAATATATTTAGAAATTAATTAGGTAATATGGTATATGGTATAACAAAACGCAGACAAGATTTCTTTTGTGTCTTACCATCTCTACTACTCACCATTTATTTACCACATTAAGATATTTAATTTTTCTGCATTATAGTATTATAATTTTTTTTATTTCTTTTACATACATAACTTTTATATTTTTGTGTGTACTACTTTTTTTTTGGTAAATAAATTATCATTATTATTATTTTTACTATTATTATTATTAATATGTTCCACATTCTTCGAGAATTCTTTCTAATAACTCTTCTCTTGTGTTTACAGGGTTTGCGTAGACTTTGTCCTTTAAATAGCCCCAGACAAAAAAATCAACTGGAGTTAAATCCGGTGAACGGGGTGGCCAGGCTCTTGCACCTAATCGACCGATCCACCGTTCAGGATAATTATTGTTCACCCACAAACGGTTCTCAACAGCAAAATGTGCAGGAGCTCTGTCCATTTGAAACCAGCATTCATTTCTTAAATTGAGAGGAATATCCTCGAGATATTGAAAAAAATGGTTATTTAAAAAATCATTAAATAATGGTCCGTTTAAACGGGGAGGAAGGATGTGAGGCCTATAAAAAGTTTATAACACCACACCATACATTAACGCTAAACTCCTGTTGAAATGTCCTAGGGCGAATTATATGAGGATTCCGATGAGCTCAGATTCTTAAATTATTAAAATTAACCGATCCATTATGGTTAAAAGTAGCTTCATCAGTCCAAATAATTTTACTTCCGAAATCCATGGCATTTATAAACCAATTACAAAAATTGATACGCTTATCGGGATCACCTGGTTGAAGGCTTTGGACTGGCTGCATTCGAAAAGCTTTTCTGTGGTCTTTTTTCAGAATCCGAAAAACTTTGTTTTTGGAAACATACACAGCTTGCGCACGCAGCTGTTGGACCGCTCTTCTGATATTTAATTTATTATTATTGTTAAATTTGGCCAAAATTATGATTTTAAATCGCCCATTTCGCTGTTCTTCATTTCTTGGACCTCTTTTAAGTCCAACATTTCTAAATTCAGGTGGGTTCGAATAAAAACATCTTTAGATGGTTTCCTTCTATTAGGAAATTTTCTGCGATATTCGCGTACCGCGGCATTCGCATTTTAGAGAAAAAACAACAGACTTTTTTTGTGTAGAAAACTAAAATTTTTAAGCTCTGCTCATAAATTAATGTAAAAGTGTCACACAATAAAGTTGGGGCTAAATTATACCTAGCCCCCCCCAGTTTCACCCGCTCCTGAATGATTTTCGTACATAGTTGTCATTTTGTCTTAAAAAGCATAAAAAGTTAAATTCCTGTGTAAATTATCATTTGTTTATCTTCAGACGTTTCGAAAATATTCATAAAAAACATTTTCAGGAGAATTCCTTGAACACCCTGTATCTCGGAAACTAAGCACTTCCCGACCCATGTTTATAGGAACTTTTTTTCTTATTTTGAAAAGTTGTATTGCTTAGTGAAGTGTGGCCTATGCAATTCGGGACACCCTGTACATTTGAATCACGAGGCCATCGCACTATATTTTGAAAGCCTAATGCAGCGTCACATGTTGCCTGAACCTTGAACATATATTTTCTATTCCTCTACAGTTTAGCATTTTCTCCCCCTGGTAATTTAATATAAGTGCTATCCAATACAATAAGGAAATCTATCAATGTTGTAATAATTTTTTTGAACTTCATTCATATTATTTTCAATTTCTGGAAAAGGTATGTTTATTTTCTCTCGAAAAACGCAGGGAATTCTCAGATTTCTGATATATTCTACCACTTGAAGAAAATATTTGTAATCAGTCAAATCGCTCAAGTATTCGATTATGTAATAGTATATTACGTAACGAGTGTTGTAAGAAGCATATTATGCACGAATGGAAAAGTTACGCACGATGCCGCGTAGCGGCGAGTGCGTATTTCCATGAGTGCGTAATTGCTTTACAACTCGAATTATGTACTATACTTTACCTACGATCATATTTATTCATTTATTTAGTAAAATCTGGATTTAGTTTACTAGTCAACAATATTATTCAACAAATATTATGTCAGTTTTCACAGCGTTTAAAAATTACGTAGGCGCATTTGTTTCTTTAATCCCCGCGTCAGCGATATAAGCCACCTATAATTGCGTGTGCCGTGCGTTTTGTTTACCGTGCGATTTGTTTACAGTGCGTTTTGTTTACAATGTGTAAAATTCAACTTACATAGATGGCAGGTAGTGTGTTTTTTACTATTTACAATAGTGATCGTAGGTAAATAAAATTAAACATACATGTCAGCGGAAAAAGTATAATTGATGATAAAAATCTAAATCAGAATTTAATTATGACGGGGGGCTATGGTATAGTCAAGAAAGAGGACAGCTTAATATATACTATATAATGTCGTTTCGGGTGTGACATCAGAAGAACTGAACGGTAGAATCGCGCCTTGAGTATCGAATTGCTTAGGGCATGGCTATATTAACCTAATTTAATTAAATATCTTGGATATTTTATAACATACATGTGAGTTTAAAATATTAATTTTCGTAATTCAAGTTTAATTTAAACGATATTTATTAATCGAATTTGGTAGAACCGAAATATTAGGTTTAATTAGGTTTTACGTTTAAACTGTCTTTATACAATTCGGCCTAAGAGACAAAACTCTTTCTGTTGGTACCTATGCGTTTCGTATGGGACCGTACAAGTTTTGTCTGGCCTGTCCCCTTGATGGAAATCCAAGCTAAGGGCATCTCCCCCGTTTCCGCATACCGACTACATCCCGCCCTGTACAACTCCGATGCAACAAATACACAAAACAATAGTCAACCCTATTTGACTTCTGGCCTTAATCAGGCCAGTCGAAAATTTATTTGACACCTCCAATTCGTCGGGAAACATAACAGCGGCAATCTTGCAAGGACCTAACCCATCGACCTGGGCGATTGGATACATCGGGTGAGCAAATCCCATCAACGTCGCGGCGCTGTGAGGGTGCGGAATGACCGACGTCAGGCTGCGTCGGTTATGAGCCCGGCGCTAAATCGACGCACGCTATCTGCACTTCACACTTAATTAAACTCTGCCAACTTCTCACATCGTGTGTATGCCCAAATATACAGTGCTAATTCACTCGCTACGCCGCAGTTGTGGTCTGGATAATGTGTACCTGCTTGGCTCCAGCCCTAGTATTAATGCTGCAGGCGCAGGGAGGCTTAATAGATTGTCACTCGTTATTACGGAATTGGGACAAGGTCGCGGAGGTCACGGTGCAAGGTGGCGTTAAGGATTGCCAGAAAGTTGCGAACCTTACTGAAAAGTTTGTTCATAAAATAAACATTAAGAATCAACCGTTTTTATATAATATCCATGTCCTCAATCATCTTATTTAACAAATAAATAATAGAGGAATTCGGAATTCCGACGATATATTTCCTCTAGTAGACAACTCAAAGTTTCTTCATCTTTTTTGAAAGCGTCTTAATTACAACGTATCAGTAATCACCCAAATATTAGTATGAACATCTTAAATACAATTCTGAATAAGTGAGATGATCCTTCGTTGACATACTCTCAGACGCCTCTAACTCTCCCTTAGGTACCGGTTGTGCATGCTACATACTTTCGACCAATAAAAATCAAATTACTGCCTTAATGCTCCGTTTTTACAGCAGAAACGATAGCTATATACGAGGCTCTCTTCATATACTTCCGTAATTTTATCAGAATCTCAATCGGTCCTATCTTCATTAGAAAATAGTATCATCTCCTTAACATCAAAACTAACCCTTATATTCTCAAAGTAAAGAAACTCCTACACAAAGTTTTAGCTATGGGAAAAGAAGTTCATTTTGTATGAATACAAGCACACATTGGCATAAAAATAATGAAATTGTGGACTCTTTAGCCAAGGAAAGCATTAACTAAGGATTTCCATTAGAACAAAAAAACTGTCTGTCTAACTCCTTCAACATTAGAGAATCCAAATTTGGAAATAGATAATTCGAGCTGAAGCGGGAGTTCTGCTCTTCTACAAGATGTACACATATTCGTCCTGACCTCCCATCTATATTTTGGTAGGAATATTTTTTATATCCAAGAAAATATATCACAAGTACAATACGCCTTAAATTTGCATGTCTATTATTCAGCCCATTTGCCTCCAGAGAATTGTGATATTTCTAACATCGAAGGCAATCTGGATCATATTTTTTTCCAATGCTCTAAATACCAAGTGACAGATTATATAACAAATTCATTAATTGTAATATTCATCTCCTATTAATGCACTCTCTCCTCTCAGTCGACATAATAAACAAATTTTTGATTGTCTTCGATTTTTTTTAAGAAACGAAAATTTTATTATGCGTTTTGTGAGTGAATGTTTGAGTAGATTATCTTCATATCATATGTTGCTTTTTCTCTGTTGCATACTATGATCTACAGTGGTCCCCTAATTTTGTTTGTTAGTAAAAAATAAATGTCCTGATAGATCCCTGACAAAAAACGTTTGTCCCTGATATTTTTCTCCTTTGCTTGTCTTCAATATTTGTGTTTTTTTAATGCATTTCTTTTGTCGACATAGTTTAGTTGGAATATATGATTTACAGGGTAGCACACTGGTAGCAGTTCACTCTGTGACTAGTGGCCAAATGTCTCTCAGAGACGTGAGTGAGCAAACATGCATTGAAATGAGATTTAGAATGTAGTTTAAACTCAATGCACATTTTTGAGGGAGTACGGGTGAAGATCGTCGTTTAAGGTTGGAAACTTTTTAGTTTTCAATTTTACTTCCACATCCAGTGGAAGTATAGTAACGACAAAAAAATTTAAAAAAATTTTTATTGTTCAAATAGGCTTAAAATGTCATGAAACGTCGAGATTTTAAGTTTGAGCAAAAAAAAAATTTCTGTCTGTCGGTCTGTCTGTAACTTTTCTTGTGCGCACGTTTACTCTGGAACCGTTTAAGATATTGACTTGAAATTTGGTACACATATGTACTTTAACGAGATTTTCTTCTTGTTCCGTCTTGGGGGGTAAATTGGGGTAAAGTTGGTGTAAATAGGTAAATCAAGCAGGTAAGAGTCCATAAAATTGGTATTTAGTATATATATACAAGAGAAGCTAAGGTTTCAAAAAAAATTTTGGCATTAGCCACCCCCATTATCACCCCCACCCCATTATTAAAGGGGATGAAAAAAAAATGTTTTTTTACTTCATCCACCCGCCACTACCACCCCCCTATCACCACCTCCAACCCACTAGCGATGAGGGGTATCGTTTTATGGGTTTTTGGGTTAGAGGATTTCAAATATTATATTATTAAAGTTTCATAAATAATTATTTCCACACACAAAATTTTTTCGTTGTGAGTGACTTGGAGAGAGAATCTGGATGTGGAAGTAGTGATTCCTTGGGCAGCGGTTTTTACCTACATTATGAATATTTTACCAAAATTTCGGAACATTATTGATTTGTTCTTCTAAAATGTATAATGTAATAATAGCAAGAACAATCAGTATTATTATTAGAGAACGCGAGCAGATGTCGAAATCCGCAGTACTCAGGCCTGTCGGCCCATTGTACGTTCGCGACGTGAAGGATCCCTTAGAAAAGACCAGTGCTCTCCACAAAGAAGAGGAGCCTGTTCCAAGGGATATCCCGTAGTTCCTCTGGATGGGGCGCAACTGCATAGGATATGAGTGATGGTTTCATCCTCCACTCCACACATCCGACAAGTTGGATCATCTCTCAACCTCATTGTATGTAGGTGATTGTTCAGAGGACAGTATCCTGTTATTAGGCCCACCATCCGTCTCATTTTTTTCTCTATCGAGCCCAAGCAACCACTTTACGGTAGAGGCAGCCGAGGGCCCCTTCATGTGGAGCCTCGACTGTCTCATACCGGTGGCTCGAGCCCAATAGTTGTTAAACTGTTCCGCGGCCCAGTCTTGCAGTTCTGAGTCAATTAGACTCCTTGGCAGACCGAAGGCTGGCTCAGGGCCAGGGAATGGAGTTTTTGCGGCTCCTCCCGCCAGACGATCTGCCTCTTCGTTGCCCTCCACACCACTGTGTCCGGGCACCCATATGAGTTTAACCGAGCTGCGTTCACAAAGTTCGGTCAAAATGTTTCGACAGTTAAGCACCAGCCTAGAGGTCACCTTGTTTGACGCAAGGGACCTCAGAGCCGCCTGGCTGTCGCTGCATATGTAAATATCTACGAAACCTCTGCTGAGATTTTCGCTTGCGCACCGTAGTATGGCATACACTTCTACTTGGAACACACTAGAGTACCTACCAAGTGGCACCAATATACGAGCCCTTGGTTTGCATCCGTGTATGCCTGCGCCCGTTCCCTCCTGAGTCTTGGATCCGTCTGTGTACCATTCCAGACCACCGGGACTCAGGAGATGCGTTTTGTCACGTTCCCAGACGTCTCGACTGGGAAACACGACGGTATATGGAATTGTGAAAGAGTAGACGGGGAGACACCGGTCATCACCTGATTGAGCGATAACCTGGTCCCTTACCGGTAGAGCCAGAGCCTTTGTGTGCTCTAGCCCTTGGCCCGTCATGTTCCACATTCCATTTTTGAACAGTCTGTTTGCTGCTTTCCTAGCTTCAAGCTCCACTTCAACGTGCAAGGGAGTGAGTCCAAGAATGGCCTCCATCGCAATCGTTGGAGTGGTCCTGATTGCGCCTGTTATACCTAGACACGCTAGTCTTTGAACTTGGCATAGGCGAGCCCCGACTGTGGAGCGCTCTACGGAGCGCCACCACACCAGTGCCGCGTATGTAATGATAACTGTGTAAGCATAACAGTGTAAGCCCAGAGAGTAGTCTTTGGACTTATACCCCACTTAAGACCGAAGATGCGCTTGCACATCCATAGCGATGCGCACGCTTTCCTCGTTTGAACTTCCACGTGGTCTTTCCATGACAGTTTGGAATCCACTGTGCGGGAAAGACACAAACGTGTGCCCATGAGAGAAGGAAGCGGGAAATCGCTTACTTTTCTCCTTTTAGTGAACAGCATTAGCTCTGTTTTGCCAGGGTTGGCAGAGAGCCCGTGTCTATTGCACCCTCCGATTAAAGAACTTATATCTAGATACATAACAGGCTATCTTTTCACTATATACCTTGTTTGCTCCTAACATAGTCACATTATATGTCCATTAAAATGGATAGATGAACATCACATCCCATAGGCAACAGTGGCGTTGTGTGTGTAGAAAATGTGTAGAATGGTAAATATTTTCATTAAAATGAATTATTGCAATTCCTGCATTACCGGCTCTTTATATAACGTGATGTAGGCATACGATATTGCAGTAAGATAAAACAGTAAGATAAATATGTATTGAAAGGATATTAAAATTTAATTGCTATTTACTTTATAACTGTAAACTGAACTTCATCATGTTACGACTATGGAACGATCGATTTTCTTCTTTTCTAAACTGCTTTCTGCAAACGGCAGAGCACTTCACTATTTATTTGCACAAAATATATTGTCACTAAACTGTGTAAATATGAATAGAGAATATTATTTAGGTATTAAGCAAATCACAACTTAAAATAAAATTACTTTTTCACCAGTTTTTGGTCGGAGAACACGAAAAACATTTATTGACATTAATGGCCGAACTGTCAACTGAAATTATGATAATCGAACTGAACCCGATCGTGCACGAGCGGCCGCGAATACGCCGATGGGCCAATCAGCAACTTATGGGAAGAAGTGCCTTAGAATGGGAGTCTTTCGGGATCATAAAATTCATGCCATTATGTATCTAGATATAAGTTCTTTAATCGGAGATTGCACCATTCCTGAACTATGTTGAGAGCCCTTTGCATGAGTCTTACAATCAGTATTAGTTTTACAATTGATTATTTTTTATTTATTTGCATTCATCATGTTTAGAGAATATTATTTAGGTATTAAGCGAATCACAATTTACACACTTTTTTATTTAAGTATAATGAAATTACCTACTTTCTGCATATTGTTGCCCAAATGTTGGTATGCTAATATACTAGTTAGGTAATAGTATTTTAAACAACAAGTTTGGAGAACGAATTTTTTCACACGAGTGAGACAGTTTGGTGGAACGAGCCGAACGCCAGTTCCACAAGTTCAATAAGTGTGAAAAGATGTTTTCAAACGTGTTTTCTACAATATTTTTTCTACAATTTCAAGGACAACAAACGATTTCATAAGTAAACAGATATTATTTATTTAACAAAACATTAAAAATTAAAATTTAATGTAAAATTGGAGCAGTTAAACAAGTCGGTTGCTTTGAACCTGAATAGGCTAGCCTACTTCAAAAAAGGACTATGTGAAAAACATGGCAGTACTGTGTTTTTTGGATTTTTGTACACATCGTGTGAAAAAAGACAATTTCGAGTCATGCTGTGCGTTATTTGTCGTTTTCGAAGGCAGTTATAGAAAAATACTTGGAGAACCAATCAAAACAACTACTCTTCTAGCTAATACTCAATTGTAAAACTAAGTCAAGAATAGGCTTATAAATAATAAATTAATATTTCTCTACTCTACTAATGAAAACTAGCGAGTTTGAAACAACTTTTCTAGTGTTGAAATGGAATGTAAGGTTCAATAATTGTTGTGAATGACTGAATTTCAATAAATGATTTTAGTATTTTCAATACATTTTTTTGCCTTAAAATGCTAGAAATCCTCTCATGTAATTCAATATTTCGTCAGTATTAGCTAGAAGAGTAGCTGTTTTGATTGGAATTTGCATGGCCTGGATAGGTTTGTCAAGGAACATTCGTCCAGCGGAAAATCCGAACGACCGTAAATCATTTATATGTCCTTATTTATAGACGACGCACCCTATACATATACATCTTACATGGAACATGATCTCTGTTCTTTCGATTTCAACAACAAATAAAGATATGATGTCTCTGGCAGATAACGCATATAAACAAAATGAAAACTCAAATAAACATATGATTTTCTTAAAAGAAAACCGGAAGGGAACTGATATCCTAAGGCGATATTGCTTGTTTTTGTGTTAGCTCCTCGTCCTTGCGTTTGTGTGTGTGTATGTGATGTCCGTCTGCTTCCTGCCGTTTCCTCTCCTTTGCGACCACAAGCGAACGCTGTAAAACTTAAAAGAAAAGCACTTTCCTTCTCCATCCTTAGAATAAAAAGGAAATCCTTTCTCCGAGAGTCTAAAACTACGTGTTCTCAGAAAATAAAAGGTCTTAACTTAGGAAGTTACTTTACTTTCCACTTAATTAACCCTGAAAGCCAAATTATAAATTCTGGTTAGTTTCGGGACACGTATTTTAATATTTCGGTTATTCTTTACTGATTTTCTGAATTGCGAAAAAATGAATATTTTCGCAAGAATGTAATGTTTTCATTATAATGTTTAAAAAAAAATCGCTGTATATAAATAGAGTCCTTAGTTCATATTATATATGTATCTCTGGAACAAGGGATCTTCCCATCTAAACTAATAGATTCAATAATAAAGCCAATATATAGGAAAGGGGACTCTGAGTCAGTGGAAAAATATAGACCGATTAATATTTCGTCTAGTGTGTTAAAAGGGTATGAAAGTATAGTCAACGGTGAGTTAACTGATTTTCCCTTAAAAAAATATATACTAAAGTCACAACACAGCTTCACCAAGAATAAAAGTGTACAAAGCGATCTATGTGATTTCAGCAATGAAATAACCTCAAATTTAGATAAGGAACAGTCAATTATCGGTCTGTTCATAGACTTCCCCAAATCACCAAGGCATTTGATTGACTCATGCAATATTATGATCTAAACTCGAAATATATGGGACACGCGGAATCTGTTTGAAAATGTTTGAATCTTATGTCACACATAGACAGCAAAGGGTGAAAATTAACTAGTCCAAATCAGACTCAGCAGATATTAATATTGGAGTACCACAAGGGTCCATCTTAGGTCCCACTTCATTTATACTGTTTGTTAATGACTTGGCTAAGTACCTCAAGAAAAATGCGTTACACGTTTCATATGCTGATGAGATCAATTTTATAGCTATACACACTAATATTGAAAAAGGGGATTGCAGAATAAAGAAAGTTTTTGAACAATTAACAATCTATAAAGACAAAACATGTTGCATTATATTTAAATTAAACATGTATTTACCTAATAGAACAATTTTGCTTGGAGAAGAGATAATTCATCCAGTAAATTTCTGGGAGTAATCATTGATAATAATCAGTTAAATTGAAAAGAGCATAGAAACTATTGCTGTGACATACTTAATAAGATCTCTTACGTATTAAGTTCAGTGAGTGAACACTGCAGTTGGTCAATTGTTCGCCAGCTCTACTTTGGATGTTTTCACAGCATCTTTTCATTGCAAACTGTCTACATGTGCGCACAGAGTTTTTGTTATTCAAAAATTAAGCATTTTAACTTTACCTTCAGTGTTATATATATTTATGAAATATTATATTTTGCATAAAAGAACAGAGACTATGGTCAATTGAAAAGTAAAATTAAGACACTGTTTTTAATAAAAAACTGTTATACTGTAGATGAGTTTTTCGTTCAATAGTATATAAATTTTAAAGTAAAATAACACGTGTGTTTAGGTTCAGTAAATCTGTATATATAGAAGAATACCCTGACTGACTGATGTATCAACGCACAGCTCAAACCGCTGGGGCTAGAAACTTTAAATTTTGCGTAGAGGTTCCTCGAATGGCGTAGGCAACCACTAAGAAGGGATTTTTCGAAATTCGAAGAGGATTGAAATTTTAGGCATTTTAGGAAACTGTTAGATCTAGATGCATGAAATTTTGCAGAAATATTTTTTGTTGAAATCTATTAGATACTTGTAAACGAAATTTTTATTTTCACTTTTTGAAGGGGGTGAAAAGGGGATGGTAGATGGTTCAAAGCGCACCTGTACTTTTGAAATCGTCAGAAACGTGATTATTCGAGCGATGGACTCTTCTGAGGAAATAAGAAGACACGTATTCGACGGTTTTCAAAAAGAGACCCCAGAACGGGTGAACGGGAAGGGGAGGTTTTTAAGATTTTCGGAAACGGTTGGACCTAGAAGCATGGAATTTGGCAGAAATACTCTTTATTGGAATCTATTAGACACGAGTAAGACGAAATTTCGATTTTCACCTTTTTGAAGGGATGAAAACGGGGGGGTGGTAGATGGTCTAAAGGGTACCTCTGTCTCTGAAATCGCGTAAGTCAGAAACGTGATATTACAGAGATGGCTCTTCTGAGAAAATAAGGAGACACGTATTCGACGGTTTTCAAAAGAGACCCACCTGAACGGGTGAACAGGGAGAGGGATGTTTTTAAGCATGAAATTTGACACATACCCGGCCCTGTGCTCTATTGTCGATTAAAATAATTATTTTTTCGTTTAACTCGCTCTAACACAAAAGTAGAATAATGAATTGTTATCAAATTGCGATGCGTAGTGGGTTCCCTAAGTACTATGGATGCGCAGTGAGTTTCCCCGGGTACCATGTAGTGAGTGTTCTTCCTGAGTACCCAGTGAGTATGTACTACTTCTTTATAAGCATAAGTTAGTCTGTCAATGTTTTTCATTCAACAATTCGACAATTTTATATGGCATGGGTAAGATTCAGTATACCAGCTTCACTGGCTTCAGAGGTCAAGCAGCATTATTGTCTACAAAGAAGTAGTAGTACATTTATTGAATATTCGAAGCAGCTTTTATTTCTTCGTTTGAGTTTTTTGTTGCTGGCTTAATTATTTCATTGCACTGTCTGCAATTTTTATTCATTCTATTAAAAGAAAAAAATATTTTTATTATTTGGTAGAGATTTTGTAATAAGTAGAAGTACTAGAATTAACTAATACTTTGGAAGTACCTAGCTAATGTGTTTTCAATAATTTAGAAGTTATGAGGAAATAGCCTTCAAGATATAAATAAACTTTAGCTCAAATAACCTCCAAGCAAGCGATGCATCCTAGAAAAAAAATATAGGTACTTTTTCTGTTAGTTTGACTCGAATTAAACGCTTTAGAAGTACTTCCCTATAGTCCTGAGACACCCCGTATAGATTTTTATACAAGGCTGTTGTACCGAATACAAAAAACGAATTAAGTAAAAATAATACAGGCACAGCTATATCAATAGAATATTTTATTTTTCCACTGACAAAATAAAAACCAGTAATGGTGTATGTCCTTAATGATTTGGGGACTACCGCCTTTATCATTCCAAAGTTACTTATTACAATATAAAAATAATTCAAGAGCCTCTTTCAGAATACAAATGACCTGAAATTTAAATTATTCCAGGGCGCATCCGTATTTTGTTAAAAGGAAACAAAAAGCAGTATTAATAAGTCTCTTGATATATTCGATTTGATCAGTAGCGGAGTCAGAAGAAAGAATAAAGGAACCGAATTAAATCTGTTACCGTATTCAAATCTACGTACGATTCATCGTACAAACATTGGCAAAGCAATGAGATCTTATACCGGGTGACCATGAGTCAATGTATGCTCCCAATTTTTCGATTGTTTTTTATTTTAAAGTTGAAATTTTTTTTTCATATTAAAACAGAAAAAAAATTCTTGCGTTCGATGGGATTTGGACCTACGAACTTGAGTGTTAAATTTAAAGTCTGCACAACATTAATATTTTATTCAATGTTTTAATACAAATATATGCCTCATCCGATCCTAGCCCGGAGCGAGCCAGACAACCACGGCGAACACCGCCGTGGCGGAGTAGGTTCGGTTTGGGTTGGAGAAAAATATAAATGTAGGATAGTAGCTCCTGTCTTCTGTAGGCAGGCTTAAAAACTAGGTTAAAATTATAATGTGTCCACATGGACCTAAAATTAATACAAAAATAAACGCAATACTATAAAAACTAATTTCGTAGACAAGATCATTTGATAATTTTGATTATTGATACGGGAACACAACTAAACGAAAAAACTCATTCGTTGGTAATGGGTGGTAGGGATACCCTTCTTTGGGAAAAACCATATAACTCTTGGTGGACAGCGTTGGGAAAGTGACAGCTGTCAAATTTTTGCTTCCAATGTTTTTCTGGGAAATTTGATTTTTGACAGTTTTCGAAAAAAATTTTACACAAGAAGCGTGTTATTTTGTTTTTTATTTTTTTTCACGGAAACCAAATCGAAAGAGTGCAAGAGTGATATATCGTTGAAATCGGAATTTTTACTGCTTTTCAACGGTTCGATTACAAATTATAAGCAATCATAAAATAAACAACTTGTTGTGCCAAAATGGCACTAAACGTAAACCGATCTCAACCAAAACCTTTCCAAATCTTCTGGAGCACTAGAGAAACCCTCATGCAAAGTTTCATCCAAATCCGTTCAGTAGTTTCGCCGTTATCGTGTTAACACACGCGCGCGCACGCACGCGCGCACGCGCGCACACACACACACACACACACACACACACACACACACACACACACACACACACACACACACACACACACACACACACACACACACACACACACACACACACACACACACACACACACACACACACACACACACACACACACACACACACACACACACACACACACACACACACACACACACACACACACACACACACACACACACACACACACACACACACACACACACACACACACACACACACACACACACACACACACACACACACACACACACACACACACACACACACACACACACACACACACACACACACACACACACACACACACACACACACACACACACACACACACACACACACACACACACACACACACACACACACACACACACACACACACACACACACACACACACACACACACACACACACACACACACACACACACACACACACACACACACACACACACACACACACACACACACACACACACACACACACACACACACACACACACACACACACACACACACACACACATACAGGTCTGACCGTATTTGTGACAAACCATCCTCAAATGTATTTGTGGAAGCTTTGCTAATATGGTTGCCTGCCGATCAGGTAAAAATTCTCCTTTTCGTAGATATGTCTCATTTTTCGATACACTCCGTAGTTAAGAAGTTATAAGGTGCATATATTTCTGACGACGTTTGCCACTAATACTATGTACGTGTGTAAAATGTATTCCATAAATCTACTGTGTATCATGTACGCCACATATATATTTAATGAATGTGTGTATGAAATATCAGTAAAAATACGAATTTCCAATATTACAATTATATTTAATAAAGATATAAGTGTATCTGTTTGTCATTCACAACATTCTAGCTAACATTTAGATACACTATTTAATTAATAATCACAGATTACGTTATATATTCCTATATAAAATTTGTTACGTATTTAATAATTTGTCATTAGGTCAATCCTTTAGAAAACTTTTATGTACGATAAGTAGATAGGCACACAAGCTTTTGTTTAACTTGCTTTGTATGTATGTTAGTTTGTATGTTGTTAGCTTGTATGTTAGTATGTTTAGTTCAAATCTTGCAAGTCAATTTTGAACGACTTAACGACGGTCGATTGAATTTTGCATACACATGTAGTTCTGGTAACCATGCCATAATATGGTACTAAAAAGAGTATTTTTACTTCCACATCCAGTGGAAGTATAGTAACGACAAAAAAAATGTTTAAAAATTTTTATTGTTCAAATGGGCGTAGAATGTCATGAAACGTCGAGATTTTAAGTTCGAGCGAAAAAAAATGTCTGTCTGTCTGTCGGTCTGTAACTTTTTTTTGTGCACACGTTTACTCTGGAACCGTTTGAGATATTGACTTGAAATTTGGTACATATCTCTACTTTAACGAGATCTAGAACTAAATTATATTTTCATCTTGTTCCGTCGAAGGATTGGGGGGTAAATTGGTAAATTTGGGATAAATATGTAAATCAAGCAGGTAAGAGTTTATAAAATTGGTATTTAGCATATACAAGAGAAACTCAAAAAAATTTTGGCATTAGCTACACCTATTACCACCCCCACCCCGTTATTAAAGGAGATGAAAAAAAATTGTGATTTAGTGAAACCTCAAAATATTTTTTTACTTTATCCACCCCCACCACCACCCTCTATCACCACCCCCACCCCACTACCGATGTGGGGTATCGTTTTATGGGTTTTTGGGGTAGAATATTTCAAATATTATATTATATATTATTAAAGTTCCATAAACAATTATTTCCACACACAAAATTTTTTCGTTGTGAGTGACTTGGATAGGAAATGTGGAAGTAGCGATTCCTTGGCCAGCGGTTTTTTTCTTTTAAAGTGCATGTACTTTACGGTGGTGTTTGGAAAGAAAAAAAAATTAAACTTAAACCAATTTTTTGGATTTTAATTTTAATTATGGATATTGCACGTATAAACAATTTCAAATAACTACGTCATTTTTTGTGAAACCAAAAAACGATAAGTGAATTATGAAAGTATATGAAATAATCAACGTTTAAAAAAAGAATTATGTTCTACTTGCATCTGAATCCGTGATACGTTAGTTTTTGTTCCAAAATGATTATATTTCTCTCTCTGCTAGTTGAAAATTATCCACAACTAAAATTTTTTAAATTACATTGCATAAAGCATCATTGAGAACATAACGCACGTTCGAAAAAAAAATTATCTCCCCACCTCTTAAATATTGTAACTAGACAACTAACTTAATTAATGGTATACATCCATTTTCCGCATTTGAGCCTTTTTTTTTAAACATTTTTGGTCTTTTTACTTCCACGTCGAGTGTAAATATAGTAACGACAAAAAAAATTTTTTAAACTTTTATTGTTCAAATAAGCTTAGAATGTCATGGAACGTCGAGATTTTAAGTTTGAGTGAAAAAAAAATTATGTCTGTCGGTCTGTCTGTAACTTTTTTGTGCGCACGTTTACTCTGGAACCGTTTAAGATATTGACTTGCAATTTGGTATACATATGTATTTTAACGAGATCTGGAAAGAGATTATATTATCATCTTGTTCCGTCTAAGGGTTGGGGGGTAAATTGGGGTGAATTGGGGTAAATAGGTAAATGAAGCAGGCAAGAGTTCATAAAATTGGTATTTAGTATATACAAGAGAAGCTAAAGTCTCAAAAAAATTTTTGGAATTAGCCACCCCCAGTACCACCACCACTCCATTATTAAAGGGGATGAGAACAGATTATGATTTAGTGTGTGTACCGTGTACAAGAACCAAAAACCTCAAAATATTTTTTTACTTCATCCACCCTCCACTACCCCCCTATCACCACTCCCACCCCACTACCGATGTGGGGTATCGTTTTATGGGTCCTTGGGGTAGAGGATTTCAAATATTATATTATTAAAGTTCCATAAACAATTATTTCCACATATAAATTTTTTTCGTTGTGAGTGATTTGGATAGAAAATCTGGATGTGGAAGTAGTGATTCCTTGGGCAGCGGTTTTTTTCGTTTTATTAGGTACATTTAAATAATAATTTTTTTTTACGTTTAATTACATTTAATTTTATTTCAAAATTACATCTTAGTATTACGTTTTAATATTTATATATTTTATACATTAGCCATTCATTCTACACCCCCCGTTACCACTCCGTTATCAAATGGGGTAAAAAAATAAAATTGTGATTTAGTGTGTGTACAAGAGTCAAAGGCCTCAAAGATTTTTTTTGGTATTAGTCACACCCTCTACCAATACCATCGCCACTCTGGCGCTATTATTATAGAGGGTAGAAAATTGTGTATACAAAAATTTTTTGGAGTTAGCCCCTCGACAACCACCGCATGACATATCGTTTTTTTATTATTTTATTATTATTATGTTTTTAATGCCTTATATATTATTAAAGTTCTTTCGTTGTAAGAGACTTGGATAGGAAATCTGGATGATCTGGAAGTAGTGATTCCTTCGGCAGCGGTTTTTAATTTTTATTACTATTAATATAAGTTTTTATTCATATTCTAGTCACGTTTCTTTTTAAATTAAAATAGGTATTTCGCGCCATTTGTGCTATCTTATATACAGTATATATGGTCCTATTTTATAGTCCTGTTAAAAGTATTTTGTAAAAATAGAATAATAATTTTTTGATACACTCCGTAGTTAAAAAGTGATAAGGTACATATATTTATGACGGCGTTTGCCATTAATACTAAAATTTGTAGGTGTGTAAAATGTATTCCATAAATCTACTGTTTATGATGTACGCCACATATATATTTAATGCCTGTGTGTGTGATATATCAGTAGAAATACGAATTTCCCTTAATATAATTATATTTAATAAAAAAATAAGTGTATCTGCTTGTAGTTCATAACATTTTAGCTAAAATTTAGATATAATTTTAAATTAATAATCACAGATTACGTTATACGTATCTGTAGAAAATTTGTTACATATTTGATAATTTGAAATTATGTCAATCTTTTAGAAAACTTTTATGTACGGTAAGTAGTTACGCCCATTTATTACAAGCTTTTATTTAACTTGCTTTGTATGTATGTTATTTAGTACGTTTGGTTCAAATCCTGCTATTCAATTTTGAAACATAGGCCTTAATTTTTTTTTATATTAGCCTCTACCCACCCCCGTCCTATTATTAAAGGGAGTAGAAAATAAAATTGGGATTTAGTGTGTATATAAGAACCAAGAGCCTTAAAATGTTTTTGGCATTGGCCACTTCGTCTACCACCTCCGTTACCACTCATACATTCATACTCCATTATTAAACGAGGTAAAAATATAAAATTGTGATTTAGTGTGTGTACAAGAGCCAAAGGCCTCAAAGAATTTTTTTGGTATTAGCCACACCCTCTACTACCCCCATCGCCACCTTCACCCTAATATTAAACAGGGTAAAAAATAAAATTTTGTCAATCCAAAGAACCAAGGCTCTCAAAAATTTTTGGCATTAACCACCCCCTCTAATACACCAACCACCGTGTGACATCGTTTTTTTAATATTTTATTAATATTATTATTATTTTTAATGCCTTATATATTATTAAATTTCTTTCGCTGTAAGAGACTTCGATAGGAAATCTGGATGTGGAAGTAGTGATTCCTTCGGCAGTAGTTTTTAATTTTTATTACAATTAATATTAGTTTCCAGTGGCGGCTGATGAAATTTCAATATTTTTTTTCTCGTCTGTGGCGCATGGGACCCATACGAAATTTGGGAAATAACATCTAGAGAAGCATTTCTTTAATGATCCCTAAAAAAATTTTGAAAAAGCAGTTTGCGAAAAAATTTTTGAAAATTCGTTAGCCTCCCCTGGGTCTAGGTACTCCTGTTTATTTTTATTTTTTTTTTGTCATATGCATTTGACTTTTCATAAAAATACAACAACAGATTTTGGAGTTTATGAAAATATTTTCATTACTAACTGAGATACAACGAATTGAAATATTGTAATTTGTTAAATTGTAAATTACAAAATTTCAGTTCATTGTATTTCAGTTAGTAATGAAAATATTTTCAAAAACTCCAAAATCTATTGTTGTATTTTTATGAAAAGTCAAATGCATATGAAAAAAAAATAAAAATAAACAGGAGTCCCTAGACCCAGGGGAAGCTAACGAATTTTCAAAAATTTTTTCGCAAACTGCTTTTTCAAAATTTTTTAGGGGTCATTAGAGAAGTGCTTCTCTAGATGTTATTTCCCAAATTTCGTATGGGTCCCATGCGCCACACACGAGAAAAAAAATATTGAAATATCACCAGCCGCCACTGTTAGTTTCTTTCTATTCATATTCTAGTCACGTTTCTTTTTAAATTAAAATAAGTATTTCGAAGATGTTTCTGTCATAATTTCTTTGCCTTTTATTCTATAAAAATAGTTAAAAAAAATTATTTGAAAGACTAATTTATTAATAGTCTAAGGAGAAAAAAATTTTTCTCTACGACTTGATGGTATTCCAAAACAATTGCGACTCAATTTTCAAATTTGTTATTGTATTTTAGGTGTTGTTATAAGCATTTCTACTTGAAATTTGATATGACGTTGATTAGTTCCACTAGAACCACATTTTTTTAAGTTATCTGGTATCGTAACAGAAAACCAGATTGTTGGTTATGAAATTGCGAAGAAAATTGGAACTGTGCCATCTTTTTCGTAAATAACAAAACAATTAAGATCGATCTTTTTTAAACAGTTGACAATAACTTAAGTGATAATATATATGATTTAATGAAACTTTCGAAAAATATGATTCTAGGGAAACAAAATACCTAATTTTCAGTCAAAATGTAAATATTTTTAAACATTTCTGTTAATACCACTAAAAAGTACAAAAAACCCATATTCTAAAAACAATTATGTTGTTCTGCGACTTAATGTACTTAAACAATTGCGATTTTTAGGCACTATTATACATTTTTTTATTTTAAATTAGACATTTATTATTACTATTATTGTTATTTTCGTGAATTGCTTAAAGATGATTGATCGTAATTGTTTTTATTTTCCGCAACTTAACAATTTGAGTAATAATATTTTAGTTTTGTTCGCAATTTCATAACGAACAATCTGTTTTCAATATATTGCGAATTTTTTTGTAAAACCAGAGATATTTTAGAAGAACTGCGAAAAACACAGTATGACACCTTTTGAAAAAATACTGTAGGTATTGTACAATCGGCAAATAAAAATTGCCCAAAGTAGATCATGTTTTTACGATTAAAGAAATTAAAGAAATAAAAAGACATGTATTTCTCAAAAAAGGCAGATAGAAAATTGCATTTACTGCAATGTATACATAAGTTTCATTGACTTTTATTACAGACTTTTTTCGGTTGGTCTTTGAATATGAATGAGGAGGAAGCAATTATGTTGCCTAATTATTTCTAGCACGACTAATAAAAATATGAGGGGGATCCAATATTTGACACCTTAAGCCAAAAATGTATAAATATTTAAAAACAGCGCCGCTACTCGACTGTGCTACCAATATTAAAATATTAAAATTATGTGTTTTAAATATGGCAGAAAATTTTAAAAGTTGTTAATTTTAACTCAACATGTGGCAGGCCATAAAGGCATTACTAGCTCTGCAAATGGTTTGGGCTTGAAAATGAAATGCAGGTCATTTTATCCCTCGACAACCTTTAATGGATCTAAATGCAAAGCAATCGGATTCACAACAAAAAAGATCCTATTATAAGTGAATATGATACTATAAGTATATTAAATCGTACCTCTGAAATAAAAGAAGTAGGTGTCAGCGGAGGAGGTGTTGGTCAAGTATTCGTAATATAAACATCACCACCCCCCAATTGGTTGTTTATTTTATTATTCACTGAAACGTAAATTGTTGACACAAAAAATCGTACTAGTAAATTCAAAACATTAACTTTTACTACAAGCTGCCATATATTACTTATATTGATACAAAATTACCTATGGAAACAAAAAAGAAGTTTTAGGTAAATATATAGGGTGTCTCACTTAAAATTCCTGGTGCCATTTTATTGATAACTAAAAGAGATATTTGAATTCTGTTGGAAGTATTCATCAAAATATATAAATGACTTCAGTTTTTAATAAAAACGATCTCTCCACAAATTAAGATATAGATAACGTTGTGATGCAAAGCAATTTTTAAGGATTTAATGGATTTCCCATAATAATACATTCAACCGTGCAAATAAAAAAAATACATAATTTATATTTATTTGACATAATCTTATTTTAAACTTATCGAAAAGATATTTATTATTTATTGTATTTCTATAATATCGACATTATTTTTATAAGTTTGGTTTAATAGTTTATTACATCTTTTGGGTGAAATACTTGAAAATAAATAATTTTTGTAGATCAAAGGAAATAAGTTTAACAATAATGGGTAACCTGAGATCTGTTTTTAATGATACCAAAAACTAATCAATCTTTCATGGAAAGCGTAGAGGAAATGGATCATGCTGTAGTTTGAGAATTCCTATCCCGAAATGGATAAGGAAGCGTCGACTAAACGGTATACAAAATCAAAAACTAGATTCTTATGCAGAATTTTCTATCGGATTCAAATTTCGACGGTTTATATGGAATTGCAAAAATAGAACAAAAAGTATTTGTCTGCAAAAACCGCAAAAAATATGAAAATATGTATGCAATTATCTTTTTAGTTCTTACTCAATATCGCCATTAAAAATATCAAACGTATATTTCAATAAAACAGCATTCAAACTGTTTTTTAGCTGTAGCCAGACTAAAAGTGAACCTTACATGAAGTTTTATAGTAAATATTTAGAGTTGACTTTTCTATTTAATGATTGATTTTAATTGCCTTCAAGTAAATATATCCCATGCACTAAGATTCTTTTACATTGTACGTGTCATTAGTTAGTGCGTTTTACTAGGCTTCTTAAATTATTGTTTCAGACAGCTTCATAGAAAACATAGTTCCAATAATGATGAAAAAAGAACCAAAGCCTGAAAGTTTCAATTTACATTCAATTTGTAAGACTTACAAACTGCTGTAGTTATTATCGTTGCAGTGCAGCAAAACCGCAATGCAAACGAATTTATGTAAACAATTATGAATAATGGCACGTCGTATTTTTGTGTGCTTCTTCAAAAACTTAATAAAATTTTGTTCTGAAATTATAATGAAACAGTTCGTACAATATGCAGTTAATATAAAACGCCTCTAGCGATCACTCTGTATGATGGAAATGGTCCAATTTCTATCAAGTATTCTGCTATTACATCAAATAAGGATCATAATGCATTTGTAGTTTTTCTATAAATTTAATAATATAGTTAAATTTATTTTGAGAAAAATCATAAAACATTATTTTTTATTATTTAGTCTCATATAATGTTATTTTTCAATTTGTTCACGACATATAAAATCTTGTCATTAGCAAACATTTTTGACTTAGTGAAAATTTCACTTTCCTTGAAACCAAAGTGCTACTTAAAATTTCTTTAAGAAAAATACGTACTTATATATCTGCTTTCTATTTAAAAAATAAGTCAGTCTTCAGTTAGTCAAATCTTTCTCGTTATTATTAGACACTTTACGAGTACCTAGGTAAAATTTTATTACGGTCGCTCAGTTAAATTCTGTAAAAATAGCGCGAAAATGATAATATCTACAGTTTATTCCCAATGATTCATCTTCAGGTAGTTAGTTTCAAAATTTAGAACACGTAATGAAAATAGATTATATGCACTTTATATATTATTTTGTGTTTGTACATTTTAGCATGTTTTATCAAGTATGCTTTCTTTTCATGTTTGATTTAATAAATACGCACTTAGTTATTGTTAATTTTTTAAATTCTCTTAATATTATACAGTATGTCCACCGGAAGAAAGGAAACTTTTTATCTGCAAGTTTTTTTCACGAAAAGCAAGAAATTTATATTAATTATAGAAAATAGATCAAACAAAAACTTTTTATTTTCATGCTCATACTAGGCTTTCAGAAACAATAAGATCATAATCCGTAAAAGTAATTATAATCTGCACCAGTAGTACAACCACACCAAATTTATCCAATATCCAATTCTATCCAATATATGCTTTACTAAAAGATAAATATGAAAGATTTTGAGAAATTGCTTAAAAGAAAAAGTGAAAACATAACAGCACCTATTAAAAATTTCACTGGAAGATTATTATACTCTTCGCAACTAGGAAAACGTTGGTGATTGAATTCTGAACGACTTTCAAAATGTCCATCCGTCCGTCCGTCTGTCTGTCGGTATGCGTCCGTCCGTCTGTCTGTCGGTATGTCCGTCCGTCACGTTTCCTTTAAGCACGGTAACATAAGAGTGAAAAGTCCGATTGTATTTAATATTATTTTTCATTATATATATTTTTTGCTGTGCAAATTATGTAAGTATGGAAAACTATTATTAAGACCATAAGCAATATTCGTGATTTTTTTTCGGGCTGAGGCAATGCGATTTAATATCTTTTTGGAGTACTTAAAAATTTAATTTAGCAATTATAGAAAGTTAAAGAGCCAGAAAATTTCTTTGAATTTATCAAAGTAAAAATTATATAATTTGACAACAATCCCCAGATTATCGTAATTTTTTCTAAAATTGGATGTTTAAAGACTTAAAAAACATACTAAATCTCATTGCCTCGGTCAAAAGAAATGACGAATATTGCTTGTGGTCTCAATAATGGTTTCCCATACATAGTTACCCAGAAAAGTAGGATAACATACAAAAAAAATGTATTGTTAATTTTTTTGTTAAAATAAAACTTAAAAATATTTAAAAAAACGATATGATTGTTTCAACGTATATTTTCACGTTTCGGCGAAGCGTTCGTTTTTTTTTTCAACTCTAATATACCGGATACCCACGAGATCAGTTACACCACCACATCTTTTATTTTTAAGGAATCACTACTTCCACATCCAAATTTCCCATTCAAGTCTCTTTAATCGAAAACATCTTGATACTATATTTGCACTCTAGTAAGCGAAACTAATCGCTCATAGAATTTTAATATAATATTTGAAATCGTCGATAATATGTGAAGTCGTCAATTAAGTTAAACTGTTCGAATGAAAATGTGCGCACAAATAAAGTTACAGACAGAAGAACAGATACAAAATTTTTTTTCTGTCAAATTTAAGTCTCGACGATTCATTGCATTAGAATGCAATGCAACTTATTTCAACAAAAAAAAAAAAAGTGTTTTTTTACGATCACTATAATAGTAATACTTTTCGATTGACTAGTGCGGGCACTTACTAGGTATCATAAACTTAAATACGACTTTCATTTTTCCTGTGCAACCGTTGAACCGTTCGCATCATGTCTTTCTCAAAAAGAATATCCAAGCCAAAACTTTTGAACTTCATTGCACCTCAGCTTGTGAAAAGTACAATGGTGTAGATTGTACTAATTGTAAACCTGCGGAAGATTTAATAGATACTAACGGAACAAATGAAACTTTGGAAGTTGACGAAACAAATTCATTTGATGAGTCTACAATATTTATACCTTAAATAAAATAAGTGTTATACTTGTAACTATGTATATAAACTTATTTCAATTCTTTGAATCAGTTGTCCCATTTTTATCATTACCAAATATGAATTGTGAAAAACAAAAATTTTCCGGAAAACTTTCACATTTTTAATCTAAAAATTATATTGAACCTTTAAAAATGGTATAGCTATATAGGTTCCATATGTTTTTATAATAATATATATAGTTCACGCTCATTTTTTGAATTTTCATGTATTTTGTAATGTGCAAAAAATGTAGTACATTATTTATCGTGAAAAACTGCCTGCAACTCGGAAAATTAGCAAGTTACAAAAACATTCCAAGAGACAAAAAATATTTAGAAGTCCTCAATGCATAACGTTTAAATTTTTTCAAATTTTTAAGTTACTTATTTTAGCGGTGAAAACACACTTTACAGGGGATCTGCAAATAAAAAAAGGCTTGTATTTCGATGATATATTCACCTGAATTTTTTCAGATTTTTTTTTCAACTTTTACATTTTCCCTCCCCCACTTTTATGGATTTTGGAGTGGCCATATCTCGAAAAATATGCATTTTTAGAAAAAATTCATAAGAGTAAAAACATATTATTTTGGGTCAAAAAGGTAAAAATATTGTTTTATTACATTTTTGACCTAATTCTACAAGTTGCGGAACCCCTTCCGATCATCTCCTACTCTAATCTTTTTTCAACATTTTTATTAACTTCATTACAAACACAACAAGGTTTCATCAAAATCCATTCATTAGCACTCAAATTAGATGTTATGGAATTCAGATATATTTTATACTTTGATATGACAGAAAAAATTACATAAATAGAGTGTTTTTAATTTTAATTTATTACTTATATTCCTTAAATTAACGGACGGAGCTATAGTTTCCTAATATCATTTGTTAAATCCGTTAAATAGTTCAATTGAAACAATTTCTATAAAATTGCATGAAAATAAAATTATTAAAATTCAACATAAATATTTAATAGTTTAAAAACTATATATTTTGTGCATTGATTTATTTGATTTAATCAAATATCAATTTAGTCAAAAAATCCTTATAATCACACATAATGCTAGAAATCCCGAAATTACATAGAGAATTAAAATGATTCTTTGTACCAAAGTAAATTTTTTTAAATGGGACCATATTGGTAACAAGGTAGTACTACCATTAAGAAGGAAGATATTGATAAGCTAAGCTAACTTTGCATATCTGACAGGTACAACTGAAATTACCGTCCATATATAATTGAAGGGTAAGATGTAACTAAGGTGGTTTTGAAAACAGTGAAATATTTAGCTCATCAAACTGTTAGGTCGGCTTATCGATATTTTCATTGTATTACTTCCTCCACGTATTGGAGGTTTTTGACGAGTGTTGAGACTTAAAGAAAATGACATTTTTGATGATGGCCATAAAAAAGTATTATTTAAATTTTTTGCAGAGATTAATGTAGAGATATTTACTAGAAATCGGGCAAAAACGCACTACCGCCTCTACGTTTTCCACCTCCTACGTCCCTCAGGCCGGTAATTTACTTAAAACATGTTAACCTGCATCTGTCATTTTTTTTTTTTGTTAAATGCTTATCACTGAGATAATAGACATTTTAGACACATAGTACCTTATATGACGATGATGAAAATTTGAAGTAGAATCTAAAACTAAAATAATATACAGGGTGTATCACTTTTAATTTGATCCACTCAAAAATACCCATTTGTGGCTAACTTGAATCTGTCGGAAGCAGAAACTCCTAAAAGTGCTTGCTGTAAAAAATATAACGTAGAGGGCGCTCTAGCACAGTATAATAATACACAATCCGTGCATGCCACAAATATTGTAGAAAGTACCACACGTAAAACTATGCATTTCTGGCAACATTTCACACATTTTGCCTTTTGAGAAAATAGTCGATTAACTTATTCTCTATGATAACGATTATTGTGAACCGTGACGGATAAATGGTCCCCCGAAGGATTTATAATAGATAGTCCGCTAAAATATGATGAATCACAGAGTTCTGGTGGATAAAGACTCTGGCATACGCGTGTATGTATGCCACAGATTTGGAGTATCCCAGAAATGAGTTTGATGCACACACAGGTCTCCATAAATATGACGGCACATACACACACACACACACACACACACACACACACACACACACACACACACACACACACACACACACACACACACACACACACACACACACACACACACACACACATGAGAATAAGGTAGCGCATATTAAACATCCATGAGTCCCTCCTAACCTAAAGTATCTTTTGGTTGCAATATGGAAAAATATGCTTTGTTTAATTTGCTGCAGACATGATTACCCTGGGGGTCCCACGAGAGTAAGCTATCTATATAGGTACCCAAGAATTTCGAAGTGTGCTTATCGGTAGAGAGTTAAATGAAATAATTTTTCTTGGACTGAAATTTAGGAATACCGTTTTTTCTCATTTAGTATTAATTTATGTCAATTACACCCATCATTCATTTGATCCACAACATTTTTGATAGCTTCATGTATATCATCGTTACTTGTGACTGATACAGAATAAGTTGTGTCATCTGCGTACATAATTGTGTGTTCTTTTTTTATATGGTAAGGAAGATTGTTAATGTATATGGCAAATGATAAAGGCCCCAGGATTGATCCTTGAGAGACACCTAACCAAACATCATGTGTATCGAATTCAGCCTCATTATATTTCACTATAAATTTTCTTTTTTCCATGTAAGAAATTAGCCATTTTAACAGATTACATATAATGCAACTGTTATGAAACGAGAAAGCTCTATAAATTATTCAACCAAGAACACTTATACAGTTAAATTATTTCATAACTGATGCTTCACTAGCCTATAAGAGAGCTTTATTGTTATATAGAGGAGTGCAAACGAACCTCTGTCCGACTCTCTGCATCTCTATAAAGGCTTCTTAAGATCCTTTATAGATGGTGTGAGAATGTTACTAAGTGTAAAATAGTTGTATAATTATTGTTTTTGTGGCCTTTAAACGATAAAATGGTTTTATAAGCCTGCGCCTATACTAGGCATATAATGGTTGTATAGATGTTCTTATAGCTATTATAAAATAATATAGGGTTAGTTGAGATACAAACGTATATCTGACACTTTACTAAGAATTATATATAAAAAAAAACGAAAATTAATTTATATGACAATATTTCAAAATTGAAACCTCTAGTTAAAAACACAATCTTACATCTTTATTTACCAACAATATCTGCGATATACTTTTTCACTGGTGCGCCTCTGCCGGACTTCTTACCGAAGAGCAATTATTCTAAATTGCAAATCTCTGGCCTGATATTCAATCATTCAAGTTTAATTAGTTTTTGGGTTTAACTTTAATTCCATAATCATTAAATTATACAGAAAATTGAGGGAAATTAAGCTTATTTTGATTTAGTGAATGAAACTTTTTTAATTAGGCATAAGATATTTAATTTGCGTGATAATTAACAGATTACGAGTTGTCTGTTCAAAGGGGCAATTAATTTGTATTAAATTTTGGTAAATAAATGACACGAAAATGAGGTAAAAAACGAATTAATTCATTATAAATGGGGAAAGTCGAAATGATCTGCGTACAGATTTATTAAATATTTCTATCGTAAATCATGTTCTCAGGTCTCCTCGCCTGTACAAAGTATTGATCTGAAAGTTGTGGGAATGTCTTTCTAAGTTATTAAAGTAAATATAAAATAATTTAAGAAATATGGTTAAGAACAAATGACTCATAAAATCAATTTGTATACCTTCTAGTACCTAATTGATTAAATCAATTTAGAAAGGATTAGAAAATGGTGTACTAGTAGAAGGTCTACATGTGGAATAATTTTCAATTTAGTTGAATAAAATGTTATTATTTTTTTTTTGAAAATCGTTATTTCTTTATTTTGCAACTAAACTCTGTATTTAAGCTTTTTTTTAAAATTGAAAAAACTTTGTTAAATAAAATTTTCAGTAAAAAATGTAAAAAAGGGTAGATAGTTTGCTTAAAGTCAATTTAATATTTTCTAATTTTTAGATTACCCCGTACAATTTATTTTAAATTTTACAACTGTTTATAGCTTCCTAAGACAATCAAAACTGTTTATAAAGAATTACTGTTTCTCAGAAAATCAAAAATAATAAAGTTTACAAGAGTACGGTACACCATCCGAGGACACACTAAACGTATAATAGTAATAATAATAAAATTTGTGTTTCACAACGTTAAGAAAATGAATAATTTCTATGATATTAATATATGTACCAAAAAAACAACTAGATATGGCTGTGAGTCATATAGCGACTATAGCGACTCACTCACTGGAAATCGAGAAGTTCCAAAAGCGAGAAGTTTCCATGGAGTCGCTAAGAAACAAAAAGGAAAACTCGATCCATAATGGAGAAGTTTCCATGGAGTCGCTAGGAAAAATAAAAAACATTCGATATTAAAATATAATATCACATAAAATATGAACATGTATTAAAAACAAATATACGTATATTTACTTCGATTTTAATTTTATTTATAGCGATAACGCTATGAGTCACTTATAAATTAAGCTTTAAAAATGTTGTAATTTTTCTAATTAATGTATTGTTGTCTATTTCATATTTTTATACTTAGCGCTTTATGATTATTTTTATCTTTCATCCTGTATTGGGATTATTTCATGTGTGTAAAAAACTTAAAAATAGCTACTAATTTGAGCAGTGAAATATATCAGAATAACGTAACAACAATTAAAATCACTCTGATATTTGTTAATTATTCATAAATCCACAAATCCTACTTATTTTAAATTTTATTAACGCGTGACGTCAATAGTTAGAGGTAATTTTGTTGTTGTTAGATTGCTACCCTGTCAATACCATATGTACAAATACTAATGTTTTAACTTCTAGTTTTCCAGTTTGCCAATAAATATTTTATGAATTTTAGAAAATGCGAAGAGGCGCATAGTTTCGGCATAACTTTGTTGTTTTTTATGTTAGAGAAAAAATAAAAAGCGTCGGAAAGCCCAATCAATTTTCTTTAGATTTGGTATTTACAAATATTTTGAAAAAACTGATAATTATCGAGATTTTTGGGAAAATGGAAGAAATTTCACGTTTTCCTGCAAAATGCATGTAAATATTTAAAAAACGTTTGCTTCGGGGGGCCGAGGTTAAAAGAACATCTAGGTAATACATGATATTAAGAGGATATCGTATTTGAGATCAATTTCAGATAATTACCGATTGATTACGGTGACAAAATGGTAAAATTTTATCGAAAAAAAAAAAAAGAGTCCTCACTTCCACCACTTCTATTTCCCTCATTTTTGTCGCAAGGCAAATCAAAAAAAGAGTTTTAGAAAATTTAATTCTATATAAATTCGTTACAGTGATTTTTTGGCCTAGGAGCAAGGTTAAGGAGTTACCAAGTTTTTAAACAAAAAATGTGCGATTTTTACAGTACATTGCCACACATTTCAGTAAATATCTCTGGAACAAAAAAAAAACAGAAAAATAAAATATATAATTATAAACGCATACACAGACAACACACATAGCCGCTGAATCGAGGCAGATCTGCCGCGCCGTCACTCGCATGAATTTTTACGTTTTTACTGTAATGTATTTATTACAGGTATACCTATCCACATATCCAATGGATTCCTTATACATTTGTTAATGTATTGGAAATGTTCCAGAATTTATATTCAAAACTATAGAGAGTTATAAGGATAAGATCGTGAAAATCGCTATTTCTGATCATGCCCGAGGTTGATCATATTTTCAAAAAATGTATACAAGTGAAGGAATTTTTGTTTAAACTTTCGAAAAGTATACATTTTTTCCGTAATAATGATATTTTATTTTTTCCATTGGGTCCAGTTCTCGGAAAATTACAGCCTCTATATATTTATCAAAAAATCATCAAGCAATGATATTAAAATGATTTGAGATGTACTTTTTTTTTGAACCCACGTAACCACAACTTAAACCATAATAATCATGAATTGTACATACTTTTTAACAGTTCTCAATAAAGAAAGAATTTTTTTGAAGGGCTTTTATTTTTTCTATATTTTTTATTGTGACGATTGAGTTCGGGCATGATAATATATATAAGTGTATTTTTCTCATCCATCCTTTGCTTGTATTGTTTAAAACAAAAAAGCATCGGAAAGCTACAATTTCTATTTTTTAAATGAACCGACACTCATATAAATTGAACAAATTCTGATTTAGTGACATGTAATTCAGTGCGTCGGTATTCAAGCGCGCGCACGTATGGATCTGACTCCGAGTAATAACATTGACTATTTTTTTCCAGGAATACCGTGGCTTTAACGATAAATTCTGTTCGGACATTTCTTGTTCATAAACACGTGATCTATCCATCTGTATTTTTTAAATTTTTTCTTACCTTGACTTAATTTCAAAATTTTGAAAACATGGATGAAAAAAATTTTTTTCACTTTTTTTTTTATGTTCTGCATCCAAGCGACATGTAAACTTTTCAGGATATTCTTCTATATACTTTCACGAACTCATTAAAAAAAAATTATTCATTATTCAAAACTATACGTCCGAATTTGAATGGGCTATTTGATATAGTTGTGTGTGTTTTTTTTTTTAGTTGCAGGAGGTTTAGTTTATCTTGTTCAGTAGAGACAACTATTATCCCTCTTCCGCCCAAAGTTGTTTTTTAACTCTCGATATTTATTTCACATAATACCACTAGTATGCCATGTTTACTACTTTAATTTCTGATATCCATATCTTACTTTGCGCTAACTCATATTATTATTTCTCCGCAAATAAGTTATCTTTATTGTCTGTATCCAAATGTACCGGTTTATTCTTTCCTCAGTAACTTCCCGAAACAACCAGGAACAACTTTCGCAATGATTGTAATTTTAATGTGTTTTGGGGGTAAGCATTATTAAATCGTATACATCGTCTATTGGTTAATTTACATACAGAGGAAATTAAATTCATTCCAACAAAGCCTTTACTGTTGCCTGAGTCCTAAATCAAATCTAAGGCCATTATGTAGCTGCGCTATATTTTAATGTACACTTACTCCCCTCCATATAAAGCCATTCCGCCAAATAAGAGGATGGTTAAGGGCCGACGTAACGACTTCAGTTCTATATTTAACGAGATTGTCCAAGTAGTGAATCAGTAAATTGGGGACGATCCTAATTAAAGTTATACTATTCTTTGAAAAAACTGCAATCAGTGAGTATTTTCCCGTGTGATTTATTTATTAATTTATTTGGTATACTATTTAACAGGTAAAATCAATTTATAGAAGAGGAAATATGAACTAATTTAATAACTTGATCACTTGAAAAAATGATAAATCTAAGATATATGAATATTATTCAAATATCTAAACTAAGAACCTAAACTAAAGTAAGCTAATAAATCGTACAACTCTTTTTTTGCAATTTGAAGACTTTAATACTATCGCTTGCACTACCCAGGCAATTGTGGCATAAGTTATTATAGATTGAAAATGAGGATACTTGATCAAGACTGTTCCTGTTAACAACATCACGTAATTGGTTAAAATACAATAACAAACTGGAGCACCTCGTTTGCAAATACTGTCAATATGTATAGACCACGAACAGTTTTCTGATAAATGTAAACCTAGAAATTTAAATACTGCCTAACACTGCTATTTATTGTTTTTATCAAAAGACTTTAATTTTTCGATAAAGTACTAAATCGTAAAAATAAGATATTTCATTACTTAGAACAAGCCTATTTTCGGTAAACCATTCATGAGCTTGTGAGAGCTTACGTAAGCTTTGTTTAGCATATGTTCTATATTCGATTTTCATATTAGAAGAGAGTCATCAGCAAATATCCACGAAAAAGACGTTTACATAAATAATAAGTAGTAAGGGGCCTAAAACTGACCCTTGTGGTACATCTATTGAAGTTTTAAGAACATCAGACCTGGAGTTATTGATTTCAGCAAAGTGTGCTCTACCACTTAGAAAGCTTTTAAACCAGTTTAGTGATTTACCTTTTACACAGGTTTCAAGTTTTGTAATTTTTTTGTGCTACATATTTTTTAAATATATTATAGATAATATGGATATTGGCTGATAATTTTCCACATTTGAATTGCAACCAAGGACAGACAGCTATACTAAGAAGCCCTTATCGAGGATGTGGAGTTTGATTTAAAAGACCCAGCTGGATAGAAAGGGTTAAATAAAAAAAAATCAAAACAAAAGCGCCATCAGGAATTATTTTTTATAATTTCCACTGTGGAGGACTTAGTGTTAAGTTAAATAAAATAAATAGCTGCACACAGACACGTAATGCAAACGCGAGGATACCATTAGACCCTTCTGTAAAATAAGCTATATTTAAATGTGAACTACACTCAACAATTTTTTAAATACATATTTTCAGACAGAATAAAATTGCTGAAAAAGTTTTCACTCTTCGCCTTAACTCCTTAAATTTATTCTGATAAGTTACTTCACCTGTTTGCTTGTATTTATCTCACACCTTATGCCTTTCTTTAATATATTTAATTAACGGATCATCAAGCCAGAGCGGATATGTTCTTTTTGAAGCTTAGATTGAGGTGCAGTATTAACAAATATTGAGTTTAATTTGGAATAGTAACGCTCACTAGCCTCGCCAATGGTTTGAAATTTGCCAATAAATTTCAATGAATATTTGATAAAGAACTAAACAATCTCTTAGAGTTGAGTTGATGATAAT
Source organism: Rutpela maculata (assembly GCA_936432065.2). Classification (NCBI taxonomy): domain Eukaryota; kingdom Metazoa; phylum Arthropoda; class Insecta; order Coleoptera; family Cerambycidae; genus Rutpela; species Rutpela maculata. The sequence goes on along the minus strand of OW386289.2, from coordinate 168,075,649 downwards.
GACAGATTTCATATAAGTTTTTTACAGGATTATTCAGGGATAATAAATTAAACTTAAGAAATATTAATTTAAATTGATTATGTAACAGTGTATGTACAAATGTTAACATAAAGTTTAGTTATCATAATATTTGATGATATCAAGATTTTATTTTTAAACACTCAAACTCTGTTAATGATGAAACATTTTTTTCAAAAACCGAATATCTTGAACACCACACTCGGATACTATACTCGACGCCCGTATGGACAACTTTGGTAATATCTTGGGATGTTGATTACTAAAGTAAATCTAACAATGTACTTTATACACTAATCATTTTAGTAATTATTCTAGCGTACCATAGATGGCACACTAGACTTGTTCTAATTTTTTTCAGTCCGATTTAAACCCACTTTTAAGTGCATCAAACCATAGAACTACAAATGTCTCCATCAGAACAAGTCAAGAGACATTCCATGGTTTGATGTACTTAAAAGTGTAGAGTATAAACCAGACTGAAAAAAAATCAGAACAAGTCTAGTGCGCCATCTATGGCACGCTAGGTTAACTATTAACATTTTGTCACTGCTGCATTCGCAGTTATTGTAATGACTTTAAATAGTCGAACTTTGTAAAACATTTACTTCTGAACAATCTTTACCGTCTATCTTGCATAGATGGCACCGTTAGTACTTAATGGTCACACTCCACAGGAACGTTATGGAGTGTTGGTTGAAGCGTTTGTATTTTCGATCTTTCTCTACTGTGTGGCACTGAGGAGCCTGGGAAGGCGAAACGCATCTGGCACTGTTGAGAAATGAATGACTATACAACCAGCTCTCCTGACATTTCTAATCTTTTTAGCATAACCCAAAATCTACTGCAGATAAAGATTGAAATTTCTTCAGATACTTTTTTTTACATCCTTCCTTTCATCAGCGTCGTAGACAGTCCCTTCATAAAATTGCATCTTTGCATTTTAAAATACATAACAAAAAAAGTAACAAAGATAATTTTCAAAATCGTTTCAAATTTAAAAATTCTGATTGATTACTCTGAAATGTTCCTGACTTATTATAGAACACATAATATAATATCGAGAAACCACATTCAAAAACTTGTATCTGCAGTTGGTTCAGCAGCATAGCGTAATAAAAATAAAGTGTATATAACTGTTATTTTCAGGACTGTAATTTTATGGCCCCATTGAAAGTTCGGTACATTTGAATCATATACAATATAGAGGAAATAACAAGTATTAGAACGGGTAGACATCCCAAAGTTTATAAAATATGTTTCGATGTGAGATAGATTAAACCAAGAATTTGGCGGCCGATGGTAATTCGCTTCATGTGCATCTGATTTATGGAGTAACTTTGAAGACGTTCGCAACATTATCAGAACAATAGAACAGTCATTACAAATTAGTTTTCAGCTGTTTATGGGAAATTGTGTTACATAAATTCAATATGAGTATACAACATTAGTTATAAAAATATATCAATAAAACTAGTTATTTTTGTAATTTTAATCTGTCTTAGCACTTTTAATATATTCGAGTATGTTTAATGGTACCAAGACAAGAAAATGTATTTTCAGAGTTGTTGTCTGTCTATCTCTATATGGCAGACCTATACAACAGAATATATGCAAGTGTTGCCATAGTTGATAGAAATACTGTGACAAGCTTTACACCCCTGTAGACATCTATGGGAGTTTTCCCTAAGTTCCATGGATACGTAACAGGAAACTAACTTAGATAGTTAGTTCGGATATCGTCCCAGAGATGGCACGCGAGGTGTCATAATCTAGGTATATAGAAACATCTAGAGAACTAGTGACATCTACTGGAAGATGGTAGAATATTCCAGAGCAAATTACCTAGTACTATATAAGGGAATGGAGAAGCCGTGTGAAAGTAGTAAGTTAATAAATTAATGCTTAGTATTAGGGTGCGTTTGCACGCATCCAGTAATTTAGTCGAGTCGTTTAGTAATTTAGTACTCGATCAATGCGGACAGCGTTTTTTAGTCGAGTGATTTAGTGGAAAGTATAGTAAAATAGCAACTGTCGAGTGCACGGTTTTAGTGGTTTAGTGACTTTACCCCCTCTTTTATTCCAGCGTCACTACTGTATTCTTGAAACGTTTGGACATTTCTATTTACTATTTCAGTCCAGTAAAGTGTATTTTGGTGTGTTTTTCATTGCATTGATAAGAAATATGGCCAGGTGGTCTGAAGAAACGACACTGAAATTTGTGGAGGAGTACATGAGTACACGAATGCTTGTGGGATGCCCGCTTGGATTGTTATAAAAACAGAGAACTGCGAAATAATGCTTATACACAAATTCAAAATGCCATGAGGGATTTGAGCGAAAAGATGTTCTCTACTCGACTAAATTACTGGATGCGTGCAAACAGGCCATGTGTGGTAGACATTTAACTAAATTACTAAATTACTCGACCACCTCTACGCGACTAAATTACTGGATGCGTGCTAACGCACCCTTACCCTGGTGTTATAATTTCCGCATCCACGATACAAGGTGTTTACAAAAGAGGTGTAAACACGTATCAATTGATGTCAGAAGCGGAATTATAACGGAAGATTTCTGGATTGTTCGAGAAGGTTTCTACAGCGTTCTTCTCGGGAGTTAATAGTGACATGGAGAATTGACTAATTTTGAACTAAAAACTGTGAAAGTGCGTTTTAGGAACAGTTCCAGAACATTCTATTCGGAAACTAGAGGAGATAATTAAATTATTTCAACTGGAGAGTGATAGAGACATTAAAAAAAGACTCATTTGTGTTAGTTTGAGAAAATTTCTAGAACACTCTATTTGGAAATTACTGGAGATAATGAAATTCTTTCAGCTGCATGGTGACCTAGACTCTAAATAAGACTCTTTCGTGTCATTTCAAGATTTTTCTAGAAAGTTCCATTGGAAATATCGACGAGATATCTGAATTTTCTTAACGCAATAAACTTGGTTAACGTCATCGTATGCCCATAACAATGAAAAGCATGGCAGCACAGAGACAAATGCAGAGCCTATTTGCGGAATTTAGGAAGGTGATGGAATAGCAACGCCAGGAAGATAAAGAAGACCAAGAGAAAAGACGTCAAGAGGAAAAAAACGAACTGAGAAAAATGATGCAGGACCTGAAAATATGATAGCAAGAGAAGAAAGAAGAACAAGAAAGACGACGTCAAGAGGAAAGAGGGAAAACTCTCATAGATGTCTACAGGGATACAAAGCTTGTCAAAATACCTTACTGGAAATAATTGGGGAAGCATTAATTAAATGGTTTAACATGTGTATCCATGAAGGAGGAATCAATTTTGAACATTTGCTTTAAAAGCAAATATGTACATATTTTATTTAAAAGTCAAAATACTTACTACAAAACCTACCTGGCTACAATATTAAATTAGACTTAGGGCCACTAGTTTAAATATATAACAAATCATATACAGGCGTTAATCCAGATACTTTGAAAAATTTTAAAATAAAAAAATATCCGATAATTCGAAAACTAATGCAACATAACAGAAAAATTGTATTCTTACAAAATTATATACCATTTGGTACCCTATCGCGTTTACTATGTTCCAATGTTGCAGCTATCGAAAAACAATTTTGCACTTCAGCGCCATCTTTGTTCAGCGATTGGAAAAATTGCGAATCACTTAAAATTAAAACTATTTATTGTATGTAGTGATCACCTTTTAGCGAATTTTAATTTCCTTGCTAATTATTCGACTGGGGATTTCTTTGCTTTATCTCTAAAACCACTGGTTATAATGGAAATTCCGGCGTCGCGACTCAGCAGTCTTTGGCAACATTTGAAAGATAAAATAAAGTCACTAAGAATATCTAACTACTGGCTTTTAGATAATTTTAATATCTCTTTTCGTTACCACGAAAATTGCCTGAGGAGTTTTATGTGATTGTATTTCACCATTTTTTTAAACCAAAATTATGTTTTTATTTTCTATAAATTCAGTTGATGAAGTAATAGTATATTACGTAACGAGTGTTGTAAGAAGCATATTACGCACGAATGGAAAAGTTACGCACGATGCCGCGTAGCGGCGAGTGCGTATTTCCATGAGTGCGTAATTGCTTTACAACTCGAATTATGTACTATACTTTACCTACGAACATATTTATTTATTTATTTAGTAAAATCTGGATTTAGTTTACTTGTCAACAATATTATTCAACCAATATTATGTCATTTTTGACAGCGTTTGAAAATTACGTAAGCGCATTTGTTTTTTTAAACCTCTTGTAAGCGATATAAGCCACCTATAATCGCGTATCCCGTGCGTTTTGTTTACCGTACGATTTGTTTACAGTGCAATTTGTTTACAATATGTAAAGTTCAACTTACATAGATGGTAGGTAGTGTGTTTTTTACTATTTACAGTAGTGATCGTAGGTAAAGTAACTAAACGTACTCCACATTAAAATATGTTGTACCCAGGGCAGGTTACTTGAAAGTAGCATTATTAAGTAAACAATTCCTGTTTCTAGGAATATGCCTGTCCGCGTATTTCAAATTTGCAGTTAATCCACCGTGCTAGATTGCGACACCCTGCTGACTCGTGTTAGCGACGTTTCTGATTTGTGTTGTATGTGGAGATGCTGGCAGGATAAGAGGACGGAAATACGAACGTTCCGCACACATACACACACATACTATTCACCACTAACGTTTTCTCAATTCATGTACCACTATATTTTAGATACTCTTTACCAGTACCAACTGTTATTTCGTATAATGTAGTTGATGAATGCTTTGTAGCTTTTTAATAACTTTTTAGTTAATGTCTGTGGACATTGGGGAGATCACCGAAAGAAAGAGAATACGGGAAGGGTGTCAAATGGTAAGAATCCAAATATGCTAGTAAATTATTTAACACAGGATCTCACAGTAGTCAATATTAAAAAAAAAAAGATTATTTATTATACAGGGTGGATATAGAGATATAGAGATCGTCAACGCTGTGTTGTGGTCAAATTACTCCGTAGAAAAACGATGATGTATATAATAAACGATCAAAACAAAAGCATTTTTGAAACGGAATGGCGAAGAATACCAACCGAAAAAATCTAAAATCTTGACCAAGTAACGAATCGATAAATTCGTAGGGGGGTCACATTTGGAGACAAGGAACTCACAACCAATATCCGAGTATACTAGAATTAATTTCTTTTTCCGAGAAAATTTCAGTACCACTGCCGGAAATCGAACCCGGGACCTTGGAGTGGAAGTCAAGTCTCCTTGACTATCGACTACGCAGTTATACCGGAACTGAAGTCATTACCATATTAAGAATTCTATAAAAAATAGTATTCAAGAAATTATGTTTTATTACTTCTCTGTCTATCGGTCTGATGTCTTAAAAAAATAGGATAAACAAAAAAATTAAGGCGTTTGGTTATTCTACAAACACACACATACTAAATGACAATTTTATTTTTTTCACCCCCTTTAATAATGGAGGGCTAATGCCAAAAATTTTTTTAAGATCTTAGCTTCTCTTATATACACTAAATACCAATTTTATGGACTTTTGCTAGATTTGCCTATTTACCCCCATTTACCCCAATTTACCCCCCCCCCCAACCCTTCAGCGGAATAAGATCAAAATATAATCAATTTCCAGATGTCGTTAAGATACATACGTGTACCAAATTTCAAGTAGGAATCTTAAACGGTTCCAGAGTAATCGTGCGCACAAAAAAAGTTACAGACAGACCAACAGACAGAAATTTTCTTTTTGCTCAAACTTAAAATCTCGACGTTACATGACATTCTAAGTCTATTTGAACCATAATAATTTTCAAAAAATTTTTGTCGATACGATACTTCCACTGGATGTGGAAGTAAAATTATACAAATTTACTTTAAGATACAAAGGGGAATATCTAAAAAAGTGAAATTACTTTCAGCAAAATGTTAAGAGCTATCAAAGAGCTTCTAACGAACTGATCATTAAACAAATGAAAGATAATTCGTATGTCGCAATGGGCTAGTAGACAATAACGAAAACGACAATATTAATTATATAGTATTATAGTATGACTCTCTAAAATGTTATAAATATAATTTCAACTCTTATTGGTTTTATTGAAAAATGAATATGCTTAAAATCAGAGTGGATTTAAAATAAGGTAGTTTTCCGGATATCTCGTGACGTAATAGCGTAATAACCTCTAAAACAGGGGCATTTTACATTTGACACTAACTAGCTACGTTGCCACATTTCTAAAAAAGAATATGCACTGCTGTACTGTCTGAAATAAATTTTAATATTATTTTTTAACACTGTTTCAAATACCCAGCAAGTAAATACTTTATATATTTTTAAGGCTGATTGATAACTTGCTAATACAGAATTGTAATATCATAGAAGATTGCGTATAACAGTACAGAATATCTTACATTATTTATCGAAATATGGCAACGTAGCACTCGTTTCTCTATTCAAGCACAAATTAGAATCTGGTAATTTATTAGGTCATAGCCAATAGAATAGCCAGAAAATTGGCGGCAATATCTAACCGTTTAAACACAGTTACAACTTCTTGATTTTTTTGTTAGTACAAGGCATTATTTAAAAAATAAAATAAAAAATACGGGTCGACTGTTTTTATCTGTAGATGTTATTAAAATTATTCAATTCAATTCAATTCAAAAAGTGTTTGTTTATAATTAGGTTTACAAATATGCGCCGGAGTCGGATCCCGGTTCAGAGCCGACCGCTCAACCACAGCGCGCAGCGTCGTGGTGAATGTGCAGTCGGATGAAGCGGGTTCGACTCGGGCTTGAACGACAATTAATGGGTGGGTTAGGGCTCCTGTCTAGGAAAAAAAGACTTAAACCTAACAATTTGGAAATTTATAACTAAAGGAAGTTTAAAAACACTTATAACTAATTAAAGCTAAATTAAAAACTGTGGTTAGGGGCGCGCGCACAAACACACGTGCACTGTTTTTAAAGGTTTAGTTGGTTATACGGGAAAAACTCAATGGAAAAAAAACCCGTTTGAACAAGTCACAATCTTCATCCGATGGTCTGCCTGCCTTCGGGAAGGTAGGGTGAATGGGAAATTATGATTTAAAAAGTTTGGGTTTGTGAGAAGTTATTGGTCGAAAGGGGATTTGGAAGAAGAACAAAAAGGGACAAAATAACAAAAACGAGATTAATAGAGGGAATAGAAAAGGGTTTTAGAGTAAAAGGTGGTGAAAGTAAAAGGTGGTGAAAGGGAAATTGTGGTGTAGGAAAGATTTGGCTAGGGAGGTTGCCTGGTAAGGTAGGGGGTGTTTTATATTGAAAAGTATGGCATTAAGCTGTCTGATTCGTGTAATGTTTCGGGTTAGCGGACTGTTGCCCAATTTGAATTGGTAGAATTTTTGCGATGTATTTTGGACGAAGTCCGCTAGTGGGGTTATGTCGTGGCAACGTGCATAGAGATCTCTGAGGGAGGTGTAGGCTGAAATGAGGCGCATAAATTTGTGTTCTAGTACTTTTAATTTTCGCATTGTCGAGGCCGGGATGCTGCACCACACCGGCGCCGCGTATGTGATAGTCGGCCTGATCACCATCGTATACAACAACTATTAAAATTATTCAAAAAAATTGTATACTTTCCCATTATATTTTATTACGACCACTGGTGCAAAAGTATTTTGCCATATCTGAATTTATATTTCGTTTCTCTTTCCATACCATTGCGTCTCTGTATGCCTGTCAAAGTCACCCATGTCACATAAACATTGTAATTTCAGAGTCATTGGATGTCATAAATATAGAGGAGTGCGTAGGCTTCTATTTGTCTTTATTTAATAAAAGTGAGTGTTTTTTTCTTTACAAGCGTAGATGTAATATTTAATAAACAGCATGACATATGTAAAGAAGGATCTAATTAGAAATGACTTTGTATAAACAATAAATAACATGAATCTAGGGTATGCATTTTCGTTCTAGAACTTTTATGCTGGAACAAGGTATACGATTTGTTGATCTGGGTGTTGTTAACGCAAGATAAACTGAACTACATTTAAAATGTATTAACAATTTTATATGCATCAGCCGTTATTCTCGCTATTTATTATGTGGATTTTTCAACTATATTCCAATATTTGCCTCACTTGTTTGTTTTCAGATCGGTATTTAATTAATATCAAATACGGCTGGTGTTTCATATTTACTCGTTTCTCTTGAGTTATTTTATTTAACAAATATGGTTCTTTTATAAGTACCAAACCCTTTTCAAGATAAGCCAGCCCAAGAACGTAATTCAAATATGATTGTTTGTAAATGCTCTAAAAGATGCGGGGTAATTTGCGGGTGAAAAAGTCTTGGGTTGGAATGCTAAATCATGTGCGGTGACAATTTAATCATCACAATTGAACTTAAAAGATGAAGAAAATATGTATGAAGAAGCTAAAGAAAATTCGCAAGAGACAATGATACGGATTGTTTAGAACTTTTAAACATAGATAACACCTGTGAAGATGTTTCAGAATGTTAGGTTCAAACAATGAGCTCATTTACTGAATTTCATTTAGTAGTTGTTACTTTTTGTAGATAAAGTATTACTTAAAATTAGACGATATTGAAAATTTCAGATGAATCCATATGTGGTTTTCGAAATATTCGACTTTTAAAGAGGGAATTGGAAGCACGGTGCGACCAACATCGTGACGTCAGAGGATAGTAATATAAATCGGTGAAAATAGTTGATAAACTGAAATTCTTCACAAATGCGGATAAATTTCAAAACACACTGCTTGAGTTAACGATTTGTAATATTGTGAAACTATAATAACGCGCTGCAGCTAGCCGCTTCGGCTAGCGGGTTCCTATCAAGTGACGTCACGGTCGATACTCGACAAAGCGAGTGCGGTCCATTTTTATGATTTTTTTAGACGATTTATATAGATCTCACAAAATTCTAGTTTTACTTCCACATCCAGTGGAAGTATAGTAACGACAAAAAAAAAAAAAGTTTTATTGCTCAAATAGGCTTAAAATGTCATGAAACGTCAAGATTTTAAGTTTGAGCGAAAAAAAATTCTGTCTGTCGGCCTGTAACTTTTTTTGTGCGCACGTTTACTCTGGAACCGTTTAAGATATTGACTTGAAATTTGGTACACGTATGTACTGTAACGACATATGGAACTAGATTATATTTTCATCTTGTTCCGTCGAAGGGTTGGGGGGTAAATTGGGGTAAATGGGTAAATCAAGCCGGTAAGAGTCCATAAAATTGGTATTTAGTATATATAAAAGAACTTAATGTCTCAAAAAATTTTTTGGCATTAGCCACCTCCATTACTACCCCCACCTCATTATTAAAGGGGGTGAAAAAAATAAAATTTTAATTTAGCGTGTATAAAAGAACCTAAGCCTCAAAACTTTTTTTTACTCAATTCACCCCCATCCACACCCCCACCCCCTCCCCCACCTCTCTGCCACCACCCCCAACCCCCCACTACCGATGTGGCATATCGTTTTGTAGGTTTTTGGGATAGACTATTTCAAATATTATGTTGTTAATATTATGTTGTCGAGTAGTATGGATGCGCGGTGGCTTTCCTCGGCTACTATGGATGCGCAGTAGGTTTCCCCGAGTATTATGGATGCGTAGTGGCTTTCCTCGAGAATTTTGGATGCGCAGTGGCTTTTCTCGAGTATTTTGGATGCGCAGTGGCTTTCCTCGAGTACAATAGATGCGCAGTAGGTTACCACCAGTATTATGGATGCGGAGTAGCTTTTCTCGAGTGCTATAGATGCGCAGTAGTTTACCTTAAGTGATGTGGATGCTCAGTGGGTTTCCTCGAGTAAAATGGATGCGCAGTGGGTTACTTCAAGAAATATGAATGCGCAGTGGCTTTCCTCGAGTAAATTGGATGCACAGTGGGTTACCTTGAGTAGTATGGATGCATAGTAGGTTTCCTCGAAGAAAATGCTCGAAGTAGAGTACTTTTATCCAGTAGTTTACGGCACACAACGATTTTTTATATCTTTGTCATGCCATTTTCTGCGTATTACTTCCACATTCAGTTGAAGTATATTAACTCAAAAAAATTTTTTGGAAATTTTCATTGTAAATAGGCTTAGAATATCATGAAACGTCAATATTTTAAGTCTGAGCAAAATAAATTTGTCTGCCGCATCGGTCTGTATGTTAATCTTGTATCTTTTTAGTGCTCACGATTACTCTGGAACCGGTCTCAAAAAAAATTGGCATTAGCCACCTCTATTACCATTCCCACCCCATTATTAAAGGTGGTGAAAAAATAGTATACCCCTACCACCAACCCTTCCTCTATTACCGATGGGGCATATAATTTTATGGATTTTTGGGGTACATGATTTCAAATATTATGCTATTAAAGTTCCATAAACAATTATTTCCACATAGTGGAGTGCAAATATAGTATTTTGTTGTAAGATACTTGGATGTGGAAGTAGTGATTCCTTGGGCAGCGGTTTTTGCATTAAAATTATAAGATCTTTCCGAAAATCAAATTAAAAAAAGGCCCACAAAAAAAAATCGTGAGCGAGAATTAACACCCACTTTTCCTTATGTTTTTCGGGGCACTGAACACGTATCTGAAGTAAGAATAGCATTGTGGACGAATTTTTGAGCTATAGGTAAAAATTGGATGAAAATCGTGAAAATTCGGGATTAGTGATATTTCCAGGTTCGAAATCCATAGAAAAAATTTGGGAGACATGGAAATATCATTTTTGGGAGAAAGTACAGTATTTTCTAATGTATTCCATTAGTTAATAGAACCTTTTTTCACTTTGGACCGCACTATTATACAAAATTGGGATTTGGGATGGTACTTGTGTTCGCGGTGCTGAGCAGAACTGCACACACAGGACGAACAATGAGAAGAGGCAGGAATTATATCTTGTATGGAACACTCAGCCTGTGAGATTGGACCCTTGACCCTTGCCAGAATCGATTTGTGTTGAAACCTTTTGACGCCTACCTTCGGACACCTTGCACCTGTTATAATAATCTTTTACTTCCACATCTAGCGGAAGTATAGTAACGACAAAAAAAATTGAAAATTAAAAATAGACCAATCTAGAGACGATATTAAAAAAAAATATGAAGAACATAAGTGGCAAATTTGTGGTGATCTTAAAATTACTTCCATGATTTTAGGTCAAGATTTACAAAATATCTTTGCTTCCTTTGTGAATGGGATGGTAGAGATCAAAACAATCACTACAAAAAAAAAAGATCTGGTCCACGCGATCGTGTCTCTTACCGGGTGATAATATCATAGAGTAACCACTGGACGAACCGTTGAAAATCCTCCTTCCACCCCTGCATATAAAATTAAGTTTGATGAAGCAGTTTGTAAAAGCGCTTGATAAACAGGGTGATTGCTTTGATTATTTGAGTCGAACATTCAGTCAATTGTCGGAAGCTAAACTTAAGAAGGAATTTTTGATGGATCCCAAATTCGAAAGGTTTTGAAGAATGATATGTTCATTACAACGATGACTCCAAAAGAGAAAGCCGCACGGGAAAGCTTTAAGGCAGTAATCCATCAGTTCCTAGGGAATATAGAAGTGATGACTACGAAAGCATTGTAACTGAGATGATAAAAAATTAGGTTGTTTAATGAATTTAAAATTACATTTCCTTGACTCGCATCTAAATTATTTCCCTGACAATCTAGGTGACTTCAGTGAAGAGCAAAGCGAGCGATCCCATCACGATATCAAGAAAATGGAGAGACGGCATCAAGGAAGATGGTATATCAATATCATGGCAGATTTTGTTGGTTATTAAAGAGATAAACAGTACAGGAAGCACATGAACGAAAAAGAAATCCATTACGTAGATCATTCGGTGATAAAAGAGTCAGGAAACGAGCAAAAAATAACTGATATCCAAATTTAGAGGAATGCGTTTTGATAAACGAATTACGTTACTACACTGAAAATAGAGAGATAAATTCAGACCGATAAATGTTGAAACGCTCAAATAAAAAGGTGACTGTAACAGGAATGTAAGGTCGTACGAAGGTAAGCGTCAAAGGGTTTCATCACAAGTCGATGTCGACGAGGGTCCAATCTCACAGGCTGAGTGTTCCATACAATCCCGAGATATAATTCCCGCTTCTTCTCATTGTTCTTTCCGCGTGTGCAGTTCTGCTCAGCACCGCGAACACAAGTACAATCCACATGAATATGTTTATAAACCACTGTTGGGAGCAATATCCTTGGAAATTTTGTATAACAGTGCGGTCCAAAGTGAACTCACCGTGCATGAGGCTCTATCAAGTAATGCAATACATTGGAAAATACTGTATTTTCTCCCAATAATGATATTTCCATGTCTCCCAATTTTCTTTTATTCATTTCGAACCTGGATATATGACAAATCAAGATTTTTCATGATTTCCATCCAACGTTGACCTCTAGCTCAAGAATTCGTTCACAAACATGACTTCAGATTTGTGTTCAGAGCCCTGAAAAACATAAAGAAAAGAATTCTCGCTCACGATTTTTTTTTTTTGAAGGCCTGTATAATTATAATTAAATAATTACAAAATGTTTTAAACTTTCAACTAAGACGCCAACGTACTTAGGAGATTTCCGTTTTGTGCGATGCCATCTATGTATAATTGATTGTAGGGATTGCAATTTACCGGAAGTTTTAATAACCGGTAAATCGGTAAATAAAAATGTAAATAACCGGTTAACCGGTATTTACCGGTAATTTTTAGAATGGATGATTAGGGTGGCGAAAATGGGAATTGTCTTTTTCCATGTACAAAATTATCAAAATTTAACAAAAAACATTTTTATATACGTGTATTTAATACAATGAACAAACAGAAGGTTTTTTATCAAAAGGAAAAAATATAAATGAAATAAATGTAAATAAATAATTATTCTGTAAATAACAAACATATCCACTTAAATAACAAAAATTATAAACATAAACTCAAATAGGGCATTTACTGAATACCTAATCTAAAAATACAACATTTTTTAAAAATAGCCTGTTAAGGGGGTTAGTTTTTCAAAGCTATATCTGTTAGTCGTCTGATATTTGTGCGTAGAATACCACCCGCTGTAGATGCCCTTCCTCAATCGATATTGGTGGGTCGATAAGTTAATAAGAATTGGTAATCTAAATGTATTCCACAGATATTTGCGGCAGTGAAATATTCAATTATCTGTCGTAAGATATTGTCAATGTCTCTCTTGTATTTTTTAAGGCTTGGTGTTTGGAGTTTACTTTTTATAATATTATTCATTTATTGTTAAAAGTGCTCGGTGTTGGGACAGTCACTCTGTATTTAGTGAATACTAGTCAGTGACATAAATAGAAACGTTGAATACGTGACATATCGTAAGTTCAGAGTTTACCGAAATAACCGGTAATTATCATCATGTGTTTTTTATCCTGATAACCGGTTAACCGGTAATGCAATCCCTAATTGATTGCCTATATTTTGGGGTCACGTATCTTGCAATCATTTATAAAAGCCCTGTATATATTAGTCTGCTTCTGCCACTGATAACGTTTTGGTTGAGCTTTAACATGTTTGTTAAATGTAGGTTATTTCAAAATTCTGCAAGAGCACAGTCTTTCTGGAAACATTTTTGATTAATTTTACCTTATTAATAATCAAACTAAAGGTCAGATCTTGTGACTTTCATAACAGTATTAAAAGGCGATATAAAAAAGGAAAAATTAATTAATGCTATTCCTTGGGTTGACTTGTCTTTCAATTTTTCCCGTACAAACGCCTACAAGCATCAAAGTAAAAGTGCTGCGTCCTGAAAAACCTTATATTAGGAAGCAAAAGTTGGAAGTCTCCGAATTTATTATGTCTGAAAATTAATCTCCAGCACAGACTCGAGAGCAAAGTAGCAAAGTAGTCGACTATTAGGTATTTGTACATCATTGATTGCAAAGAGTCCTAACATGGCAGATATTTGCTGTTTCCGTGAATGCAAAGTTAGATGTCATTTTGTGAACTTGTGTTAATATTGACGTATGTACTTTGAGACTGGAGTTTGTCGTTTTTGCCCGGAGCTCGCAAGCTTTTCTGGTATTAAATCCGGCCATGAAAGACGATTCGATGCAATATCATCTGGCTTAAGAATAAATTCAAACAGAGACATACTTTCGCTATAGAAATATACCACAAAATTGTTTGATTGGAAAAAGTTAATCGAAAGTAGATGTACTTTCGTGATTTTATTAGCTGATATGCGAATTGAAACGTCTGCGGTTTGTATGTTTTTGATACGAATATTTTGCCGTTTGCGTCCGTGAATTTCACTATAGGTATTTACAGTAATAGTACAGTAATAATAATAAGTGTTTATTGATGCATTGTGATGTATTATGAAAAAGTATTTACACTTATCATAAAGAGTTAACTCAATATGGCAGAAATGAAACATTACTAATTAGAAGCCTATAAAAAAAACCACTACCCAAGAAATCACTACTTTCCACATCCAGATTTTCTATCCAAGTCTCTCACAACGAAAAAAAATGTCTGTGGAAATAATTGTTTATGGAACTTTAATAATACAATATGTCTAGCCCAAAAACCCATAAAACGATATGCCAAATCGGTATGGGGTGGTGGAAGGGGTGGTAGTGGGATGAAGTAAAAAAATATTTTGAGGTTTCCGGTTCTTGTACACACCCTAAATCATAACTTTTTTCATCCCCTTTAATAATGGAGTGGGGGTGGTAATGGGGGTGGCTAATACCAAAAATTTTTTTCAGACCTTATCTTCTCTTGTATATACTAAATACCAATTTTATGGACTCTTACTTGCTTGATTTATCCCAATGTACCCCTCAACCCTTCAACGGAATAAGATCAAAATATAATCTAGTTCCAGATCTCATTAAAATACATATGTGTACCAAATTTCAAGTCAATATTTTAAACGGTTCCAGAGTAATCGTGCGTACAAAAAAGTTACAGACATACAGACAGGCAGAATTTTTTTGGCTCAAACTTAAAATCCCGACGTTTCATGATATTCTAAGCCTATTTGAACAATAAAAATTTTCAAATATTGTGTAAAAAGTTTAAAAAGTTAAAATTGAATATTGTGATCTGAACAAACACATATTTATATTACTTAAATAAATTCGAAGTCAGCATAAAAAAAAATCGTTCAATGAAAAGAAGCATCATCATTAAATTCGATTTTCAGTTTGAAATCATTAGGGGCCACCCATAAATGACGTCACGCCAATTTTTGAGATTTTAGACCCCCTCCCCCCCATTGTCACGTTTTGTCACGCTGAGTTAGACCCCCCAAAAAAAATTACGTCACGCTTATAGAGACCCCTCCCCTTATATTTTTTTCGATTCCGTCAGATATTTTTCGCCTTATGGGAGGGTGCTAATAGAAATCCAAAAAAAAAATTTTTCCACCTCATGGGGGAGGGGTGCTAGAAAAAATCCAAAAACAAATTTTTCCCTCCTCATGGGAAGAAGTAGAAATCCAAACAAAAATTTTACAATATTTTTCTTTTCTTGATTCGTTCACCATTCGTTACGTCACACTAAATCAACTACCCCCCCCCATCATACTTAATCACGTAATTACGAACCCCCCCCCCCCCGAGCGTGACGTCATTTATGGATGGCCCCTTAGCCAGTTCCCCGATGTTATATGGTAATGCATTAAAAAACTATATTACTTAGTACACTCTCTTATTTCTATTCGTCACCATTATGTCCTAATTCCTTTTACATTCTCATTGTTTAATGAGTTTTTATTATTTCAGTAGGATATATTGCAAATAGATGCAAACATTTCCTTCTTCTTTACACTCTTCAGTAGTGTAATACAGTATTCATATTTTTCACCAGGAATACCGCAGTGAAGAATAAAGGGGCCATTCAACAAAAACATAGCAAAAATAGATTATTTTTACCCCTCCCATTTGTAATACCTTGTAACATTTAACAACCATTTTGTATCTGTAGCAGGTGACTTAATCAATTCATTGCGCAACGTTAACGTTCGAACTAACTTTACTTTCAGCCAAACACCGAATATATCCTTTTTCTTGCATCCAATAATCATACAAGGAGTAAAAAATAAACTATTAAATCAACAAAAAACTCAAATTCTCTAGATATACATGACTTAAATACCAAAATAATTAAATTTACAGAAGATATTATCGCCGCTCATATAATAGTTGTATCGCCGAAGGTGTTTACCCAGATATATTTAAAATTGGCCGCGTTATACCGATATTTGAGAAAGGACGTCGACTTGTTATTAGACAACTATCGCCCTATATCAATTCTCCCCATTTGTGGCAAAATATCTGAAATTATTCTGACAGAAAAACTGTCAAGTTATCTGAAACATGAATCGCTTCTCAGCCCCTATCAATATGGTTTCCGTTCTGGACGCTCAACCACGTAGGTCGTCGTAAAGATCGTGAGTGACATAGTCGAGGGTCTTGAGGAAGGTCATCTTACAGCTATTACTCAGTGTGATCTTTCCAAGGCCTTTGATTGTGTCTCTCACGATAAACTAATCGATAAAATGCAGCTCTCTCTCTCTCTCTCTCTCTGTCTTTAATTCTTAATTGCTAAAGCGTCAGCAATGTGTAGTCATAGGAAATGACAAGTCAGATTTTCTAGACATTAATCATGGTGTACCCCAGGCCTCTCTGTCCTGGGGCCACTGTCATTTCTGATCTATATTAATGATTTTCCAAAATTTATGTTGCCCAGAAAATCAACTTTGTTTGCTGATGATACCACTCTCCTATACTCTGACCGGAACATCGCCAATCTCACCCAACTAAGCTCCGGCATAGAACTCCACGCAAAAAACTGGTTCAGCTTAAATAAACTAACACTCAATCAAGAAAACTTGAACTTGACTTATAATATCAGCTAACAAAAATATATCCAAAGGTGAGCACGTTAAACTCCTAGGTATATATGTAGATGATAACCTTAGCTGGGTAAACCATATTGATCAGTTAAATAGAAGGCTCTCAAGCACGATTTCCTCCTCATTAAATTAAAAAGCATTCTCGAATTCGACATCTTAAAAACACTCATTCTAAATTACTATTTTTACTCGACTGACGAATTTTTTAGGGACACCCTATGGTGCCAATCCACGTATTTAAATGCTCATATTTACAGAATGCTCTGATACTCCACATATTTTTGTATTTTATACTTATTTAAATCTTTGCTTATTAATGTGAAATGTTAGATACATCTATATGTTCTTTGTGTTTTCTAAATTTATTGTTTTTACTGAAATGTTATTTACATATACCTACATATTTTTGTGCTTTATAAACTTTGTATATTATAGTTTGCTTAGGGTGACCAGATTTTTGTGCTGGACACTTCTGCTGGGAAAAAAATTGATGAGCGGGGGGAGCAGAAATTCGAAAAATCATTTCTTGATCCCAACATTTTTTGATGACAGATAGTACTCCAAAATGCTGGACTGTCCAGCGAAATTCCGGACGTATGGTCACCCTAAATTTGCTGTTTACCAGCTCCCTCCCGGACTTGTTGCAAATGTTCATTTATACATATATAGTGGCGAAATAAAGACTATCTACCTATCATTTGTGAATCCTCTCCTTAAAAATATTTCTCAATAATAATTTTTTTACAAGAACGTTCAGTGTCCATGAACCCCTTCTCCTCTTTGTTTATTTGTCACATTTTCTCACTCCCTTCCCCCCCATAAAAGCGAACGCATTTTTTGAATGGTCCCTAGGATATTTGCAATTTCTAATTCGTTTGGAATTATTTAATTATTAGATTTATCCGTTCATAAGCGCACATAATTATCTAGTACTAAAACGGTTGACCGTCCAGTATATCTTAAATCTTTACCATTCTTATTTACTTGAAACCCACTTAACGACTTTTTAATCAACTCTCTCGCAGACAAATTAATCAAGAAAGAAAGATATAAAATATCAGCGATGCCAAAGGAAAACACAGAAAACACTATGAAAACAAGTGTACAGAGTTCTAAAAGGGCTCGTATATCTTCCGACGTGCCAGGCCGGCTTTGTAGAATTTTATTTTTCAACTTGCACAGACGCAACGGCATAGCTTGAGTGGGGTTACAAAGAAAACATATTATGTACTTTTGTCATGACTGGAGTAGTGCTTTTGGCGGTTTTAACATAATAGTTTCGGCGGTTTCCGTCGAAATGGGCCGCGGTGAACTGCAGAACAGGCCTAGAGAGCGTTTTTTCTATGTAAATAGCATCCGATTTTATTAAAAATAAAATGTGTTCAAGATATTTTCTAATTATTGATTACATTTTAATTGCATTATATCGAGAGTAGAGACCATAAAACTTTTAGTACAATGCATTTAGATTTTGTTTTTTCGGAAATTCTCTAAACTTTTTGATACATTTTAGAAAATGGTAGAAACGATTATTCGACTTAGTATCAGCATTTTTTTAATTTAACAAATTGGGTGCACAACTATATATTTTTTACTTCCCTATAGGAAAATAGTGAGGAAAAACTTTGAATAGCAGTCTCTCTGCATAGAAAGTAAGTATTCAACTTTTTTGCTTATGAGCAAAAAAAGACATCCTTTTTGAGATATACAGTGTGTTTCACTTCTCGTCAAGAGACACCCCTGTATCTTTTTATCGGCCTACTGCGATAAAAAGAAAATCGCAATATTCGAGAAATCATAGTAGGCTTAGAGATAGACAAAAATTTTGTTAATGAAAGGTGTTTGGAATCACTCGATATGCCCCCCTGTAAAATTTGATAAAAATCAGAATATAAAAAAAAAAAGAAATTTGTTTCACTTCTCGTGAAAACACCCCTGTATCTTTTTTATTTGTGGCCGAATTCATTTCAAATTTTTATCAGCTATAGAACTCCATGAGACGATTTTATCTAACACATAAAGAGAACTTTTTACAGCAAATGAAAGTCAGGCACAATTATTATTGAAATTATTTATTATTTAACTACGCGTGTATGCAAAATTTCAGCTCGATTGGATAACGGGAAGTGGGTAAATTTGATACATACATACAGATTTCCAAATATTATAAGACCATTGAAATAAAAAAGAAAACGATATTACATTTAAGTTGATGTGTAATAATAAAAAGTGGTCCTTTTGGTATTTTATTGAATGCCGATTTTTGTTCACAACTTTCATTTGTTGGAAAAAGTTCTCTTGGTGTTAGATAAAATCGCCTTACGGAGTTGTATAGCTGATAAAAATTTGAAATGAATTCGGGCACAAATAAAAAAAAAGATGCAGGGGTATCTTCATGAGAAGTGAAACAGAATTTTTTTTTTGAAAATATTCCGATTTTTACAAAATTTTACAGGGAGGAATATCAAGTGATTCCGAACAACTTTCATTAACAAAATTTTTGTCTATCGCTAAGCTTTTTATGATTTCTCGAAAATTGTGATTTTCTTTTCATTGCTGTAGGCCGGCGTTTTAGATCTAGGCGGCATTTATGTGTTGAATAAAGCCGTCTTATGGGGTTGTATGGCTGATAAAAATTTGAAATGAATTCGGCCACAAATAAAAAAGAGAAGTGAAACACACTGTATACGTATATATACGTTTTTTCATGTTTTTTTCTCCTTTCTACGTAAACATCTCGAAAACTACTAAAGGCTAAACGAACATAAGTAAACTTGTTCAGAATGCGATTTCCTACGAAAATGGTTCTATACATTTTATTGTTATTATTATTATTTTTATGGATAGAACATTTTTTGTAGGAAATCATTCTGAACAGCTTTACATATGTTTGTTTAGCATTGAAAACGGGTACTTTTCGAGATATATACGCCCGAATGAAAAAAGACGCGAAGAATATATATATACGTATATACCTACCTCAAAAAACATGCTTTTTTCTGCGAATAAGCAAAACATTGTTCTAAAATTTGAATACTTTTTATGCAGAGAGACTGCTGTTCAAAATTTTTCATTAAACGGCGGTTTTTTTTTCTTAATTTGAGAGGACCATTACCTAAGAGAAGTGAAAAAATCGCTGCCCAAGGAATCACTACTTCCACATCCAGATCTTCTATGGAAGTCACAAGTCACTCACAACGAAAAAATTTTGCATGTGGAAATAATTGTTTATGGAACTTTAATAATATAATATTTGAAATCCTCTACCTCAAGAACCCATAAAATGATACCCCACATCGGTAGTAGGGTGGGGGTGGTCAAAGGGGGTGGTGGTAGTGGGGGTGGATGAAGTAAATAAAAATTTCTAGTCCTTGTACACACATTAAATCACAATTTCTTTTCATCCCCTTTAATAATGAGGTGGGGGTGGTCATAGGGGGGTGGATGAAGTAAAAAAATATTTTGAGGTTTCTGGTCCTTGTACACACACTAAATCAAAAATTTTTTTCATTCCCTTAAATAATGGGGTGGGAGTGGTAATGGAGGTGGCTAATGTCAAAAATTTTTTTGAAACCTTAGCTTCTCTTGTATATACTAAATACCAATTTTATGGACTCTTACCTGCTTGATTTAGCTATTTACCCCAAATTTACCCCAATTTACCCCCCAACCCTTCGACGGAACAAGATGAAAATATAATCTAGTTCCAGATCTCGTTAAAGTACATATGTGTAGGTACCAAATTTCAAGTCAATATCTTAAATGGTTCCAGAGTAAACGTGGGCAGAAAAAAGTTACAGACAAACAGACAGACAGACAGACAGAAATTTTTTTTCGCTCAAACTTAGAATCTCGACGTTTCATGACTTTCTAAGCCTATTTGAACAATAAAAATGTTTTTTTTTGTCGTTACTATACTTCCACTGGATGTGGAAGTAAAATTACCCTCTGAGATTTTTTCAGATTTTTACGTTTCAGACTATTTTTAAGAAAAAAAGAAAAATTATAGGCCTGTAACCTTTGGACTTTCAAAAATTTTCGAATACTGTTATTTAGATAGGCTGGTAAATTACTTAGATACTTTTAAAATGATTACAAAAAACCAACATGGTTTTTCTAGTGGCATGTCGACCGGTACGGCAATACATTCTTTTTTAAATAAAATTTTAGAATTCATTGATGCGGGAGAATGTCCTGTTGGTATATTTTGCGATCTCAGCAGGGCATTTGACTGCATCAATCATAGTCTATTAATATCTAAATTATCTGATTATGGTATACGGGGTCTGTCATTAAATTGGATCACTACATTCCTCGAAGATCGGAGGCAATATGTGAGTTTAAAACATAAAAACGATAACACCATATGTAATGTTAATTCAGAAAGTTTAAATTCAACTGTAGGTGTTCCACAGGGCTCTATTTTAGGCCCTGTGCTTTTTATTTTATTTATTAATGATATTGATTTTTTGCCATCAACCGCACATTTTACAATGTATGCTGACGACATTTCTGTGATAATATCAAATCCATCTGATAATGTTTTGGAAGAAAATTGCAATGCTATTTTAAATACCTTGAACCATTGGTTTTCCGATAACGCTCTGTATCTCAATACCGAAAAAACTCAAGTCATCAGATTTCACAGTAGGCGAAAGGAATGTGATAAGTTAAATATTAAATTAGACAATACAAATGTTTCTAATACTGAGGAAAATGTTAAGTTTTTAGGGGTATATTTGGACGAATGTCTAAATTGGAAGCATCATTGCGAAATTTTGATATCCAAAGTTTCTTCTATAGTATACCTGTTCCGAAATATTAGGGGGGTTCTATCAAGAGAACAACTTATTAATTTATATCATGCCCAAGTTGATTCACGTTTAAGGTATGGTATCTGTTTTTGGGGAAACTCCACTATGTCTTCAAATGTATTTATTGCTCAAAAGCGTATCTTACGATGTATATTTGGTATACCGAGTACTCACACGTGCAAGAATATCTTTATAGAAAATAAAATTCTTACCTTACCTAGCATATATATTTTCGAAATTTGTATATATGTTTTTAGAAATAGAAATAGTTTTATTTTAAATAGTGACTACCATAATGTCAATACAAGACAAAAAAATAAACTCCATGAACCTTGTGCGAAATTAAAAATCACAAGTGAGTCTCCAAGATTTATAGGCCCGAAACTATTTAACCGCCTACCGGATGACATAAAACATCAGGAAAGAGAGCATTTATTTAAAAAAAAATTAAAAGTGTTTCTATCAGATAAATGTTATTATTCTGTATCAGAGTTTTTCTGTATTTAAAGCCCACTAATATACAGCAACTTAACATGAGCCTATATGTTCCGTTTCTTTTTTATTTTTTTCTTTACTTTGTTTTGTTTACAAAGTTTATATTGTACCATACATTTTTCAGTATACTTTGTGTTCGTCTTATACAATTGTGTGTTTTACACTATATTTGACTCTTAGTATAAGCTTTTATATTATTTAACTATTGTGTAAAATAGTGTTTCAATGTTTTAATGACTTGTCTTATATCATGTACATGATCAAAAAGGACCAATAAATATTTGAATTTGAATTTGAAATGTAGATTACGACTCTGTAGTTTGCGATAATTAAGGTCTTTCAATTTAGTCAGTCTTTCTCTCTGTCTGCTGGAGCTATACCTACAAAACTAATTGACAGAGAGGAATAATATTTGGTAGGTAGTTGGTGCTGCTACCAAAGATAAACTGGGATATACTTTCAGTGAGCAATATACAGGGTGGACACCTAAAACAATAATTATTAATGAAAAACATTTTTCAGCAGACAGTAATATTTCGCATGTAGTTAACGCAACTGTCAAGGATGAAAAATGTGAAGAAATACAGGTTGATCACCATAAAGAATTATTAACTAGGAAACTGTAATTGACACAATAACCAAGATAAACATTTCTTTTACTAAAACATGTGCAGGGTGGTCATCTTTAAAAAATCTGTAAAAGTATTTAGACGAAACTTATATCTTTTATTTATTAATAATACCACTTCATAACTATATTAGTCAATTGACAAGTTAGTTATGTCATATTTCGTGTTATTATTCAAGTTCATTAACTGCGATCACTAATAAGAAAAGTATTTTTATTCGTTTTAACAATGGAAAATACTTTTCTGCGTCGTTTCTTACTTAATTTTTTTAAGGTGACCAGCCGGCATATTATTTTTCATTAAAAGTATATGGCAGTAGTTCCAACCAACTACATTTCACAATGCAATCTTCTTCTGTCGTTGTTAATAATTTTTTGGGTTGACCACCCTGTATAAATTTCACTAAATATAGTAGGTTTTTTCCTCGGCAATAGTGTCATCTACATTCTAAATATAATTATCACGATATTTTCTCAATTAAAATTGATCACCCTGTATTTTTTCAGCTAAACATATAGTAGGTTCCTTTCTAGGCAATAATATCAACAACAGTGCAAATATTCCTTTCCACAATATTTTCTTAATTATTTTTTTTAAATAACACCCTGTATATTTTTTACTAAAAGTATAACAGGTTTCTTCCTCGGCAATAGTATCATTTACGATCCATATATGATATTCCTCCGTCATTGTTAATTATTTGTTAGGTTGCCCTGTGTATTTTTCAATGGATTCTTCCTCGGCAATAGTCAATACATTTCAAATATTATTTTCCATATTTTCTCAATTAAAATTGACACCTGGGTAATTAAAATTTGGTTTTGTCCAAAAGTGGCCTCAGTGCGAGAAAATACGAAAAGTTAGGTCAGAACCTTAGGTCAACATTTTACTTCCACGTCCAGTAGAATTATAGTAACGACAAAAAAATTTTTGAAAATTTTTATTGTTCAAATAGGCTTAGAATATCATGAAACGTTGAGATGTTAAGTTTGAGCGAAAAAAAATTTGTGTCTGTCGGTCTGTCTATCGTAACTTTTTTTGTGCGCACGATTACTCTGGAACCGTTTAAGATATTGATTTGTTTGGTAAACATATGTATTTTAACGTGATCTGGAACTAGATTATATTTTCATCTTACTCAATCGAAGAGTTGGGGAGTAAATTGGAGTAAATGGGGGCAAATAGATGAATCAAGCTGGCAAGAGTCCATAAGGCCTCAAACAAATTTTTGGCATCAGCCACCACCATTACCAACCCACCCCATCATTGTATTAAAGGTGATGTGTGTGTACAAGAACCAAAAACCTGAAAATATTTTTTACTTCAACCACCCCCCCCCCCACTACCTGGGTGGGATATCGTTTTATGGGTTTTTGGGGTAGACGATTTCAAATATCATAATATTAAAGTTCCATAAACAATTATTTCCACGTACAAAATTTTTTCGTTGTGAGAGACTTTGATAGAAAATCTGGATGAGGCAGTAGTGATTCCTTGGGCAGCGGTTTTTTTTGTAGACCTGTGCTAATGATAGATATACGCGATTTGAAATTTATTGCTTATTTCGGTCAAGCAGCTGCCATTCTTATAATTTTTTTTTAATTGACTTAATATTATAGCACCGTACTCTCAAAACAGAGTTATAAAATGTATGGCGTGAAGAAAATTACGGAAATTTATTTTGTAAAATACAGGTCTGAAGGACATAAAAATTGAAAAATTAATTTCTGGCTCGTTTATGTTAAACTTCAAATGGCGTTAACGTTGTTAATAAATAAAATATCAACATTTTATGTTGTTGCTGTTTGTTTTAACGATCTACCTTGAGGTGTTGAGTTTCTTAAAATAAAAATAACAAAAATTTACTTATTGTTTTCATGACATTTGAGAAAATTGGAGTCTAAAATCATATTTGCTTTTTATCGATGTTTTCAGAGTTATAACTTTTACCAAAAAAAAATAATTGGTCAAAAATGGTCATGAAAGAAAATTTCAATGTCGCCCACGTAATGAATGAAACCTTACTACCAATATTGAGGTCGGTGTTAAAATGAACAAATAACGAATTCAAGCGTATTTTTAACCGACTTCACTATCGATATTAGGTAATAAAAGGTTCAGTTAGCTAGGCGACACAGCGGTAAAATTTCATTTCATAAATTTTAGAATTCTTCAAAGCGGTTCAATTTTTTTTTTGTATAACACGTGTCTATGTAATTGTAATTCGTAAACACCAGCGGCCAAATTTTTTTGGTCATTATTGATGTTTTAATTCTCAGCTAAAAAAATTTCGGCTGGGTCTTGCTGGGAAAATGTTGTATTTCAACTGAAAGTGGAGTGTTTTATCCTTTTAAATTCACTTCTCCTCTTTCTTGGTGAATTCCGGTTTGGCACTTGCGACTTTGTAGAAGCTCTTAATTTTGTTATCAAGGGATGATTTTATGCACGACTCAAATCACCTAAGACTTTTTAAATAGGTACCATGTTAGGATTTTAGATTCTAAAATCAGAAATTTTTAAAGAATAGTAAGTTTTCCAGCAAACTTCAATTTAAATGAGTACTTTCAAAAATCTGTAATGTCAAAGCTAACAAAATAATATGTAACTTAAAAAAAAACATCAACAGTACAATTTTATATTCCGACCTGGTAAAAGAGACCGTTCTACATTGGTCAGGTTCCCACCGCCGTCCATCTGCTGCTATATGGGATGACGGAGTTGTAGCCTAATGGACTGTTCACTGTTTGTAGACTTGTTAAAAAAAGGTTACTTTACTTGTGGGAAGCGTGCTCCGAATTTTGTCGGACTAATTCTATTTCGTTTTTTTTTACCTAAACTAATACATTAGATGTTATTTATTTATCTCTCCTTGGATAACCCGAGCGTCGAAGAAAGAAATTGTAGATATGTACAGCGTGAGCTGTTTAATAACACAGGCACACAAAATAATAAAGTGGGCTGTCGTTTTGACTAGACCAACTTGTCTTTATGTATTTTGATGTGCTAAATTCGAATCCTGAGTCAGAACCGCTCCACCACACACCATTTTTTTGTAAGTCACGAAAATAACCTAAAAAGAAAAACTCATAATTTAGGTTTTTTCGGGATTTACTAAAAATTGGTGGGTGATGGAGGTAAACGGACACCCGATTCCTATTCAGCACGTCGAAATACAGGGGGTTGCCCAATGGAGTTCCAGATACAGACCATTTTTTTGTGTGTGTGCCTGTAACATATGAATTTCACCGGAACCTCCAACATTTTCTAGAAAACCGCGTATGCAAATATAGAATAGAATACATTTATTTCAAGAACAATGATTACATGTGTGGTACAGTGCTATACACAATCAATAATTTAATTATTGAGTGAACACATACTTTAAAAAATGTGATATAACTAGATTTATATATAAGATTTTACGTTGATTTAGTAAAATGTACACAGTGTGAACCTAAAGAAAGGCAGAAGCGCACAAAATTCATATCTTTGGTATCTGTCATTTGTCAAAAAAATCCTTGAAAAAGTCGATTTTAGGTTTGTAAATGCTACACTTTGTCACTATACCAAAATTTATGACGTCGTTGGGTTTTGAGTTATGTCGTCATCATAAATGTTTTTCAATGGAAACAGACATTTTTGTTTACTGTTTTTGGTGGTATATTCCTTTAGCTTTCTGGCGATAAAAAATTGATATTACCTAAGCCATTCTTTTGGAAAAATGACATTTTATGTAACAATAGCTTACCTTTCGCAAATTCACGAGTAATGTTCCACTTTCTTATGGACTGATAAATCTTGTTGCCTACATTTTTGTTTTAACTAGCATGAAAATATTTGACATAAAAACAAAACAAAGAAAATAATAAAAAAAACAATCACCTTAACGACAGAGAGAACAGGTCTTTTTGTGTAAAGTATCGATAACTTTTTTATTCCTGGCACGTGTGGAACCTCAGTTTTGTGACACTTCTGAGACAGTGTAAAACTAGTAAATGCAATGGCACGTTTAAGTGAAAGAGAACGCATAGAACTTTTGATTATGGTTGGATATGGTGATAGGCTGAGAACTCATGAGGAAGCATGTGATGTTTTCAATGCCAAGTACCCCGAAAAGCGCATTTCTAGATCCACTGTAAGTAGATTGGTGGCTAGATATGATGAATCTGGCAGTGTAGCTGACCTCCCTCGATCTGGTCGCCTTAGCACAAGCAACGAAACCAAATTAAATATTCTTCTAGAATGTGAGGAAAACCACCATTTTTCGACAAGGCAGCTGGCTTTAAATCATAACGTGAGTCAAACTTCCGTTGTGCGTTTATTGAAAAAAGAAAAGTACCATCCATACAAAGTGCAATTAGTCCACGAATTGAATGAGGGCGACTTTGTGCGATGAAAACCCAAATTTTTTAAAGAACATTGTTTTTTCTGATGAAGCTACATTTTCTTTAAAGGGGACTGTAACATCGGCATAACTGTAGGTATTGGTCACGCGAAAATTTTCATTGGACTCAAGAAGCCCACACACAGCGACGAGGCAAAGTAAACGTGTGGGCAGGTATCATTGGGACCTTTTTTTTTTTTTAAAGAAAATCTTACGGCCGCAGGATATTTAGAGTTTTTGCGAGTTGAGTTAGTGCCCGTCTTAGCAGTTATGTTTCCGAACAATGAAGATGAAGATATTCTTGCTGAAAACGTCTGGTAGCAAGACGGGGCCCCACCTCATTTTGGGATAGCAGTGCGTCAGTCTTTAGATGACACTTTTACAGGAAGGTGGATAGGTTGTCAAGGTCCGATTGAGTGGCCCCCGCGTTCACCGGATTTAACCCCCTTAGACTTTTTTTTGGAGTTACTTAAAGTCAAGGGTGTATTTTAACAGACCGGATACCACAGAAGAATTGAAAGACAGAATTGGCTTGAAGATGAGACGAATTGACCATGAGATGATTCAGAACAGCCTGCAAAGTGTCTACACCCATCGTGGCCAATGCCAAATGGTTGGAGGGTGGCAATTTGAGCAATGGAGATGATTTTTTTTCTCACAATTACTTAGGTAAGGTATCAATCAATAAAAATATTTTTTTCCAAAAGAATGGCTTATGTAAACAATTTTTTTTATATCACCAGAAAGCTAAAAAAATATACACCAAAAACAGTAAACAAAAATGTATTCATTAAAAAAAATGTATGATGACGTCATAACTCAAAACCCAACGACGTCATAAATTTTGGTATAGTGACAAGATGTACCAAGAATTCATACGATTCCATTATACGTAATTTGATAATTTCATATACTATCCTGCATGCATAAAATTATTTACCGAATACCGCTTTTACCGCTTTTTTAAACAGCGCGTTTTTTTTTGCTTATCAAAGTTTTTTACTGACAACATTTTAGTCTCTCGTGGTAGTTTATTGTACAGAGGACGGCTCCTTTGCAATAACAATGTTTTTCATATAGAGAAGTTCTATGACGTGGTGATATTATTAAGTTAATATTTTTACGCGTATCTGAGTTGCTGAAGGTGTATGCTGATTTATTTTTGCGTACAAATAATAATGTTTTTAATATATACAAGAAAGGTAATGTTAATATGTTCAGGCTGGCGAAATGTGACGCGAGATTCATTTCGAAATAATTCTGATAGGACGTTTTTGTGTGGTAAAAGTTGTTATCCAGTCGGTAGAGATACCCCAGACACACAAAAAAAGTGAAAAGTGGGCTGTTTCTGGGACTCCATTGGGTAAACCCTGTCTTTTTGGTTATTTTCGCGATTTACAAAAAACAAATGAGACAAACAAATTACACATTTAAACATATTTTATTTCGTTATTTATTAATTTTTATAGGGACTTCAATATCGATAACTTAATAAGGTTCAAATAACAAACCCATGTCAGAAGAAAGGCTCGTCAGGCTTATTGCCTATAACAATGTCAAAAGATGCTGCACCCGACATGCTGCTGAAAATGGTTTCGTGTGCATGCAAAAAAGGTTGCACTGCAGTATGCAGCTGTAGGAAATCAGGCCTGAACTGCTCTTTGACCTGTAAACACTGTTCTGGTCTCTCATGTCAGAATGCTCCTGAAATTGAATTGGATGAAGCAGAAGACGACGACGAAGATTGCTTCGAGCTTGAGGAAGTTGGTGGCTGCTGCAATGGATCAGGAAGATAGGATACAGTACGAGGACATTAGTCAGCCCCAATCCAAATGGATTCGACTACTATAACCACTACACGCAAATAATTCGTTTTTTCCAAAATTCATCTTTACTTCATTTCAGTTTTTTCTTAGACCTTGTATTGTTCTTGCACTTGTTACTACATTTTGAAAAAAAGTGTAGTATAGGTTCTGCATTTTTCCAGCGGACCATCGAAGTCCGAAAAAAACGTCGGATCGAAATGAAAGTCATATCTATCGACTCGAGAGCGAATTTAAAAAATTTCGTCCGTCGGTCAGTCGGTCTGTCGGTCTGTCTGTCTGTCATGCTCAGCCCCCCTAATCCGTTTTCAGATTTCGATGAAACTTGGGTGGTTGATAGGAGGCATTTAGAAAACCTTAACGCTGGAAGCTCGGCTCCGTTCGGAAACCGGAAGTACCCGATATAGACGTTTCAAATTTTTTGGGAAAAATTGAATAACTCGGTAACGGGCAGTCGAATCGAGATATTTCAAAAAAGAGATGGTGCCGCTGGCAACGATCTACAGATAAGTATACCAGAGACTATGTCGAAAAACAAATGGAAATTGAATTTTTTTGCAAGAAACTGGTTTTCTCGAAATCGGGCTAGGAAGCACGATAACTGTCCAGGATATTGATCGATTGCGATGAGACTTGGTAGGAACAAAGCTACACGGCCAGAAATGAAGGCTATTGCTGGCGGCCCGAATTCGTTGACCGCAAGTATTTTTTCCAAGGCCGAGTATGATTTTTCAAAGAAATTGATAACTCCCGAACCGATGGTCCGATTTTGATTTTCAAAAATGGCGATTGCAGAGCTCGATTAAGTCTATTAGGTGACGTTTGTGAGAAATTTGACAAAACGCGAACTTACAAATCCTGGAAAACTTGATTTTTTTGATAAATTCTACAAATACCGAAGAGTTTCTTAATAAAAATCGAAAATGAAGTATTCCGTCGATCAATCTCTATAACCCTTATAAGGCACGGACCTTTTTGGAATTTTTTCGAAAAATTAAAAATAAACGAGTTATTTACAAAGATGCATGACCACGTCCGGTATATCAAAGTAGCAGTCCACCCGAAAATAAAATCGTAAGTATGAAATCACTCCGCTGATGTTTCTGCATTTTATAATTTTCTATTGCTATATTCTTAAGTGAAATTTTGGACAATTAAGTAATAAAAATATAAATAATATATAATTGTCCATAGAATTATTTAAAAAAATGTTACAAATTGATAAATTCTCCGTGCGATACATACTAATGGAAAACAAAACAGGCTTTACTATGAAACAGATTTTGATATCGTCTCTATTTTGGTAATACACAAAATTATCTATAGGTGTCCAAACCAAAAAAAATAAAGATCATACCGGGGAAAATTCTATCCCTATAAATATTTGACCGATTTTCACTTACTAAATAACAATATAACCGATGCCCTTTCTGTATTTCAAAATGTAGTTAGCCTTTACTTTAGACAATGTAAAAATAAAAAAAAAAAAAAAGAAAAATAAATCATGTCAAAATGTACTGAGTCATCCTACGACCCTCTGCTGAAAAGGTACTGAATCATCCTAACAGTGATAAAAAGCATATCAAAATGTAGTTTTTGGCTTGTTAGTATGGGCCAAATCTTGCAACTGAATTTAACCGATAGAGCAGTTATTTTTTAAAAGCTTGTTTAATTTATTTTACACTTCGTTATATTACTACTATTGGGCAAATTTTTATTTTTGGTTAATAAACTTTGGGCCTTTCTTTACATTATGCTTTTATCTCGACAACCGATTTTCTCAAATTAATGTGAATAAAAAGGAATAAAAGAAAATAATAAATATATTTATATGTAGGACATTTTGGATTTTGAGTGTATTTTGCTTAATATTGATCGAAATTGGAAAACCAGGTAATCTGTGAACTTGAAATTACATACTCTGGAACTTTCATTATATGGATTTTTTCATTTAGATTAGCTGTTTCAGAGCTGAAGACGTTAAAAAAGTTACCCAGTGTGAATTTTTTACAAGTTGGTAAAAATTGTTGTTATTCGACTGCCAATTACGCCCATACCTCTTAATGAAATTTCAACTTTGAGATACTCATTCTAAGCAAAATTTAATGCTCTTTAATAATAGATGACTTTTCGATTGAATGCATTGTTTTTAAGTTATAGGCCACAAACTGAAAAAAGTGCCAAAAATTCGTGGTTTTTTCGTCCACAAAAAAATTTTCCAAGGGTTTGGAGGTCTAAAACTTGGATTCTACATAGTCTCTACAATATATACAAGATACAAAAATCTGCTACCTCGTTTAAAGTAACTATCACCCCCTTTCGATGACGCTGTTCCTGAATTAAAAAGAACTAATTGAAATGGCATAGTTGAACGAAGAAAATTCTAAGTGTATACATGTCGCCATCCCTTGAACGATTGAGGAAATATTTCAGCAATTCAGATGTTTGAGAATGAAAACTATTACCAAATATCAGTCGGACACTTGTTTCTGCTTTTACAGAAAACTCCACGATATCTGCAGATATCTTTATTCCCACTTTTCCAACAACAGTATTGATTTTTCTCCCTATTGCCATGGCGCATTGCTTCAGTATTATTACGTTGAGTGGCGTTGCAGTGTTAGCTTTGTGATGTCTGTTTTCCAGAGGTTCAACTCCGAGTTGTAAGGAGTTTAGAAATCTGCACTGCTTACGTAGTTTTGTATACGGTTTCAAATATTTATATCATTATCTCATTCTGAATTATTAGTTAATAAATACTCCCATATAACAGCAAAATTTTAATTTCTCGTAGTATTGCTAGTATTAATTTCATTTTCATTCGCTGTTTTATGAAACACATATAATTTTTCAATTGTTACTTCTATTTCAGAAATAGACAGATAATTTCATTATATTACACACATGCAGTGTTACTAGCAGGTTAGAGCAATATGCAAAAATATAATAAATCTATAGTATAAAAGAAACATATAAATGTGATTATCACCGATAGTCATGACAATATTTTGATTAGAAAATAATGACCAAGAGACGAAATCTAATTGGATAAACAAGAAAAAACAAGTTTAAAACGTAACTTTATGGTGCAGTGAGACAAATAAAATTAATCGTAACATTGAAATAAACTAGAGGTGCACAATTAATTATTGTATGAAAAGAAAACATTTAATAACAGTTGAATGTAGAGAGAGAGTGAATATAATGCAAAAAATACAGTCTAAAATGAGTTACAAACACATACTAGCTGTAGTACAGGAAAATATTGAAAAAAAATGACCGTAACATGAAAAAAATTTGTGCAGACTCTAAACTTTGGTTATAAGTTTGAAATAGGCCAAAGTTCAAGAAACAAAAAAAGTTTAGGAGTTCTACGGATCCACGGGAATCTATAGGGGGGGGGGGGTTAAATTAATTTTATAGCAATAATTAACCGAAATACGGTCATTTTTCGATAGGGGGAAGGGGAATGGAATTGTTTTCTAAAACGAGTATTTTGAAGGGACAAAATAAATTGGGCATCTAGGTGATGCTATATATTAAAGAAAAATAGCATTTTCGAACCAAAAATTAATTACTGAGCAATTACAATAACAAAATGCCGGCATTTTGTGAACAAAAATGTGAAGAAGCACATTGAATCGGCATAACTTTCTTATTTTTTGTGATGTAGAAACAAACACAAAATCATTTTAAAGATTGATTAATTACCTTTAATTTTGCTTCTTAGAATTTTTGTTGGAAGTGTCACAGTTTCTAAGATATTGAACATCTTAAACTAAATACTTCATCCTAAAAACGGTCGGATGCCATCTATAAAATTCAATATCTCAGAAACACTCAACCCTACACAAATATATAAACAAAATAAATTTGGTCTCAATTTATAAGCTTCATTTTTGATGTCCACCATATTCTCCCTTAAACTAATATTTATTGAGATATTTGCAGAGAAACAAGAATGTTACATTTTTTCTAAAATCCCTTTAAAGTTTAAAATGCAATTTTTTTTCTAAAGCAAGCGCTATAAGCCGATGAAAAAATTTGAGCGTCTAGGTCACACTACAATATTAGTGAAAAACATATGGGAATATATTTTTTTAATTACTGACTACTTACATTAACAAAATTGCGACGTTTTTATTAAAAAAATAAAAATGTGAAAAAGTACATTGTTCCTGTCATAACTTCTTCGTTTCTTATGCTATAAAAATAGGATTAGTCCTAGATCAATAAACAAAAAACATAATTAATTCCCAGTTTGTACTTTATGTAATTGGTCTGTAACATTTTTTCGATAAAGTAATACTTTTCGAGATACTTGACGAAAGCCGTTTGGAAATATCTTTTTTTTAAGCTAAAATCGCATTTTTGAAGTCGTTATAACTTAAGAAAGGTGAAAAATTGTATAGAACTTTTTCTTCTTGAAATTTGATTCTACTTTAGCTCCAATAAATATATATATTTTTTAAGTGCCACCCCCTATAAATTAGCAAGCCCCCGCACAATATAGAAACTTTTCTGTGAAGCATTTACTATTATACTGCCAAACATGAACGAAATCCGTTCAATACGACACTATTCCGAAGTTTTGCATATTTTTTACCTCTAGGTACTGTACTAATATATAAGACACAATGGACTAAAGTAAGCCAATGCTGTGGATACTCTCGCACCCTGCCAATGCTTCCGGCCCGACACATCAGTTATTGCAAACCTTGGAAGACATATATAAGTTGTGCAGAGGTTATTGGTACATAATTTACATGATGGAAAAACATATAAATGATAGTGTACCTCAGGGCGGTGTATTGGAGCCGTTACTATTTATCTTACAAATAAATAACTTACCTTGAACACTTGTGGCAAAGGTTCTTCGCTGATGACACCGTATATATTGTACAGCCGATACATGGACAGCCCTAGAAATGAAAATATATTAGTAGTATAGTAGTTGAGATCTAATCACATGTTACTTCCAGCAACGAGAAAACATATTTATCTGAACCAAAATTCGAACAGTAACTATAAGTGACTATAATATGAGTGAATGAAAGGAAATATCAAGTAGTAACTATTGATTTACATCATAACATGATACAGTCACATAGGAGTTATATAACATAAACTTAAGAGGCATATTATATAAATTTAAGCATTTGAAAGAGATATAAGATACGGTCTATTTAATAAATTAAATTATGAGCAGTTTATACCGTTATGAATAATCTTGATTAAAAAGAAAACAAGTTATGCTTTTATGCGTCTATATTTCCCGAGTCGAAGCCGAAATTTACGAAAAGTTCGGATTGAGGGAATGCTTTAGTAGGATATTCCCAATCAATTCTAAACTTGATAATTTAAAAATCTACGTCAAATTTCTTCCAAATTATCAATATATGTTACGTACTTACGACAAAATACGGATGACGCATATTCTGGATTAGTGCAGAAAAAGACTAGTTCTGGTGTATCAATATTTCGGAAAATACGGCGGTTCCTGATAATAAATCCTAAAGCTTTAGAGGTCTGTGTGGTAATACATGTAATGTGATTGTTAAAGGAAAACTTTTTGTCAAATATTAGTCGCAAATCAAAGGAATTTTCAGGTCTCGGAAGTGTGTTATTACCAATAGAATACTCAAAGTAATTCAAGGATTTTTTGGTGAATTAAGCCTCGTTGCATTTCTCGATATTTAGAGGTAAATTATTTCTCATACACTATTTCTTGATAGGAATTATTTGCTGATAATCTACTGATAACATAGCCACACAAAAAAAAGTTCTGTGCAGCGGACCAAATTATATGGATTCCGGTGTATTTTTCGGCGCTGAATGAGAATCCGTGGTTCAAAAAATGATTTATCGTGTCAGTTTTGGTTTTTAGTCAAACACATCCCTTAAAATAGGGAAAATCATATAAATAATGTAATAACTCTTAATGAAGTGTGAAAAATGGTAGATGTTTTGTAGTCGAGAGGAGAGAATATATATTCGAGCCACAGTAAGCTATTTCTATAAATTAAACGAAATCCTCCCTTATGGGAGGTGAAAACTACTGGTAAAACTCAAAAGACGAAGGTGAGTGTAAATAACATGTACAAAAGCCAAATTTTTGTATCTCTTAGTGCAAAATGTTTGACTCTGGTGCCACAACCAGCCATTACTCTCAAAAGGTAGAAACTCAACCCCATGGAGGGTTAAAACTACCCCCACCCAGCATAGGTTTCAAAACGGGGTGAAAAAATTGAGGCTTTTGTAGTTTTAGTCAGGGTGAACAAATATGGAGTGAATTCAGGCATTTGTAGTTTTAGGCAGGGTAGACAAATATGGAGTAAATTCATGCATTAGGCATTAACCAGTTGTGTTTTATTTACTATACCATACCTGCTTATTCAACTGTTTCTCTTAACATTTATCAACTTATCTATCTTTTAATATGTATAAAGCTATTCTTTTTCCTATTTATATCATACTTTCTACCATCAATCCAAATACTTTTTTTTTTTTATCCTTATGGGTTGCGGTGCCGAAGCCCCGCTGTACTGAAGCTTGAGCTTATTGTACCCCATAGTCTTGTTATCCCATTAATCCCGTTCCTCTACAAAAGGAGAGTATACGGTCAATGGGAGCTCTGGCTATTTCTTCCGGGGTTACGGTTAGTCCTCCGAAGTGTGAAAACCTCCCAGCCACTAAAGCTGGGCATTCACATAGTATGTGGTGAGGAGTTTCTTCATCCTCACCACACATCCTGCATTCTGGATTATCTTTCACACCTATGTTAGTTAGGTGTCTATCCAGTGTGCAGTGTCCTGTTAGGATTCCCACTGCACATCTCAGCTGTTTTCTGCTCAGCTTTAGCAATTCGTTGGTCTTTGTCATGGATGGCCCGCCGGTGATGAACATGCGTGACTGCCTCATCCCCGGCGCGCCAGTCCAATACAAGATATGTTTCTGACTCAGTAGTTCCTTTACCATTCCTCTTGCGGTATTGTATGATATTCCGCAGGATGGCTCAGGTCCCATCAAGGCTGTTTTTGCGCCTTCTTTGGCCAGCTTATCTGCTTTTTCGTTGCCTTCATTGCCCTGGTGTCCTCGCGTCCACTCCAGTTGTATACTGTTGTGTTCCGCCAATTTCGTTAGGGATTCAAGGCAGTATTTTACCGTTTGGAACGTATCTCTACTGCATTCAGAGCTTTGAGAGCTGCTTGACTGTCAGTGATGATGCGGATTCTTTTGTCAGTATATGACCTCCGTATCATTTCTTGTGCACAGATTTCTATGGCTGTGACTTCTGCTTGGAACACCGTTGCGGTACTGCCCAGGTTCAGCCTGATGTCTGTCCCTGGTTGGTCCCCCGTAACACCTGCTCCAGTACTACTTGACGTTTTCGATTCGTCAGTATACCATATGGTATCATTTGGATGTCTTCGCAGTTGCCTTGTTCCTTCCTCTTCCCTATCGGGTATGTATACCCTGAAGGTCTTTGTGAAGTTGTGGCTTATGCTGATTCTATCTGACTGCATATCCAGTAGTCGATTTTTCTTATTTGTTGAAATATTTCGGTGTGGTATCCTATTCTTGGAATGGTCCCATGTCCGTTTATTTTCAAAAAATACTTTCATTTCTTATTCTTTTTCTATCTTATCTTCAAAATATCTTTTCCGTAGTTTTCTTTTCCTTTTCTTTATTCATAGACATGAATTTAAAATTTATCATTTGAAAATCACGTGTTAAAAAAATTGAGCATATGTTATTTTAAATTTAAATCACTGTGGAGGTATAAGTATGTTCTACCACAAGATACGAAGAAAAATAAAATACAAGTGCTTCAGAATTCTTGCTTACGATTCTCCTATCCTATTTCAATAGACGTGATCACGTGACCCCACATTACAATACTCGAGGAATCTTAAAAATCGAATATAGGTCTGAACTATCATATGCAATTTTAATATTTAAAACACTATTACTAAAGACTATTAATAAAGCGATCCAGTATTCACACAATCAATATACGAAATCCAGATCTATATGCGGACGCATAACGGCGCCAAATTTGAAAAATGTTTAGAGTATATAGCCTGTACTCTTATCAATATATCCAGAGCTACTTTTGATTTACCTACTGTTGGTCAGTTTCGCTTGGCCTATAGGAAATATCTTTTGAATAAAGAAAAGGCGTTATGGCCATAACTTTGATTAGTAGCCTATTTTCTTCTTCTTTATATGTATATGTATGTGTATGTATGTCTGTATGTATATGTATATATATTTTTATTGTCGATATATATTAAACATTAATACTTGTCATTTATTACTACTGTTATATAATGATCTTATATTGTTAATGAATTATATATTTATGAGTGTGTATGTATATTCATATATGTTATATTTCCCAAGGGCAAGGCTAAAAATGCAATGCAATGCCTTGTCCCATTGTTGCATATATTTGATATGTATTTTTCTTGTAAAATTTTGTTATTTCTTGTCTATATGCACAATAAATTATTATTATTATTATTATATAGGACATATCTCATCAGTGACCATTTCTTTCTATCTACGTAAGCTATATACCTAAATTAACTAAATTTTCGTTTATATATTTCCGTCCGTATGTGGGGGTAGTTTTTAGTTGGAATTCAGCGTCGAAAAATACACTAAATCCATGTAATTTGGTCCGCTGCATAGAACTTTTTTTTGTGTGTGGCTGTGTAATCGTCGATACTTGCAACTACAAAATAATTTTAAACCGTCGTCGGCATGCCATAGGCAGGATAATACTGTCAAGCTATTAATAATATCATTAATGAATAGAATAAAGAGAAATGATCCTAAAACGGATCCCTAAGGAACGCCAGAAGTAGCATATATTTCTATAGAATTATGCTACACGGTATACTACATGTTGGATCCCATTTGAAAAGTAAGATTTTAAAAACTTAAAAAACAATGAGAGAAATCAAAATTAATCAATTCATTTAATAATATATTATGTCAATTTTGTTAAAGGCCTTCGAAAAATCACTATAAATCACGTCTGCCTGAAATCTCTCATCGATAGCGTCAGTAAGTTGCAAATTATGATAAGTGGATGATAGTTGCATATTTCGGTTACTTTTTTTGAAAACTGCAGTTATCTTGTATAATTTTCATTGCAAAAGAAAAGTGTTTATTTTTAAGGATAAATTGAATAGCCTAGATAAAGGTTCTGCAAATATTTCTTGAGCGACATTATTTTCGGATATCGAATGTGCATTACCTTGATCATATTCATTAATATTTTTAACAGAGTGCTCAGAGAAGTGCTATAACTTTATATAAAAAAAACGCAAGAGCATTGTATATATCCACTGCGTTGGAAATATTTATATCATTGTCAAATTATTAGGCATATCAGTATATGTGCTCTTATTGATAAATTTCCAGAAACTAGAGGGATCCTATAGTTCAGTATTTTCTAAGTTAGATATATAGTATTTAAATAATTTTTCGCAGCCAGTTTTGATTTTACATTTAAATTCATTGTAGTAAGTCTCATTTGGGATTTGTATTTATTCCATTGCAAATGCTTTTTATTAATATCTTTCATTATAGAATAAATTTCGATTAAGTGCAATATTTACGAAAAGTATAATAAGGATTATAATCTATCAAAAACTTGATGAGAAATTCTACACAACCTTATTATTGATATTTCCAACCCTCAAATCACTTGAGATTCAACATTTTGATTTAACGCAGGCTGTTCATTAAATTAGAGCTACATCCTACGCGGGGAAATTAATAGAGGAGTCAAGTTGTTTAGTGAACTTGTGGTTAAATATAGTGGTAGCTAATGAATAATATATGGCTAATTGGCTCCAGCTGAGAAGGACCGTTATTATGTGATTAGGGGCGGGAGTGTGGTCGCGTTGAGGTGGCCATTACAGCCGCAAAAAACCGTCAAATTGATAGCCGCCTCCATTATTTCAAAGTGGTTGTTAAACCAAAAAGGCCTATAAAAAGGCCATGCAGAGAAGTGCTTCGCGTTTCTCGTTTTTGCCACGTTTTGTGATTTATTATTCATGTAGTGGCATATTTATACATTAAAATAAAGGACACAGATTGGAACTAGGGCAGTTTTATAAACTTGTACGTAAATGGGGGTATTATGATGTATTTGAATACATTAACTAGGAATAAAAAACTTTTACGAGACGTATATATAGTGGTGCATATAAAACAGGATCATATGGCTTTAATGTAAAGAGGATTTTTATCTGTGGACTTGGTGTTATATTATCACCTTACATGTCCGAGTGTGGACGCTGTATTCGGTTTTTGTTCTTTACCGTAATAGGATAAAAAAATCTAATGGACGTCTGACTGGGTTTGAAGAAGTAATGTTTTATGAGGCAAGGTTGAAAGAACAGTCAGGTCTTTGTTTTAGGTGGAAACATTCTGATATAAAAATACTTTTCAGCAAATAATGAAAAATAAAGTCCTCATCATATACGAATGCTCGTAAAGGATTAAGACGAATTCATGGACTATCTCAAGGCATTATCGACTTTGAGAGCATTAGCCTTAAACCAATAAGAGGTTGGGCCCCACACATGATGAAGACTTTATATACATGTTCACGGAGATATGTGGATATGGATATTGTAAGTTAAGAGATTTTAAGCTACAGTTAACTATATTAAATATTTTGATTGATAGTGCTTTAGCCCAAATTTTCGTTAATGTTTAATTTAATTGAAACTCTTTTAAATTTTCTAGCTTTACTACTTTTAAAGGGGGGCTCAATAAATAAAATACACAAATAAACTATATCAAAATATATATTACAGGAAACTAATTGTTTCAGGGAACATGAAATATCTATATCTGAGCAACAATAATGCTTTGGTTAGATATACATACATAAGATATAAAAAAGAATAAATGCACACTAAAATGGCAATATACAAATATACCACAAAATAGAACGTTAGCTGGCCAGCACGAAATTGTCAAAGAAATAAATTATTTGCGATGTTACCAAACATTAAAAGTTACTACCAAAAAAAGTATGAGCGAGTAGCAATGTAAAAAGTGCCCCCGCATCTACCGAACTAAAAGGGCTTCCATAAGATGTCTCGTATGCTGACTGTCTTGTGTACAAAGTTTTAAGCTCGTGGACTCTGCATGGGGTGGGGAAAAAAAAATTTACCCCTAAATGTTTTATTTTTTTCTCACCTCCTATTTGACGGATCGCTTTGTAATTTGGCACAAATAATATTAGTGTTAGGATAGTTTATTTTAAAAAATATTACTCTTCTACGATGATTTTATGCATTAAAAAAAAATTAATATATTTTTTCAATGGCCGGAAGGGTGACTACCCTGTTTGACAATATCACCATATTTTGATATAATATGTATTTAAACTATAACTATAACATATAACAGTTACAGTTTTATTAATGCGGTGGAAGAGGATAAATAAAAATTACCTGAACTTGCAATATTACGAGTATATTATTTAATAGATAGGTAATCATATAATTCATTCATGTTTAGTTATTTCACTTCAGATAAGACATCGCAAAGAAAAAGAAGAACAAGAAAAGCGACGTCAAGAAGAAAAAGAAGAGCAAAAAAGAAGACGTCAAGAGGAAGAAAGGCGGCGTCAAGAAGAAAGACACGAATTGAAGGAAATAATGGAAGACCTGGAAATGAGGCGTCAAAAGGAGAAAGAAGAACAAGAAAGACAACGCCAAGAAGAAAAAGAGGAACTAAAAGACGCCAGGAAGAACTGAGGAAAATCCTGAGCGATCAAATGAAAATCCAACAAGGCG
The DNA here is from genome assembly GCA_936432065.2 of Rutpela maculata. NCBI lineage: Eukaryota > Metazoa > Arthropoda > Insecta > Coleoptera > Cerambycidae > Rutpela > Rutpela maculata. The sequence goes on along the minus strand of OW386289.2, from coordinate 168,034,727 downwards.
CTATGAATTCAATCACTAACGAAATCAAAGAAGAGATAAACAAGGTCGAAGATGGTAGGTGTGGTCAAGACTGAAGTCAGTCAAGTCAAAGGTGAAGTAAGCGACATAAAGAAAAGATGAGTAATGTCGAAGGAGAAGTGGAGCGCTTTAAACGACAATTGAGAGAGAATGGAAGCCAGCTAGTAGCATCATCAGGTCCTCGTTTAAAACCTCCCTCACTTGACGGCCAAAGCTTAGATAGTAGTTAGTGTTATACACGAAATGGAAAGTTCTAAAACTGATAGCAATAGTTCTGAGAGCAAAATCAGCTCACTTAATTTAAAATGCAAAAACAGTAACAATGTATAATATGTAAAAAAAATGGAGGTACTATAATCGAATCAACCAATAAAACTTTCTTTACTGCCACAGTTAGATGAGGAAAGTGACTTGGATAAATAATTTTGTTTTTTATGTGTTATCATGTTCCTAATGGTTAATAAAATAGGTCTTATAGATGTTCGTATGTAATAATAATAACATCCCGTCTAATGCTCTAAGTGAATCCCATTGTGACCACAAAGCCTTCAATCCTACTCCTTTGTTGAGACATCCTTCCATTCTCGCATTCCTTTTTCCTTTGCTCTCAATATGGGTCCAATTTTTGCATCACTCAGTTAGTTACTCTTGTCTGAATGAATTATATAATTATCTATCAAAATATTAAATAATATACTCGTAATATTGCAAGTTCAGATAATTTTTATTTATTTTTATCCTGTTCCACCGCATTAATAAAACTATAACTGTTGTATGTTATAGTTATAGTTTAAATACATATTATATCAAAATATGGTAATAGTGTCAAACAGGGTCACAGTCACCCTTCCGGCCATTGAAAAAATATATCAATTTTTTTTAATGCATAAAATCATCGTAGAAGAGTAATATTTTTTTAAATAAACTATCCTAACACTAATATTATTTGTGCCAAATTATAAAGCGATCCGTCAAATAGGAGGTGAGAAAAAAAATAAAACATTTCGGGGTAAATTATTTTTTTTTTCACCCCATGCAAAGTCCACGAGCTTAAAACTTTGTACACAAGACAGTCAGCATACGAGACATCTTATGGAAGCCATTTTAGTTCGGTAGGTGCGGGGGCACTTTTTACATTGCTACCCGCTCATACTCTTTAACCAAAAAAAATATAGAACATAAACAGAAATCATTAAAATACATAAAAAACAGTTACAAACTGTACCAGTCACAATACATGTCCAAACAAACCAAAAAATGATCTACACGATTATTTTTAATTTCTACCAATTTAATTGAGGTAATCTTTAATTACTTTCAGTTAAACTATCTGAAGAACAATTCGGATTTAGGGAAGCCAAATCAACTGAAGGTGCCATGGCAAACTTAGTAGCAAAAATATATATCTTTGGATGAAGGTACCCCGGGCATGTGTATCTTCGTTGATTTGGCTAAAGCGTTTGACACAGTAAGCTACCAGAAACTACTAGGTAACTATCAGAGAAGAAACAGTGTGTTCGAATTGCAAATAGAATCAACCCAGGAAAAGTAGTAAGCTACGGCGTTCCACAAGGAACCGTATTAGGTTCCTTGTTATTTAATATCTATTTAATATCAATACACAGGGTGATATTAGCTCAGCTTTGCCGATGATACTGCTGTATTTTATAAAGATTCAGTGTGGCCGCTACCCAAACAAAAAGTTGAAACTGAGTTTACTAATTTAGCTAAATGGTTCAATGGTTGACCATCGATTTAAAAAAAAACATTTGCCGTGTCCTTCAGCTGCTATAATGATTCTCTACCAGAGTTTGATTCCTTGCAGATCCCATTAAACCAACATGTGATCGATATATCGATAACGGAAAAATTAAATATGTGATAATCATTTAAGATGGAACTACCACGAAGAATACATAACTAAAAAAGTAAGAAGTATGTTAAACAGATTTAAGTTTTATAAAAAGATTTTTGACCATAAACAGTTAACCATGCTATACTATAGCCTAGTACAAACACATTTATCATACGGCATTATAGCCTGGGGAGGAATTGCCGACAATTACCTCAAAAATGGGTATTAAAAATTATCTATGACAAGAATAAAAATTACCCGACAGATTTGCTTTTTAAAGAAACTAAATTATTTGACATTAGGCACCTCAAACATAAAGGGGCGTTGACACCTATTAACCACAGGTATGAAACAAGGTACAAAGCTAAAACAACATACATACCTAAAACTTTAAAAACTCTATCCTGCTGTATTTGCGGAAATTCCTGACAATCTAAGAAGCATACATTCCCTTGGACTATTAAAAAAGAAATTAAAAGAATGGCTTCAGAGAACAAATTCATAAATTAATTGATAGGACAAATACATATAACCTGTAGATGACTTACCTTCATGCTAAATATATGTAAATGTGTGTTGGGCATACGTGTATGTATGTAATATTTTGTTTTATTTCAAAATTTTAACTGATATTAATTCGTATTAATAATTATTTTCACTCGTTGTTTCCTTATGTTTAAAAATTAATATTAGTCCAGTATGCCCAGGAGCAAGGTCTTCCTTTGTGAAAGAAAAAAGAAAAAAGTTGCACTTTGTAAGATTGGGGTTCCTTGGTGGCCACCGTTCGAGAGAGCTGTTGTCCGTTGCACGACAAATCCAGCGCTGGCGCTGTGGAACTGTTTCGCCTAGATATTTTCTAACAGTGAGGTTCCAGTAAGGCAGTGCTCCATCTTGTTGGAAGATGAAGTTCTCCCGGTCCTCATGCAGTTGAGGCATCAACCAATTGATCAACATTTGGCGATACGTAGCTCCTGTTACTTTATTGTCTTCAAAGAAGAAGGGGCCATAGACTTTTGTGTGTGATAGAGCACAGAACATATTTACTTTTGGAGAATCTCTCACTTGCTCCACTATCACTTTGGGGCGTTCAGTCACACATATTCGAACGTTGCGTTTATTCACTTTTGCACTTAGGTGAAAAGTAGATTCGTCACTTCTTCTTCATTACGTTGCAGTATTTCAAAGCAAAAATTTCGACGTTTCACTTTGTTACCTTTACGTAGATACCGTAGTAACTGCAATCTGTAAGGCGCAATTTTCAGTCGTTTACGTAAAATTTTCCACTCAGTTTGTTGTGGAATTTGTAGTTCAAAACTAGCACGTGTGGTTGATTTTTGTAAACTTCGTTGATAAGCAGAACGGACACGTTGTACTATTTCCTCTGACAGAGAAGTCTTCCCGGACTTTTGCCTTTACATAAACACCCTGTCTCTTCAAGTTGTTTGTACCAATCGTAGACTCTATTAGGTGGTGATTTTCTAAAACGTGTGTGATTTTCTAAGACGAATATTATATTCTATTATATTCTCGAATTCGAATTTGTTTGCAAGCTATTTTTCTTCAGTTTACAGTCCATTACATGATGTGGAATGTAATTTCACTCCTGACATTACTGTTGATTTACTTTAGGTATACATCAGTCCTTTAGATGTGCAAACTGCCCATGATTCAATTGATGTTAATAAAGGTGCGGGTCCTGACAAAAATTCCACCAATCTTCTTAAAGCCCTCTTCCAAATCACTCTTCTTGCCACTCTTCCTCATATTTTTAATGTCCTTAAAAACAGGTATATTTCCATCATGTTGGAAAAGTTCATACGTAACTCCGATTTACAAAGCTGGTAACAAATCTCTTATCAATAACTATAGATCTGTGTGCATCCTATCTGCAATTCCGAAATTATTTGAGTCGTTAGTTGAAAAAAATGTATCTGCTTCCTTAAGGAGTATCCTCCAAGGTCGTTCTGTGGACTCTAATTTACATATCTATACCAACTTCATCATTAAATCTCTGGTAAGAGGCGCTGACGTGCATGCGGTATACATGGACTTTAGCAAAGCCTTCGATAAGGTAAACCACTCTCTCCTTATAAAGAAACTCCATAAAATCGGAGTCGGTCCTCCTTTATTATCTTGGATTCAGTCGTATCTCTCTGAGAGAACCCAGTAGGTTCTTGTTGACTGATATACTTCGGAGACATTCTCTGCAACATCTGGAGTGCCCCAGGACTCCCACATTGGCCCTCTATTGTTTAATTTATTCATCAATGGTAATAAAAATAATGATTGTGAATTTTTACTGTTTGCAGACGACCTGAAAATATTTAGTGATATTTATTCTCTAAATGACTGTGCTCAGATTCAAAAAAATCTTGATTCAGTTTATTCATGTTGCGAAGACAACAACATGCATCTTAATGTTGATAAATGCTATTCCATGACATTCAGTCGCAGGTTGTTACCTATAAGTCCTGACTACGGTATTAATAACGTGAGCTTGCATAAAGTAACCACAGTGAAAGATTTAGGTGTTATATTCTTTCTTTTTCTGAGCATTTCGTCAACTTGATTCGGGAGGCAAATAAAATGTTTCTTGAGAGAATGGCTCAGGATTTTTCAGATCCTCGAGCATTAACTATTTTATATATTTCTCTAGTTAGATCTATTATGGAATATTGCAACATTGTTTGGTCACCATACTACAACATATATATCAACAGACTTGAATCTGTACAAAACAAATTTGTCCGATTTATGTGCTATAAACTGAGCACGACAGGTATATTCTTAACCTGTGAGGAAGCAAAACCATATTTGGGAATTACTTCCTTACATAGCAGGCGACAATATTACGATGTTTGTTTCGCCTTCAAAGTTATTAATAACTACATCAGTTCTCCTGATTGCTTGGAGTCTATGCGTTTTAATGTACCATCATTTAACACTAGAAATATATCCATTTTGTCTGTACCTTATTGACGAACAACTTACGCTATGTTCAGTCCGGTGAATAGAATAAGTTCAACAGTCAAGAAATACTGCACTGACTTATTTAGTAAATCTCTTGGTGGTTTTAAAAACCAGGCTAAACGCGCTACACTGCAGTAATTTTTGTTATTGTCGTTATTCAGTTTTTAATCTTATCTTTGTATTTCGCTTTTTCTCTTCATGTTTATTTTAGTTGTTAAGTTTTTAGGATTAGTATCACAATATGTCAATATATTTATACGTAAATAAATAAATAAATAAATAAATAAATAAATAAATAAATAAATAAATAAATAAATAAATAAATAAATAAATAAATAAATAAATAAATAAATAAATAAATAAATAAATAAATAAATAAATAAATAAATAAATAAATAAATAAATAAATAAATAAATAAATAAATAAATAAATAAATAAATAAATAAATAAATAAATAAATAAATAAATAAATAAATAAATAAATAAATAAATAAATAAATAAATAAATAAATAAATAAATAAATAAATAAATAAATAAATAAATAAATAAATAAATAAATAAATAAATAAATAAATAAATAAATAAATAAATAAATAAATAAATAAATAAATAAATAAATAAATAAATAAATAAATAAATAAATAAATAAATAAATAAATAAATAAATAAATAAATAAATAAATAAATAAATAAATAAATAAATAAATAAATAAATAAATAAATAAATAAATAAATAAATAAATAAATAAATAAATAAATAAATAAATAAATAAATAAATAAATAAATAAATAAATAAATAAATAAATAAATAAATAAATAAATAAATAAATAAATAAATAAATAAATAAATAAATAAATAAATAAATAAATAAATAAATAAATAAATAAATAAATAAATAAATAAATAAATAAATAAATAAATAAATAAATAAATAAATAAATAAATAAATAAATAAATAAATAAATAAATAAATAAATAAATAAATAAATAAATAAATAAATAAATAAATAAATAAATAAATAAATAAATAAATAAATAAATAAATAAATAAATAAATAAATAAATAAATAAATAAATAAATAAATAAATAAATAAATAAATAAATAAATAAATAAATAAATAAATAAATAAATAAATAAATAAATAAATAAATAAATAAATAAATAAATAAATAAATAAATAAATAAATAAATAAATAAATAAATAAATAAATAAATAAATAAATAAATAAATAAATAAATAAATAAATAAATAAATAAATAAATAAATAAATAAATAAATAAATAAATAAATAAATAAATAAATAAATAAATAAATAAATAAATAAATAAATAAATAAATAAATAAATAAATAAATAAATAAATAAATAAATAAATAAATAAATAAATAAATAAATAAATAAATAAATAAATAAATAAATAAATAAATAAATAAATAAATAAATAAATAAATAAATAAATAAATAAATAAATAAATAAATAAATAAATAAATAAATAAATAAATAAATAAATAAATAAATAAATAAATAAATAAATAAATAAATAAATAAATAAATAAATAAATAAATAAATAAATAAATAAATAAATAAATAAATAAATAAATAAATAAATAAATAAATAAATAAATAAATAAATAAATAAATAAATAAATAAATAAATAAATAAATAAATAAATAAATAAATAAATAAATAAATAAATAAATAAATAAATAAATATATATGAGTATGTTAACACATTTTTAATTTTAGAAACTTAACAGAACGCAGAATTCGCTATATTTTAAACGTAATCTAGTGACGGTTTCTATGGTGAATAAAACAAGTTGAAACCTTAGATATTATAATATACAGACTGGCTTAAAACTGCTCAGAACTTATTGAGGTGAAGTTATATTTACAATTAAAAGGGGGATACACACACAAACTGGGCATACGGTTTAGGTGAGGTTCCGCTTTTTATCTTAAGTAAAAATACAATGTAACTGTATATATGTGTATGCTTATATTATGTATGTATATACACTTGAATATATTGTAAATTTTATTAACGTAAATGTTATGTATTTTTCCCATGTAAATTTGTAATTTATAAACCCGAGAATAATGCTGTATTGTATTGTATTCGCAAGATTTACATAAAATATGGGTGTCACAAACTTACCCAAATACTATATTAAATTATCAAAAAAAGTTTACAAGAGATATTCATCTATACGGATTTAACCCAAGACCCTATAGCTTATTTTCCCAAGAACGATAAATTAATAACAATGGACCAAAGTTATATTCATGTGCTAGACAAGTCTGGAGAACTTTGACCCAAACACCATTATGTATGTGCTACTCCTCGTATAAGGAAAGCCTTCGTTTTATATTGCTGTAATACATATTTTTTTGATTTAGTGTTTTAATTTCTCTTCAAAGGAAGTCTACATTTTACTGAAAAAGATTTTTGTAACTTTTATTAATGCATATTTTGAATTATATGATAATAGCTCCTTTATATGCTTAAATGTATTGTCCACGATTCATTTGTCGAATTTTTACTCTACGTGCTTTATTACGGTATCGAGCTACAGTACCAAAGTTAATGAATAAACCTTTGCACGTTCTCGTCATTTCACCCCTAGCGAACTTTAAAATCTTAAAAGGCTACCCTTGCAATGCATTAAATGAGATCTCTTAAAAAACCGTACACGATGCTATGTAGATTTTTGTTAGAGCGATTTAATTCCTAGCAAATATTTTTTGATCATAAAATGTCTGCATATAAGTTACGTAAGTTCATTAATGATATCGCAATATTAGATATTTTAAAATGAATACTTAATAGTTACATTATTGTACTTGAAAACAGGTGGCATATTAAACATATACAAATAAAATACTGAATAATACAAAAGGAAGATACAAAGAGATATAAATTACTTAATTTAAAATACACTCAAAGAAATAGTATGGGTAAATTCAACAAAAAAAAATGGTTAACTAACAATATCGTTAATTTTGTTAAACCAAACTATATTGATGGTACTTTCAAACAAGAGGTGATTGTTATTTTAATTAATAAAAAGTTGTCGTACAACAAAACAAACATTAACTTAAAAAATAGATGAATAATACTATTATTTTGTTCGTCTGACTATTATTTTGTTGAATTCTGTCAAATTAAACTAGATAATAGTATATTTTATTTTTAACTATTATCGAATTGTAATTCTAACTCAGTATTAGTTCACTGTATTAATGTACTTGGTAGACAAGCCAATATTATTGTCGTCTTCTAGAAGTTCTAAAAGAATTACCATAAAATTTGCTTGCTTACCACGTAGTCTATTACAGAAATTATTCCCAGATGACGCCACATACAAATCACTGACAATAATCAATCATGCATTATCTTATACTCTTATGAATTTATAGAAAATTAATAACATGATTGCAATGTTCAAATTCTCTCAGGGACCATCGATATATTTGAATGGATCTTATAAACGATCTCTAATCTTTGGTTTCAGTGATCTGATGTCTCAATACTGAGATTTTGGCTAATCAAAAAAAACCATCATACAATAAAGTGTAGATCAACCTAAAAATTAGTTGGTGAACAAAAAACAAAGTCGTTGTACTATTTAATTGTAGACCAAATTGAAAATGGTTAGTGAACATAAAAAAATGTCATTGTACTATTTAATTTGTTACAAGAAGATATGATTATTTAAACTACTATTTGTTTATGAAAACAAATAAAGTTGTATGACTATTCTTTTCTGATTGATTTAACTATGAAACTAGATAGGCGTGATTTCATATGCTCTTTTTGGTTGAATTTACCTATCATTTTGTGTATAAGAAATTTCTCCAATGGTGCCCAGGATTAACGCGGCATTCCCTCTCTGAATCACCAAACTGATTCTCTAGATCAGGAGGTAATAAGTGATCTTCTTTTCATTTGAAATACCGCGAATTTTCTTACCTATACAATTGATACATTTTCAGCCTCATGGCCCCATGGACTCAAGGTTTCAACAGAAAACGGTAAAAAAAAGCTATTAGTATCTCCTAGATGCGGGCAGCTTCTCCAGGTTTCTGGGATGTGTATGTAATATAAGACGATGCCAGTGTATCACGACACATAGCATCCCATATAACGGCATTTCCCCCTTCTCATGGTACAAGGGACATTCCATACGTCCTTTTTCCATTGCTTCTGCAGTGTTTTAAGTTTTGAAGAAATTGCTGCTGAAACCAGAGTTCTCTTGATGATATCGCTAATAATTCCATGACGAGACCACCTCTCTGTACTTTTGTGGCATAATAGGACATGATGACCAAAAATGTCTACGGGTTCACTGCAAGTGCAGTTGTGGGGTTCGCAAAGGGGTTGACCAGTTGACCAGTTCATTCATTTGCTGTAATGTCAATTTGCCATGGTTTAGGCAAACTGTATAGATCTTCATTTAGTCTGGGAGAATATTTGTCCATATTCGAGAAACAATGACTCGGTGGCAAAGATAGGTAATATAGGTTTTAATCCAGTGCAGGAGTTGCCTCGAGGTCTCAATCTCACACCACTTGATTTCTATTTGTGGGATCGTTTAAAAAATTTGGTCTACAAGAACAGGCCTCGTAACCAAGAGGAGTTAATGACCAGAATTAGACAGACATGTACTGAAATCACTCCGACTGAGATTAGAAAAATTATACGACATACAAGAAGAAGGATTGACCAATGCATTCGGAATGATGGTGGTTACATAGAAACGCAGAGAATTATATAATTAACCTGAACTGGTAATAACTTTTGCTTTCATTGTTTACTTAGGTCTTTATTGAATATTATTTGTTACAAAAATGGTATGCGCGTATTATAATTTTTGCATCATTAAATAAATAAGTATTTTGTTGTAAACCAAATCAAACTAGTATAATACAATATACTAAATAAAAAATGAACCATTCCTTTTTTTCATTTGAGGCACCGTTTTACAGATAAGATGTATTTTTAGTTAACATTTTTTGACGTCCCCTATCTGAAACACCTTTGAACCTACTGCCATGTAAGGTTTCTAAAGGTGCTGGTTAAGAATATTCAACTAGATTGTTTTCTTAAAAAAAAACCGTTAATATAAATTTTCGGAAAATCCATCTTTACATTTGCTCAAATAAATGCACGCCTATGGTGGTTCTCAAATTTTACTATTATAATAAGTTCTAACTAGGGCAGTGACCAACCACCCAAATTTCAAAGAGTAATTTTTGATATACTAAAGTGACTCTACGAAACCTGGGAGAAGCTGTATACCTGTGTATTTTCAGATTGTTTTTAACATTTCAACACCTTTATTTGATCTTATTTATTAATTGGAAAAAAAAACATTATTGTAGGAGAAATCATAAAATAAGTTTAGCCTTTATGTATTTTGTATAAACCGACGAAATATCTAAAGCATTATTATAACTATGTTAAGTAAAATGTATGATGCCAACCCCCTGGAGCAACGAGAAAAGCCCGGATTAAAAAAGGTTTAGCGCGGCACTTTACAGTAAAAAGCAATTACGGTAATGTAGTGATTTCCCCTTATGCTTCGAATAAAACAAATGCTAATCGAAGGCAATTTGTTTTAGAGAAAATGTTTAAATAATGCAAAGATCTAGAGATGGTATATATTAGGACATCGGCAATGGCAACTGGAGCCATCAGGACATTTCACTAGGATCTCGTGTAGCACAAGTGCTTCCAGATAAGCCCTGAATAACGATTCAACGTGGAGAGTATGTAAATACTGAGCAGGATAAGTAATGAGCAAGTGATTACCTACCAATCTGTGGAACGGTTGGTAAGGGAACCTTCGGGATTAGCCCCGGCCCATTTCAAAAACTTTAATGTTTATAACTTGTGTTAAAAAAGTAATATGGTCCATTTTCGCATAATCGGAAGATAGTTATTTATGTAGATTAGTTCACAAGTTCAAAGCCGTGTTAATGCTTGATAAAGCTTGTAAAAATATGAGTGAGGGCTCACTGGATTCGGAATGACTTCTAGAAAAATGTGCAAAAGTTTCAAACCCGCACATAAACAATTGCAAAAGTTATAAACAAATGAAAATTGAAAAAAATAACGAGTTTCGTTTTTTTCATAACTCGAAAACTATTAATATTTAAGAAATTTTAAAGAAATATTCTTAGAGAGGAAGAAATTTACAATAAAAAAAGTCCCGGCCGTAATAAGTAAAAATATATTTTTTGTGTTATTAAATATTAATTTAAACATTTTAAAAAATTATGGTGTTATTTAGACACTTAAAGGAACAAGTTGGAAAAAAAATGTGTCACCTATTTTTCATAAAATGAGCCTATTGTTAATTAACAATTTTTTTTAGAGTTTGCGTTTATATTTCAGAAAGAAAGAAAACACTTCCCTGCCAATTTTGAATTCGATACTTTCAATCATCATCATTAAGTAATTATTTAAAAAGCCTATGTAATGTTATATTTTCAAGAATAGTAGAGAGCTTAGAAAGCAATTCAGAGCTGGGCAAAATACACGGCAAAATGTGTTTTCGATGCAAAATACAAAATACGTAAAGATCTGATTGTATCGGAAATACAAAATACATGAATTTTGCAAATACATTTTCAAAATACAAATACATAGTTAAGGTTGAAAAAGAATTATATTTATTTTTTAAGTGATTTATTACAATAAAATTATATCATAAGAAAGTTTTACAAAATATATATCCATGCCAAAGTTACAAAAACCCCAAAAGTGCAGGGGTACCGACCCCCCGTTTTCGAGGACATGATGGTGATAGTCACGCGGTCCCTACCCCCTCGCAAAAGACCACTTTTTTTGATTTTTCGTTATCAGGCATGCAAGGACTTGTTAGATCGGGTTTATTTTGAGGAAACTCAATATGTCCTGTAAAATTTCGCAACCAGATATCCTAACTACCCACGGGGGTTGAAACTATCCCCTCCCTCAATACCGAAACATGCAAACAATATTCAAACGTGCTGAAAATTGTTTTCCACACGTTTTGAAGGGCGAAGAACACAATGCTGATATTATTTAGCCTCCTAACCAACTACCCCCAAATGCATAAAACCACCTCCATTTCCCATTTCTCGTATTCAGACATGCGAATACTTGTTGGATCGGGATTCTTTTTAAGAAGTTCACTATGTCCTGTAAGAATTTGCATCCAGCTATTCGAACGACCCCAAGAGGGTTGAAACCACCCCCTCTCTGAATCCTGAAATGTCCCTCAAAGAGAAGAAGGTATACCCCGTTTTTAAAGGTGGAGAACACGATAATTGCATCAATGTCTATCTTAGTCCACAAAAACAACCCTTATATGCCCAAAACCATCGGTTTTTCTTATGGGGAGATCAGAAGCACTCATTGGATCAGGTTTTCTAGGGGAGGAGGGAGATAATTTTTTTTGCAGCTTAAAAGGAGTTTGATAGGACGGGCTATGCGCATGTATATATAGTAGTGTATGTGCATAGTCCACTTTTTTATTATACGTTTATTTTCACATCATGTACCTACATGACTTTTATTCTTATTCTAAACATGCGTCATATCACATTACTATTAAATTTTAATTTATTTTTCTAGCCAATCTAAATGGACATTAAACTCTTCAATGAGCCTTTCTTCCATCTGGGTATATTCATAATCATATTATTTAGACTCCTACCTCTAACCAACTACCCCTAAATGCATAAAACTACCCGTTTTTTTCGTTTTTCGTTTTCAGCACGTTTAAATATTTTTTGCATGTTTCGGTATTGAGGGAGGGGGCGGTTTCAACCGTCCTTCGACCCTCCTGAGGTCGTTAGAATATCTGGTTGCAAATTCTTACAGGAGATATTGAGTTTCTCCAACAAATCCCCGCATGCCTGAAAACGAAAAATGAGAAAAACAGCTGGTTTTATGCGTTTATGGGTAGCTGGTTAGGGGTAGGAGGCTAAATAATATCAGCATCGTGTTCCCCGCCCTTGAAAAACAATTTTCAGCACGTTTGGATGTTTTTTGCATGTTTCGGTATTGAGGGAGGGAGTGGTTTCAACCCCCGTGGGTCATGAGGATGACTGGTTGCGGAATTTTACAGGACATATAGAGTTTCCTAACAAAAAATCGATGCAACAAGTCTCCGCATGCCTGACAACGAAAAGAGAGGTGGTTTTTTGCGTTTAAGGGTAGTTCGAGGGGGTAGAGACCGCGCGACTATTACCATGGTGTTGGTCGTCCTCGAAAACGGGGAGGTAGTCATGTTTGGTCGCTACCCCTTTTGGTTTTACACTTTTTTTGCAAATTTCATATGGACTAATATGTCTATTCTCTCTCATAAGTTAAACAGTTTCTTTTGGGAACATTTATCATAATGGATATTACCAATAGTAATATCCATTGAAAAATAAAAATAAGAACATCTAATGCTCTTTGTAATGTGTTCACAACTTGAAGACTTAGCTCTTTGCTAATTAGTAATCACTGACAGTTGACAAAGACAAGAAGACACAAAAATAAAAGATGACAGTTGAATTGACAGTTTTTATATACCTGTTGAATATTTTATATAGTATCTTAGGATCCAGTAGTACAATAGTACAAATTCCAGAAATAGTTTACTAGTTGTTGAATCTACTGGATTCGTAGGTGAGGCGCAGAGAGCACAGACGGAACGAGATGATACGATTACCTTTGTACCTATTTCACAGTGACGTCGTTGTTGGGATGAAACTTGTGAGTGAGTGAAACAAAGTAAATTGTGATGAGTGAAGTGGTGCTTTTACACGTAACACGTAACGTATCGTATAAACTAGACGTAAACTGAAACATAAACTTTATACAGACTCTTCGTAGGTTTATTGAAGTTTTTATATAACTGTTGAACATTTTATATAGTATCTTAGTATCTAGAATTTACGCAGTTTTTTTTAAAAAATGTCAATATTTTAGGTATAATTGCTAACTTTTTGCGTGTGTATTTTGTATTTTGAAGAGTATTTTGAAAAGACATATTTGTGAAAAAAATGTATTTTCAACACAAAATACAAAATACGAATTATATCGAAAATACGTATTTCTAATACATGTATCGAAAATACTGCCCAGCTCTGAAAAGCATGTTAGAGAATAATGTTATTCTTGTTTCTTTGCTTATTTGACGAGATGAATCATCACTCGAAGTGTGTCATAATGTAACTGAAACACCTTGTATAACCATCGAATTTCATTATTATATATTTCTATCTCGAATATAGAATACCTTCTTCTACATGGCTTTCAGATACACCTGTACATTAACTGTTATAAAACATTAGAAAATATTATTTATCTTCATAATTCCTACTTCCATAATACCAAGTTATATAAAATATTGGTTTGTATACATGTAGATTTAATAAGTTGCGTGGCAACTCGAGAACTATACAATAAACGTCAAATTATAACTTCTATTAGGATAATATTTCGGTTAAACTTCAATTATAACGAATTAAGAGGCGGGTCTCGCTTGGTTGGTGGTTGGCGAAAACGCTAGGAAACTACAAACTGCTGCAAACAAGTTTTCTGTGGAGTTCTCAAAACCACTAAAATTCAACCCCTTTCTGTAATAAGCGATGCCATTAATGTCAATGTAGTGGGTCAATTTTAATACTAACGACTGAATTGGGATGGAACTTCCACCGCATTTTGGTCTCATTTAATAACTCAAAAAGTTATTAATTGAAACTAAGTATGTGTTGGATTTACTTTCTTATGGCCTCAGTACAAGATAGATAGATATAGATGTTTTATTGATGTTTGTGCACTTACAAAGTATTTACACAAAGAAGTAGCAATAAAATAGACAGATAGATAGCGTTTATTTCACCACATTTTGTACGTGTACACGTTTGTACATTTACAGCAAGTCAAGAAAACAAAAAACAACAATAACAATAACAATAACAATAACAATAACAATAACAATAACAATAACAATAACAATAACAATAACAATAACAATAACAATAACAATAACAATAACAATAACAATAACAATAACAATAACAATAACAATAACAATAACAATAACAATAACAATAACAATAACAATAACAATAACAATAACAATAACAATAACAATAACAATAACAATAACAATAACAATAACAATAACAATAACAATAACAATAACAATAACAATAACAATAACAATAACAATAACAATAACAATAACAATAACAATAACAATAACAATAACAATAACAATAACAATAACAATAACAATAACAATAACAATAACAATAACAATAACAATAACAATAACAATAACAATAACAATAACAATAACAATAACAATAACAATAACAATAACAATAACAATAACAATAACAATAACAATAACAATAACAATAAAGTGACAGATTTTGTAATCTGGCCCATACGACAGAGAAAATTTTATAGTAAAATCTCCAAAAACTTGCAAAATAAATAATTTTTTTTAATGAGTTAGTGAAAGTGTAGAGAACAATATCCTGAAAAGTTTACATTCCGCTCGGATGCATAACATAAAAAAAAGTGAAAGAAAAATTTTTTTTCATCCATTTTTTCAAAATTTTGAAATTAAATCAGGTAGGAAAAATAAAAAATATACCACGTGTTTCAGACCAAAAAATGTCCTAATAAAATTTATCGCTGGAGCCACGGTATTCCTGCAAAAAAAATAGTGAAGTAACTTTGTCACTATACGCGGCCAAGCGCACGGTTAAAAACATACTATGGAACCTCTAAAAATTCTTAGCAGTTCTAGCTAGTAAAATAAAGCTTTTTCTCTTTCTGATTACACATTTTTAACATCTTCCTTAATGAAAGGAGGATAAATAGTGAGTAAGGAGGGAAAATATATTATTATGAACCAGAGGTGTATTCAGGGGGGGGGGGGGGGCAAGGGGGCAAATGCCCCCAGAGCTACAACTCTCTGACTATTAATTATTACTTAGAGTTTAAGCAGACTGAAAACTTACCTCAGAAATACAATCAGAAACAATCACCAAGGCTTGGCCCTACTAAATATTCACCAAGAGATTCCTGTAACTTGCGATGAAGTGTGTCAGGAGTTCGTAAAAGTCAAGAGAAGACTAAATATTTAGTAATATACGTTTTGAATCTGTTATTCTGTTTCATTCCATAAGAGAATTTATGTTTCGTTAATTACCTTTAATTAAATAATTTACCAACTTACGCTCTTTGCTAATTTTCATTAAGAATAATTCTTGATTTCTTGAAAAAGAAGCTTTTTGTATTTGGCCGTTGGCGCACATCCAACTGAAGATATGCACAGCACAGCAGCAGCCCAATGAGTCAGTAAGTTGACATAACAGGCAGGCCTGTCGAGATGGGGGGGGGGGGTAAAAGGGTGATCGAGCCCGGACTTGTTCGGGGGAGAACCGGTTTTGAAATGATGAAAATTGGTATTATACTCCCCGCTCGTTAAAATGTTTTGACTCCCCCCCCCACGAGGATTACGTAGTGGATATACCATCCTTCGGAGAGGATGTTAAGCAGGCGGTCCCTTGTCTATTAAATGTTAGGCAAGTAAAAGATCCCTACTCTTCTTAAGGGAAGAGCTCGGGGAAGAGGTTCGGCAAAATTTCCAGGTTGGGGGTAGCTCGTCTCCTGGCGTCGGTGATAGGCCTGGTAACGGAAATAGGCCGACGTTAAATAGTTAAAAATAATAGTAATAATAATAATAACAATTGGAATGAATTATAGTTTATATACTTTTATTGTACAGCTGATAACGAACATTTTACTTCTTTTTGTTGTTTTCCATAGGATTTATAAATTTCGAGATATTCAAAGAAAACCGATTGAAAATATGGTCTAAAAAATTAAATTGCTTAAATAAACAATACGCCGACCTCGCAGAAACTGCAAAACTGAACTGTGAACTGTTGATCCCCTGAACACGTTAAAACAAAAAAACTGTCCTGACCAAACAATTCACATTGCGAATTTTTAGTCCTAATTTGACTCCACTATATGGTTCTTATACGTGATTGACGTATAATTCCCTCTCTTCAATACAGCTGATTATTACTTTTCTGTTGAAAATGGTCTCAAAATTCGTCCCACAAATTTTGGCACTGTATGAAAATACTCGTAACATAATTTTTTTTAACAGATAGACTTATTCATGCATAATTTTCTGATTGGTACACGAGGGGGTATAATGACCAGAATTCTCTCATCATAATTCCCTGTGGGATTCATTGATAGCACTATATACCAAAAATCACCAATTTAATGTTCATATTATTTGTTAGTCGTATATAAAAATATTTTATATTACTGTACTGTCAGGCTTATATGACTAGAAATAAAAGCGTAGGACGTTCATCATAAAATTTCACTTTTCTCTCGTATAAATGTTTCGATAGGTAGCCAGAATTATAGTAAGTTACAATACTGTGATCAGCAAAAAAATATTTTCTATTCGTTAGCGCATTTCTTATGGAAGCTTGTTTCTATGAAGTTTTTTTTACATATTTTTATATTTCAAATCTCTGCTCATAATTCCACCTGAAGTACACAACCAACTGTGTGCTTCATTCATTTATTTATATAAAACGAGTACGATCTGCTAAGAATTTGTCTGCCGTTTTCAAATTACCCACAAATCAGAACGGAAGACAGATAATAAAGTTCAGTTTATGGTCGTTTGCGCCGTGTTATTTAGAATTAAAAGATTTAAGTTTAAGGTTACTTAATTTTATAATTTGCTTTTGCCTCATTCTCTAGGCGGCTCTCAATAAAACGTGCTAACGTTCTTAAATTTACACCCACGAGTAAATAGGATTAGAAAGGATTCACTTTGCAAAAAGAAAATGGAAACAGAAAAAGATGTGCTATTATGAAAAAACCTCGGAAAGACAAAACTGAAAATCATATTACATATCGAATTTTCAACATGTTAGGTTCTTGTGCATTTAAGAGTGTGGTGGTACTTTTATTAACAAACATAATGTTCTGGGAAGGTGAATTTGATATTAAGGGAGCTTATATTTACGTTTTAAAAAATAAAAATATGATTCTGAAATGAATTATATTAAAAAAAATCAAAATTTCTAGGGAAAGTAGTTTGGAAACTTTCTTTTCTTGCTTCTTAAAGTGGTAAGATTTTCGTTCTGGGAAAATTGAAGAATGTTTAAATAAATATTCTGAACCTGAAAAAAAAACCGCTGCCCAAGGAATCACTACTTTCACATCCAGATTCTCTATCCAAGTCACTCACAACGAAAAAACTATGTTTGTGGAAATAATTGTTTATGGAACTTTAATAATATTATATTTGAAATCCTCTACCCCAAAAACCCATAAAACGATACCCCACATCGGTAGTGGGGTGGAGGTAGTGACAGGGGGTGGATGAAGTAAAAAATATTTTGAGGTTTATGGTTCTTGTACATACACTAAATCACATTTTTTTCATCCCCTTTAATGATGGGGTGGGGGTGGTAATGGGGGTGGCTAATGCCAAAAATTTTTTTGAGACCTTAGCTTCTCTTGTATATACTAAATACCAATTTTATAGGCTCTTACCTGCTTGATGTATACATTTACCCCAAATTTACCCCAATTTATCCCCAACCCTTCGACGGAACAAGATGAAAATATAATCTAGTTCCAGATCTCGTTAAAGTACGTATGTATACCAAATTTCAAGTCAATATCTTAAACGGTTCCAGAGTAAACGTGCGCACAAAGAAAAGTTACAGACAGACCGACAGACAGACAGAAATTTTTTTTCGCTCAAACTTGACTCGACGTTTCATGACATTTTATGTTATTTTATTGTTATTTGAACAATAAAAATTTAAAAAAATTTTTTTGTCGTTACTATACTTCCACTGGATGTGGAAGTAATATATAACAATCACGTACTAGATCTTCTTTTTACATTTTTTACTTTTCTGGTTGAGCAAAAATAAAGGTGGCACAAACGTCGGCAGTCAGGAGAAAATATCTGTGAAATTTTATTTTTCGAAAATGTAAATCGTTATATTAATTGCTACCCCCTTCCTTCTCGCTCCTCTCCCTCGCAAAGGGCTGTGGCAAAATAAAAATTTTGGTGTTACAAACGGGAACAAACATCAGAGAACCCATTACTGTTGAAATATCCAAAATTTTTGTGATTTTGAAAAATTGTAGAAATTGGTCACTTTTTTGAAAATTCATAATATTTGCCAAAAAATAGCACAAACGTCAATAGAGTAGGAGAAAGTATCTATGAAACTTATTGCTTGTATTTATTACTTCGTTCTATTTATTGCTGCTCCCTCCCTCCTCGCCCCCTCCCTCGTAAAGGGTTGTGGCACAAACGAAAATTTTGGTGGCGCAAACGTCAGAGAACCCATTACAGCCGGAAAATCCAAATTTTAGTGATTTTAAAAAATTGTAGAAATTAGTCACTTTTTGAAAACCGTATTTGTAAAAAAAAAATAGAACAAACAAAACAAAAGGTGGGACAAACGTCAGCAGAGTCAAGAGAAAGTACCTGCGAAATTTATTTGACGAAAACGAAAATTCCGGTGGCACAAACGTCAGAAAAATCCGAATTTCTATTATTTTGGAAAATTGCCTACTTTTTTAAAATCTATTTAAAAAAATTGCATAAACGTTCACATCATATGAACCTTTCAACAGACCAATTCATTTTGTTTGTGCCACAAATTGGTTTCTAGGTTCACACAGCCACTTCCTCCAGCTACTATAAATAATTATCCAAATTTTAGTACTGTTGGACTTTTCCTTGCTTTAAATAAACGTTACGGACTGGCAGACGGACATTTTGAAAGTTATTCACAATTCGATGACTAGCACCAAGAATCGTAAACGCCAAGGGTAGCCAGCAAATCTGTCCGCACGGTGCCGCCAGTACTATGACGTAGCCGCGTGCCCTATTCCAGGGCGCTGCCGTTTAAAATGCATTGTGTGTAGCATATTCTTTTAATAACATTACGCACACGCACAATTTATTGAAATAATTGAAGACACAAGTGGATGAAGTGTCTATGTGACATTTTCAAAAAAGACGAGTTTTTTATATGAATGAAGGCTATAAGTACACAGTCCCTCAGGCATATTACATTTGTTACTAATGCAAAAATATCTGATTTATAAATTTATAAAGGATCTATGTACTGTTGAAGTTGGTAGGCAGTTAAAAATTTTGAGATCAATTATCTCAAAAAAAATTGTTGAAAAAACGAGTTTTTTTTATATGAATAAAGGCTATAAGTATAAAAAATTCCCCCAGGTACATTACATTTGATTCTAATGAAAACATATCTGATTTATGAATTTAAAGGATCTATGTACTGTTGAAGTTGGTAGGTTGTTAAAAACTTTGAGATCAATTATCTCAAAATCACTTTGTTGTTACATAGATCCTTCATCCACTTGTGCCTTCAATTGAAACATACATTTTCAGTATTTTTTTGTATATAAATATCATGAACTAAACGTCTGTGAAAAGTTTCAAGAATGTAGCAATTTTTTCTTTTTCCACTCAGAGTCAAATTATAATATACTAGCTGATGCCCGCGACTTCGTTCACGTGGAAGACTTCTTGCATCCATAGTACTCGAGGAAACCCACTACGCATCCATAGTACTCGGGAAAACCCACTGCACATCCACAGTACTCGGGGAAATCTACTGCGCATCCATTGTACTCGAGGAAACCCACTGCGCATCCATAGTGCTCGGGGAAACCCACTGCGCATCGCAATTTCATAACAATTCATTATTCTATTTTTGTGTTAAAAAATAATTATTTTAACTGGCAATAAAACACATGGCGGGTATGCGTCTTTCATGCTTAAAAACATCCCTCTCCCTGTTCACCTGTTAGGGGGGGGGGGGTCTCTTTTTGGAAACCGTCAAATACGTGTCTCTTTATTTCTTTAGAAGAGCTCGTCGCTGGAATATTACGTTTCTGACTTACGCTATTTCAGAGAACACCTACCACCCCCTTTTTCACCCCTTCAAAAAGTGAAAATCGAAAATTCGTCTTACTCGTGTCTAATAAATTTCAATAAAGAGTATTTCTGTCAAATTTGACGCTTCTAGATCTAACCATTTCCGAAAAATCTCTCCCCTCCCCGTTCGCCCTTTCGGGAGTCTCTTTTTGAAAACCGTCTAATACGTATCTCCTTATTTCCTCAGAAGAGCCCGTCGCTGGAATATCACGTTTCTGACTCTCGCGATTTCAGAGATACGGGTACGGCGATACTTTAGACCATCTACCACTCCCGTTTTCACTCCTTTAAAAAGTGAAAACCGAAATTTCATCTTACACGTATCTAACAGATTTCAACAAAACACATTTCTGCCAAATTTTACGCGTCTAGATCAAACCGTTTCCGAAAAAGTCTAAAATTTCAACCCATTTTTTACCCTCTTAGGAGTCGAAATTCGAAAAATCCCCTCTTAGTGGTTGCCTACGTCATTCGCGGAACCTCTATGCAAAATTTGAAGTTTCTAGACCCAGCGGTTTGAGCTGTGCGTTGATAGATCAGTGAGTGAGTCAGTCAGTCAGGGTATTTTTTTATATAGATAGATTGTTGATTATTCAGTTTGTTATTTTACTTAATTTTCGAGTCTTTTTTCTTCTTGAATTAGAATCTGTATTTTTTCTCTTCATTACCCTAACCTGATTAGCTTTTAAATTACCGAAATTCATGCGAATTACAGTGCAAGCAGGCAAAGCGTGGAGGTTTCTGACAAAAATTGATAAAACTATGTCAAATTTATTAAAAGCAAGTCATGGAAATGAAATGCCTGGTTCAAGGAAACATACATTTTTGTTTTTCTATACGGCGGATATTGATCCTTGATTCACAAAAAAAAATTGATAAAAAATTGTGGATTCTGATTAATTTCACAGAAACAGGTAATAAAGGTGATCTAAACAAAATATTAAATTATGCAAAATATGTATTATAAAAATTAACACCCAGTATAACAAAACATCTCGGAAAAGTAGGTACACATAATTAGAAAACGTATTTTTACCTAGTAATTCATTTTGCAAGTCTCGTTCATAGTCGGTCTCCATAAAATGAACCGAACAAATCCTACTGGGTTAAGTTTATAATGCCTGTTTATCCATTCACCTCTTATGGTTTTGGACACCAGATTTTTTGAGTTTTGGAAAAACGTAGAAAATAATATTTTGACCAATAGATTTCTTTGTACAATACGTATTATTACAGTCATACACTGCACACCTTGTTCCCGGCATTTTTCTTCACATGAATTATTAACCTTCTTTTACCTTCTATAATACACTCATGAACAAAATTGTCGAATATTTTAAATTTTCCCAATTCTTTTGTATTTATAAATTTTAAAGAAAGAAACGCATTACGCAAGAAATAAATAGTTTATTTCACACATTTTAAGTAAGTTTTCATTAGCAGAAAATGCTTAAAAAATTAATGCCAAATGTTATAAAAATTAAGAATAATTAGTTTCAACTTAAATGCTATCACGTTAAGCAAATTAGTCTTTTGATTAGAATAATAGGGCATAGTTAATAACGAGTATTCTCACCTCGAGCTCTAATGGCTGCTTGTATCCTTCTTGACATACTACTAATTAGATTTTGAATGTATTTTTGAGGAATTGCATTCCATTCATATTGTGCTGCAATTCGAAGTTCTTCTAGGGTATCTGGAACAGGATTTCTTTGTCGTATATGACGTTTTAGCTGATCCCACATATGTTCTATGGGATTCAAGTCTAGACTATACGGTGGCCAATGTAATCTTTGAATCTGGACTGCATCAAGGTAATTAGTCACTGTGCCACCTGCGTGGGGTCGAGCGTTATCGTGCATAAATACGAACCTATCGTATCCAATGTGGCCCACATATGGTAAAACATGATCTTGGAGAATGTTTTCGATATACCAGTCACTAGTCATTCGTCTAACGACTTCCACGAGTTCGGTGCGTCCTTCCCAACTAATACCTCCCCAAAGCATTATGCCGCCACCTCCAAAACTAACAGTTTGTACGAGATTTCAACTAGTGTATCGTTCCCCAACTCTTCTATAGACATGATTTCGTCCATCTGGCTTCCATAACTGTATTCTAGTCTCATCAGTGAATAGAACATTTTTGTAATTCTCGATATTTCACCGAATATGTGCTCTCGCAAATTGAAATCGACGAGTTTTGTGATTTTGGAAAAGACGTGGAACTTTGGCAGGCCGTCTTGGCGTTAAACCTACCTCTCTTAATCTTCGTCTAACCGTTTTCGAACTAACATTCACTTGTCTTACATTTAATAACTCATTTCTGAGATGTGTGGATGTCAGTGTGCGATTTCGGGTAGAATTAAGGATCAAAAAACGGTCATCAATTGCTGTTGCGCACCGTTTGCGCCCTTGGCCGGGTCTTCGAACAAAATTTCCAGTCTCTCGATACCTTTTTAAAATATTCGATACTGTAGATTGATCTCTCCTAAGACGTCGTGCGATATCTTTTTGTCTATATCCTTCCTCATATAGAGTTACAATTTGTGCCGCTTCAGCTTCACTTCAGTATCTATTTGGTGGCATATTTTTCTCTTAAATAACTGAATAAATAAAAATCAATAACACTTACTTTAATTCACTACAAATAACTCAATTCACTATAATTCTTGAATTATGTAAAGAATTTTCAAATGACAAAACGCGCGTTAGAAAATATACGCCATTAAAATGAATTAAACGTCAAAATATTTTAAAACAATTGAATATATTCACCTACTAGATGAATAACATCAGCACATATATAAATTTGCAACGGCGACGATTTGAAACCATATTCAAGTAATAGTGATAACAAAAAATATTCGATAATTTTGTCCATGAGATATACAAAATCACCATAGAACACTAATAATAATAATTGTCTTTTAAATCCTATAAAGGTCCAAAATAGTGCAAGCAGTAGTATGTTTCTGTTTCTGCACACAATTTCACTAATCAAGAATGTTTTTATAACTCAAAGAAACGTCTAAAACACACACGAGGATGTATATACGAGATTTACAAAGAAAAACCAGTAAATAAGTAGACAAAACTTAATAATCACACCACTAGACATATAGTGACAATGCCGTCAGAAACGTAAACAACAGATTAGGTCTCGCCGTGACGTCACAGCTTTACCGGCAAGTGGCGAACCTTGCAGCATAGGGAACTGGCTATCCTCCCTCTGTTTACGGTCCTTGGACGATCACAGCGATATAAAAAGTTTTTATCTGCCATCGATATTTACGATTTTAGAAAAGTATCGGGCAATACGATACACTCTTCGTTTCTGAGAAGAGTGTAACAAGGGTACACCCAGTATTTTTCAAGAAATCTGACATATATATCGGCCTGGAACTATCCCGAGGGCTACACCGCCTCGCAGCTGGCGAAAGTGAGTTGCAAAACTAGCTTAAACTTATGAATAATCCAGTAGCTTAGCGCTGACGCCAAACCGGTGTGAAGTTAGCCTTATCTAAGACGGGATTAAGTCCAGCCAAGTTTCAGCGAAGACAGTACGCAGCCTGTATTATTATAACTTGTTTGAACTTTCAGCATCATACATACATTCATGATAAGTCTTGAGAGAGTTTCTCTTCTATTCTCTGAATTTTATAAATGTTAACAAATATTCCTTGAATTAATACAGTACCAACTTCGTAACTAACTTCTGGTGCGATCTCTGAAACTTTTAATCGAATTGTATTATAATAATGGGATTAGGTTTAGTTATAACCTTGGTTGTGGTGCGGAAAATTAGTGTTGTAATAATGCTGGGAAGGTTTATTGATTTAGATTACAGAAAAAGTTAATTAACGGAGGTTGAGGAAGCTTTGAGGAAAACATTTGAAACGCAACTAGACATATTTACAGAGTTCCTTAATATTTATAATGCAATTGAATTGATTTTTTTCAGCGACAACATTCCACCTGAAATTTGATTGCTGCTTCTAAAGAGAGCAACAATTAAAAAAATGAATGTCCTCATATGTTAATTAGAGAGATATCATACTTGCGAGTATAAAAAAAATTGTAGCTTCAAAAAAATGCTTAAAATACACAAAAAATTCTTCCGTTAAGACCAATGAAAAAAACCTTTACAAACTTACAGAAAAAAAGAATGTTTCTTTACGACTTGATGGCATAATTTTATGAGACAGCAAAGTTTTAAACAACACGAAGTATTGAATTACATGATAGGATTAAGTAAAAAACGTATTGAAAATACTTAAATCATTTATTCAAATTTAGTCAATCACACTTTTTTATTTAATGAGTGTTTTAAAGTATTTACCTAACTAGCATATTAGCGTGCCCAGATTAGGGCAACAATATACAGAAAGTAGGTATTTTCATAATAAATAAAAAAGTGTGATTCGCACAATACTAGGGATTGCAATTTACCGGAAGTTTTAATAACCGGTAAATCGGTAAATAAAACTGTAAATAACCGGTTAACCGGTATTTACAGGTAATTTTTAGAAAGAATGATTAGGGTGGCGAAAATGGCAATTATCTTTTTCCATGCACAAAATTATCTAAATTTGACAAAAAAAAAATTTTGTCCACGACTATTAAATAATGTACTCATTATGTATGTTTCCTCAAGGATAATGCTATCCATTATTCCCTGCAGTGAATAATGATTTCAGTATTCACTAGTGAATAATAAGGACAGTCAGTTGCTTATAAGAAGTCACGGGCAGGTATTTTTTCAATTCGAGTGCAATCTCGCAACTTTTTAGTAGAATTTATGGCTACTTTCTGAAACTTTAAGTACAATTATTCGTTAACTGTCATAGCTACAACTGTGTGAACTATTTTACTGTTATTATCAAATTTATGAATAGATAACTTTATTTAGCTTTTCTTTTATCATACAATTTCGTTTTTTTTTTTTTTTGATTGAGCAGGCTGTTATGAGTCAAAGAACGGCTTGTCAAATTAAATTTAAACCTCAACGTTATTTACAATAATTTTACATATTGCTCAAAAAGAATAATATAAATAATTCATTAATTAATTTCTTCAGTAAACAATTTAACAAAAATATGGCTACTCTGGTGATTTACGACATTCGCCTACGGCTCGTGTCTTAAACTTCACCCTCGTGAATAATAGCCATCATTATATGCTCGTTGAATAACATACTATTATATACGTATATTTAATATATAATGAACAAACCAAAGGTTTTTTATCAAAAGGAAAAAATATAAATGAAATAAATTTAAATAAATAATTATTCTGTAAATAACAAAAATATCAACTTAAATAACAAAAATTATAAACATAACTCAAATAGGGTATTTACTGAATACCTAATCTAAAAATACAATATTTTTCAAAAACGACCTGGTAAAAGGGTTAGTTTTTCAAAGCTATATCTGTTAGTCGTCTGATATTTGTTAATAGAATACCACCAGCTGAAGATGTCCTTCCTCAATCGATATTGGTGGGTCGATAAATTAATAAGAATTGGTAATAACATACTTCTAAATGTATTCCACGGATATTTGCGGCAGTGAAATATTCAATTTCCTATCGCACGATATTGTCAATGTCTCTCTTACTTGGTGTCTGGGTTTTACTTTTTATAATATTATTTATTTATTGTTAAAAGTGCTCAGTGTTGGGACAGTCACTCTGTATTTAGTGAATACTAGTCACTTACATAAATAGAAACGTTGAATACGTGACATATCGTAAGTTCAGAATTTACCGAAATAACCGGTAAAAAATTAAAATAATCGGTAATTATCGTCATGTGTTTTTTGTCCTAATAACCGGTTAACCGGTTAACCGGTATTGCAATCCCTACACAATACCTAAATAATATTCTCTAATCGTGATAAAAGCAAATAAATAAAAAATAATTAATTGTAAAAATAGTGAGAGGTTATAGTTAATCGTAAAATTTTAAATTCATCCCTTTAAAGTGACTCAGAAGAGTCACTATATTTAAACAATCGACTCAAAAGTAATATAATATCGAGAAATTTATTAGTAGGCAACATAAGTTGTACTCGCATAAACGGCTGTGAATATTTATTAGGTTTGATAATTATTTATTCCTTTTCTAATGTTTTGTTTTATTTCAAAAATATGGGGCTTCCCTTCTTGACATTATTAACAAGTCCCACGGATTAACCCACCTTCACATAAATCTGTATAACTACCTAATTATGTTTATAAAATAATAAGTTAAACTACAATTCTAGATTAATTTCATCAAAGTAACTAGATACATGGATAGAAAGCATTTCATATCATTACATTTCTTTAATCTATGAGCCAACAGATTAACGAGTGGAATGCACATAATCTTAAAGTTTGTAATAGATTATCAATATTATTAAGGAAAAACACGTTAAAACTTGCCATATGTCCCGAAATCTTAACGAACATGATACGAGATACCGCTATAACCTCACAAAATTAAACACGGCGCGGCGTCTAAAACAAAAGGCTGTCGCTAATTTGTTGCGAACTGATGGTTCATGGATAACTTTATTAACTAGAACATACTTATTTCAGTTCTATTTCATTGATTTTAGACAAATGGGTATTTATAATACATTTTTTACGTTTCCTGTATATGTTTGGATATTTGGATAAGCATACAACTACCTACTTATACAACGAATAATGTTTTACGTAACAAATATGTGCGATAGATACAATTGCTATCTGTATAATACCTATTATTAGGTTATTTATTGATGAAACCATAATTTTAAAGCTATATAGGCACCAATGAAAATATTTAACATTGTAATTTTTACATGTTTGAAATTGAACCCGAATAATTGTTCTTTTAAAAATATATATTAAAATATAATAGTTATTCAATTTTATTGAAATGTTTGTGAACATGCATGGTTAACACATTCTTTCGTTCAGTTTCGAGAAGCAAACCGCGAAGGAAATATGGTGTACACTCAGAAGGAAATCTTAGGAAATCCCAGGAAATCTTTTGCTTTTAGGATTTTTCCACCCCGCTCTTCAAAAATTTTTTGAAAAAAATTCGAGGAGATCTGTGTAATCTCCGTCAAAGAGGAAATCTGGTGTACAAAATGTTGGGCACGTTATTTTTATATTTTTAATTTTTAAGATGAGTATTCAGTAGTTTTAGTCAAGATAAAATTTAAACTACTTCCACATTCACGTAGTAGAAGTACAGTGACGGTAAAAAAAATCTGTCTGACTGTCGGCCTGTTTGTAACTTTTTTTGTGGCATAATTACTTTTAACGGTTTATGATATTGACTTAACATTTGGTACACCTATTATAATGAGATCCGAAAGTATATTATATTTTTTATTTTACTGCTTTGAAGGTTGGGGGAGAGTTGGTTAATGGGGGTAAATAGGTAATACAAACTAGTAAGAGTCCATAAATTCAGATTTGGTGTATGTATAAGAAGCCAACGTTTCAAATTTTTTTTTGGCATTAGCCAACTCTACTACCACCTCCATTACCATCCCCACTCCATTATTTAAAAGAGGTAAAGAAAAAACAAAATTGTGATTTGGTGTGTATACAAGAAACAAAGGCTTTAACATTTTTTTTATCAGCCACCCCCATTACCACTCCCTCTAATAATTGGGTAGGGGCGGTAGTGATACTTTAGGAGGTCGTTTTTTTGCAAGTATAGGTTTATTACAATTCTGTGTTTAAGTGGAGGGTAGGTAGACCTGAATCAGGTGAAAATATAATTTTTTCAAGTATTAGTGTAAGGGTTGGCATTTCTTTACATGAAATATACCATTCAATTCCAAAATTTCAGATCAAAATATTGTTGTTAACGCCTGAATTTTTTTTTACTGGGCCTTTATTTTAAAGCTGTTAAAATTTGAAAATATATGGATTCAAGAAGAATTTTGGGTCACGAAAAGGGGTTGTTGGGCTGCCTATCGCGCCGTGCACTGTGGGTTCGCCTAAGCTTGACTGATTGGTGTTATTTTCTTTTGCTCTATCAGTAGCCGCTTTTCTCTCAACATCGTAATTTAACATTTTTCGTGTTCTTTATCCCCTAAAAACACCAAAAATGTGAATGTATACAATAGGTAAGTTGTCCGGGGAATAGGTACCTATCATAACAGATACCATTGAAAAACTGTCTTCTCTTCTTTATAAAATTGGATATTTTTTTTTCGAATAATGACAATAGCGTACATTTTTTGTTAATTTTACTTCCACATCCAGTGGAAGTATAGTAACGAGCATGTCATGAAACGTCGAGATTTTAAGATTGAGCGAAAGAAAATTTCTGTCTGTCTGTCGGTTTGGTACACATATTATGTACTTTAACGAGATCTGGAAGTAGACTATATTTTCATCTTGTTGCGTCGAAGGGTTGGGAAGTAAGTTGGGGTAAATTTGGGGTAAACAAGTAAATCAAGCAGGTAAGAATCCCTAATATTAGTATTTAGTATACACAAGAGAAGCTAAGGTCTCAAAAAAAAATTTTGGCATTAGCCACCCCCATTAACCGCACATTATTAAAAGGGACGAAAAAAAAATGTGATTTAGTGTGTGTACAAGAATCAGAAACTTCAAAATATTTTTTTACTTCATCCACCCCCACCCCACTATCGATGTGGGGTTTCGTTTTATGGGTTTTTGAGGTAGAGGATTTCAAATATTATATTATTAAAGTTCTATAAACAATTATTTCCACATACAAAATTTTTTCGTTGTGAGTGACTTGGATAGAAAATCTGGATGTGGAAGTAGTGATGCCTTGGGCAACGGTTTTTCTTGTTACAAATTATATGCTTTTAGAGTGTTTATAATCTATAATCTTTAGTAGAGATGCAACGGATAGTGTTTTGGCCGGATACCGAATACCGGATATCCGGCGTACTTCTTGTACCGGATACCAGATATCCGGCCAACTATTCGGCTTACATTGAAAGTTGGATTGAAAACACGTTTTGGCAACCTCGACGACAAAAAATACTTACTGGCAACTCTTCTAGACCCCAGATTTAAAGCGTTTTTTTTCTATAAGAATCACGCTGAAAAATCTCATCAAATTATTCTACTGGAGGCTTAAAAAATAGTTGTGATGATTCATATTCAAGCAGTGATAGTGAAAGTGGTTCTTCTCCTTCCAGTAAACAAAGTAAGAGAAACCCACAAGATAATGTTACTGCTGATATTCAAAACACTTTTTGGAACTGTTTTGAGGAAGTGGCGAAAAATAGTAGCGTTAATGAAAACGTTTCGGAGAAAAGGTCAATGGCCAAGGAGATTGATTATTATTTGAAAGGAGCACGAATTCAAAGAAATAGCGACCCTTACCCAGGGTGGTATACTAACTCCAATCAGTATACACTTTTGTCAAAGTTTGTAAAAGTTCAGCTCCTTGCAGCAGTGTATACAGCGAGAGACTCTTTTCAGAAGCTGGCAACGTATACGAAAAGAAACGCAATCGTCTACTACCTTTAAACGCTGAAAAACTCGTTTTTATTCACCATAATTTACCATTGGTAAACTTTAAGTATTAATTTAGTGACTAATCTATAGATATCGCCAGTTTGTAGTAATAATTGTAATAATTGTAATGCAGGATAAGTAAAAAATAATAAAACTGTTTCATTTAATATACCTTTTTTTTTTTTTAACTATCCGGTTTTGGCCGGATATCAGGTCACTATCCGGTGCCCAGCCGAACAGTAATAAAATGGCCGAATATTCCGGATACCGGATAATAACCGGATATCCGTTGCACCTCTAATCTTTAGCTATAAGTAAACATGTTAGAAACCCTTTAATAAATGTATGTTATAAGAACATTTACAACACAAGTTCACAAGATGTATGTGTTGCTTAGGTAAATTGCCTAAAACCGCGTTTTATTTTTTACAGGATATAGTTTATTACTTCCACATCCAGTGGAAGTATAGTAACGTTTTTAAAATTTTTATTGTTCAAATAGGCTTAGAAGGTCATGAAACGTCGAGATGTTAAGTTTGAGCAAAAAAAATTTCTGTCTGTCGTTCTGGAATTCTGTCGGTCTGTCTGTAACTTTTTTTTTGTGCGCACGATTACTCTGGAACCCTTTAAGATATTGACTTGAAATTTGATACACGCATGTGTTTTAACGAGAACTGGAATTAGATTATAATTTGATATTATTCCGTTGAAGGGTTGAGGGATAAATTGGGTAAATAGATAAATCAAGCAAGTAAGAGTCCATAAAATTGGTATTTAGTATATATAAGAGAAGCTAAGGTCTCAAACATTTTTTTGTCATTAGCCACCCCCATTTATCAGCCACACCATTATTAAAGGGTGAAAAAAATAAAACTGTGATTTAGTGTGTATACAAGAACCAAAGGCCCCAAATTTTGTTTACATCATCTACCCCCACAATCACTATCACTACCACCCCCTACCAACACCACTGATTTGGCATGTCGTTTTATGGGTTTTTGGGGTAGGCGATTACAAATATTATATTTTTAAAGTTCCATAAATAGTTATTTCTACATATCAAATTTTTTTCGTTGTTTGAAACTTGGATAGAAAATCTGGATGTGGAAGTAGTGATTTCTTGGGCAGCGGTTTTTTTTTATATGTAAAGAGCACTGTCGCCTTCTACCTAATAGAATTGAATTGAATTTAAATTATTTCTTTAAAACGATACACTGATTTTATGTCAATAAACCATTCTCCCTTTCGGAAGAAGTCAGAGAGTTATCACACTAAACATAAACATTTCGATAGAGGTCAATTCTTCCCCTATTTAGTCATACGTAGTACATTTTGCATTAACTGCGTTCCGGGACAAATTTATAGGATATAGATATGTATAATGTGACGTCCCATCGGCAGATAAAAAAAATGTGTCTGAATTAATGTCTGTTCCGGAGCATTGCTATAAATATGACAGCCTAAAGGCAAATACATAATATTTTATAGGAAAATAAATGAGCCGATCTCGATAAAATTGGCGGTCGGAGTAATAATTTTTATGTGTATAAGGAAATAACTATCATCGAGTTGCCTAAACGAATATATCGGGAAGATGGAAAGGAGATAATAACAAAAAAGATGTGGAACGATGCGGTCGTTGAAATAAAACATGTGTCTGATGATACGGAGCGAAGGCCGGATAAATAGAGGGTGGCTTAACTAAATATGTTTTGTATATTTTTTGTTTGGAATATATTGTGCCGACTAATGTACTAATTCATTGGTGACTGGAAACAGCAGTTTAATTTTGGTAACACTGTTTTGGAAGGAAATTGCACGTGTCTTCATCTTAGTTTATGTTTCTATGCAAAATATGTACGGGTATATCATTTAAACAATGACCATATTTACTCGTAGAGGTAAAAAAGAACGATCTTAATATTTAAATTCTTGCACGTAAACGCCCCTTAATATTACTTGGCCTAGTATTGTCAAGCCTTACTAAATGTGTTAACACATCTAACTAAGCAAAACTGAGTTAAATACTACGCATAGATCCCTAGATCCCACAGGTCACAATATTCCACATTCATTTACGCATTGTGAAGTGAGATGTTCTGGACTGGCATCTAACAACACCGATTCTACTTTGGCAGAGAAGAAAAAACAATCAGAATAGAAAGTCGGCAAAAATTCTTTGATCTTTTCTGGCAAACGTCCGCCATATTGACGTTCGACGAATTCAGGACAGTACTCAATATTTTTTACCCCTTTAAAACAGGTCTGTGAATGATCCTCAATGAAAACTGCTACGCAATCTTGTGGATAAGGAGCGTTTAACTTCACAACTAGTGGAACGATTTCAGTACGAGGAAATTAAAACAATTACTGTTGCTGATTATGTCGACGTACTGAGCGTTCAAATTGCCATCAACGAATATGATCAGAATGAGACGTTGGTCATCTTCGGGGAAGCACGTTGCCTTTGCCCCTGAAGATATAGACATTCGATTTTTGAAAGATGCCCAAGGAAACATAAATAAACGGGCGTATAGTTCTCGCGATACCACTTCTGCTTTTTTCGACAAAGAAAAAGAACACTCGATAAGTATATTAAATAGCAGGAACTAGTTAGAAGATGTTGTCCCTACATTTAATAATTCTATAACAATGAAAGTAGAAATTTCAAGTGCTGGAGAGCGATTTACACTTGCTTTATACAAAGCTCCAAAAATGATTCACATCATTTAACATGTTGGTGGGCCAATCCAATCATGCTGTGATTTTATCAAGTACCACCAACATCTGCTCCATTATAGCAACATTTTTATCGGGTGTTTCAGCAAATTAAGTCTTGGCGAGGAGAAAATATGAAGCCCACGCAATGGGGTTGGAAAAAATGAGGAACATTTTATCACCTATTTTAACCAACGGGTTACCAGCTCTTATTTCAATCCTCCAAAAAAAGAAAGCAGAAAAGGTGCGGTTGTGCCACAGTTGGAATGCGCTGTTCAACCATGTGCTTCAAGTGTCGTGGACAAGGTGCTTAAATTCAGCTTCTGAAGAAGAATTAGTTGAAGATGACCCCATCAAGGCACAGAACAGTGGAAACCTCTTTAAAAAACGTTCCAAGAGCTCTACCTCGTGGTGATGTGGAAACGAGCTCAAACAGCAAAGTTCATGTTTGCAAAAAAGCAGGAAGAGCAAATATGACTTGTTTGTTTAAAAAAAATCGCGGTACTTGAATTTTAATAAAGTTAACACTCTGAACACTGTTAATAATTATTTTGTGAATCGAATTTCAAAACTAAATGAAGATCTAGCAAATATATGGACAACCTGCCAACGTCAACGTATTTTTAAACCCTTCACATCCGGAGGAAGTATATACCGTGATTATGAATTTAGGAAATATCAGCTCAGTTGGCGATGACGAAATACCCATTAAATTATTGAAACTAATAGCAACTGATATCTCAAACCCTCCCTCATATACAATCAATTTAACTCTAAGTTATGGCATATTTCCAGATAGCCTCAAAGTTTCCCATATCAAGGCCATTTATAAGAAAGGAGAGATAGACAATATAAGCAATTATAAATCTATTGCATTGCTGTCAAATATTAGTAAAATTTTTGAAAAGATAATTTACAACAGGTTAACAACATTTTTAGAAAATCATCAACTAATATCTGATATACAAAATGACTTCAGAAAGAATAAATCCACAAATCATCAACTAATATCTGATATACAAAATGACTTCAGAAAGAATAAATCCACAAATCATCAACTAATATCTGATATACAAAATGACTTCAGAAAGAATAAATCCACAATTAGAGCAACATATCAGGCTTTATGTGAAATAATTAATTCATTGAAGAGAAATAATTCTAATTAAAAAAAATTGAAATGTATAGTATTCGAGGTGTTGCTCTTAAGTTAATAATTTCATATCTATGTAACAGAAATCAGTGCGTAATAGAATCCGATTAATCTGGTGAAGTTATAAAATCAGACACTATACAAGTACATAGAAGGGTACCACAAGGGTCAATATTGGGTCCCCTCTTATATATTTTATATGCCAATGATTTACACTTGGTAACTAATATTAGCACTATAATGAATGCCGATGGTACTTCGTTTATTTTTAAATAAACAGTTCTTGATACTCTAGACTCCTTAAACGGATATTTTCACTCCTTACATTAAATAAAGAAAAAACGCAGGCAATCAATTTCGCCTATAACAGAAATAAAAATAAAATCATACTCACTGACAGCACTAACACTCTAACATCACTTATTAGTACTCCTTTTTTAGTAGTGAAATTGACTCGAGACTTGATTGGTGACTAAAATATATTATCTTGTAAACAATATGGCCCACTGCTGCTATGCTCTTAAAGTAATAGCTCAAAATATCAATATATTTACTGCTTTTATGCTATGCGTATATGCAATCGCAAATAAGATATGAAACTGTTTTCTGGGGTAACTCCTGTATCCTACTATCCTCCCACCCATATCCAAAATATAAATTTCTTATAAACTATTTCTCCTATTTGTCTTTTTTAAATCTAATTTGCGTGTATATACAATTTTTGGGTTTAAAGTAGTATTTTAAAATGTAGGTACTTATATAAAGAAAATATAGGTATGTATATATTTTACATAAGCAAAACATAATTATTTAAGGATTCGTGGATATTCGTTATTTATAATTAATTAACTCAGTGTTTTTATTAGGCAAAGATATAAAGTCGAGCAGAAATATTTGCCATAATTAAATCTCTTATGTTAAAATGATAACTACATGTCTACTCTGATTCGCCTTGTAAAAGTATAGGACGTAAAGTCACAAGAATATTTGAACCATGAAAGCTGCCCGAGTGGCGACTTCCTCTCTTCCTCACTTACTTCAGCTTCGACAGCGGTGGCGGATATACTGCCGAAAAAAATTTATATGTTTGCTCGACTGATTCAATGCTAGTGGTTTTGTTAGTTTGTTACACATGTACACATTTACTTTTCGTATACAGTGTTTTCATTTTAGTACAATCCAAACTAAATATAATTTATTAATAAAATACGACAATTCAACCATTGATAGAGATATTTAGATATGATCTTAGTGAAATGTTAAATTCTGGCTCAAAATTTTAAAATAAATGCCCCTCCTGTTGTTATGCTCCATTTAAAAAGTTATCAAAATTACAATATTGATATAAAAGAAAAATCAAGTTATTACTTATTTTAATCTAATCTCATGCATTAAGTTTAGGTATGTTTTTAAATAGTGTCCATAAGAAATAATCGAGAGGTATTAGATCAGAAGCTCTTGCTGGCTATTCTAAAGTAATTATTCACCATTTCTCTTCCAAGGGGATAATGGATCAACTATTTTCTTACAGGCAAAACATACTGGGGAGTTTTATCTTATCCAAGCTGCAGATTTTGCTCATTTAATCTTTTATTTGTTTTTTCGAAGAATTGCATAATGAGTTATGTTGTTTTTTCCCTTGGCAACTGTGTCAACTACATGTCAAATATTATTGTTTTTTGTAACATTTTTTCCTTAATTATTTTTGTGGGTTGGTGAGCCTCTGTATTTTTCAATCAAAATATACAAAATTTTTACAATTGATTTTTACTTGAACAGGTCGATATTAAGACACAGGCACAAAAATAAAAAGTCGAAACCCCCATGTATTTTGGGACGTTGAAACCGAATGTGCCAATAAAAAAGGTTTTAATTATCCAATTTTCCCCCTCCTGGGGGATTGAAATTCCACTCGTTCTAAGAATTTGAAAAGCAGGTTTTTTGGTGCGCTGAAACCGAATATGAAGATAAAAACTGATTTGAACCATCCAGTCACCCCCTAGCACCCCCTACAAGCCCCAGAAGAGGTTGAAATTTCACTTGTTCTAAACATTTAAAAAGTATGTTTATTTTTAGGTTTTTTGATGCGCTGAAACCGAATATGACAATAAAAAATTGTAGAGGGGTGCTAGGGGGTGACTGGGTGGTTAAAATCATTTGTTATCGTCATATTCGGTTTCACAGCACCAAAATATACACACATTTTCAATTTTCATAAGAAGTGAAATTTTAACCCCCCCCGGGGGGTTGTAATGGGGTGCTAGGGGTGGTTGAAATCAGTTTTTATCGTCATATTCGGTTTCAGCGCACCAAAGAATCTGCAATAACATATTTTTTAAATGTTTAGAACAAGTGGAATTTCAACCCCTCCTGGGGCTTATAGGGGGTGCTAGGGGGTGATTGAGTGGTTATTTTGCAATAAATTTTAATCAGATTGACATTGCCATACCATACCATAACATACCTTGTAATATTTGTTTACAAGAACTCCGAAGTAATGGCTGTTCATTTGGATGGCTAGGTGATTGTTATCGTAGAATGATTTATAGTCTTTATCCTCAGAAATTGCTTATCTTTAGAAAGATAGAAAGACCTCGAAACCACGTCGACGGAAAACGTATTATGCAAATCATACAATAAGTTGGTCTCTCTTAGCCATTGGTTCATCCATTTCGAGAGATTCAATAGGAAAAGTTCAGAAATTAAGCCAAAAGAAATCCAGCTACTGCTTTATATATCCTAAAGTTAAAACAATCGAGGTTATCTTTATGTATCTAAAAGAAAAGAAAAACATTTATTTAAATCTCGGGCCTGTCCCAAGTAGCACCTTAAGTCAGAATTACGTAATGTAGCGTCCCGTTTTCCCGTTTAACCTAACCTAATTGACTTAAAATTTACGTAAAATATAAGTAAATGGGGAATGAGACGACATCATGAATACCTCTTAAATAAGGCTGCTCAGTTATAATGACCTATTGGTTATAGAACATATTTCCCTGAACAGGTAATTTAAACGTAAAAATTTTGTTTAATTGTGGTCGTTAATAGGTAATATTTACCAAACCAGTTATCTTCTTTCAGCTGCAATCTTTCTTTCTCAGAAATAACTAATAAGATTTTATTTACAACAATAATGATTTACTTATAAGTCACGAGGCATAAGCAGCAAAGACATAACTAGAAACCATCAGACATCTCTATTATAATGATGGAGTAGGAGTGCATCATATAATGTCATACGTAGTTGTGAAATAATGTGTCCACCCCCTCTGTGTGTGTTTTTTACTGCCAATCAATTTTCATTGTAAATATATCCATTCTACCTCGGAATATTAAAGGGGGCTCAAGTATTTTACGTTTTTAAAGAAAATTTTTTTTTTTATCTTAAATGTATTTTAAAAATATTTGTAAAAGCCTATTCAATTGCCCGGCAGGACTTTCCTGGAGCATAAAATATTATAATATTGTACTTTGTATCTTTTAAATAACCTTATATTAATGATTTTTTTCAATTAAATACTCATCAAAATTTCATTGTAAAATGGCCTCTTACAGCTGGTTGAAAAATATGGCGAACATAGTGCCATGCGACTTCGAAGTATCCTCTCCCAATATTTTAGGCCTCATTGATGTTTTTTCTTGAGACGAAGTGTTAAAACTTATATTATTTACTTTAAAGTTAAATGGGACCAATATAGATTAAAATAATTTTGTAGTCTTCAAAATTGTAAAGTCTTTAAAGTTCATGCAGAACTAAATTGGTCATTTTTCCCAAATTAGGTTAGAGAAGGCGGTAAATTGAGTGACGTCACTTCTGTTTCTAACCTCAAACTAATTTGGCTGCAATTGTTGTTTTGTGAGTTTGTGGTTTATTCCTTCAATTTTCTCTTGTATTTTGTCAATAAAAATGGAAGTGTTTTGTTTTGAATGTGAGAAAGTATTCTCCAGCCAGTCAGCGTTAAATCGGCACAACAGAATTGTGTATAAATAAACAAATCCGACGTATTTATATCAAATCTACGGTGCCCAAAAGATACCTGTGCTTAGAGTGCAAATTGTGTTTTAACTTTAATAACGACTTGCGTTTGCATTTGATAGAAAAACATGATCACATCACGGATTCGGTGAATTTGGAATTTAAAAATATTTCAGGTAAAATAATTAATCTTTTGTTAGTTGGTTAGTTTAATACATTATTTTTTATTTGAATAAATGTATTAACAGAAAACACATCATATGAAACTTGTTTTTTAATTCTTAATTACTACTTCCCCATTAAATTTGTTCATAGGTATATGTTTAAACCTTCTAAAGGGCCATAAACCATTTTTACAACTTCTCTTCAGTAAGTACATTCAGGAACACTGAATACAATCCAAATAAAGTCACTCAGTTACACTACTAACACTACTGAACTTCACTTAGCTTTTCATTCTGCAAACTAAGTACTGAAATCTAGAGAAAAAAAATAGTTATATTGTACTAAATTCTCTGAAAGATTAACTGTTTTACATGATATAATATAGTCATTACTTCGAATGCAAACAAGTCGGTAATAGAAAAGTTGAAATAAAATTACAAGTATCTTTAAGTACACCGCATATTCGATATAATTATAATTATGTCCTATTTGCTTATGCACTTTTCAGTTGTGCCGACTAAAGGTTAACTGGCTGTAGAATACTTTCTCGCATTTAAAACAAAACACCTTCAATTTTATTTTTAAAAGCACGAAAACCCAAACAACAACAAAACAAATTGCTACAAATTAGGACATTATCCCTCTAATAAAGTACAGTTGACACTGGGAAGGGCATCAACATAAAACAATCATTATAGTCCTTTGAAGTAATTTAGACAATGAAAACGTAATTTTGCTTTCCAGGGAAGGGACCTAATTCTATTTTTTAAGTAAAAATAACTTTCAGGACATTTTATGAAGTAATATTTGCCTTTAGGTTAAACACATATGCTAGGTTAGTGGAGAAGTAAAATTAGGGTAAATTTTACCTAAAATTGGAACTAGTTGTGACCATGAGGTTAAAGTTATAACCTAAATCTGACTACAAGGACAAGACAAAACTCAGGTTATACTTACGTAAAAAATTGGTAAAATTTCCCTGTTTTTATTCAGACAAAAAACAGCGACTCCAAAGTTAATAATTTAGTCTAAAATTATATAATATTTTCTTACACATAGACCTCAATATGCACTTTAACTTTAGAGTTAAATTTTAAGGAACAGTAACGTAAATATTTCTTGTAAATTACACTAAAGTCAATGTGACTTTATCAGGCATTTCATAGGAAAATATTACCTAAATATTGCTTACTAAATTACTATTAAGTCCATATACCTTCAAAGTTGAAAGCAATGGTTGCAATTACGTTATATCAACTATCTTAGGTTAATGTGGCTTTAAACTGGTCAAATAAACTAATTGTGCTGCTTGGGGTTTATATTTCCATAGTTTTTTTAAACGGACTGGTACATTCAAACCCGCGCATCCGCCATTTTATAGAAACGAAAATAATTTGTCGTATCCTCCAAGCTTTACTTCAGCACAAATTGGGCCTTTGTGACGCTAATTATGTAACATTTACGTAATTGTATAACATGTAGGAGTTCTGCCACAAACAGAGGAATATTGAGTTAGCTGTTTGTTTCTAAATCAGAAATTTCTCTATAATAAAAGGACTATATAAGTGGCACTTGCAGGAATAATTACCCACCATCGCCATTATACAGTCGCTGCGGAGGATTTAATATTTTAGGTGATTTTCACAACATAAACTGGCGGAGTAATTTAATTGCTATGTGTAATTTATTTCGAGCGCATGTAGTAGAGCACTAAAAACAACATTAACATTCATCTCTCAGTGTAAATGGTCTAAAAATAAGCGAGGAACAATATAGAGAAAATTGATGAATTATTTCACACCATTTCAATACAGTATAAAAGGGAACAGATACAGTCATTGACCCGAATAAATACTCATATCAGGGATTTAACAACCTTATAAACCCTCCCAATACCAATTGTAGATAATATTTGCAACGTAAAAAACATACAATGAGTAAGAGATATTCAACTTAAGAAGAGATTTTCCCGCCATAGAGTGTTATAATAACATTATTATACAGTGTGAAAAGTTTAACTGCAAAAAATTCTTTATATATTTGTATGTACAATATTTCTGTATAATCTACATATTTAAAACACAATGCAACTTTTTTCTCTGGCTTGGCCAGTGGCTCCCACTGGATCGATTTTGATACTCTTTTTTTTAACAGTTTAACAGTTGACTGAGTAAACTCGAGGAAGTCAAGTCGCATTGCTATTGAAAACATTAAATTAATTTACGCTTTCTCACTTTTGTTTTTTTCATTTTTGATAAAGTATTTTTGTTTATTTTTTGGAGAATATCTCTATTCATCATGGAATGACATGTTATTCCCATTTTAGGTAACGACAATTGTTCATTTGGCGCAATTTCTCATTTACTAGTGAAATATTTTGTCGAACTCCTCTATATGTTTCCTTAATATATAAGGAATAAGAAACCAGACTGCAACCAACAGCTATTCTCCAGACTAATGCCCCGCCGAGCGCTGAATTTCGAATTACAAGCCTGGCCGCGTTAAGTGCAATAACTATGTATTGCCACAAAACGCTAAAGTTTCGATTGTAATAGACACCAGCCGAAATACTTATTCCCATTCAAAGGAGCTCTCGTGCCAGCCACTCCACACCACTTGCAGACTGCAGTTTCGAGCTATTGGCTCTCGCCAGTGAAAGGTAGGTCTGAATAGGAATAAGTCTTTCAGCTGGTGTCTATTACAATCGAAACTTTAGCGGCGGGGCATTAGTTCGGAGAATAGCTGTTGGTTGCAGTTGGTTGGCAAAATATTACACCAGTAAATATTCTGCCCTCTAAAAGCATACCTACTAGCTATTTCTCATTGTTTATTTAATTATGACGAACATTCGAGTCGTCGAAAATCAATGAGAATATTATGAAACTTGAGGTTGCTAGTGACCCATCTTATAAACAGCCAATTAATAAGTTAACTGAATATGAAAATTTGTTATTGGTTGATGGTGCATACGTTGGTCATGTTAAGTTGCATTGCATTGGTCAATTATTTTCTAATTATTTATTTAGGGTATATGGAGACGATAACAACGACAATTTTGACTACATATTATTTGTAGCTAATAATAATCGGGAAAAATCACTATTAGGTCACATGTTTTGCTATTTTGTCTCATGATATTTTTTATGACATTTTTGCTAAATAATCAATTGTAAAATATATGAGGGAAATAATATAAATGAAGAGGGATGAAGTAATTCTGCAAAATTGCACAGAAATAGGTTTCGTTTTAATGAAATTATTATAACTGACACGCAAACAAAAACTTCTGGGCCCCAATGGGTTTTTATGAAGTTTTAATGCACGATCTACTATCACCCAGGATTATACTAACCCACGCTTAATTTTTTTGCGGGTAAACCAGATGTCAAGTAATATAAAGATATACGTTTATTAATAGCAGTGTCCTATATATAGAGTGCTATGATCATCAATACTACTTAACTTAAAATTGATTTAAATGAAAAGAAAACAATTTTTTTAAACACGGCAGAACCAATCAGTTGGCAACTTTGGATTGGATTCCTGGTTTCTGTAGCCCCACAAAAATTGCATTGCATGTGATTGTTCCTTAAGTAACAACCATTTGTCTATAAAGATTTCAGAAAAAACCATTGGGACCCAGAATCATTCATGTTCAGGTATGGCATCCTTTACTGCTCAAAATTGTTTTATGATAAACTGAATGCCATTGTTTTTTATGTCTCTTTTTTTTCTCTGATAAAATCTCTACTTACGTAAAATTATTAACACAACAATCTTGCCCCACCTTCTAGCGGCTTGTATATCAGCGAATATGCAGAAGCTATGTAATTCCAAGGCGAGGATTATGTAGTGAATATACCTTCTTTTGGAGAAGATGTAAAGCAGTGTCAGTCCCTTGGAGGTTCAGCAAAATTTCCAGGTTGGAGGTAGCTCGTCTCCTGGCGTCGGTGATAGACCTTGTTAGCGGAAATAGGCCGATGCGACGTTAAATAAATAATTTAAAAAAAAACAATAATTTAATAAGTACGGAAACATACCCTCGCTCTCCCCAAGTAACAATTTAAATTTTATCGTGATCTTCAGAACCTCTTGAAGTCTATTTTAAAACTTCTGATAAAACTATATATCTTTGACAAACTCTATTAAACCTTTATAAAGCTTGAATAAAGCTAAGAGGGACCATTCTTAAAAGAGTTCTGAGGGCCTATTTAAAATTCAGTTCTAAATAGCCATTATAACGTTCTGAAGTCCTTGATAAAACCATTCATAAAACCAACAATAAATCCTAAAAGCATAATTTGGGTCTTAAGGGACTATCTACAAACCGTTGTTTAGCTATTATAAAACCACTTCGTAAAGTCATTATAAAACTAAAATGCTTTAGAATTGCACTTAAAAAAGCTATTTGCTCTGTTAATATGGTTATTTTTACTTCCACATCCAGTGGAAGTATAGTAACGACAAAAATTTTTTTAAAAATTTTCATTTTCAAATAGGCTTAGAATGTCACGAAACGTCGAGATTTTAAATTTGAGCGAAAAAAAAATTTCTGTCTGTCGGTCTGTCTGTCTGTCGGTCTGTCTGTCTTTCGGTCTGTCTGTCTTTCGGTCTGTCTGTCGGTTTGTCTGTAATTTTTTTGTGCGCACGTTTACTCTGGAACCGCTTGAGATATTGACTTGAAATTTGGTACACATATGTAGTTTAACGAGTTCTAGAACTAGATTATATTTTCATCTTGTTCCGTCGAAGGGTTTGGGGGTAAATTGGGTAAATAGGTAGATCAAGCAGATAAAAGTCCATAAAATTGGTATTTAGTATATACAAGAGAAGCTAAGGTCTCAAAAAAATTTTTGCCATTGGTCACCCCCATTACCACCCCCACCCCATTATTAAAGGGGATGAAAAAAAATTGTGATTTAGTGTATGTACAAGAACCAGAAATCTCAAAATATTTTTTTACTTCATCCACCCCCACCCCGCTACCGATGTGGGGTAGTGTTTTATGGGTTTTATGGGGTAGAGGATTTCAAATATTATATTATTAAAGTTTCATAAACAATTATTTCCATATACAAAATTTTTTCGTTGTGAGTGACTTAGATAAATAATCTGGATGTGGAAGTAGTGATTCCTTGGGCAGCGGTTTTAATAAAAAGGTTTTATGCTTGCTATCATCTTAAAACTAAATTGGCAAT
The DNA here is from genome assembly GCA_936432065.2 of Rutpela maculata. Taxonomy (NCBI): domain Eukaryota; kingdom Metazoa; phylum Arthropoda; class Insecta; order Coleoptera; family Cerambycidae; genus Rutpela; species Rutpela maculata. Next base: position 167,991,134 of record OW386289.2, on the reverse strand, counting down.
GTTGGCAAATTAGCCGCGTGTTGGTAATGGATATTATAATAAGCATTTGCTGTTTGTTGTTCAACTTTCAGCTGGTCTCTCTATACTGGTTAAAATTATCAAGTAGGTATCATCAGTAGGTATTCACCGTGTGTGAAAATTTAGCTGCGCATTAAATTGTACTGATGATATCACAACTAGTAGGTCGAAAAATGCTTAGGCCCTTGAAAGATATTGAAAATTTTGTAAATTTTAAAAAATATTTTAAAATTCATTTTTTTAAAAAAGGTTTATTTTTTGTTGATATCAACTTAAATCACACGTTAGTACTAATAATCATGATTATATTCCTTATTACCCATACATTGTTGCGAAAATTGCAACTAAATAACTGTTCATATGAATAATTCCAACATGACAGCTTTTGTTTACGAAGATATTTTTGTAGAAAAATGGCGATTTTTGATTAAAACCTGTTGGTTGCCAGCAATACCAGAATAAAAGTATTTGATCCTAAGATTGTCACAATGCTCTCGTACAAGAGCATTTGCTACTAAATACAACCAATTTAAATTTTCTTACATTTACGTAAGTCCATTTGGTATTGTCTAATATCAGTTGATCTTGTCTAACACCATTTGACCTATATTTAGATTTGTTCGATTTATTCACAACCCCATAAAACCTATTGCCCAAAGATATTTTAATTTTTTGCTGTTTATTTACATATAACCTCACACTTGTTAATTACTTTTTCCTTACCATTTAACAAACTTATATCCTCAATAAAGCTATTATAAAATTTATTCAAGTCCACATAGCATTTAAATTGTTACTTGAGTCCTGTAACCGAGAGCTGTCGTTCACAGTATTCTTGGTACCTGTTTGATTATTTGCATTTCTTACCAAATGAATGTCACTCTATAAAAGCACGCCTGAAATAAATGTGCAGAACAAAAATGGCGACCAACTACTATGTAATATTTGCTGCGCCCCGTATAATTTAAACATTTAATTGAATAAAGTCTGACAATTAACTAACTCTTTTGTTTTTGTCACGAATACATTAGGCAATTTCTTCATTTATAAGGGTATATTTTTAACGGTCCATTTATAGAAGCACTCATTAATATAAATCTCGACATAAAACTTCATTACGGCGGAAATAAATAAACCAACGTTTACTTTTTCGTGTAGCGGACTCCGGTGTTCGATGAATGCAATTCCCAGGTTAGAAAAAAGAAAACGGACCACTCTTTCAAATTACCATCTCCGGTGTTCCCATATCATATATTTTACATGCAACACGTGCAAGTATGCATAAAATCCTCGGCATCCACTTTTATGGATTATAATTTATGCAGCCCTTTCTGTGAGAAGCAATTTGTAATATTTGGTGGAATAAACGGATCGTTATCTTCATTCTCATAAATTAAGCCATAGCAACTATTAATTATGTAAGTAATAGTGAAGTACTTGGTTTTATTAGTTCTTGCATGGTTAATAGCTTATTCTCCCGATTTTCATCTAGACCTTAGCTTTGCCTTGCTTTGTTCGCGAAATATTCAAAGATAAAAAAGTTAAGTAGTTTCATTATGTGGAATTTAAATCGACATTCTAATCCTTCACAAATATGTTATCTACAGGGAGGCCATGAAAATATTGCCCACTAATTAACTCTCTTATTATGAAAAAGTCTTTTTCGAATTTTTAGATATTCACAACTTGTGATTAAAGCTAAAATTTCATTTAATTTTCATACCAAAAACAATTTTCAGACAAGACATACTAATTTTCTTATTTGAAATTGCAATTCCCAACTATTTTTATTCAGTTCATTTGTATTAACATGGTACAAGTTTTTATTTTAAATTTAAAACATATGTAAAGTAGCATGGTGGAGCACTTCCTATCGAACCCGAGCTGTATCCGCCATAGAGGATGATCCCCAGAGGCATGTGGACTGTTTTGTTATATATGAACTATATTTTATTATGATTTTAGAGCAAAATGTTACTAAGGTTTTTGATTAAGCACATAAAAATACGAAGATGTACAATATATCGAAATTGCAGTATGAAGTGTGTCTCTCACGTTTTAAGGAACTTTATGTTGATGGTATATGGCATATTAGGGTATTATTATATAGGTGGTATATTAATTTTACTATTAAATTTTTTAAATTTTTACGTTTATTAAGATTACTATGAAACGAATGAAAGATACAGTTGAACGTTACCGAATATCTATTTGTAAAATAAATTATCGATAAAACACTAGAAATCAGTGGAACACAAACATTCCCGATGTGATATAATTGATCTATTCCCATCTACCCATTTCCGAAATAGCCGTAATTAAAAAACCGCTGCTTAAGGAATCACCACTTGCATATCCAGAGTTTCTATTGAAGTCTCTTAAAATGAACAAAAATATTTATACTATATTTGTACTCCGCTATGTGAAAAAGACTGCTCGTAGCACTTTAATAATACAATATTTGAAGTTGTCTACTTCAAAAAACCATAAAATGAAACCGCTACCCAAGGAATCACTATAGACTGCCTAAAATTTGTATTTCTGGCATATTCATGGTAATTTCATTCATATATATGATTGGCATGCATTTTAAAAACGTTGCACCTGACTGGTCATGTACCGCCAGTCTACTACTTCCACATCCAAGTCTCTTACAACAAAATACTATATTTGCACTCCACTATGTGGAAATAGTTGTTTATGGAACTTTAATGGTATAATATTTGACATCATGTACCCCAAAACACCATAAAATTATATGCTACATCTGTAATAGAGGTGGGGGTGAATGAAGTGAAAAAAATTCTTGATGACTTTGGCTCTTGTACACACACTAAATCACACTATATTTTCACCACCTTCAACTCTGCAACGGAATAAGATCAAAATACAATCTAGTTCCAGATCTCGTGTGCCATATTTTAAGTGAATATCTTAAACGGATCCAGAATAATCGTGAGCACCAAAACGATACAAGACTAACAGACAGACCGACTCAACAGACAAATTTATTTTGCTCAGACTTAAAATATTGACGTTTCCTGATATTCTAAGCCTATTTAAACAATGAAAATTTCCAAAATTTTTTTTTGCGTTAATATACTTTAACTGAATGTCGAACTAATACGCAGAAAATGGCAAGACAAAGATATTAAAAATAGTTGTGTGCCGTAAACTACACGATAGAAGTAAAGCCTCTACTACAAGCATTTTCTTTGAGGAAACCTACTACGCATTCATACTACTCAAGGTAACCCACTGTGCATCCAATTTACTCGAGTAAAGCCACTGCGCATTCATACTTCTCGAAGTAACCCACTCGCATCCATATTACTCGAGGAAACCCACTGCGCATCCATACTACTTGAGGTAACCTACTACGATCTATAATACTCGAAAAAAAATCACTGCGCATCCAAAATATTCGAGGAAAGCCACTGCGCATCCATAATACTCGGGGAAACCTACTGCGCATCCATAGTAGGCGAGGGAAGCCACTTCGCATCCATACTACTCAAGGTAACTTTAACAACATAATATTTGAAATCATCTACCCCAAAAACCTATAAAACGATATGCTACATCGGTAGTGGGGGTGTGGGTGGTGGTAGAGGGTTGGTAGTAGGGGTGGATAAAGTAAAAAAATATTTTGAAGCTTTTGGTTCTTGTACACACACTAAATCATAATTTTTTTTCATCCCCTTTAATAAGGGGGTGGGGGTGGTAATGGGGGTGGCTAATGCCAAAATTTTTTTGAGACCTTAGCTTCTCTTTTGTATACTAAATACCAATTTTATGGACTCTTACCTGCTTGATTTACCCATTTACCCCAAATTTACCCCAATTTACCCCCCAACCCTTCGACGGAACAAGATGAAAATATAATCTAGTTCCAGATCTCGTTAATGTACATATGTGTACCAAATTTCAAGTCAATATCTTAAACGGTTCCAGAGTAAACGTGCGCGCAAAAAAAGTTACAGACATACTGACAGACAGAAATTTTTTTTTCGCTCAAACTTAAAATCTCGACGTTTCATGACATTTTAAGCCTATTTGAACAATAAAAAATTTTTTAAATTTTTTTAGTATACTTCCACTGGATGTCGAAGTAATAATGCAGTGAGTGAGAGGTTAAGGGGCTAGAGAGGGTGGCTGATTTTGATTTTGAGGCGTTTGGTTCTTGCTCACACTAAATCACAATCTTATTTTTTACTTCATTTAATAATGGGGTGGTGTTGGTATGGTAATTTTATGGACTGTACTTGCTTGTTTTGCCTATTTACCTCCATGTACCCCCAAACTGTTCAACTGAATAAGATCAGAGAATAATCTAGTTTCAGATCTAGTTGTAATACATAGGTGTACCAAAGTCAATATCATAAACGGTTCCAGAGTAATCGTATGCAAAAAAAAAATACAGACCGACAGACATAACTTTTTTCCAAACTTAAAATCTTGACGTTTCATGGCATTTTAAGCCTATTTGAGAAAAAAATTCTAAATTATTTTTTACCGTTATTCTGCTTCCACTCCACTACGTAGATGGAGGAGTAACATACCGATATAATATCATAAAAAGCAATGAAACCCAAACTGTGTCGATGTAACCATAAGGAAGTTATTTACATAGATTAGCTTGTTGACGTATCAAAAGTCTCGATAATACACTAATTACAGCAACGACACAAACTGGTTCGATCTATTCTCATCGGCCCATATCCAAAATCACCATAATTTTAAAAATTATCGATAACACACTATAGATAGCACTGGAGCACAAACTGACCTGATGGACTTATTACGTCGGTCTGTAAATGTACCAAAAATTAGGGTCCCCCCCTAAGATGTCGAATTAAAAAAACCGTTATGCAAAATTTTCTAATAGTCAATTTCTAAGTTCCGGGAAATCCGAATATTTCTTCCTCAACTTGGGTTAGGGGGATTGAAAATCCAACTCCTTTAGCTTCTATCCTATACTATACGTGTGCAAAGTATCAGCTTTCTATGTCAATGTTAGAACTGTAGAGGTAGACAAAAATTAGGATAGTTTTAATAAAAACACATCATTAACATTTTAAAATAAATTAATATATTAGCTAATCTGCGTCAAGTTTGTTCGAATCTGAGCAACACACTATCTATTATGTTTAAGTATATTTGTATATCTTCGTATTCTTGTGAACCTAATCGTAAACCTTATTAACATTTTGCTCTAAAATTATAATAAAAAGTGGTTATATGAAATTCGGAAGTTTACACGCGTCTAGCGATCACCCTGTATGACGGATATGACCCAATCTTAATACGGTATTTTACTATCCCATTTACATGTATATAGCAAGTTTGAAATAAAAATTTCAAGTCTAACAGAAGTTATTGTGTTTACAAAAAACTGTCTGCACCTAAACATATTTTAATATGAATGTCCGAAATATTCAGATTTGGACAATGAAAAAATTATATTTGCAAAAACTTTGTAAAAAAAAGGCATTGCAATTCCGCTTTGTTTATTATATCTGTACAAGTTTTGTAATGTGCTTTGAAAATACGCAGAATGATTGTTCTATTGATAATTCAGTATTATTATTTGATAGTCTCAACAGAAACTTTGCAATGCATACAAATTGGACTGTGGTCAAGAAATAAAAGCAAATACTTTTATGATTTATTCCATCCGCAATATAAAAATTAATTAACTATGCGAATATGTTTTTAAATGGGCAAACTGCAGTCAGTGACTCCACTAGTCCTCAGAGACAAGATCCATATATCCTGGTTACAGTATTTGGACAGAGCCGTGGTGTACATACATACACATGCCATTAAATTTTACAGTAGTTTTAGTTTTTAGTTTTTGGCAAGATCCAGTCTGGCGAGAGGCGGTGGAGCATTAACCCGCTTTTTCATAAATTTGTCAAACAGCCAAAATCTCGCACCAGACGACGACGACCTATCTAACAACAACCAAAAACTAGAATAATGTTGCATCGCTTGCATCCATTTTACTGTATCAGTCGTAAAATATGGAGTGTATACAAATTTTTATTTCCCGCGATCTAAAAGAGGATAATAAATTTGCGATTTGCCTTAATGCTTGTATGTTAGGTTTCGTTATATTCCTGAAAAACAGTAAAATCATATATTTTTTTAAATTGACCTCGTTCGTAGCACTGGAACATCTAACAAAATTAACGCCTCTATTTCATATTCACAGTACTATTATCTAGACCCATGTAACACATCGAACAACAAAAAAATAGAGAAGTCACGACTTTATGATAGCTCATGCAAAGTTATAAACTTTGCAACTTAAATAATTAAAATAATTTTTTCTGTTACAGTACGTAATATATAATTATATATATATATAATTCTTTATAATCCCGGGATTGGATAAACATATACAAAATATCTTTTAGGTCAAGGTGAAAAGAGGTGCTTAATGTCTAAACGACACAATCTAATCCAACGTTCTCAAAAAAGTAGATTAATATAATATTTTCGTAAATTTCATGCACTTTCTTCTTTACTTCTTCTATATAAACTGACAAAATAACTCGCTACGCTCGTGCAATAAACTCCTAGATTCGCTAGGAAAATTAACATTTTTCTATACTTGTTACACGATCTGCTATTTTATTAAATGTCCTACAAGAAATCTTGAAACTTCACGTGTCTCAGTAACGAGTAATACCATCAATATTTTATTAGAATAAAAGGAGAAATGTAAGGAATATTTTCCATAGTTCATGATCTGAGTGTGTGCTGAAGTTATTGATATTTTTCAGTAGTTCACTTAGAGAATAGAAGATGTATAAAGATGGTAAAATTATTAAGCTACACTTTGTAAATAAAGGTTCACAATATTCACTACTATTAATAACTCCAGCAAGTACTCTCACACATCTCTGTTGAAGCCGGAAAATTGTGACTTTTCCCAGTGAAAAGGAATTTAACAAACTAACCTACATTTTGATATGCTTTTTATCCCTGTTGGGAAGATTCAGTACCTTTTCAGCAGAGGGTCGTAGGATGACTCAGTACATTTTGACATGTTTTATTTTTCTTTCTTTTTTTCTTTTTGCATTGACTAAAGTAAAAGCTAACTACATTTTGAAATACAGAAAGGGCATCGGTTATATTGTTATTTAGTAAATGAAAATCGGTCAAATATCTATAGAGATACAATTTTCCCCGGTAAACAATGTTTCCACACACCTCAATCCTTTATCAAATTTTAATTTCATAGTACAGGTAAAGATTATAGGTAAATTCTTAAATTAATACCATTACTTAACCAAATAATGAAATGGATGATGATATTTTAAGTATAACATTACATTATTTTTTGCACCTATATCGCACGGAGAATTTATCAATTTGTAATATTTTTTAAATAATTCTATGGACAATTATATATTATTTATATTTTTATTACTTAATTTTCCAAAATTTCACTCAAGAATATAGCAATAGAAAATTATAAAATGCAGAAACATCAACGGAGTGATTTCAGACTTACGATTTTATTTTCGGGCGGACTGCCACTCTGATATACCGGACGTGGTCATGCTTCTTTGTAAATAACTCGTTTATTTTTAATTTTTCGAAAAAACTTTATTTTAGATTTTTTTTGTCCAAAAAGGTCCGTGCCTTATACTGGTTATAGAGATTGATCGACGGAATACTTAATTTTCGATTTTTATTAGGAAACTGTTTAGTATTTGTAGAATTTATTAAAAAAATCAAGTTTTCCAGGATTTGTAGGTTCGCTTTTATTTTGTCAAATTTCTCACAAACGTCACCTAATAGACTTAATCGAGCTCTACAATCGCCATTTTTGAAAATCAAAATCGGACCTTTCTTTGGAAAATCATACTCGGCCTTGGAAAAAATACTTGCGGTCAACAGATTCGGGCCGCCAGCAATAGGCTTCATTTGTGGACGTGTACCTTTAATCCCACCAAGTCTCATCGAAATCGATCAATATCCTGGACAGTTATCGTGCTTCCTAGCCCGATTTCGAGAAAACCAGTTTTTTGCAAAAAACTTCAATTTCCATTTGTTTTTCGACATAGTCTCTAGTTGCCAGCGGCCATCTCTTTTTTGAAATATCTCGATCCGACGTTACCGAGTTATTCAATTTTTCCTGAAAAACTTGAAACGTCTATAAACATAAACATAAACACACCACAGATAGTAGACAACCCCCAAATCCAAAGCCAAGGCTGTCCGGAAGGGGGTTACAGATTCGGAAAAACGCAGACATACATCCACACCCACCGGTGTTGTCAATACCGGAGCTGGGGGTCGAACCCAGAGCGCGGTAGCGAGTCGATCAACGTATTCGCCACTCAATACGCCTTAACCGATTGAGCTACCGTGCCGGTAAATATACTATACTTCCAGTGTTAAGGTTTTCTAAAGGCCTCCTATCAACCACCCAAGTTTCATCGAAATCCGAGAACGGATCAGGGGGGCTGAGCGTGACAGATAGACAGACAGACCGACTGACCGATGGACGGAATTTTCTAAATTCGCTCCCGAGTCGATAGATATGACTTTCATTTCGATCCGACGTTTTTTTCTGGTTTCTATGGTCCACTGGACAAATGTAAAACCTATACTACATTTTTTTCAAAATGTAGTAACAATGACAAAAACAGTGAATAACAAAAAATGATAAAACAAAAAAAAAGGACAGGAATGAATTAACGTTGAAAGTTGTCTGAGTACGGAAGAGAGACTATTGGCTAGTTAAGTTGCCAGAAGATGGGCAACGCCTGATAAGGTAATTTGTGTTTTATCCTAAATGATGCAATATGCTCTCTTATGCGCGTGATGTTGTTTGTTAGCGGCTATCACCAAGTTTGAATTGATAAAATTTCTCAGATGTAATCTTGATGTAGTCCGCTAGTGGTGTTATATCATTGCAACGTTCATAGAAATCTCTGAGGAAGGTGAATCTAGATGAATTTGATACGAGGCGCATAAACTTGTGGTCCAAGACTCTTAGTTTCTTAATTGTCGTCATCGATGTGCTGCACCATACCGGTGCTGCATATGTGAGGGCCGGCCTCACTACAACGGTATAAATTAATTTTTTGTTCTGTCTGCTCAGTCTGCTATTCTTCGCCAGGAGCGGGTACAGACACCTGGACATAAAATAGGCTGTCCGTACAGCTTCCTTAATGTGTTTGAGAGGGTCAGTCTCTTGTCAAGTACTTCACGCACTCCCTGGCTGGAATTTGATTTCCCCTGATGGAAATCGGTGTAATAATTTTACTTTTAGTAAAGTTTTGCGTGAAGGGCAATGCTTCCGACTTCCCCCCATTCACTCGAATCTTCCACTTGCTGTAATACGCCATGGCACGAGCCATATATGCCTTGAGAGGCATGTTGGCTGCTTGTGCACTGTGGCTATGAGCGTATATGGCCGTGTCATCAGCGTACTTCGCAAGTTTGGTATTTGGGAACGTGAGGAAGTCTGAAACATACAAATTATGCAATTTGGGTGCAAGGACCGGCCCTTGCGGGACGCCCGCTCGAATGTCCCGCTGTGCAGAGAGTTTGTTACTCACTCGAACCCTGCCAGTCAGGCACAAGTGTATACGTTTGACGATGTGCCGCGGGGAGCGTTATCCTATCATTTTTGATATTATGTCGGGGATCCAGACGGTATCAAAGGCTTTTGCGACATACAAAATACCATTGTGGTACTTTTTCCCAGGTTGGATTGTACAGCCACATCATTAACGATTAAAACGATTTGTTGTACTGTACTCCTTCCCTTGCTTAAGCCGAATTCTTATTCTTCATCAATGCGAAGTCCATCCTACGCAGCGCTTGGTCTGTCTAGAATTACTTTCTTCACTAACTTTTAATAATTTGCCTTTGAAGCAATTAAGGTTGTGTCATGAGCAAAAAGAATGCATTTGGAAGGATAAAGAAAATGTTCAATATCATTTATGTACCGTAAACTTTGGACGGTTTTTTGTTTTAAATCTATATATCTCAAGTAAGGCAGCGAATAAAAAATTTCAAAAAAATATATGTCATGGGCGTCAGTTGGAGCTTTCTACCGACAAAAAATTATATTTTAAAATAATCAGTAACAATTTTTTTTTAATTAATTTTTGGGTGTTCAAAGTTACCCCACGGTCGAGGTTACTTTGAACGCCTATAATGAAACCATGCGATTTCAATGTAACCTCTCAGATAATGTTTATTTGAACACCTAAAAACTAGAAACTCCTTGTTTCCGAAAAAAAAAAATTTTTTATACAACAGAAATACACAATTTACATAAAATAATGTATTTTATTATTCACAAACAGTATTAAGGCACTCATTATAACAAAACATCATAAAAAACAGCAGTATTCCAACTAAATATAATATAAGCGAAACTAAACTAATATTTGGCAATAACTGTACGGTTTAAAAAAAGAAGGTACACAGAAAACAATGAATGGAACTAAACTATCTATTGCATACGTATTAATTTCCTTCTCTTCTGTGAGGGCAAGGTGGCATGCTTTCCTGGTAGTTTGTGACTTAGCGTCCCTAATGAAATTCCATATGTTTTAGATGATTCACGCAAAAACTTTTTTTGTATTTTATTTCATAAAGAGCTTTCTCTAAGACTTCTGGAGTGAAATTGGCATATTTTCTTGCACCAGTTTTTCTTTTGTACGAGCAGACCATTTTCTACAAAAAAAACAGAGGTAATTTGTAACCTGGGGCTTCATTGAACGCGTTCAAAGTAACCCCGAAAACGATGGCTAAGAGCATTATTCTGATAAAAAATTTATAAACAAAAAGTGTGTACAAATATTTTTAATTTCTTTAACATAGCTTTGTTAGGATACCGTATTGTTATAGCAAATACATTTTGTAACCATGTGGTGCAAATACTTACGGCTACAGCAATAAAAGTTTGCAGACCTCTTTGAATGTTAGTTTTTTATTTTTGAAGTTCCATGTCAGGTTTGTCAACTTCACAATAATTATTTTCAAACCAATGTTGCCAAACCATTCTTAAATGTGTGATGAATTGTATGGTGAAAACTAGATGTCGCTAAACTTAATGGTTATTTCACTATGAGTCAATATAACAAAATTTATTTTTTGTTCAAAGTAGCCACGCGGTTCAAAGTAACCCCGGTTTACGGTACATTATAAACGACAGTGGTCCTAAGAGAGAAGGGAGGAGAAGGAATACATCGGATTCGTGTTAATTTAATACGTTTTTCTGAAAATTACGTCAACTTTTATCCGCCTAAGTTTACATCGCGTATTCACGTTTCACCATGTATAATACATATTTATTTACGCTAACTTCTTTCTGTTGGCAACCGTCGAGTTCCCTTACTGCGGTAACTAGTTTCATAATTGCCCCGAATTTCAACTCGGAAACTATCTGCTATCTTTCGTAGTTGTGTAGTTTTCCTATTTCCGCGGAAAACCGTGACGGTAACGAGACCGCGCTCCGATAAAGATCTCTGCAAATGATGCATGACACATGTAAATGCTGCTGCAGACCTACATTAGTACGCTGCCATTGTTAACGGCCCTCTCAATAACCTGACCGATAGTATCATCAAACAATGCCAGACGCGGTTACCCGAACTCTACGTTGAAATTTACTGTATTTACTTTATTTTACCGTTGAGTGCGCAAATGCGATGGTACATTAGTTGGGACTGATAACAACCCATTTTTTTCGTCGGCTATCATTCATTTATCAAACTATATTACACCGCATACCGTACACGATATGCATTTTGCAGTATGGTGCAACCAACAGCGGCAAATATTAAAATTAATGATAAACTAAATATTATTTTATGGACTAGGCCGCGTTGCAGCTTCCTTTGATTTTTGATGTTTCGACGCGTATGATACGTTATTAATAAATTGAGGCATGATAATTTCGTGCTCATTTCATCGACCAACGAAAACTAGGAACGGCAAGAAATTAAATATTCTAGAAAATGCTTGTTTTTCAAAATACAAGAGTTACAATACTATTAATGTATGTACTAAGTAACATGTGGTATTAAATTTTTCACTTCCATTAAAATGGGTGCCATGATGCGATTTGATTTCTGTTAAGTTGTAATATCTCAGTAACCAGTGGTCGGACTTTAAATTTTCTTAATATCACTTTCAAACTAGTAAAACGTACTTTCAGAAAGACATAAATATGACGGCTTTAATTCTACTTGCGTTTCAATACTACTTCTATGCCGATGGACCAACGGAGTCTCTGGATCAGTTTACCTAAGTTCCCCATATTGCTTTTTAGTTGAATGTTTATTAAAATTTTTAGTAATATTCGGAACATAATTTTCTTATTTCATTTATGTATTATCTTCTTGAGTGACACAGAGATAGTGACGCAAAAGCGTAAATTAAAATAATCGAATTATTTTTCTTCTGGGGTAAACTAATCTCTCAACTCGCACCCCCCCCCCCCCTTCCCATATTATTTTTCGTGTGATTAAAAAAAATTAGCATTTTTCTGAGATTAATATTAGAATGTGGGATAACTGTTTTAACGTCTTATATTTTCCTGTATATTTTACACACAACAAAAAGATTTTTATAAATAGAAAACTTCAGAAGCCCTCCAAGAGATCGGACGTAATGTCTTGCATAGCACAATCCTGTAATATTACAGAAAAGACTTTTGGTGAGCCTGAAGTTTCCAGTCTAATTATTATTAATGGAGCTGTACTTATCCACGTTACTACCTCAAGAAAGCAGAACATTTCAACAATAATACAGTAAATGCGTTGCTGAACCACACATCCAGATGAAGCTGCAATCTGTGGATAGGGTGGACATCGTATTCAACAAATACCTAAGTAAAAGTTTACCGGACGGACAACAGACAAACGAGAGGTTAAAGACGGAAGGTAGATTTGATACCAAAATGTTTCAGCAAGTTCTTCAGTAGGAACTTTTTGAATTTTTAGCCAAATACACCATGATAAGTTGTGATAGTCACATCGTATGACATTATATCCTCAACTTTGATGCTTGTCTCCTCTTTCATGAGTAGCATGCGGCAATGACATTGTTATTTTAATTAACGTATGTCTTTCCAACTAAAGGAAGTCAAAGAGCTTTAGATTTAATATTGGATCTGCAAACGCCTTCAGTATTTACCAATCCATGAAATGAGCAAAAGCATTCCTCCCGGCATTCCGACCTACTTGCATTCTTCCATATCTTTACAAGAGCAGTCTCAAAGAGGAGCCCAGTGTTGGAGAAAATTAGTGTTCGGAAAATATGAATATCTTTCAGATAATTTGACGAAGCTTTCGAAGAATACTCCAACATTTCGCTTGATATGTCGCAACACTTCAATTCCTTTTCAATTCTTCGGCGCTTTGTGGTGTTAACGAACGACGCTTCAAACTTTGCAAAAACCATCAATGAAGTGAGATGGGTCAACTACAGTCAATTCTATAGGCCATACCTGGTTCAGCATGTCCGTTGTTATCGTCTCCAAAGCAGTACGAATGAGTTGTTTAAGTTCATTTAGCGTTGTGAGCAAAGAAGGAACGTGAGGAAGCTCCATTCTCCGACAAATGCACTGAGGCCCTGAAAACGATTGCCGTACTCTTATTACAGATTCACACTTAGCAAACTCGAGCAAGCAAAACGCTTTCTTTTGTTGAGTTGCTCCTTTAGAAATGACATGTTTTGTTGTGCACGGATAGATACGACACCTATCGCTGACAACCATTAACTTGGAAGTTGCTCTTCGTTTTGTGTATAGTAAGTTATTATTAAACCGGCTCCAGACTATGCGTCCAGCGTTAGCTCCAATGTTGGCTCCAATATTTGCTCCAAATATTTATGTCTGGGACATTTTCCAAACTGAGCCTACAGAAAATGAGCCCAACATTGCAACCAGCGTTGGTTCAAATGTTTGTGAATGAATTCTGAGCAGTCGTTTAAAATGTATCATGGAGGACCATACTGTATGTATTGGATCTTCCATTATTATGTCGTCTTGTGCACTTTGTAGCTGCACCCAATCATCATTTAACTTATTTCGACTTTTATGGTTGGGATGTTTGGAATCCCAAAGGACTGGATAATTTTCATAACCACTGATGAACTCCAAAATTTGTTCGCCATTCCACTCCATATCTAACCTTTTCAACCAAAACAAATAAAAAAATCTGTCTACAAAAGCGTATATGACAGATAAAGAAATTTTCGTGCACCGATTTGAGAAACAAAAAAAATGTTCAGCTGATTAATGTTAAAAATGCTGGACGTATAGTCTGGACGATATCGAAATGTAATAACGGCACTATCCAACGTTGGAAGTTTCCTTTGAAGCGGGACAAAAATACCGACTGTAGCCTGAACGTCTTCCAATATCAACGTTGGAGGCTCGACACTCCTCGAACTTCACTTGCTTATCATACACTATGTGTCAAACTATCACGCATCCAGCGTTGGAAGGCATTTGATGAATAGTCTGGGGCTGGATTTAAGTTGATAAGTTTTGAATCAGGCTAATGTGAAATCAGACGAATCCTTCAATTACCCTGTATATCAGTTAATTTAGTAATATGCAGACATAGATCTCAAAATATTTAATTAGTTCAAGACTAATGCTAAAATATTTACTTTTTACTCCCCGACTGTTTTTGGAAGCTCGTTAAAAGTTTCAGAAAAGTTTCAGTCATTAACTGAAGCGAATAACCAAGAAACCAAGAGCAAATACTTAAAATATTGCCAAATTTCATAAAACTGAGGAAAAGAGCATTTTAACGTCTCACAGAGATTTATTCTAGAGAAAGATATATTTCTTTCAGATATTACAATCTGAAATCGGTATCAAACTGTCACATAATTCAAATTTAAATGTTTTTATTTAAATTTTATGTCATGCTGTAAAATTCCTAGTAATCCCCGCTTCAAACGTAATTTATTATATTAACCATTAAAAGAGATGAATACGACAGTTCGGAATTATTAAAATTGTTGCAAATAGTAACTTATATAACTGTAAGTTATCGTTTCAGCATTAAATTTCCAACAAAAATTGAATGCAATGTACAGAATAAATATAAATGTCGAAACGGTTTCGCTAACAACCATATTTACATAAGCAGTAATTTCCAGGCAGCTTTAAGCTCTTAAATCAAACAAGGTGACCTCTTATCAAAATATCCTAAGTTGGCCAACATAACTCAGTCAAACTTGCATTGGTACCTGGACATATGGTATAGATGGCAATGAAGAAAAAGACCATTTGATCCGAGGAGTAAAAACTCCTTTCCCTGGTTAAGAATCAAAACGAATGGTCCAGGATTTACGATATTAGTTGTCAAAATGTAACTGTCCATTTTTAGCCAATGACTAAAAATGGGTATTTGTTAATTATTTGTTAAAAAGACAAGCTTTAAAAGGAATCTACTACTGCATCCACTTCAACAAATATTGACTTTTCATATTGTTTCCTGCGAAAGAAACAAGTTTTAAACTTACTGATTGTTGTCAAATGCTAAGAAATACATAAAAATACATAATCATTGATGTTTTGTTTTAATAATATGAAGTGAATGAAATTAAAAATGTAAATGTCTTCTGAAAATGATGACTAAGGCTTAATAAAACTCACTTTGCCTTCAACAAGAAAGTGTATTGCCTATTATGATTTTGAACAACCTTATCCTCGTAGCTAATTGAACAATAGTTTCGTATTCATTTTATAATCTGTGTTAACTACCCTAGTCTAATGTGAGAACTAATATTTATGGGCGAGCGTAGAGGCGACTTTAATGTGAATGTCAATCGATATTCCGTTAAAGCATCGTCGAGCGCGGTTAGTACTTGGATGGGTGACCCATCTTGGGAAATACAGCGTTCTCGTCCCACCTTCTAGCGGCTTGTATATCAGTGTATAGACGGAAGCTACGTAATTTCAGACGAGAATTACGTGGTGGATATACCATCCTTTGGAGGGGATGTAAAGCAGGCGGTCTATTAAATGTTAGACAAGTAAAAGATCCCTACTCTTCTTAAGGGAAGAGGTTCGGCAATATTTCCAGGTTGAGGGTAGCTCGTCTCCTGGCGTCGGTGATAGGTAGCGGAAATAGGCCGACGTTAAATAAATAGATTAAAAAAAAAAACTAATATTTACCACACAAAAAGTATTTATCATCATTTGATATGCATTCATTATCTATTAGATTAGATTAGATTCTTTATTGGTCGTTGTTGCTATATACATATGGATATAAGACAGGTCAATAGGTGATTCTGATTAAATAGTACAGACTAACTAGACCAAGTCATACAATCACAATAAAAATACTTAGACACACTAAAATATTGAATATAAAAATCACATTAAAAACTTAATACTAAGTAGTAAAAATAATAAATAGAATAACAATTAATTAATTATTAATAAAGAACATATATCACGACAAATCAAGGGTTAAAACCGGTTTTTATTTTCCACATGCGTTTCTTGGACATATTCATTCAATGAATAAAAAACATGTTTACTTAACACGTTGACTTGACTACCATACGGGTTAAGACAAATTTCTCGTAAGGCGCCAACCGGTAGCAATGGTTTAACCAAATAAAATATCCCCCCAGGCCATGAATATCATCGGCTAATACACTACGAATTGACACACAATATTTTGAAAAAAAAAAAACTGCCAAAAAAAACGTCAAAAAAGGTCTCGGTCCTTTACTACGCCATCTCGGTATATTTATAACGATAGAAGTGTGCTGGACCGAATCGCTGGGAGATTCCGAGATCCCGAAAAGATCCAGATGATCCAGAGATCCAAAAACATGACTCGGTTTTATCGACCAAGTCGGCCCACAGGGAAAATATAAGTACTCGGTCTTATGGACCGAGTTGGCCTCATAGACAATAAAAACCACGGTCATATAGACCGAGATGGCAGTCAACGTGTTAAATACGCTCTAAAATTAGTGGAAGGTGAATTTTTTATGTCAACAGGTAAGAGATTAAAAAAGAAGCCTCCAGCATACTTTGGCGATTTTTTATACCACATGTAATTAAAGTTACTTAAATGTATATTTTCATTGTTTCGTGTGTAATTCTTTGATCTTTTTAAAGTCATTAAGATGTAGAAATACATAGCACAGTAGGTAGTTTATATAGATATATGGAATAAATAGTTAGTATGTTATTATCTTGGAAAGTGAGCCACTTTCAGAAACAGATATTATACCCAAAAATTATTAAAGATCACTTTTTCATGGTAGATGGATAATATTGGATATCTGACCGTAGTTTTCAATTAGGATCAACTTTTCTTAATAACGATTGTCGATATTGAAATAAATAAAGGTCGTATACGACTGCAAAACATTGATATCTGATCATTTTATTTTGCGTTTTAGGTCATGAAAAACTTTTTATCAAGAATAACTTTTTTTCATAAAACCAATGCTTAATAAAAAAGTTTCCCATATGGTGCCGACTTAGTTGGACACACAAATTTTTTGAATTGTAATATACTTTTTTTCGAGTAAAATTTATGAGGACGAAAAAATTTTATTTTGGATTTTACTCCCTCGCTTATCAATTTTGAGATGAGGACGAAATCTTTTTTTTTCTGACTGACCAAAAAAAGGGGCGCCTTTTAAAATTTCGCACGAGATCGCTTGGGGAACTAAGGCCGGCCCTGATTGCCAGAATAAAGAAAGAAGATCTATCTTGAATAGTATATGTCGATCTCGGTTTATAGGCAGACCTTTTCTATTGGTTCACTATCTTCAATCCATCGATTAACGTTAAGAAACTTACTACCTGGCGATTACTGATTAGATATTTAACTGGTGCCATGGTTCATTGAGTTTTTATAGTGACACGTATACGATATATCTTTCGTAATTCTTCTTTTCGGCCATTTTTCTCATCCTACAGCTAATGTCAACGGCCTTAAGTATGCGCTGTGAGTCAACCGGTTATTTATTACACATTGAACTAATCAGCGTTTTCCATTTTTTTGATACATCGCATCGTTTTGACATATTAATACTACGGATTTTATCACATATACCACGTAATTCTATTACATTAAAATCTGTAAAAGAATAACTAGCAATAACACTGGCAGTTCATATTCAGATTATCTCGCCGTCTCATCTTCCTCTATTCAGTATTTTCTAGACTATGGTCAGGAATATTGCCGCTCTGAAGAAAGATACTCAGGACTGCAAATCAGGGGACCTATGTTGTAATCGCGCAAAACAAAAGGATTTAACTCTGCTGGGTGAAAGGATATGATGGAATTCAGGGTGATGAGAAAGCGGATGCCCTAGTCCGCAATAGCCTTAGAGCACCTTGTATGTTCTGGAACCTATAACAGCGCTTTTGAATTCAATTCATAGTCGCAGTCTGTTGGAGTAACACTGACAGCTGTAGATACAGCAGAATGTCTTTTGTTAGATCCAGTCCTAATCTAAATAATCACTGTCTCCAAATGTCAAGGAAGAATCAAAGAATTTATCTAGATTCACTAACAGAACATTGCAGACTAAATAAACACCTTCATACACGTTTAGTCAACGATATATTCTAGACGGCACTACTGAGCATGCGCAGTGCCACTGTTCTGTTCTTTCAGGAAAAGAAGAATCCATGCTGAGGGACTTCTGGCCCAGCATGGCCAGTGGCACTCTGCCGAGTCTCTTCCTCACAAGTGTTAGTTGGCTATGGGAATGAGTGTTTGTGAATACAAGATCACACCCCACCAAACATATCAGAATCCAGGTATGACTTTGGGTCTAATTTAATTATTGTTTCGTCAGTGTCATATCAAATCAAAACTAATGAAATATTAGAACCTCTACCTTCCTCATACACTCATCCTGGTGTAAGCCAAACATCCACGATGCCGATCGCTGACAGTTGTAGGGTTAAATGGGGCGAGATTGGGTATGGTTAAAAAGAAATTAGAATGCGTAAAATGTTCGCAAAGTGCGAATTAAATAACAATTAAGTAAGAAAATAATTTATAGAATTCAAAAGGCGCGTGTGTAAAGAGGTATTTAAATATACATTATTAAGCACATCAGGAGAATCAATGCCTAAAAACCCGCTCTAGATAATTACGAAAGCGAGCACCGATACCAGACCGCGCAATTTATGATTTAAAATATTGAGATTGTTGAAGAAATTTACATACTCGAAAAAATGTGTCATATTAGATGATGCAATACTTCATCCCTAAATTATCAGCCAAGACCTATTTAGGTTCTCCTCCAATTACCAGGTACTCAGGTTTCTTAAAATTCACATCTAGCTCTCATTTTCTGTATTAATTTAGCAAAAAAACCGAAATAATAAAACCAGTGTCGCATATTGCAAAGATATTTGAAAAAATTATTAAAAAATAATAGTAAACTAACGTGACAAATATAAGATTATACTTAACAGGCAATTTGGATTTAGTAATAGTTTATCTACTGAAGACGCAATATCTTTACTCATGAGCTTTTTGTACTGATTCCTAGATATCGGTAAACCTATCATATGTATACTTGTTGATTTATCGAAGGTGCTTGATACCATCAGCCACTCAGAGTTATTAAATTTATTAGAAAGAATAGGTTTTCGAGGAAATTTTGTAGGACTTATGGAGAGTTATCTTATTAACAGGAAAGACTGAAACAGATGGCACTATAAGTGGTCCAGATATAGTAGAATATGGTGTTCCTCAGGGAACAGTCCCAGGGCCAATTTTATTTCATATCTATATTAACGATTTTTTTAAATTGTCATTTGAAGAAAAAATTCATAGCTTTGCTGATGACGCGGTCACTGAATATTAGGAGGAAAGGGCATAGCAGGATAAGCATGTGTTAGGTGCCCCACATCAATCGGGTCGAAATTTTTAGCACAAGTTGATAGTAGTGTTAGATGAAATTTCCCAAAATATTATTTTTGGAAAACCATTTTTACGGGAGTTATGGGGGTAGAAAGAAAAATGGAAAAAAAATTTTTTCTCGAGAACGGATAAACCGATTTTCATGAAAAAAATATATGTTATGGCTTTTGATGGTGCAAATGTGGAAAAAAATTATTGAGTCCATTTGTCGAAAAAAAGTGGTGAAAACATTTTTTCAAAATAAAAAAAAAATTTTTAGGGAATGTTCTAGAGGCACACCCACCATTTTCTTCCAAATAAATGCTTATATGCCCCTTTAAAACATATTCAATTTTCATAGCGATCGGAAGGGTACAACATACTCAAAATTGATAATCATTGGCAGACTGCGGGCGGCGCGTAGTCTATGTAATGAAGCATTATAAGACGACTTTTTTTGTAAATATTTCGTGCAATGACGAGATTACCTTCTCCCCCTCGTTTTCGAGGGTGCTGAATACGATGCAAGTGGTGGGAGAAGTTTTTGACCGCCGCAACCCCCTGCAACTTTTTTGAAAAATTTTTTCAAAATATATTTTTTTATGGGATCGAAGAATGAAGACTAAGAGAAGTCTCATCAATATAAAGTAACCTGATTCGTGAGAGGCAAGAGGACTCACGTAAAAAAGTCAGCCCGAATTGTGAGAGGCAAGGGGACTCATAATAACCAAGCACCTCGACTAATGAGAGGCAAGGGAACTTAAAATAAACAAGCACCCCGACTAGTTAGAAGCAAGGAGACTCACGATAAATAAACACCCCGACTCGTGAGAGGCAAGGGGACTCACAATAAACAGGCACCTCACTAGTGAAAGGCACTGTAACCTCCTCGTAGTGGACTTTGAAAACTAGTTCTTTCGTAGGCTGACTGCAGATGTCATCATTGCAAAATCTTCAGATTTTCAAACTAGATTTTGTTTGACCCCACAGTTGACGTCAGAGAATTTTTGCGCCACACTTCTTGAAGTTTGATACTGATTTAAATGCTAAGGTTGTAATGGCCGCCAGTGACCGTGGTAGTAAAATGTAGTAATGAACCGCTAGTCTATGTAATAAAGGCAGAAATAGTGTAAATACTTCTTGCAAAGACGAGAATACCTTCCTCCGTCCGTTTTCGAGGGTGTTGAACACGATGCAAGTGGAGGGAGAAGTTTTTGACCGCCGCAATCTCCTATGGCTCCATAGGAGGTTGCAACTCTATACGAGTCTGGGGAGTGATTTATCAACGGGTTATACTTGAAATAACATGGAAGATGGTTATAGAGTAAGTTGAGTCCAGACAGCAGGCCAGGGGGTTAATTAAACCCTTCCGAGGAGTGGAAAATCATTTTTTATCAAATAATTCGGGTTCAAACGCGTTTCCCCCGTTTTTAGGATCACTGATCATGGGAAAAATATTCATTTTTAGCTCCAACCCCTCTTCATATCTCAAACGGTGAGTGAGGGGTGATTTCTGCCTGTTTGAGGGGATTGGAGCTAAAAATGAATATTTTCCCGTGACCAGCGACCCCGAAAATGGGGTATACGCATTTGAACCGAATCATTTGAAAAAAAAACTACACCTCGGGAGGGTTTAATCAACCCCCTAGGCCTGCTGTCTGGACTCCACTTACTCTATAACCCCCTTCCATATTATTTCAAGTATAACCCGTCGATAAATCACTCCCCAAACCCGTTTACATATGAAAACATAAAGGGATCCATAAGAGGGATGGCCATTTCAGGAGGTTGCGGCGGCCAAAAACTTCTCCCACCACCTGCATCATGTTCAGCACCCTCGAAAATGAGGGGGGAAGGTAATCTCGTCTTTGCACGAAATATTTACAAAAAAGTCGTCTTCTAATGCTTCATTATATAGACTACGCGCCTCCCGCAGTCTGCCAATGATTATCAATTTTGAGTATGTTGTACCCTTCCGATCGCTATGAAAATTGGACATGTTTTAAAGGTGCATATAAGCATTTATTTGGAAGAAAATGGTGGGTGTGCCTCTAGAACATCCCCTAAAAAAATTTTTTTTTATTTTGAAAAAATGTTTTCACCACTTTTTTTCAACAAATGGACTCAATAATTTTTTCCCACATTTGCACCATCAAAAGCCATAACATATATTTTAACCTCCCCACAATAAAATTGTGGGAGGTTACTACAATTAGTCCAAAATCGAAAATTGAGATAACATCAAATCTTTACGTTTTGAGGTCCCAGGAACCCAAAAAAGTTGTTTTTGAAAAATGTCTGTGTGTGTGTATGTGTGTGTGTGTGTGTGTGTGTGTGTGTGTGTGTGTGTGTGTGTGTGTGTGTGTATGTCTGTTAGCACGATAGCGGCGAAGCCACTAAACGGATTTGGATGAAACTTTGCATGAGGGTTTCTTTAGTGCTCCAGAAGATCTGAAAAGGTTTTGGTTGAGATCGGATTACGTTTGTTGCTGTTTTGGCACAACAAGTTGTTTATTTTATGATTACTTACAATTTGTAATCGAACCATTGAAAAGCAGTAAAAATTCCGATTTCAACGATATATCACACTTGCACTCTTTAGCTTTGGTTTCCGTGAAAAAAATTAAAAACCAAATAACACGCTTCTTGTGTAAAATATATTTTATAGTGGAACCACAGAATACAGTAACTGCACAGAGGTGAAGTCTTTGGCGGTTCCTTTCAGTTTTGATGGCTCGTTTTCTGTGACCTTGCGTACCAGTTGCGTCTACACCACGGTGTATTAAATAGGTGGTCCGGCACTTTCCTATTATAATAATGGCTTCGTAAGTGCATGGTTTCTATTTACTTTAATAGATAGCGCGAGCAATAAGGTCCTACAATTACCTGGGCATGTGCATCGTATAACTAACACAACCTCAAATTTTAAGGTGTTTTCGTTTATTCTCATATTTAATGTTTGTATAGGCATTTTTAGCTCGGAGCCATACTGGCTCCAAGCAAATATTTAAAATTTCACGCAAATAATTTTTCAATTTTGTTGATTAATAAAAATAGACTGCTAATTATAGGTTAGATTCCTAACCTGCAAAAGTGTCTTATTTTATTGTGACAAACTATTTAAAACTTCATACATATTACGTTGAACTTGACTTTGGTTGAAAGTACAGGAACCAGGCAGAAATTTTAATAATAGCTACGTAATACCTGTAAATCTTAAGAAATATATATTTTTGAGGTTAGCTGTGACGACACGTGCAATACTGCATGTAGTGTTACATATATTCTTTCAATGTTTTAATTTAGCTACTTAATGTCAGATGTCACTGGACTCTTGTCAAAAACAAGAAGCCGGGAATGTATGCAACACTGTATGAACGTATGCACAGAACCTGTAAAATTTTCTATCTATGCGTAAGTAATGAGAGAACTTATTGGTCCTGCCATCTATTACAAACTAGTTAGAACTTTATAAACATTACATTGAACTAGATTTTGGTCGAAAGTATGGGAACCAGGCAGAAATTTTAATAATAGCTACGTAGTACTAAATTTTAAGAAATATATATTTTTGAGGTTAGCTATGACGTCATGTGCAGATCCCCATTTAAGGATACACTGAAAAGACAGTGTATTTCGAGTTGGATTGAAAAAGATTACGATTTGAATTGCTTATAATCGGCGCCTATTTTAAATTGAGTTGTACACTAGGTTTTATTTATGAGAATTTTAATTCTCGGTTAATGTTTTCAATATCCCAAAATGAGTGAAAAAAAAAAATCACAAATCCAAACTTAACACGATAAACATCAACAGTGTCAAGATAAAAGTGAGGTTGATTGTTAAACAATTAAGAAATGGCGATGAGTATACAAATTTGGTTTTGGCGGGAAGGCTAGCCTTCGCCTCTGTATAGTTACTGTACTCAGTGGTCTAACCTAACGTTCAATAGACTAGTGTGTTAAAGCGTGCAGACTGTATGCTGAGTAAATTTGAGTGTCAAGTGCATCGAGACATTACAAGTTTTTTCGACGTTCATAAAGCCCACGGAAGGTGTGAGAAGCCTTCGTGAACCGCTCACAAGCCCTACAAGTATAAGCAATCTCACCGGAACGTTTTCGGTGAGTTTTTTCCAATAAAACTTCAAAAGTGACATTATATTTTAAAAACTATTTCCGCTACTTCCGCCATCCCGCCGGAAATTCTTCCGGCAACATAACCTAAAAATAGTGCTACATAACTTAAAAATAATTTAAGACATTGGTACCAACCTAAAATATTTTTTCGAAAACTGTCAAAAACCAAATTCCCCCAGAAAAACATTGAAACCAAAAAGTTGACAGCTTACTTCCCCGACCGATTTAGTGAAAAATCGGCCGAGGCCAGAAGATAAAACAAAATATATCAACTCAAACTTAAACGATCCACCATGAACACTACTCCGGCCACATCTGGCAGGGAAGCTGTCCACCAAGAGTTATATGGTTTTTCCAAAAGATGGCCATCCCTACCACCCATTACCAACGAACGGATGTTTTCGTTTAGTTGTTTCCCGTATCAATAATCAAAATTATTAAGTGCTCTTGCCTACGAACTTAGTTTTTATAGTGTTGTGTTTATTAACCTCCCCACAATAATTGTGGGAGGTTACTACAATTAATCCAAAATCGAAAATTGAGATAACATCAAATCTTTACGATTTCGAGGTCCCGGAAACCCAAAAAAGTGGTTTGTAACTAATGCCTGTGTGTTAGCACGATAGCTACGAAGCTACTAAACGGATTTGGATGAAACTTTTACATGAGGGTTTCTTTAGTGCTCCAGAAGATCTGAAAAGGTTTTGGTTGAGATCGGATTACGTTTAGTGCCATTTTGGCACAAGTTGTTTATTTTATGATTACTTAGAATTTGTAATTGAACCATTAAAAAGCAGTATAAATTCCAATTTCAAAGATAT
Source organism: Rutpela maculata (assembly GCA_936432065.2). Taxonomy (NCBI): domain Eukaryota; kingdom Metazoa; phylum Arthropoda; class Insecta; order Coleoptera; family Cerambycidae; genus Rutpela; species Rutpela maculata. The sequence goes on along the minus strand of OW386289.2, from coordinate 167,966,258 downwards.
ATCACACTTGCACCCTTTCGATTTGGTTTCCGTTAAAAAAATTAAAAATAATTCGTTATATGCGCACATATGACAGCATCCAAAAAATATTATTGGTATTATTGTTAGGGGAAAACGTATTTTGCCATCTGTCAAAAATATTTGGGTTGGTAACTTTGGTGAATGTTGATTTATAGCTTATGGTACGTGACGTCACAGCTAACCTCAAAAATATATATTTCTTAAGATTTAAGAATATTACGTAGCTGTTATTAAAATTTCTGCCTGGTTCCCGTACTTTCAACTAAAATCTAGTACAGTGTAATGTTTATGAAGTCCTAAATACTTTGTCCTAATAAAATAGGACTCTTTTTGTGGGTTAGAAATCTAACCTGTAATTAGCAATCTATTTTTTTATTAATCAATCATTTTTAGGTCACATGGTTTTGACAATTTTGACATTTTGCTTGAGGGACAACAACACGCAGTTTGCGTGGTTTTATATATTTTTTTCTGATTTTCTTGAGAAACTGTGTGTGTTTTCGTAATAATGTCATATAGTGAATATTATCCAACCCTTATGGGTGATGTAAAGTGTCGCTACGATGAGAAAATCAAAATAATAGACAATATTGACCCATACACCCTTGGAGTGGAGACTGGAGACCTTTCTGCAGATTTGTATATTTTACCTTGTGTGTCCGTAATTAATATGGTAAATTACTTAGTGTCGACTCACAGCTTCTTCGCAGATCAGCAGTTAAAGGCATACAAATCTTTACAAGCATATAGATATTATGAGGCTGGATTTGTGCAAGAAGTTTGTGCAAGAAGTTTGTGCAAGAAAGATAAACTCAAATGTATTCATTGTTATGGGCAAGGCAAGTTTACATTTAAATAACTAAGTGCTAGATTTCAGTGATATATTATCCGTATGTAGTATTCAATAGACTCTGCCAGAAAGTGATTTCTTTACCTTTCTTCTAAGCTTTTTTACATTCAAAATAAACCTTATCTCACAATCGCACCTTGTCGCAAAAAAAAGATGGTGTTTTATTTTTATTTCACATTTAAAACTGAGATTACTTCTTTGTTTGCATTGGAATAGAAAGTTTGGTTATCCCTCAGGCAATATGGTCGACTTATCATGACGTCATCCTAAGATGGTCTATATAGAAAAATTATTTGCATGAGTTTTTTAACTATCGGAGTCTCGGAGTCTCGGAGTCACTGTGGCTCCAAGCTAAAAATGCGTAGTCAAACAATAAAAATGAGAATAAACTTGAAAAACTTAAACATGTTATGTCCCTAAATATATTTCATAACCTAAAAATCAACATTCGTAAAGGTTACCAACCCAAATATTTTTGACAATGTCAAAACTTATTTTAGTTGTTTTTTTTTTAAGGTAATAATTGTTTATAGCCGTGTTCGGATATTACGTCTGATTGATGCGACACGTCACAATCGTTCATTGCAAATCGAGCTAACTGAGCTAAATCTTAAACGTTCGAATATTACAAAATAAAGGCCTCGGACGAAGCTCGACTTGCTCAACCTTTTTGATCGAGCAGGAAGATTTTAATTTGATGCATACGTAGTCTGCTTGAACAGTCCATAATGTTATTGACTTGTTGAAGTTAGAGTGTCATTTGGGCTAAATTTTGTGTTATTATTTTTTTTTCATTATCCAATATTTTACAAAATCTTCGAAACGTTATCTGTTAATACCCTTATAATATCCGGCAATTGATTAACATGCAACATAAACAAACATGAGAGGTTATGTTTTAACAGATTGCTTGTAGTCCGCTTCAGTTCGTTCGATATTTGTTGATGAAATAAATGGCTCCAAAGTCACGTGTAATTTATCTGTTTGCTCTGATTTCCGATGTAATATCCAAATACAGCTGATAAGGATCCACCGTATGGGGAGGTTCCAGCCGCTTCCAGTAGCTGCCGATTTTTTCATGAAAATCGGTTCATCCGTTCTCGAGCAAAAATTTTTTTTCCATTTTTCTTTTTACCCCCATAACTCCCGTAAAAATGGTTTTCCAAAAATAATATTTTGGGAATATCATCTAACACTACTATCAACTTGTGCTAAAAATTTCGACCCGATTGGTGCGGGGGCACCTAACACATGCTTATCCTGCTATGCCCTTTGTAGTAAAGTCAAAGAACGTTTGAAATAGTAATGTATGCAACAAATGCACAAAGAAGTACTTTTCACGAATCCCATGAGTGAAACAAAGATCCTTTATGTACGAGTTTCATACAATATTTTTTTCTATAATGGTCCTCAATTTCCATATTTAGATAAATATATTTAAAAATTAGATTAAACACTCAAAATACAAATTCATAATTTGACGACTCTAAAGCGGAGATTTCACTGTTACCATAAACACAAGTTTTATGAACTAAAGATAATGAAAAGAAGTACAGTTTTTTTAACAGTCGCAGAAAAAAGACTTTAGAAGTATTAAAAAATGGTTTAATATGAATTTATTTACCATAAATTACAGCAAAACTAAGTCTCTCCTTTACATCGTGCCAAAGTCACTTGCGAATGCGAATTATAATGAAATAAATGACAATTAGAAGTGGACGATCTTAGCCTTATTTTGCATTTTTTTTCGCACGTCAATGTTAATTTTTCATAATTTGAGAGCATTTTGACATTGTACATTTTTTTACTACCATGATATCGAAAAGTGACATATAGAAATCCTAAAACCAAATGTGCTTGTTACATTAATGAGCATATTTCAAGATATAGATAATTTAATGGACTAGGCTAGAAAGATTACAAGAAAAGTTTAAATTTTATGATAATGAAACCTGCACTCCTTTCTCTTTATCGGGCACGGCTCGATCATTTCTTCAAGAGTCATTAAAGTGTCTGCGCTGAAACGCTCGAAAAAATTGTGAAAATAGTTATTGTTAAATATAATTGTTAAAATTTTATATAAGGCTATAACTGCAATATACTGTATCTCAAGACAATTTTTATCTAAAATGGATACCGCAAGCCTCATATTAATGGAAATTGCATAAATTTAATAAATGATGTCTTGATATTTTTCAAGGAAATGCCTATAACCCACCTTATTACATTGTGTATTTAAAATAACTTACACAATTTAGATAAATACTAAATGCTGATACTCTTAGAAAATGGCCCCTGATGAGTAATTCATAGAAAGTTTGCTATATACTTCTGAAAGCGTTTAGTGATAAAAAAATATGAATTGCTGCTTTAGAGAGGAAAACGTCCCCTAAAACATGCTTATGTTTTTGCCCATATTACGTACATTATTCTAGAATTATTAAACACAAAATCAGATTTTTTTTGGTCCACTGTGTGATCCTAAAATAGACTCATCGATTTTTTAATGTTTTCATTGCATTTTATTGGAAATTGTTTTTTGAGTTTAATTATTATCGATTAAAATTCTCACCGAAATTACACATACAAAAAACGTTGCATTGCATGTTTTATCCAAGCACTTAGCTTACAATGCAAATAAGGCCCTTTATATTGTCACAGTAATTCCGGTTGCAGAATATATCGGTACTCATTAGCGAGGAAATTGAGAGAAAAATGTTTTCATTTATCCGAACTTCATCATATCGTCCGCGAATTTGTCTTGCACTTAAAGCCCCGTGATTCCTCATCATTTATTAGAACATAAAAAGCCCCGCATTATTTTAGAAAAGGCCTGTAAATTTAAAATAATATTTCATCGGCCGCAAAATTCCGCAACGTACGAAGATGATATGTTCATTAAATAGGTATTAGAGTGTGGGTTGTCAGCCTCAGCCTGGAAATGCGGTGAAGAGAAAAGAAGAAGTGGTTAAGCCGGCCGTTTCTCTTCATAGTTAAGGACAGGGTGATGTGTGCACAGAGGAGTGCGAGATATTCTCTGGAGGGGTTTAATATCACTGTGGATGACAATTAGAGTAATAAAATTAATTTAAAACTTCTTAGGTAGAAAAAATAGTAAAGTCAGACGTTCGACAAACATTGAATAGTTTCTTATCTCTTCGCATTTCTGTAGGTGATCAAATGATGCATATTAAACTATAATGCGTTATAGAGCATGGAAACTTCAGTTGGGTAAACTGTGTAACTTGAATGTAGAGTATTTCTGTAATACACTATTTGAAAACTCATCTCGAGAGGAATTTGATGCATTTTCTTCTAGAGATTCTAAGGGTTAAGTGAAAAAGAAAATTAAAACTTACATAAACGCTGTTTAGTATACAAGAAGTTCAAAATGTGCACTATATTTATCTTCTCATGAAACCATGGTAATAAAACCCATCAACCAACCCATCCTTTACATTTTTTAACATTTCGGGTGAGACTTGCTTGATTTCATGACTGATGCGTTGCTACAGATCCTCAATGTTCTGTCTGGCTCTGTTACATAAGACTCTTAAGATATCCCCATAAAAAGTAATCGAGCGGAGTAAGCTCTGGAGACCATGTTAGCCATTCAATCGAGTCCCTTATTTCAATCCACCTATTTGAGAAAATTTCTCCTAAATAATGACTAGCGGTCACAGCATAGTGCAGTGAAGCGTCTTGTTGTTGATAAAGTTCAGCCGTTTTGGGATGGCGAGTTGGGCAATAAAATATGAGTAAGACAGGAAATATTTCTTTATTTATTTCAACTCATCAGAGTCGGTTAGTCGTTGATAAATCAGGGGCGTGGTACAAGCGGATTAACGTTCTCTCTTGTAAGTGGAAGCAGGTAAAAAAGATATAAGAAGGAAAGAAAGAAAGAAAGAAAGAAAGAAAGAAAGAAAGAAAGAAAGAAAGAAAGGAAGAAAGAAAGAAAATTTATTTAACCAAGTTACAAAAAGTTTGTGGCAAGTCAAAAATTATAACAAAAAACATGGAAATATAAACATACAAATACAATAATCAATAAAATTATCATATAATAAACAACAAACAAGAGAGAAAAAAACAGTATACATTAAAAGAGCAAAAGAACATAAAAATAGGGTAGCAGACATTTTATAAAGTGGGAAATTCAGTGTTAAAATACTCTTCCCCTGAGTAAAGACAGAAATTCAAGAAATGCATTTTTAACTTTTTGAATATATTAAAATGAAGGATTTTTATGGAATTTGGTAAATGATTATATAGCTGAAGGTTTAATGAGTTTTTTTAAGATTTAACAAGTCTATGTCGAGGTTCTCTAAGCTGTGGGGCGGATCTGGTTGAATAATTATGAAAATCAGAATTGGTGACAAAATTGCCCTTATTTTTGTGAATCTCCAATAACGACATATACGTAAATAAAAAAGGTACAGGCAGTATGCCCAGTTTTTTAAAAATTGGCTGGCAGTGATCCCTCCACCCAGCATTGCTGATTAACCTGAGAGCTTTCTTTTGTAATTGAAAAATTTTAGTAGCATGGCATGAGCCACCCCAGAGGAGTATTGCATAGGTAATGTGATAATGAAATAAGGAGAATAGCAAGACTTTAAAGTGTTATAACACAGAACATTTTTTAGTCTGCGTAGTAAAAAAATTATACTGAATAATTTGCTTGAAAATACCTCTACGTGTTTACACCAGCTTAGTTTGTTGTCTACAAGAACTCCAAGTATCTTGACAGTCACCGTTTACCAGTGCATTTCTAGTGGAAAATAAAAGTTTGTGAGTTTTGTCTTTATTTAACATTAAACTGTTAGCAGAAAACCATACCTTAGCTTGCTGAATAGACACAGCGGAGGTGATGTTTACATTGTTAATGTCATAATCAAAATTTAGCATGGAAGTGTCATCGGCATACGCAATGCATTTAACAGGAGACAAATATTGAAAAAGATCATTTATATATAAGATATAAGATAAAATTAGAGGCCCCAGTACAGAACCTTGGGGCACCCCGTACTTGACTGGTAGAAACTCAGAATTAACGTTATTAATAGAGACACATTGTTGTCTGTTGTTCAGATAAGATGAAAACAGATTGAAAGGTAAACCTCTAACACCATAAAAACTCAATTTTTCCACAAGTATGTCATGCGAGTTGAAAGCCTTGGATAAGTCACATAAGCTGATAACTACATGCTTACCGTCTCCAAGGCCTTCCACAATGTCAGGTACTATTTTAAAAACAGCATTGGTGGTACGAAAACCAAATTGGCAACAATTTAAAATATTAGTGTCTAGATACCTGACAAGCCTTCTTTTAAAAATAATTTCAATAATTTTATCAAATATGTGGATGATAGATATGGGACGATAGTTATCGTTTACATTAATGTCTCCTTTCTTGAGGAGTGGTAAAACTTTAGTAACCTTAAGCACATCAGGGAAGTGACCTTCATTAAAACATTTATTAATAAGAAGCGTAAGCGGTTCCAAAATTATGTCAATGGTTTCTTTGATAATATGACTATTTATTCCATAAATATCGGTGCAATTGAAATTACTTAGACTATGAACCGCCTCTGAAACTTCATACAAAGTAACTGGCTCAAGAAAGAAAGAAGAAATAAAGCTAGGTAAATTTTTTAAAAGATCTGATGCCTGGACATTAGATATGGGTATAACAAATTTCTTGGCCATAGTGGATATATATCGCTTCTTACTCTGCAAAGATTACTGGATTTTACCAGAGCGTTTCATCGGATAAGCTTGGATGTAATTGATTTTGACATAATGCCGCCAAACGTGGAGATCTTCTTGAAGATAGTAAGATATGTTTTATATGTACTGTAGATCATAGTAGTCAAGAGGCGATTTGCGAACACGATAACATTGTTTTTGCAAAGAGCCCTAGACATTGTCAACAGCTGGTAGTGAGGAAGGACTTTCCATAAAAAAATTAATTACAGCAAAATATTAGAAAAAAATTTTGAAATTTTACTAAAGTACGTGTTATATAGGAGGGAATATCTGGTAATAATTTCAGATCGATATCTGTATTATTTTTCGATAGATTCGACTTTTTGAAAAAAAAAAATGGACTTCGAAAAATGACAATAAGTACTTCACTTTCAAATTTTGCTATGAGAAGAAAAGTTCTATTCTTCGTGAGTTGTTCAACAATTACAAATGTTTTCTATATGGTCATTGTTAAGAAACAAGTGGTGAAAATTGAATTTGAAAAAAAAATTTTTTTGTATAAAAAATTCCAATTAAACTTAAATATCTTTTGAAAGGAATGCAGTATCGAAAAATCATGTCTACCACTTTGAAGTGCCATTTCATTAGTTCACTTAAAAAAAACATCACAGTGTGCGCGAGCGTAACGGTGCGCGGATTGGGCAGTCTGGCGACTGTGTTTAAAAAAAAAAAGTTTGTACGTTTGTGTATCTTACATTTTTCAACTTTACGACTCCCACCTCTCTCATCAGGTCACTTGGCACGCTGTAAGGGCTCGTTTTGGATATTCAGCCCATCAACCTTTAAACAATAAAGTCGTAGTTATGTATTTTCGCCACATTTTTATAATTTTCGTGAAAATTCAACTGGACTATAAGTTTCCTAAACATTTTGATATTTACTCTTATAATATTGGAATCACCGCATCAATGGGAATAATAAACTGACTGTTATATTCTATAACAATTTTGTAAATTATTTTGAGGGCACTAACATCATAAATATGAATTTTAATGAATTTTATTAATAAAGTAATAGTAGTAAGATTTCTAATAGAGGAATGCTTTACAGGCTAAAATATTATCTAGCTTTTACTAATCCTAGATAATGGTACCCAGTACTATTCTGTATGTGTCTCCAAATGTGCAGAGCTGCTACAAAAGAACTAGACTGTTAATGCTTTATTAATCCAAAACTAACAATGTTGACATGAATCCGCTTACACTGTCTTATAAAGTAATTCTTAAAGTTTACTTAGGTAACGCAGATGTGTTCAATATGTGTTTGTGTCACACGACACACATTAAGGCAATAGTCTTGTTCATTTCAAAGTAACCGCCTAATTTTATTTTATGTAAAGTGATCAATAAATAAATAGTATTTGCTCTAGACTGTATTAATACCACTATTCTTACATGTGCAATTAACGATGGATATCAAGTAGACTTAGTGCCCTTTAAACCTCCCACAGGTGCGCCCGTTCGACCATTCCTCTTGATTCGTGGTCGAGCAAGCGGTTGTTACCGAAGAGAGGACAGTAATATTTCCACGCAGCTTCCAGACGGTAGCTGCTCTCATACGAGGAGCGTTCTTAATAACAGTCCGATGGTAATCCCTCTCTGATTGATGGCCCCTCCATGATGAAGCCAACCGGGGAACGAGTTAAACCTGGGGAGTTCCCCTACGACCCCCTCCGCCACACATTTCTTTCATCACTAGTGGATTAGCGGAATCGAAATGTATGTTTTCTGTAGCCTCTTACGTCGTATCTATACAAATGGAATTTACAGTTGGCCCAGTAGTTCTCTTTTATACACCAATAACATAATTGGGTTGTTTTTAAGTGGTACGTCGTTATTTAAAAATGAATAAACGTAGAATAATCCTTCTCTGCTAGATATTTTAAACGGGGGTTACACCCCCGTTACACCTTTCAAAACTTGGAATACGGTTTTGTGCAAGATTGTAAATTAAGCTTTTCTCAATCTCGAAAGATCTTGTTGCATTACACACCCTAGTGGGTGTGTGCTCTATTCCCGCTCAGCACGCCAATACTCAGTTTTGGTGATAAAAGTAATTTTTAATTTGTTAATTCAACAGGGAATTTCAGCATCAGTTTTTTGAAAAAAGTAGATTCTGCTTTAAAAAATGGTATCATTTTCAGATTGTTTTGAACTTTTATTGCTAGAATTATTATTGAATGTTGCCATATATCTCCGTCAGTTGATCTGTACCCGCGTTATACCAGTTCTTAAAAAGGAAAGTCGACGCCTTGTTAGACAACTGTTGCCCCATATCCGTCCTTCCCATTTTTGGCAAAATATTTGAAATTATTTCGACACAAAGTTGTCGAGTTTTCTGGAACACAAGTCACTTCTTAGACCCCACTAATAATATGGTTTCTGCCCTGGATGTTCAACCACGCGAATGGTTGTTTAGATTGGGAGTTACATAATCCAGGATGTTGACGAGAGCCATCATACAGCAATTATTCTTTGATATTTCCAATGCCTTCGACTGTGTCCCTCACGATTAACTAGTGAAAAAGTGTAATTGTATGAAGCTGTATCCTAGCTCAACCATCACCAGTACATAGTCCTGAGAAATGACAAATCAGGCTTTCTAAATATTAATCATAGTCTACCCCAGGGCTCTGTCCGGAGGCCAGTGTTATTTTTAGTCTATATGAACGACGTCCTCAATTTATGTTGCCTTGCAAATCAACTTTGCTCGCTGTCGATTCCACTCTCTTGTGTGCTGACCGCAATATTGCCAATCCGCTTCAACTAAGCTCTAACATAGATAGAACTCCAGACAAAGAACTTGCTCACCTTTAACAAACTTACACTTAAGTAGTTTTCTAAAATTAAAATTCAGTGTATTTAGGCGTACTGTTTACGGAAAAAAACATGTAAAAAATCAATATAGAAATTTCACATTTATATTACAAAAAAATGATTTGTGGCATATCATACAGCAAGGATATTATGCAATGTTCATTCTGTGTGACACATACACAATAAATTTGACAGTTTCTACAGAACAAAAGATTTTCCAGAACAAGCAGGCAACCGTTGCCTGCTTTCACTACTATATTGTTAACATCCATATACAATTTCGCTAAGTACTTCATCGGTGAGGAAAAATTTGAAAAACTGCTAAGGTGATACATCAATTTCTAAAGGCTGTTCCTCATTTCCAAGGCATTTTATTTCTTTCTCAGGTGCTAAAAGATCTGATAATATCCAAAGTGGAGGTTCTGTTTGTATTTTATCTTGTTTGGCCACCTTTACAAAATAACTTAGGGAAATGTCATCCTCATTATCCAGATCGTTTTCTTCGTCTTCTGTTTCATCAGAATCAGTTTCTTCAATGCCACCATTTTGAGCTGTTGGATGATAGGATATATCATCTTCGTTACTAAAATTTTCATTCGGTATATCTACCGAATGAACAAACAATTTTCTTATATCCATTATTTCTGAAATGATAATTCAAATCAAAATAAAATGCAGTATTTTTATTTCATTAATTTACTGCATGCTGCGCCACATATGGCACATACTTAGTTTCCCACAAATAATAACATCTAAAATACATACCGGCTTTATTTCGCTTGTACACATTTCATAACAGTCAAACTTCCCCAGAATATTTAATTTGTTGAAAAATATTCACTAGAGATACTTTCAAACAAGCTAAAAACGTACTCTTCGCCGGTTTACTAAACTTTGTATACAATCGTTACACAGGATACTCTTCGCAGTTTTTTGTAAATAATATTAGTTTTAATTTTGTACGAACTTAGTTGGTGAAAGACTCAGTGTGAAATAAAATAAAAATAAAAAAAAAACCATACCATATCCCATTGGGTTTCGAACCCTCCGAGTCAAAAGCGTAAGAACTACACCACCACCTAACACGTAGAAAAAAATGGATGAAGTGAAAAAATATTTTGAGGCTTTTGGTTCTTGTACATACCCTAAATCACAATTTTTTTTTCATCTTCTTTAATAATGGGTTAGGAGGGGTGGTAATGGGGGTGGCTAATGCCAAAAAAGTTTTTGGAACTTTAACTTTTCTTGTATACACTAAATACCAATTTTATGGTTGATTTACCTATTTACCCCCCATTTATCCCATTTTATCCCCCAACCCTTCGAAGGAATAAGATGAAAATATAATCTAGTTCCAGATCCCGTTAAAGTACATATGTGTACAAAATTTCAAGTCAATATCTTATACGGTTTCAGAGTAAACGTGCGCACAAAAAAGTTACAGACAGACCGACAGACAGGCCGAGAGGCCGACAGACAGACAGATTTTTTTTGCTCAAATTTAAAATCTCGACGTTTCATGACATTCTAAGCCTATTTAACAATAAAAATTTTCAAACATTTTTTTGTCGTTAGTATACTTCCACTGGATGTGGAAGTAATTGTCAAAAAACGTTGTCAAAAATTTTTTAATTGAAAATTCGGATTCAGAACACAAAAATACATAAGGCAGATAGCTGTAGTACTTGAGCAGAATTTTGTTTTGTAGACCTGTTCTTTCTACTCCACAGACTAAGCCTATCACTCCATAAGTATTTTTCTGTGCTGAATCCGAATTTTCAATTAAAAAATTTTCTACCGCGTAGATTTCGAGTAAATCCCGATTTTTATTGTCAAAACACGGTTTTTTGACAACAAAAATCGGGATTTACTCGAAAAAGTACGCGGTAGAAATTTTTCTTAATTGAAAATTCGCATTCAGAACACAAAAATACATAAGGCATGATAGCTGTAGTCCTCGGAGCAGAATTTTTGTTTATTAATATGAGCAGGATATTCTAATGATATTTGATAGAAGGCACCAAATACACTGAAAATAATTCATTGTGGGACGGTATGCGGTAAAGGGTTAAATAATTAAGTCGTTGAAATTGTGAACGACATTATGGTTCACACAATCACCATGTAAATATTTACAGAGAAATTTTACTCTCAACATTGAATGCGGTGATTGATGGACTGGTCATAAGTACCCTCAATTTATTTTATGAAGTACACCCTTGTATATCACAAACAGTTTCATTAATTAGTATTTCATTAGCTAGGTGTGTTAAAACAGTATATATGCTGTATGCATACCTTCAAATTAGTATGCGGTAAGCGGGCGATATTTTATAAAATAACTGCAGCAGGAGTAGCGAAATAGGGGATAATCAGTAGTTAAATAAACCGGGAGAGTGGAGATATTTACTACTGCGGCATGTACGCTCATTTATATGTAGTTATTGGAAGAGTTCTGCGGAGATTATTAGCAAATTTGGTCGACGCTGCGCACGTACTTTTTTAATGAAATTGCACAAAATAGTTAAAATTACTTTTTATCAGGTATCGCAGAGGGTATTTAGGCGGTTTATCATCGTTTTCGTTAAATTAATTTCGAAAATAATACCAATACGGGTGTTATGGTAATGTGAACGGTCATAAAACGATTTCACGGGATAAAGCCTTCGCAAGTTTTTAATCTCGTCATTTTAATTTTTTGCTGCAGCGATAAAATTACCGTAAGCATAAAAATTTTAACGCCGAGATGTGTCTTTGATGCATCAGAATATGTTTTATTTTTTAACGGAAACTAGTAATAGGCATAAGACTTATATTGAAAATACGAGGGTTGTACTATTTTATTTGATAGGGGATCTAATTTACAACACTGTCACTTCATCGCCAACCCATGTACGCGTCGCTCACCCCCTCAACGCTTGGAAGGCTGAACTATTCAAACCGCTGTAATTTCGTAATCATTTTCGACACTTGGTAATTGAGATATTGAGGTCATCCAAAAATGCCAACTTTTCAAAAACTCTGTAGCTCGGTAGTCGAAAAAGATAGACGATGGCGGTTTACGCCATTGTTTGTTTCTCGAAAATAGAGCTCAGGACACCTATATTGGTTTTTGTCTATCTGCCATAGTTTTAGAGAAAACCCCAAATCCCAATTTGGTCCACCCTGTATATATCGATGTTCTCATCTTTATTGTCACATTTCTTAAAGAGCTCATTTTTCTGGACACTCTTAAAATATTTTACAAATAACTCTGAAATTAATAATTCCAGGAAAAATATACCTGAAATAAAAATTATTTGCCAGTGCATCTTCATATGCTGGTACAATCATATCTACAGTGTGTCCCAGGACAGATGTAACAAGAGGTGTAATGGACCTGGAATTTTGGAATGGTATTTGGGAATTGAGTCCTGCTTATTGTAAAACTAAAGTATACCAGAAATGACTTGATTTGGTGTTCTACTGGGTGTTTTATAAGCAAAGTTGTAAAAATCACCACTAATAAAGTACCTTTATTTTTCAAAATATGAAAAATTTCCACTAAGAAAAGTTATTTAGAATGCAATTTTATACCTCTGTACCAAATTTCAGGAATATAAAATTATTTTTTTGTAACTTCCCATTTTTTTGCGAATTAAGAGTTGAATTCATATTTAAAGTTGTGTAGGAGCTAATGTTAATCATCTCAAAAAGTATGCTATTGGTAAATAAAAAATTGAATATATAAGATGTAAGAAGCTATAATGTTAATCGAACTAATTGTAAAACAAGAAACAATTACTAACAGAAGATTAATGAGGTTTAAAAATTATAACAAGTAATAAATGTCAAAAACATAACAGATTCACAAACAAATTAATTATTGACCAACACAAAACAATGTTTACAATTTTTTTATTATTCGACGTAGCTACCACCCACATCCTCACACATTTCGATCCTTCGCCTGAAGTCCTTAAAACTGTTTCGAATATGATCTAATGGTATGGAGTTTACGGCATTTGTAATTATCTGCTTCAATACTGCTACATCGTTAGGAAGTGGTTCAGCGTAAACCAACTGCTTGAGGCGACCTCATAAAAAGAAATCCAATATTGATATGTCTGGGGATCTCGCCGGCCACTTGATCGGTCCATTCCTGGCAATCCAATTTTCTCCAAAATTTAAATTCAACCACCGATTAACCATTTCTGTGGAGTGGCCAGGGCAACCATTATGTTGAAAATGAACTAAAGGCATGTCTCTTAAAATATTCTTCAGAAAATCTTTCAAGAAGCTGTAAATAAGTGTGCTGGTTTAACCTTCCCTCAATGAAATAAGGTCCAATAACCCCAACGTGATAAGAAACGGCACACCACACATTCACTTTTTTATAATATTGTCTTCTACAATGAATTCTAAAATTTGGATTTTCAGAAGCCCAAACCGACAATTCTGAGATGAAACAACACCATTGGTTGTGAATGTGGATTCATCTGAGAAAATTATGAAATGATGAAAAAATCTCTCTTCCATGATTTTTTCTCCAATGGTCAAACAAAAATCCAACCTACGGCCGTCATCGCCCTCTTCAAGCGTATGTTTATAATTTGCTTTATATGCCCTAATTTTCTTTGCCTTGTAAATTCTTTGGAGTTCAGATTTGCTAATATTAATAAGAGCTGATCTCTCTCTTAGTGGCATCCTAGGATTTTCTATAACAGAGGCATGAGCTATAATAGCCCCAACATTGTCTTCATCATATGCTTTTATTTTTCTTTTCATGTTAAGAACACTACCGGTAGCCAGAAACTTTTTAATTATTCTCATAGCCTGAGTACGTGACAAAGCAGTGTTTGGAAATTTCAAATTAAATTGGCTTACCACTTCTCTTAGCGAGTTTTCACCGCCAATTCCGTAGCATTGCACAATCTAAATTTTTTCACGCACTGTGAGTACCATTTTCACTTAATTTTTTATGCTTGGTTCGTTCATTTGAAACAGAAATTAAGGATAATATTGACTACGTTCGACAGATATGTCAATAATAAATGATAAATGTGTATCCACTGCTTTTCTCATAGCCTACTTTTAGCTTCTACATAACTTTAAATATTAATTCACAAAAAATTATTTCTATGCAGTTTTAATTGAATGGTTCAAAATAAAATACTAATTTATTGAAAAAATGGGAAGTTTCAAAAATATAATTTTATATTGCTGATATTTGGTATAGAGGTATAAAATTGCATTCTAAATAACTTTTCTTGGTGGAATTTTTTCATATTTTGAAAAATAAAGGTACTTTATTAGTGGTGATTTTTACAACTTTGCTTATAAAACACCCTGTAAAACACCAAATCAAGTCGTTTTTGGTATACTTTAGTTTTACAACAAGCAGGACTCAATCCTCCAAAATTCCAAAATTTTCGGTCCATTACACCTCTTGTTACATCTATCCTGGGACACACTGTATATCTGCAAATGTTTAAAAGTGCTTAAATAATTTAAATAGCAGTGAATAACTTCTCTATGAATAACCAAACATACAGACTCGACAAATGTAGTGTTATATATCCTGAGGTAAGCGAGTGTAAGTAAGAAAACAAAGAAATTAGGAAAGAACGACGGATGTACTGCTTTCAGCACATTCCACACTTCGTGAAATCTTATTTTTATCATCTTGTCGCGTATCACCGCAGAGCATCGGGACCAATCGTTTCTAACAGCGAGTGCATTGTAGTGGGATATCAATCTTTCTTTTTCTAATTCCTCTGTTTTATATTACTTTAATTTCTATTGTACTTTTTCGAAAGGAAAGTACATGCATTTCATTACTCTGGAAACTATGACTTGTCTAACGATTCCGTTGACACCCGGTATGTGAAAACAGTAACCATGAATATTCATTAAAATCCTCTTAGACACCTGTTTTGGACTCTGATTGACCCTCAAAATATTGGAGCTTCAATAAAAGTCCATTTTAATTACACCAACAAAATGTTTTTCAACCTCCGGTAGCGTCATCATTCCCCGGATAATAACCGCTTTGACTGATATCGACAACGCTTTAGGATAACATTTACATCGTCATGCACAATTTCCCAGGCAGATCTCTATCGTCCGACAATGATCATTAGTAAAATGTTTTTGACGTAAAATATATTAAAGCGAAAAGCGTAACTATTAGTCTTCCGATGATGGCTGCCGACAGAATGCCGCTCGAGGCGCTCCTGCTCGTTTTTACACTTTTAAGCAGTGTGTTATTCGTACAAGCGGCCCTTGATATAGTACGTAAGTCAATCCATCAACCCTTTATTAAACATTATGTATAGTCGGGGATATAAAGTGAAGGATATTTTCGAAAAATAAAGAAAAATCTATGAATAGCGCGTGCCTTGGATCTACATGGCTTTATGTGGGTAGGTTGCAGCTTATACGTAACAATGAGAGTTAACTCGTTTACAATATATTATATTCGCTCCGTTTGAGTCAGGCAATTATGACCAGATCAGAATAAGTGTAAATGCAACCGCGTGGAAAAGTTTTCATGTACCTAAGGAGAATAATTCTGTCTTGAATCTGTTTCAAATTACTTCTTAAGCAATTTTCACACATTATACGTTATTATACGCTATTTATGGCATATTTATCTATTTTTTGTCCAACAGAAATTGAGCCATTTTTTTTTACCAATTTAAATATCTTTTATTTTATTTAACTATGGGTACATGTCAAAAAGGTATTGTATTTATTTCATTAGTATTAACTGTATATGAAAGAGCTACGTAACAACAACGCGAGAACCGCGCGATGTCACGCAGCGGCCAGGTGTTGTGGCAGAAATGCTTCCAGACATGATAAAAAATAGAGACAATTAGCAAGTTTCTATTTTATTTTAGATGTTGAATTATGAAAATGAGACGATTAAAACTTTTGTTATTTTGTCATAGAAGATATTGTATAGGGAAAATCAATAAAAAAGTCAAGTATATAAAAACATATTATTGCACAAAGTACCTAATTTCTATGTTAAGGAATTTCAACGAGGGGTTCAAAGGGGTATCAGGAAATGGGAAGTGATTGAGCTGAGGCATAGGTTTCTACAACATTCTTACTTTTATACAGTCCGTATGCATATTGTACTAATATGTAATAGATGAAATTATTAACTGAAAACTAATCATGAAACAAATTTCCAAACTTTATTAAATTGTAATATTTAAACAAATATACAAGCATTTAAATTTATAACGCAATTATTGTAAATATTCATATTTATTCTAGAAATACTGGAGGCAATGAGCTAAAACTTTCGCGAAAAAGAATAGGGTCATTTAGTGATATGGCAGTTTCCTACTTTTTCTTTCTCATTTTAAAATATAACAAACCAATAGCCTCAGAAAAAAATTTCTGCTCAATTGAATCAATAGCCACAGAGATATTCGCATTTGAATAGAAACACGCTCGGCCGGCCAACAGTCCGTAGAGTGACGTCACTTGGCGTGCGCCGATGCCTATATTAGAGCAGCGATTTCGTAAGTCTATCGTGTCGTTTTTTTTTTTGGCGTAGAACCAGGTCAAACAAGTTAGGTTCCTTTGAGTATGTCACCGGGCATATGAAATCATATTTTACGACATTTTTTTGTAGTCTCGAACTTTTTAAATCAATAAAAAGTGAAAAAAATGTGTTTTTAAATAAAATTGTTTTTTTTTGTTTCCACCGCTATATCTTTAATACTATTAAAGGTACCGAAATTTGTTTTGTGTCAAATTAAAGCACACACTGTAGTGCTTTTACCAATATAAACGGTTTGGGCACAATTCGCACTTTCATTTCTCTAAAAATCAGATAAACTAAAAATATATATTTTATGTATTGAAATCTTCACCAATCGATAAACTTTTTTATTTTTGAAAATATTTACATACATGCAGCGAAGAAAATAAAGCCTAATAATCACAAAAGTTTTTGAAACAATATATTTTTTCCTAAAATGTGCCGTGTGGCAACAGCGATTTTTTTACTACTACAAATAATAATAATATGAGTAACAAGGGCGGATCCAGAAAGGTTACTGGGAGGGGGCACTAACATTTTCAAGAATTTCCCTTCGGACTCCGCGATCACTACTGTTTATCACCTCATGGGGGGTGCAAACAATGTCGCCTTGACAACGTAACAAATACTTTCCTCGAAGGGGGCAAGTGATGCTGGCCCCCAGGGGGGGGGGGGGGGCTTAAGCCCCCAAAGCCCCCCCCTTCAGTGCGCCTCTGAACTACATACTACATATTTATCTGTCCAAATGGAAAATTTATTTCAACAATAAAACTCATTTTATGCGTACATTTTTACTTTCATTCATTTAAAAATGTCTAATAAACTTACTAATTAGATGGGTAGTTAGTAACACTGATTGATATTTATAGATTAGGTATTTATATTTACCTACCTGTCTTTTTATTATTAAAAGGAGACTATTTCATATTTATTGTACAATTTCTTAATATTAACAACATATGATCAATACTACTGTACAATATATGAAATATTGAACAATAGTATTGATCCCCTAGATGCTTTTGATCACTACTGGTTTTGTATCTATTGATATAAGTTAAACTACTACATACACCCCGACCGGGACCGTCAGAGCGCGCAAGAATATGACTTTGGCCCGTTAAAAAAATCTCTGACTCAATACTATGAACGGAACATGAAAAATTTTTATCCTAAAAACTTTTTTCAACTATTGGCTTCAATTTGTACGCAGCATGTATATACAAATTTTCATAAATACATTTTTTTCTCGATTGTCTAAAATTACGTTATTGAAAATAACAAGTTTGAGTTTCCTATTATTTTTCCAACTTAAAAAAAAAAATAAATCGGGTTCACGTGGGACGTTGTTCAAAGCGCTATTGTGTCTACTTTAATCTAAAAAAAATAGCTTGATAGCACAAATATTTTCATAGATATAGCGGTGGAGACGTTAAAAAACATATGTCATTAAAAACCTATTTTTTTGAGTTTTTCCGAAATAAACAAGTTCTCGACCACCAAAAAATGTCGTAAAAAATGATTTTGTGTACACGATAATCTTATTAAAGAACTAAGACTCGTTTGGTTCTACGCCGGTTTTTATTCTCGAAAACTAAGCGACTTCACTTCCAAATTTTACTCTACTAACTTGCATTCACAGCCGTGTTCATGTAGAAGAACGCACTACCGGGCGTCAAAATGACGCGACACCAATTTATTTCTCAGGGGGCGCCAGTCGCGTATTACCCCGTTCTTCTACCTCCCAGGCGGGTTCGAGATAAGATGCACTTCGGTAGCCGAGTAATGGGACCAAGGCGGCACTACCACAGATCGGAAATTACGCTCTCTCTGGACCCGAATTCCCTCGTTAGGGGTTTAGGCACCTCTTAATTTCCTGAATTTTTGCATAAAAAAAATCCCAACCGAAGAATTTCTCTGCGGAGGGATTAGTTTTGGTACGCGAAAATCACGTTTTGGTCCATTAATAACGGAATATATTTCTCAAAAAACGCATAAAAAAATCCCTATCAAACCTTCGTAAAGCAACCAGAAGGTCGAACGTTAATGCGAATTAACTCGACACATCCGGCTTTCTATACGAAAGTTCCAGGGATTATAGACCGTCAACAGGCCTCAAGATCAATTAAGAAATATTAGTTCAAGGAATCCGTTTATTTAACAGAATTGGTTATACAAAATTCTCAAGAAAGAATCGTGCCTTCCCCAATCAAGGTAGTGACTTTCAGACCATACAAGCGAGAGCGCTCACGCTAACGATCGATTAGGTAGAAAAGATTCATACGTACCTTCTCAGAATCAAAATGTGAGCTTTTAGAATCATTTCAGACTCTGGGTAAATGAATAATTAAGGCTGACTGAAATTAACTTAAAAAAGTTTTACTAAATGAATTTAGTTTCGCTAGAGACTACTTAGCTTTAAAGTTCTTGTATCGTGGAGATTCACGTACTCAAACACATTCAGAGGACTTATTACTGCATAAGTTGAGTGGCGTTCGATCAGTCCACGACTTACTAACCCTTATCACAGTCGATTAATAATATCGATTTGGCAGCGTCTCACCTTCGAGCGACTATTAGGCAAAATTGAATTTTTGGATTTTTATGTACAAGGCGTTTTCCTCTATAACTTTGTCATTTGAAAAGCCCCGTTATTGGCTTTTCTACCATCGCTTTGTCTGGACTACTCAACGCGCTCGACCAAATTGCGAGCCGCTGGGTCAATCCAAACTCTTTCCATGCGAGAAACCGGCCTTGTACATGTGCATTGATTTTTATCAATTTTTGCTTATCGGCACTACGCCGGCTTTGACAAAATCTTCTATTTTGCCTTTTGGATGCAGTGCATCGTTAAAATTTTATGCTCATACTTTAGAATTGTGCTTTCAATGATCGTACCTCAAAGGTCAATGTCTTTGGTTGAGGAATAAAAAATAAAAAATAATTTAAAGTATATTTTCGTGGTACTTTTTAAACTGACTTCGTGGTACTTTTGAAAAATCCAGTTTAAGACCAATTTTAGCGTACTTTTGAAAAATCGATTTTCGAGCCAAATTTCAAGGTACTTTTGAAAAACTAATCTGCGGGTGAAATTTTGGCGTACTTTTGAAAAATCGATTTTCAAGCCAAATTTCAAGGTACTTTTGAAAAGTTAATCTGCGGGTGAAATTTTGGCGTACTTTTGAAAAATTGATTTTCAAGCCAAATTTCAAGGTACTTTTGAAAAGTTAATCTGCGGGTGAAATTTTGGCGTACTTTTGAAAAATCGATTTTCAAGCCAAATTTCAAGGTACTTTTGAAAAGTTAATCTGCGGGTGAAATTTTGGCGTACTTTTGAAAAATCGATCTTCAAGCCAAATTTCAACGCAGTTTTGAAAAATTAGTCTGCAAGTGAAACTTTGGCGTACTTTCGATAAATCGATTCTTGGGCCAAATTTTGACGCCCTTCCAAAAATATTATTTTTCAAAGTCCAATTTATGGTACCTTTGAAAAAGTATATTATTCATAAATCTTTGTCATTATATACTTCTACTCTGATATTCTGAACCAAAAACATTTTTCCTAAGTGAAAATTCGGTGTTTCTTCGAATTTTCGCCTGGTCCTTTCCAACTCCTTATAGAACCCAAAACGGTCCTTGTGGACTGATCTGCGCCTCTGCAGACTCCCGAAAATGTCTTTAAATGAAATTTTTGCCTAAGTCGAATTTTGATTGTCTTCAACTTAGGACGATTTTGGAGAGTTCTACAACATTCACTGGGCGGTTCAGCAATCTGACGTCACAACTCGACTACATGGTTATCCCGAGCGTTTTTAAGCGCGCCGACTTTAATAATTTTTTTATACATGAAGGCGGCGTCAGTAAATTCTAATTTTTGGCATACTTACTATACTCATCAAGCTCTTTCAGAATATGTAATAATAAAAAATTGTTAAATGAGCCTATTGCCTTAGAATATCGAGATCCATTTTGAACATCATAGAGGTTCTGCAGAAAAATTTATTTTGTTCGCGAATCGGAAGCTGTTTTTTTCTAAAAATGCCCTAGTTTCTCATTTCTGCTTTGTATTTTTTGAATATCTCGGGTTATATTATCTTAAACACTTCCGACAGAATTCCAAAATCCTTAGACGATGGGGATGCGAGTACTTTCGTCTTATTAGATTTCTCTAAAGCATTTGATACCTTTGATCATTCCTTATTATGTGCCAAATTAAAATTTTATGGGTTTGACGATATTTCAGTAAAATTTTTCACCTCATATTTATGCGACCGCTGTCAAAAAGCGATTTATTGATGATCAGTCCTCAAATTTAGCAATAATTACATCGGGAGTCCCTCAGGGATCAGTTCTCGGGCCACTTCTTTTTTTAATTTATACATCAGATATTTTTGAATACACAAAATTTACAAAAACTTTAGCTTACGATTTTTTTTTTTTTTTGTTCGAGGGGAGGAAACCCACACGGGCTGCCTATCCCAACTAGGAATAGGTCTGAGTGTCAGGCTCCAACTGACTAAAACCCCTCCTCTTAGGGCTCGTCTGTATGGAATACTCCTAATGCACTGCAGCCTCCTGGGCTTATTGTGCTTACCCTGTTTTTTAGTTTTTAGTTTACACTTGTCCATTTTAATATTCCTGTGTCACTGACAAGGTGATACAGGTCTGAAAATGGACGAGTCTTGATGGTTTCCGGGTCTGTTTGTGTTTGCCCGTAGATATTATACCTTCTGCGGACCAATGCCTCGCAGTCATGTATATGTTCTACAGTTTCTGGTACCTTGCCGCACAGTCTGCAGTTAAGGTCGCCAGCAAACTTTCCAATTAAATGCAGGTACTTCTTGACGGGAAAGTGTCCCGTCAGAAGACCAGTTATGATTCTCAGCTGAATCCTGTTCCTTGTGAGTAGTTCTTCAGTTTGTTTTGGACATGGTCCATTGATAAGTGTTTTCCCATGTCGATTTCCTGGAATATTTCTCCAGTAGTGGTTGTGTTTACTCTTGACCCAATCTTTGATTACCCTTCTGGCTGAGCCTTTTGTGATACCCAGCGCAGGTTCTGGGCCATAGAATATATTCGCTGCTCCTTGTCTAGCAAGTTCGTCAGCTTTCTCGTTGCCCTCTATACTGGTATGTCCCGGCACCCAGAGTAGTCTTACTCTGTTCCGCTCACCCAGAATTTTGAGCTCTTCGTGTCAGTCCCAAACCAGTCTGGAAGACACTTTGTTAGAGGCTAGTGCCCCAAGTGCCGCCTGACTCTGTTGCGATTGAGATCTGCTGGTTCACGTATCGTCGTTTAGCATTCTCGCGTACACACTCGAGTATAGCCAGAATTTCTGTCTGGATTACAGTGGAGTGCCGTCCAAGAGAAAGACTTATTTTTGTTATTTAAGTCGATATTTTTGTTATTTACCGAATAATTCTTTATTTAAATTTATTTCATTTATATTTTTTCCTTTTGATAAAAAACCGTTTGTTTGTTCATTATATTAATTATACGTATATAAAAATGTTTTTTGTTAAATTTATATAATTTTGTAGCAATATTCACAGTCTCCAAAATATACAAATTTCTTCATCTGGTTTCATCATTTTAATTTTATCAAAAAAGTAAGAAATTAACACTAACTCTACGCTGATTGTTTAATTACTCAGACGTATACACTTTCAATTTGATTTTACTTGAAATTGATTATCATTGCTGTTTATTTATACGTTTTTTAAGTCATGGCACGATATAGAGCTAATTAGAAATGACTTTTTCAATTAATAAAGAACACAAAAATGTATTGAACAGCACTATGGACGTACCAATAATAAACTGCTTTGTTCCACATTTCTATTCACATTATTTGAAAAATATTCCTCGGTTCATTTTCTTTAATTAATCTCCACCAAGCTTCATAAAATGTTTTTCATTATACCTCCCATTTCCCATGTCCTGTTGTGTTTAATAAATGAAGGTCCTAATAAACCGTAAAACTGTAAGAAGGAGAAAAAAAAAAACAATAAAACAAGTATTCAGCATCCTCTGACACATATCACATCCATTATCATTTTATTTTTATGTCGACCCGAAGTATGCCTTTATCTTTCTTGAAAATCTCGCATTGCCATGGTAGCGGAGAGCGGAGCGTTGCCATTGTTGACATGTTGACGTCCCGAGATCTGCGGAATTGCGGTTTGAGTTTTATTCGGTTTGTTTCCTTAATGAACTTTTTAACTAATGATCTTTCGCCTGTCACTCATCAGAAGGCCGGAGCCTCTTTGCGTTATCAATTTTTTTAGTGACAGGGCGCAGAGTAGGGCGTCAATGAGGTTATTGCAAAAACTTCTACAGGGTGATGCGACTTAATCGATAGCGCCTTGTTTCTAGGAGAAGTTAGGACGTGAGAATAGAAGACATGGTGATTTTATGTTAGAGGAGATAGTACATCAGTAAGCGAAGCAGTAAAAATGGTAAAATTCCCGGCCCGAAAACGATTGAAGGAATTTACTTAATTTTTTACCTGCTTTTTATTTTTAAGGGTGGAAACCACTGTTAAATACTGAAAAATTAATAACTCTTCTAATTTTACGAGTAAAATCACGAAAATTCATATACTTATGTTTTTGATGTCGTTGAATATGATTATAAGGTCAAAACTTAAGAAAGACAAAAATATTAAGGGTTGAAATTACCCTTAAATACTGAAAAATTAATAATTCTTCTAATGTTACGAATAAATTCACGAAAATACTTATGTTTTTGAAGTCGCTGAACATGATTATGAGGTCTAAATTTATTTAAAAAAATGGTGGATTAAGAATGGTCACAAAAGAGTATAATATGTATAATTTTATTGAAAATAAGATTGTTATAAATAAATCAAATTAATACAATTAAGTAAACTAAACTAATTAAATAGCATATACAGTGTGACCCATTTCAAGCGGAAACACCTTCATAACTCAGTTACTGGTCATCCTATACGTTTCCGATTTTCCGGAGTTCCCGAACACGAACCTTGCCAAGTACGCCGACGACACGGCCATGTACGCGCATTCGCATAATGCACAAGCAGCGAACATGCTGCTGAAAGTGCACATGGCCCGTGCCACGGCGTATTACGACTAGTGGAATATTCGGATCAACGCCGAAAAGTCGGAGCCCATACTCTTCACGCGCCGGTTCACTGAGAACCGCATCTTAACACCAATTTCGATAGGGGGTCGCCAAATTCCTACTAAAAGGTGCGTGAAGTATCTGGGGGTGAACTTAGACAGAAGACTGACGTTTAGCATCCACGTTAACAAGACTGTACGAAAGGTCTACTCCATGTCCAGGAGTCTGTATCCGCTCCTGGCGCGAGGTAGCGGACTAAACAGGACAAATAAAAAATTGTTGTATACGATGGTGATTAGGCCGGCCATCACATACGCGGCGCCGGTGTGGTGCAGCATCCCGGCCACGACAATGCGGAAACTTAGAGTTTTAGAACATAAATTTACGCGCCTCATTTCAGACTCCGGTAGGTACATCTCCCTCTGAGACCTCTACGCACGTTGCCACGACATAACCCCACTAGCGGGAAACATCCCAAAAATTCTACCAATTCGAATTGGGCGACAGTCCGCTAACTCGAGACATAACACGAATCAGACAGCATAATGCCATACTTTTCGATATAAGACACCCATTACCATACCAGGCGTTGCCTGTTTTTCGGCAACCTCCCTAGCCAAATCTTTCCTATACCAAAATTTCCATTTCACCACCTTTTACTCTCAAACCCCTTCTCTATTCTCTCTGTTAGTCTTATTTTTGTTCTATTGTTTCTTTTTGTTTTTTTGTTTCATTTTGTTCTTTTTAAAATCCCCTCTCGACCAATAACTTCTTACAAATCAAAACCTTTTAAATCATAACTTCCCCTTCACCCTACCTTTCCGAAGGTAGGTAGACCATCGGATGAAGGTTGTCATTTGTTCGAACAGGTTTTTTCATTGACTTTTTCCCGTACTAGTAACCCGACCTCTTAAAAATTCGCCATTTTCTATTTATTTCTAAGTAGTTCTAAGTATTTTAAAATCGTTCATGATTATTTTTCAATAAATTGTTAGGTTTAAGTTTTGTTTCTTATTAAAACTGGAGCCCTAACCTCCACCCATTTTATTTACCGTTCTAGCCGAGGCTGGACCTGCCCCACCCGGCCACCCATCTACCACGGCGTTGCACGCCGTGGTGGTGTGGCCGGCTCTGAACCAGGTTCCAACTCAGGAGCATTTTTTGTAACTAAAATATTAATAAATCTTTTTGAATTGAATTGAAATTGGTCATCCAATTTCAACCAAATTTGGATCGGTATCAAAGATCTTTAATATTTATTTTTTGAGTAAAGCAAAACTTATTTCACTCAGTGGCGTGCATTTTTATTAAGAAAAAAATGGTCAATTTTTCGAGAAATCAGATTAGGCATTTATTTGTTAAAAAACTAATGCAATATTATCAATCAGCATGCTGCAGAACCGCTATATCCAGAATTTAACAACATTTTGATTTTTGGTTATCGAATTATGGTCCCCTTAAAATTACCTCTTTTATACACTAAATAAGTAATCAATAAATTGGTAACAAATTTTTTTTCGAAAAAAAGTCATTCTTCATTTTCTCTTTAAATTCACGTTTTCTATTATTAGTCTATTGTCTATGTAGTGTAGAAAGGAACTAAAGGGGTTTTTATTGTTTCTTATGTTCAATTGGCCCCAAAATATGAGAAAACCGCGGAGTGCTACCATTTAAAGGGGTGCGTTTTTGAGATCGAAGTAAAAAGGTCGAAGTAAAAAGGTCCACTTTTCACATTTTTGAGTTTTGCTCGAAAACTATGAAGTTCAGAAGTCAAAAATATTTTTGGCTTCTGAAGGTGCTATTTCGATTGGAAATTTAATTATCTGCAACTTTTCTATTGACGTGTTTATAGGAAAAATTCATAGTTTTCGAGCAAAACTCAAAAATGTGAAAAGTGGACCTTTTTACTTCGATCTCAAAAACGCATCCCTTTAAATGGTAGCACTCCGCGGCTTTCTCATATTTTGGGGTCAATTGAACATAAGAAACAAGAAGCTAAAAACGTACTCTTCGCTGGTTTACTAAACTTTTTATATAATTGTTACACATTCTATGGGATACTCTTCGCAGTATTTTGTAAATAATGTTAGTTCGTACTATAAAATTAAAAATGTCTAACATTTTTAATTTTATAGTACGAACTTGATGAACAACTCAGTGTAAAATAAATAAATTAAAAAAACTATACCATACCCCATGTGGGGTTTCGAACCTGGATTCCGAGTCAAAAGCGTAAGAACTACTTAACACGTAAAAAATGTAAATTTTTACAAAAACAAAAATCAAAAAAAAAAAAATTTCTCAAATTTAAATCATTAATAACATTTTTATTTACTGATCGATTTTGTTCAAAAACAATAGGGTTCTTCCCCTAGCTAATATTAACTTACTGTCTAAATTTCAGTGCAATCGGATTGTTTTTTTTCGAGTTATCGTGCTTACAAGAAACGTGACGGACGGACGGACGGACGGACGGACGGACGGACGGACAGACGGACGGACGGACAGACGGACATTTTAAAAGTTGTTCAGAATTTCGTATTTGCGAAGAGTATAATAAAAACCCTTTAACGTTTTAGTTCCTTTCAACCCTCTTTTTTTGGACATAGACAATAACCTATATCTCATATCATGGAAACTTTCAAATTTCGAAGGCCAAGAATTTTCACTGAAAAATTTTCATTTCATTTTCATAAACAAAATGTATTGTTGTATTTTTATGAAAAGTCAAATGCATATGACAAAAAAAAAAGATAAAATAAACAGGAGTCCCTAGACCCAGGGGAGGCTACCGAATTTTCAAAAATTTTTTCGCAAACTGCTTTTTCAAAATTTTTCATTAGAGAAGTGCTTCTCTAGATGTTATTTCCCATATTTCGTATGGGTCCCATGCGCCACAGACAAGAGAAAAGTATTGAAATTTCACCAGCCGCCACTGTGATACAGAAATATACGGAATAATTTGATTGGTATCAAAGCATAAATAAAATGCCTTAAGGGCAAATTAAAACTTCCTAAAAGGAAAGAAATAAAATTAAACTGAAAATAAAAGTATGCACCATATCTTAGCTAGGAAAGTAGGACAGCGATGAATTGAACTGTCAATAGTGTCAAGTGGCACATGTCATTGAGCGACGACGTTGATTTGATAAGCTCTCGTAAAAATTATTATGAATTACACCACCTCCAATTTCAAACGCCGATAGGATCTTGTCACACACACAGATAATATGTTCATACTTACCTCTATCCTTTCCCGGCTAAGGTATAGTAACAATATTTTTATTTGAATTTTCTAAAAGCGTAACCATTAGACCATCTTTTCTTCCTTTCATTATATTAGCGTCAATATCATAATATGAAAATCATATTTCGACGATTGAATATGGTATTATTATTGTATATTGGTAAATAGATAAATAAATAGACAAATATTTCAGGAGATTTTTATTTAATTACAAAACAAGAAAATGAAGAGGACATTTTAAACAAAAGATTAATAACTTCTTCACTGGTCGAGTTCATTAAAAAAACCGCTGCCCAAGGAATCACTACTTCCACATCCAGATTTTTTATCCAAGTCACTCATAACGAAAAAATTTTGTATGTGGAAATAATTGTTCATGGAACTTTAATAATATAATATTTGAAATCCTCTACCCCAAAAACCCATAAAACGATACCCCACATCGGTAGCGGGGTGGGGGTGGTAGTGGGGGTGAATGAAGTAAAAAAATATTTTGAGGTTTCTGGTTTTTGTACACACTCTAAATCCCAATTTTTTTTCATCCCCTTTAATAATGGGGTGGGGGTGGTAATGGGGGTGGCTACTGCCAAAATTTTCTTTGAGACCTTAGCTTCTCTTGTACATACTAAATACCAATTTTATGGACTCTTACCTGCTTGATTTACCTATTTACCCCAAATTTACCCCAATTTACCCCCCAACCCTTCGACGGAACAAGATGAAAATAATGTAGTTCTAGATCTCGTTAAACTACATATGTGTGCCAAATTTCAAGTCAATATCTCAAACGGTTCCAGAGTAAACGTGCGCACAAAAAAAAGTTACAGACAGACAGACAGACCGACAGACAGAAATTTCTTTTTCGCTCAAATTTAAAATATCGACGTTTCGTGACATTCTAAACCTATTTGAACAATAAAAATTTTTAAAAATTTTTTTGTCGTTACTATACTTCCACTGGATGTGGAAGTAATAATAGAGTTCTTTCTCATCAACTTAATGTCAAAAAAGTACTATGGAACGTTTCATTCTTATAGTGCTTACAAGAAACGTGGCGAACGGACGCACGGACGGACGGACAGATGGATGGATCGAGATTTTGAAAGTAGTTCAGAATTAGATCAAGAATATGAATATTTTTGTCTGCGAGAGACATTTACGGTTTTAGAAATGTGCCAATCAAATGCAATACATTCTTTATTTTCGTATTTCCCAAGAATATAATAATAATAATTTTCACGCAGATAGACGTGCAAATATACAGATCAACGGGATGACGAACTAGTTACTAGCTATAGTTTATTATTTACGTATCAGTTAAAATCGCATAACAAATAAAATTATTTATCATATTTGTTATATCATGTACAGTGTACATTTTACATATTATAATTTATAAGAAACTCATATTGATATAAATTCGTTGTATCCAAGCATTATTGTCATTCAAAATAATATATAATAAACTAAATCTTCCGAAATCATCTCTTTATTACCTGGATATGAAATATATTTTCCAAACGAAGAAGGTGTTTATTTTATGATTCTCATTATAAATTTATCTTAAGACCCCCCAAAACTCTTGAACTTTAACGATGCAAGCTCGATATTTTACTGGGGTGTTAAACCAGATTGCAAGTTGGTTCGTTTATCCCTAGATGCAAGTCAGCCTGACTAAAGCTAGACCTTATACATCTTTTAGTTTTTCTGGGGTTTTCATTCCACCAACGGTTAAAACGCGATATTTACATGTTCTTTGTTGTTCGCAACGTCTTGGTAGACGTATTGTGTCATACATTACTCTAGTTGGTCTTATTTTGTTGGATAACACGTCTAACAGCATCGTGCCATCAGTCGCCATTATATGTTAAGCGTAGCAGAATTATTTGTTTTGCAACAATTCCTTGTAATATCAGCTCAACACTTTGAAGGTGTCCTCTTGTCTTTTTATCATCTGAATATCCTTGATCATTAATGGTTCCATATTGTCTATTCTCCAGTTGATGTCGCTATAAATGGTACGATGCTGGAGGGTCATTTTTTCTCGACACATATCTTTAAAGCATCGATACACCTGCCTGCCTCCCTAACGATCCATATCAACACAAAGAAAATATTTGTTCAGCTGGCAAATTGTCGATCTTTCTACCTGTATTCTCCGTCGATTTTATACTCACAGATACTGGTATTGTCAACAAGCGTTCTAGAATCTCCCGTCAATTGAGGTTGCAGGGGGTCTCATATTGTTTACAACCTCAAAATCACCAATTTCTATTGTACTCAGAGTTTACTGTTTTAAGACTGACTAGATTATTTTCATCTTATTCAGTTGAAGGGTTTGGGGGTAAATTGGAGTCATGGGGGTAAACAGATAAATCAAGCAGGTAAGAGTCCATAAAATTGGTATTTAGTAAATACAAGAGAAGCTATAAGGTCTCAATTTTTATTTTGCATTAGCCACCCCCATTATTAACGGGGGTGAAAAAAAATGTGATTTAGTGTGTGTACAAGAACCAAAAACCTTGAAATATTTTTTTACTTCATCCACCTCCACTGCCAAAGCGCTATTACCACCTCCACCCTACTACTGATGTGGGATATCGTTTTATGGGTTTTGGGATAGACGATTTCAAATATTATATTATTAAAGTTCCATAAACAATTATTTCCACATACATTTTCGTTGTGAGAGACTTGGATGAAAAATCTGGATATGGAAGTGGTGATTCCTTGGGCAGCGGTTTTTATTATATTTATGATCCACTAAATTTCCACTACACTACAGGTAGAAAATCTTAATTTAAAAGACGTTCTAAATAAACTGACAGGTACGTAATACACGTTAAATCAACAATTAGCAAAGACTTTATATTTGCAGTATGTATTAATTCCTTGGGCAGCGGTTTTTATTATATTTATGATCCACTAAACTTCCACTACACTACAGGTAGAAAATCTTAATTTAAAGGACGTTCTAAATAAACTGACAGGTACGTAATACACGTTAAATCAACAATTAGCAAAGACTTTATATTTGCAGTATGTATTAATTATTATTTGTATAAATATATTGATCATAAACCACTAGTAAACATTCTTCTTTTACTTTTATTTTGGTAATATCAACCTAAATTTTACAAGTTTTAAGCTTTGATATAAAATGCATTGTTCATTAACTACAATAGTCCAATAAATATCAGTACGTATAAAATGCGTGAAATGTATGTTCCAGTGGTCTAAAAATAATTTTGGTATAATAATCCTAAGTTTATATAGTATACCATTTTATGATTTTACGTTTTTATTATATTTGACCTACCAAATTTCCACTGGAGGTATACAATTTTTATTTAAAAGACGTTTTAAATAAACTTAATTTATAGTCCTGCACTTTTAATTAAAAAAAATAAGGTTACTTAACAGAAGAACGATATAGGTATAATTCAGTTAACCTATAAATTTAAAATATACTTTTGCCAAAACTTCAAATGACTATGAATTTCAAATTTGTAAGTTAGGCAAAAGTTGACATTGATTTATAAAAGTACAGTCTCATATAGGAAGATGGCACCCTCTACATTAGTTTGGAGTTGCTGATCTACTTTGAATTACTTTTATCAAATACTTTAAAGAGGCACAAAATTATCAATTAAGAAGTGACGAAACAAAATAGTATTTGTAATGTAATAATTACTATTGCCAGGAAAAAACTTGACATACTTTCAGACTTTAGAATGATATTAACAGTTTTTCGGGTAAACCATTTTCACGCGCTGTACACTTTCTGGCAGAAGGACATTTAAGTTTTTAATAATATTTAAGAAAAAGGACCATTCATTTGTAGTACTTTATGTAGTAAAATTTGGCCTGATGAATATATGACGTATCCCTCGCATTTGGATTTAAATCTTTTTTGCGGGCGAATCAGGTGCCCCACCCTCACAAACTTTTCATTAACTCGCATGTGAAATTTCAGAGCTTGATTTTACTCAGAGTTAGTTTACTCAGATGTGAAAACCTCTGATACTGGGCTATCCCGTAAAGCCTCGTTTACAAAATAAAGTTAATATCATCGTATAATAATAATGTGCGGACAGAATAGCAAGTTGTTTTCTATTTTTCATTCTAATTTCAATCATAAAATAGGCCACTAATACTATTCAACAGAATAATTAAACATATTCCGAACGATAAAAGTCGTATATATTTTTAAGAAGTGCATTCATTACCTTCCTAATTAGTTTCAATTAGATACCACTGGCGCAAAATCCCTCCTTCCTTCCCTTCGACTTCTAGAACATAAAGTAAATGGTTGATGCTTCGTTATAATGCCATATTACGATGAGCAATATTAATGGTGGCATGAGATCCCTTACTTATAAATAACTATGACTTATTCCAGCAAAAGAAGAAAATCATGGTAAGGAAATTGAACATGTGCAAGGGGGCGGAGGATGCTCCACTACAGTTTACTAACGTCACTATTGGCTACAATGAGGATACCAAGGACACCGTATTAGGACTTAAGTTTACTGTGCTTACAGAAGTTGGTTATGATTTTTCGGTAAGTAAAAATATAGATCGCTAGAACTTTTATTATCGGAAATGTGTGGGGAAATCGGGGAGGACATTTTTTATACTCCGGTTTTTACAATCCTGCAGGGTCAAGTTTAGGAACTGGTGAGATATGCAATTGTCCAAACAAGGATTGTTGTAATGTATGGAATCAATATCTGTAAATTGGCATTTATCGTTGAGGTGTGCGTTTTATTTTCTATTTTCATTTTTAGTTTAGTTTACAAATCCAACAGAATTTACATTCTAATTATATGGTAGGCATATACGGTGAGATGTAAATTGATACAGAATATACCGGGTAACAACGAGATTAGTCCCGTTTCAATTTCTAGGTTGATTTTAGGAATACGATTTGGAAATTTTGGCATATCATTTGCGACACAAAAAGCCACATTTTGCACTTATTAAGTGAAAAATATCACTTCCGGTCCAACCGGAAGTAGCAACAACTTTCGATTTTTAAATAGCAACCTATATACATTTTTGCATATTTAGATTCCACATGAAATTTCCGTTACAACGATGTATCACAACTAGGTAATTCTTTTCCAAATGGCGTCATAAATTCGAAAAAGTGAAAAAGCTAAGTTGGCAACTGCATGACTGTCAAAAAATTTACCCAGTAGGCCTTGAAGCTGATATATCACCTTAATTTTTATTGTCGTATTTCAATTTATTGAAATGCAACGATAAATTTCAATAAATTGAAATACGACAATAAAAATTAAAGTGATACATCAGATTCAAGGCCTACTGGGTAAATTTGTTGAGAATACAGTCTTGCAGTTGCCAATTTGGCTTTTTCACTTTTTCGAATTTATGACGCCATTTGGAAAAAAATTACCTAGTTGTGATACATCGTTGTAACGAGAATTTCATGTGGAATCTAAATAGGCAAAACTATATATAGGTTGCTATTTAAAAATCAAAAGTTGTTGCTTCTTCCGGTTGGACCGGAAGTGATATTTTTTCACTTAATAAGTGCAAAATGTGGCTTTTTGTGTCACAAATGATATGCTAAAATTTCAAAATTGTATTCCTAAAATCAACCTGGAAATTGGAACGGAACTAGTCTCGTTGTCACCCGGTATATACAAAATTAATATACTAACTACTTACCATAAATTATTCCACTTAGACTTTATTTCATTAATAGTACAGAAATAGATTTCTATATAGTGGTTGTGAGGGGTCGGAAGAGTAGGCACAATCGTGGTAAAGTTATGAAACCTGTTCCCCCTCCCCCATTCTCGAAGGTGCGGAACAATAATAACAGAGTGAAAAAAGTTTTTAGTCATGTGCACCCCTTCAACGGCCAAAATCCTCCTTTTTTTACTTATTTCTCATATGACAGCTTGGCATCAACTATTTTTGCAGGGATTTTTTGTTTCTTCATGAGGATATAACAGATGGTGAAAGGTGAGGTGAGGTAGTGGACCGCAACTTAGGAGGTGTCAAATTGTTTCCTTTGCTGTTTCTTGTTAAAGACGTTTACCCCCGTTTTCGAGGATGTTGAACAAGATAAAGATGGCTCAACGCCAGTTCAACCATTCCTTCATCCTTAAAAGGACGGAAACCACCCATTTCAGTTTAAGAGCAGTCTTTGGACTGAACTCCGCCTAATAAAGTCACTATTATTATTATTATTATTATTATTTCATACGTTTCATATCAATGCTCGTCAGGGCGTTCTTGGAGGGGAATGGCTAGAAATTTAGGCGGAGTTCAGTACAGATTCTTTCCTCTTAATATTTTCAATTATTGTTGAATTGAACCTATTTAATGGAATGGTCTTTGGAACATGTTCAGATAAAGTACGTTCAAAGTACTGTTCGGTTTATGCTGCCATATTGATATCCTCAATTTGGTGTAACTGTTCCCAATTTATGTTCCACAAAGAATCGTAAAGCTCGACAAAATTGTCAGTGAGTAATTTAGTTTTTGGAAACTTTAGAGTTTGAGGAAGAACTGTGTTTAGTTTTACGCATAAAGGTGGATAGTAAAGGTCTTTACGGAGTAAAGGTCTTTCCATTAAATAGGTTCAATTCAACACTAATTGAAGATATTAAGACGAAAGATCTTTTCCTAAATTTCTAGTAATTCCCCTCCTAGAACGCCCTGACGAGCATTGATATCTTGAAACGTTCGTTTAAGGATGAAGGATGAAGGGAGGGTTGAACCGGCGTCGAACCATCTTTTTCTTGTTCAGCATCCTCGGTGTAAACGTCTTTAACAAGAAACAACAAAATAAACAATTCTCAGTTCACAAAACGAAGCAATCTTTATCATTAGCCCAGTCAATGAAGGTTCAATAAGGGGGTATAGAGGGAAATGCCGAGATCACAATTTTTGAATGCAAAAATAGTGTTTCTATTAATTTTTTTCGTATCTGTTATGGTTCAGTAATGAATTGTATATCTTTTGACTGTATTCTAACTTTATTATAAATTGAAAATAAATTTCAATAATCATCGTAGAAAAAAAATTTCTTGTACAGATATCCGTTTCACAGCAGACTGAACTGAAATATCGAATAAAAAATGTCTTTGCGTCAAAAATTGTGATCTCAGCATTTTCCCCTAGAAACCATTCATTGACTGGACTATACATATTTTTTTATAAAGTTAAATTGTCTTAAATCAAGATAATGACGAAATTTTAATTTTTATATTTTATGTTCAAATTTTAGTGATATAGCGTTGACATTGAATAATATTGTCAAGAGCCAGAAAATAATAGTAAATTATTTTTAAAACAAATTTAAAAAAAATTCAATTCTAGTTTGGTAAAAATATATTTCATATAAAATTAATTCATTATTAATCTAAATTTAAATTAAAGCATTACGAAATTAAAATATGACTTTGTACTCTTCCAAATAAATAGCAAGTGCAGCACTTTGTTGTTTAATTTTATATTGTTTAATTTTGTAATGCTTTAATTTAAATTTAGATTAATAATGAATTAATTTTATATGAAATATATTTTTACCAAACTAGAATTGAATTTTCTTTAAATTTGTTTTAAAAATAATTTACTATTATTTTCTGGCTCTTGACAATATTTACATTCATATTTTTCTTATCATACTCTCATCAAAATGATCGCAGATTTGCATGTTATCCAGCGCCATCTAGCGCTATTGCTATCTAGTTTAATTTTTCTTTCTAATAGTTTAGATGAGAGCAATGTACTAATAGAACTCGAGTAGATATTTTAAAAGTATTAACACACTTCTCTTAAGTTGTGCCTAAACGTTTAACTGTTAAGTCTTGAAAATAAATTTTTCGTTTCCTTTAGGCAACATGATTAATATTGAAAGTGTCAGCTGCTTAACTCACCATTGTTTAACTTCATCTGTTAAATCCATTTATATAAATCATTGATTCGAAATTTGTTGTTTCACTAGAAAACAAGTTATGCTATAGATGTTCACGTATTTACGAGATTGTGTTCCCACTATAACCTTCAAATTTTCCAACTTACATACCTTTTAATTATTATTTTTCACCTATATTATTGTACAACGGCGTCCTAATGTTTGCTGGAGTATTTTAATAATTCGCATAACAATGGAAAATGATGGTTTCGACGATTCCTCAACTGTGCTTAATGTAACAAATATTTGTTTTGATTGATAACCTAATTAGCAATTGATGGCATTATTAATGACTAAAATGAGCTCTGATGTGTGCGTGAGTTATCTGTGATGTTAGTAAAATTTGATCATAATGTTTTGTAGATCGTGTCATATGGGTTTAATTCAATAATTTCCATCAACTGTGTACGACATAACAATAATATCACAATATAAAATCGGCATAAAGTTACAGTGATTTATGCTTGATAGTAACATTAATCCGAAATGACACAATGATGTTGCGGAGAGAGAAAATTAAACTGATAAATCGCAGCTAGAATCGCCGTTAAATAAATACATGCATATCATTATTATGTAATTACAACTGAAAAATGGTGTAATGTGATCAGTATTGTTCAGAATTGATATGAGATATACATGGTAATAAAATGTGTATGTAATAGAAATATTCATTTTCACATTCATAGTCCACTATAATTCTTTTTTAACTTCGGAAAAGGTCCTCGTTCGCTGCAGAACTAATGAGATGATCATCTGAGAAGTTTTCTGTGATTCATCAACCTTGTAATTTTTTTTATTTAACAAAATTCTCGACAAAATTCAAATAATTATTTGCAGTTATTGATAGCTTCCTTTTTTTGAAAATTGGAAAGAAAATTTTTGCATAAGATTGGTATATATTAATTTCCTATTTAACTTCGGTGCCTGAATTAGCCCAGTCAATGAACGGTCAACAAGGAGGTCTAGAAAGAAATGCAGAGATCACAATTTTTGACTTGAGGAGGTAAACATACCAAAAGTCCCCGAACGTAGGAAGTGGGGGGATGCAGGGGGGCACGAAGAAAGTCCTGGTTTTTGTTTTTTCGCTCATATCTCGAAAACAGTTAGCCCTAATCAAAAAGTGGCTATATGCAAAACTAAAGCTTACTAAATTTTCTACAATAATGTTTCCATTAATTTTTTTAATATCTGTTATGGTTCAGTAATGAATTGTATATCTTTTGACTGTATTCTAATTTTATTATAAATTTATTATAAATTGAAAATAAATTTTAATAATCATCGTAGAAAAAAATTTCTTGTACAGATATCCGCTTCACAGCAGACTGAACTGAAATATCGAATAAAAAATGTCTTTGTGTCTGTAAGTGTGTGTGTGTGCGTGTATACCGTTTCTTGTAAAAACGATAACTTCTGTTAGACTTAAAATATTTGATTTCAATTTGGAACATATATAAAGGTGATTCACGATAAATAATATACTACACTTTTTGTACGTTAAAAAATACATGAAAATTCGAAAAATGAGCGTGATTTATATATATCATTATAAAACAATATGAAGCCATTTTTAAGGGTTGAATATAATTTTTAAATTGAAAATGTGAAAAAGGTTTCCGGAGAAATTTTACATTATTTATCGTGAAAAACTGCCTGTAACTCGGAAAATTAGCAAGTTACAAAAAAATTCCAAGAGACAAAAAATGTTTAGAAGGCCTCATTGAATTTTTTTAAATAATAAAATTTTGAATTACATATTTTTAAAGCCCTACAATTTCAAAGAAAGGGGTGGTTTTTCAAACTCGGTGAAAACGCACTTTACAGAAAAGTTTCAAATAAAAAAATGTCTTGTATTTCGACGATACATTTACCTGAATTTTTCAGATTTTTTTTCGACTCTTACATTTCCCCTCCCCCATTTTTAGGAAGGAAAATAATTATATATTTTCTCTTCATACTCATTATTATACTCTTCGCAAAAACGAAGAGTATATTGTATTTGATCGGCAAATTTCTAAAATCGTAAATATCGCTCGTAGAGAAAAAAATTTTCATATCATTGTGTTAGTGAACGAATTCTAAACAACTTTCAAAATGTCCGTCTGTCCGTCCGTCCGTCCGTCCGTACGTCTGTCCGTCATGTTTCTTGTAAGCACGATAACTCAAGAAAGAAAAATCCTATTGTACTAAAATTTGAACAGTAAGTTAGTGTTAGCTAGAGGAAGAACCCTATTGTTTTTGAACAAAATCGATCAGTAAATAAAAATGTTATTAATGATTTAAATTTGAGAATTTTTTTTTTGATTTTTATGTTTTTGTAAAAATTTACATTTTTTACATTTTTTTACGTGTTAGGTAGTTCTTACGCTTTTGACTCGGAATCCAAGGGTCCCAGGTTCGAAACCCACATGTGGTATGGTATAGTTTTTTTAATTTTTACTTTATTTTACACTGAGTCTTTCACCAACTAAGTTCGTACTATAAAATTAAAAATGTCTAAAACTGACATTATTTGCAAAAAAACTGCGAAGAGTATCCTATAGAATGTGTAACAATTATATAAAAAGTTTAGTAAACCGGCGAAGAGTACGTTTTTAGCTTGTTTATCCTCCTATTCACTAAGAAAAATGTTAAAAATGTGTAATCAGAAAGAGGTAAAAGCTTTAATTTGTAACGCCACCTTTGTTGAGTCGTTCCAACACATAATAAATTCGGTAGTAATGATGGAACTATTTAGTAGTTTTCTGTAAATGTAGGCTAGACGTAGAGTTTCTCGGGTAGTTAGTTGCGAGGTCGACGCAGCACTGTGATCGCCCTGCGGTGATGCGACCGAAACAAGACGTGAGCGAGTCTCTTTGGTTTTACGCGGCGGTAGAGCAAGCAGCAAATGGCCCGCAGTCGTATTTAAAATTAAGTGTTCAATATCTTTACTGGAGATGGGATGTAAGTTAATTATTTTCTCCCCCATTTTTCCAAAGCTAATAACGTTTCATTTATTTTAGGTTTCTCAAATTGAACTCTTAGAACTCTTACAACTCTTACAACTCTTACAACTCTTAGAACTCTTAGAACTCTTAGAAACTCATAGAAATTCTTAAAAATGCTTAGCAAATCGTAGATTCTTAGACTCTTAACAGTTAATGCTTCGAGATTTATATGATTGAATAATGCCTAAATACTACCTATACTTAGGCTCTCTTTGAATAACAATTTTATACTACTGAAGTACCTAGTTCAATATGGTTGCTACATATTACTGACTAATTTCGTCGCTACTTGTCGACAGCCATGTTGCTTCCACATCAATAGTAGTCAATTCCGTCACACTCGAAAGAGATGTTATAATCGTTATTACGAGGAGACAGTTGCGACGTTCCAGCAATAATTATTGGGAACTACGTTATAAATGGTTTAAATTTGCTGTTTAATGTCACTGGGTGGATCACGAAGAATTTTTCTTTAAACGTAGGAGCCAAGATTGTATTGCAGCCATTTTCTCGTTACGGGCGTGGGAGCCACGAGGTGTGTCGATATACCGCTTCCAGCTAGAGGGGTTTCTCCGAATGCATGCGGAAATCAGCTGTTTCACGAAGTTAAGTACATATTAGCAATCTATTTGTTTCCGAATATCACCTCTCTAACAACTTGTAAAATTTAATTGGCCTATGCCAGATTTTATTATTCATTTAATTAAAATCATGCGAGCTACCTAATCGTCGCCATAACCTAAGAGCAAAACTTTAGAGTGTGTTAGACGTCAACACAAAGCCTACAAGGGGTGGAACTTGTCGCCTTTTGCGTCCACTTCCCTTATTTTTGAACCTTTGGTTATTACCAATTTCACTGTGTGTACGTATTGCTGTTACGTCTCATTTTTTTGCCGTGTGGCGTATTTTAGAAATATTTGTTTGGTCATTACCAAATTTTACCTTGTGTAGATTTTTATTATATTTCATAATTCTGCCGTGTGGTATATTTTATGGTAGAGTACAGTAAATCTTGTTACAATTTTGTAATCTTGCCGTGTGGCGTAATTTAGAGATTTTTTGTCATTACCAAATTTTTACCTTGTGTAAATATTTTTATTCTATTCCATATTTCTGCCGTGTGGTGTATTTTGTAGTAAAGTAAATTGATGTTATTACTTGTACAAATTTTTTTGTCGTTACCAAATTTTACCTTGTGTAAATATTTTTATTCCATTTCATATTTCTGCCGTGTGGTGTATTTTTAAGTAGAGTAAATTAATGCTATCACTTGTAATTTTTATTAGTTATTACGGTTAAGTCAGTGATAAGTTTTTTTCGATTGATTTATAAAGGTTGCGTAACTAATCACAAATTTGTGACCATTATATTATTTATTATAGATTTTTGATTATTACGTAGTGTTTATGAATTCACTAGTTATTGCTAAAATTGTTGGGTATCAAGCAACAGACTGTGGAATTAAATTGGCTACTAAATTGTTATTTTTATAGTAGAGTTTGTTCGCCCGGTATTTAGCTGCAGTATCTAAGTGCAGATTGTAGATTCTTTCGTCATTAACTATACGGTAATACCTTTTCTTTATTAAAATTTATTTATACCCTCGGTTAAGCATTCCGCCTAGCTTAAGATTACTTTAGGGGTAATAAAATTCTGGTTATATCGCCACCATTTTATTGCGACAAATTCTAGCGTAAATCGAGTCACATCTTAATATTATCGCGCCCTCTTTATTTTTCTTTGATCCCATTTTTTTGCTTGAACCCCTTTACTAACCACACTGTATATAGTAGCATTTAAATTAAAATCTCTAACAATTTTTATTTCGATTGTAAATCGAATCTGTACTATTATCCTAAATCGATATTAAATCGATACTATCTTTACTTCTCGTTTTATTTGTGTTGTGTCGTATTTTCTTTATTTTCACGGCTTACTAATAAGCCTGGCGCCCATAAAGTTTTGAGTTTTTGGCGTACCAAAATTTGTTTTTTTACTAAATTAATTTGTCAGTTCCTAACCCTAACTCACGCCCTTGCCTCCAACAACACTGACTAGCCAGGGCCTAGTCTAACTTGAGGTTGACCTTAGTTTACTTGGTAACAAACGGCCGCCCCAATTAGATTAGTTTTTTTTTTGTCGTTCTTATAGGTCCAAGTAGCTTGATTAAACTTTATTAGTAGAGTCACGTGAGTGCTATATTTTTTTGATGTTGTAGTTGACTTATATTATATATTAGAGTGAATCCTTTGGACATTTTGATTTTTGTCGAGTGTTAAGCTACGAAGACATTTTAATTAGAACTGGGAGCCATTTTTATAAAATGGCGCCTTAATGCTAGGGGACCACAATACAATTTTACTCGTTAGAGCTGCTAAGAATATTTGCAGATGTTCCAAAATATGCATTTGACCTTGCGCATACCCGCGCTGAGTGACAAAGTCATTTCATTATTTTTTTCCAGGAATACCGTGGCATTAACGATAAATTTTGTTAGGACACTTTTTGTTCAGAACCATGTGGTCCATCCACTTGTATTTATTATTTTTTTCTACCACGACTTAATTTAATAATTTTTAAAAAATTGATGAAAATAAATTTTTTTCATTTTGTTTATGTTTTGCATCCGGAATATAAACTTTTTAAGGCATTATTATAGTCTTATTTTATTAGAATGAAGTATTTAAATATCCATAATACAACATAAGTAGTCTATGATATCATTTTACTAACGTCTCTTTAGTAAATATGATTATTTACATCTAATTATTATTTTAAAGTAAAAACAATATAAAACAAACCAAACTTTTAATAATTTGGGTTAGAAAATAAAACATCACATCTGTCAATCACAGCAAAATCGCGTGGGCGAGGCTATTTTTATCCGGTAGATAAAAGTGTTATCCGAAGGTCTTGATGCCGGATAGGTATCCTAGAGATAAAGCATGTTTATCTTGTATATATATCCATATCTATAGGTAAAAATACCGATTGTTTGCTTATTTCCGGAATTACGCGTATTCTGCAGAATAAACATCACTATCTATAGGTGAAAATACTGGGCCTTAGGATAAAACATAGTTATGGAATCTTGCGGTTTAAAAAAAATATTATAAAAAAAATTATAACCCCTTTTTTTAATAATGTAAAATAAACATAATGTGTGAAATCATCGTAAATAAGCTGACGCCCACAAAGAGGAATTAATAATTAAAACAAGCTTAACCTTAACAGGATAATATTTTCTTTGTAATCCTGCCTTACACCTTAGGTAAATACAGGAATCTTCATCATATTATGGATCCAGCCGTTAAGTGTTAATCAGAACTCTATAATTAAAAGATAATTATACTGTGCAAGGCTGTCTGGATCTGGAAATTCCAATGATTAATTATTGTTCTGGCAGGGTTGGATTATTAATTTATTTAGTAAATGGGGTTGCGGCCTCATTAATGTATAGTATAGATGGGGAAAATGTACCCTTTTTGCGCTATAAATACGTAAAAAATTGATAAATCACAGATAAATTATTTTGGCATCCTTTAAATTTATTATCACAAATAATAATGTAAGTCTCGCGATAATTAAATATCGATAATTGAGTGAAATATTGAACATAAAAGTACAGGTGAGCTCAGAGTATGCTTTGTATAAAATATTATAACGTAAAGGAGGCACATGCTATATTTATGTAGTTGATATTATCCCAAAAGCGATCAAATTTTTTTATCTCGACCTGGCAAGAAAATAGTACCTTTCCAGTGCGTTTTCTGTACACAAAATCGATGACGCAGTCATTGCTAGACAATAAGAAGTCTAATATTTTACTTAATGATCAAATAGACAAATAATTCGGCTCATGTAGACCTATTTTAATATCTTTCTTTAGTAGTAGGTTATTAATCCAGGTTATAGATCTGATACCAGAGTTAGAACTTTTATGTAATATTAGTTGCATGTAAAACTATCCGGTTTTATGTTAAATTAGGTATAATAAATATAATGTAATATATAAACTAAGTCGATAACATACAGTAGAGAGAATATACATAGTGAGAACATTTTTTCAATTAATACCTTCGAGATGTGGGTCTGGAGACGTTAGCCACGAATTCCCTGAACGACCCATCGCACTAATACCTCGATTCTCCAAGAAACACGTCCCCACAATCGACTCTCCAACATTGTATTTTCATGTTCAAAATTTTGGATTCCTCGTCTTGTATCCACCAGGCTCTCCTTTTGAGAGGGCATGCAGTTTTAGGTTACTTAGAAATATCTACTTGTTCATGACACCTTCATGGATATAGATACATATGCAAAATATGGATGTTTTCCGAATGATAACAAATGAAATGTCATTTTTTGAGACCTCTTAATACTAGTGTAACATTGTACCAGTATTGTACCAGTCTCAGTCGGCTAAGCCAAATTATTTAGTGAATAGTATGGTCGCACTGTCCATCGTGTACTGAGTTCGAGTCCCAGCCAGACAATGTCAGTGGATGTATGTCTTCATTTTTCTTCCCTTCCGGACAGCCTTGGCTTTGGGGTTGTTTACTATATGTAGTGTGTTTATATGTTTCTATAAATGTAATTATTGGTAAAACCACTATCCAAATATACTGGTCTGCTCATTCCCCTAAAACCTGTCAAATAGCTTTACGTAGAAAAGCTTGCTTAGTGGGAATATTTCAATTACATTGCAGTCATCTCACGAGTGTTTATGTTTTTATAAATGTCATTATTGGTAAAACCACTATCCAAATATACTGGTCTCCTCGTTCCCCTAAAACCACTCAAATAGCTTTACGTCATAGAAAAGCTTGCTTAGTGGGAAGATTTCAATAGGCTCATTTAACATTTTTTTATTATT
Source organism: Rutpela maculata (assembly GCA_936432065.2). Taxonomy (NCBI): domain Eukaryota; kingdom Metazoa; phylum Arthropoda; class Insecta; order Coleoptera; family Cerambycidae; genus Rutpela; species Rutpela maculata. The sequence continues at coordinate 167,923,088 of OW386289.2, read as the reverse complement.
ACATATTCTGAAAGAACTTGGTGAGTATAGTAAGTATGCCAAAAATTAGAATTTTCTGACGTCGCCTTCATGTATAAAAAAATTATTAAATTCGGCGCGCTTAAAAACGCTCGGGATAACATGTAGTCGAGTTGTGACGTCAGATGGCTGAACCGCCCAGTGGACACGGCTGTGAATGCAAGTTAGTAGAGTAAAATCTGGAAGTAAAGTCGCTTAGTTTTCGAGAGAAAAAACCAGCGTAGAACCAAACCAGACTTAGTGGGATTCTTTAGTAAGATAATCGTGTACACGAAATCATTTTTTACATTTTTTGGTGGTCGAGAACTTTTTTATTTCGGAAAAACTCAAACAAATAGATTTTTAATAAAATATGTTTTTTAACGTCTCCACCGCTATATCTCTGAAAATATTTGTGCTATCAAGCCATTTTTTTTTAGATTAAAGTAGACACAATAGCGCTTCGAACAACGTCCCACGTAAACCCGATTTATTTTTTTTTAGTTGGAAAAATAATAGGAAACTCAAACTTGTTATTTTCAGTAGCGTAATTTTAGACAATCGAGAAAAAAATTTATTTATGAAAATTTGTAAATACATGCTGCGTACAAATTGAAGCCAATAGTTGAAAAAAGTTTTTAGGATAAAAATTTTTCATGTCCCGTTCATAGTATTGAGTCAGCGATTTTTTTTAACGGGCCAAAGTCATATTCTTGCGCGCTCGGCTGTAGCAAGCCTGCCGACTGCAACGATCTGACGGTCCCGGTCGGGGTGTATGTAGTAGTTTAACTTATATCAATAGATACAAAACCAGTAGTGATCAAAAGCATCTAGGGGATCAATATTATTGTTCAATATTTCATATATTGTACAGTAGTATTGATCATATGTTGTTAATATTAAGAAATTGTACAATAAATATAAAATAGTCTCCTTTTAATAATAAAAAGACAGGTAGGTAGATATAAATACCTAATCTATAAATATCAATCAGTGTTACTAACTACCCACCTAATTAGTAAGTTTATTAGACATTTTTAAATGAATGAAAGTAAAAACGTACGCATAAAATGAGTTTTATTGTTGAAATAAATTTTCTATTTTGATAGATACATATGTAGTATGTAGTTTATGTAGGCCCTACATTAATAGCATTCTAATTCGTTCATATCTGCCTCGAAATCTTTAATAATGTTGTTACAGGAACGACATTTGCACTCGTTGCAACATTTTAGGCCTTCCTTAAAACAAGCACATTTTCGATTGTCACAATTTTTATCCGAACAATGAATACTTAATGATTTTCGACAACCACCACTTCAACGCGACCAACCCTGCATGCGAGGTGTATTAATTGCGTCCCAATGTCGCATTTAGCGCTGATAAAAAAAACGCTGTTGCCACACGGTACATTTTAGGAAAAAATATATTGTTTCAAAAACTTTTGTGATTATTAGGCTTTATTTTCTTCGCTGCATGTATGTAAATATTTTCAAAAATAAAAAAGTTTATCGATTGGTGAAGATTTCAATACATAAAATATATATTTTTAGTTTATCTGATTTTTAGAGAAATGAAAGTGCGAATTGTGCCCAAACCGTTTATATTGGTAAAAGCGCTACATTGTGAGCTTTAATTTGACACAAAACAAATTTCGGTACCTTTAATAGTTTTAAAATATGGCGGTGGAAACAAAAAAAAATTTATTTAAAAATACGTTTTTTTCACTTTTTATTGATTTAAAAAGTTCGAGACCACAAAAAAATGTCGTAAAATATGATTTCATATGCCCGGTGACATACTCAAAGGAACCTATCATGTTTGACCTGGTTTTACGCCAAAAAAAAAAAAAACGACACGATAGACTTACGAAATCGCTGCTCTAATATAGGTATCGGCGCACGCCAAGTGACGTCACTCTACGGACTGTTGGCCGGCCGAGCGTGTTTCTATTCAAATGCGAATATCTTTGTGGCTATTGATTCAATTGAGCTGAAATTTTTTTCTGAGGCTATTGGTTTGTTATACTTTAAAACGAGGAAGAAAAAGTAGGAAACTGCCATATCAATAAATGACCCTAATAGGGTTGCAGTCATCTCACGAGTCCTCCTTTGCACCACTCTACAAACTGAAAGCATAGTGACGAGGGTGTGACGTAAGAGAGAAGTGTGCGCAATTTGTATCAGCAGACTATGTATCATGAATAAAACAGCATCGAAACAGCACTTATATGCAATTTTATGACTAAAATAATGTACATATAAAGACCAGTATGGATAAAGCTCTTAATAATTGAGTAAGCATGCGCAAATTTGGTTGGATTTTAATAAGTATTACTCTATCACCCACCAATTTTTAGTAAATCGCGAAAATAACGTAAATTATGAGTTTTTTTAGGTTATTTTCGCAATTTACAGGAAAATGGTGGCCGATGGAGCTAAACGGACACCCGATTCGTGTTCACCATGTCGAGATACCCATTGGAGTACCAAAAACAGGTCACTTTTTCTATTTTGTGTGCCTGTATAATTAATTAAGCTTTTAAAACTGATAATCCACCCCTGCACACTTCCTTCACTTAATATTAATCCAGACAATTCGTTTTGTTGTCAGATCAAGTTGAGTTTCTGGAAATGCGACGCCTCCGGAAGCCCGGATAGTTGTGAGTATGTTCTCAAGGATTTCGTCACCAAGGAAGTATGCAGGTATATGGTAATGAAAAACCAAGTATGGACCATTTTTATAGAACACTTTGACAAGCCGCTTTCGTGTCCACTTAAAAAGGTAAGCCTAGATTAAGTGTTCATTCAAATAAACCTTGACTTTATGTGCTGTTATTTTTGTTATATTTTTAAATGAAAATAAGAATGTGGCGTAGTATAATTATCCAAGCATTGTTCTTATAGTTAGAAGCAAAAGTTTTTCATTTTTGTTTGGTTTCTGTTAGGTGGTCGTATTTGAAATGTACTAGCGAAAGAAACATTATATTAAATCATTTTATTCCAACTTTCAGAAATATTGTTTTCTGTTTACTTATTATACTCTTCGCAAAAACGAAGAGTATATTGTATTTTATCGGCACATTTCTAAATCAGTAAATATCGCTCGTAGAGAAAAAAATTTCATTTCATTATGTTATTGAACGAATTCTGAACAACTTTCAAAATGTCCGTCTGTCCGTCCGTTTGTCCGTCCGTCCGTTTGTCCGTCCGTCCGTTTGTCCGTCCGTCCGTCATGTTTCTTGTAAGCAAGATAACTTAAGAAAGAAAAGTCTGATTGTATTGGAAAGTAAGTTAGCGTTAGCTAAAAGGAGAACCCTATTGTTTTTGAAAAAAAATCAATCAGTAAATAAAAAAGTTATTGATCATTTAAATTAAAAAAAATTATTTTCTTAATTTTTATCATTTGCACTTAAATAGAAATATTTCGAAATTTTATTCTCTATATTTTTTTTGTTTATACATTTTACTAATGTATATATTTCATAATAATATATCTAATTCGTTGAAATATAATACTCGAATGATATATACTAAAGAAATTCAATTTTCGTAGTGATGTCTGATGGTCCACTGGCTAAACGGGTGTTCGGGTGGGACAGATGTATAATTATTAATTTTTAATAAATTTGTTTTGATTGATTGATTGATTGCTTTGTCTGGCAATCCAATGGTCTTGTGTTCGAACCCCGGACAGGGTGTTTTTTCTTCATTTTTTTTCATATATTTTTTTTTCATATGTTTCTTTTTTACAACAAAGTTGGTAACTCAAAATTTAGAATGTCCAAAAACTAACATTATTTACAAGAAAACTGCGAAGAGTAATCCTATAGAATGTGTAACAATTATATAAAAAAGCTCAGTAAATCGGCGAAGAGTATAATGCATCCACTAGTTTATTTATTTAACTTTCAAAATTTTACAGTACAACATCAATTACTTAATGGGTACAATGGGTATAAATTTATTATAATATTGATTATAGGGAGATTTCAAACAAATTAAAGCATGTAATTTTGGTCCAATATCGCTGAAAGCCAGCCGCCCAATTAATACAAGAAACTGTCAGCAAAAACCATAATAGTTTTATAAAAAACGCAGTAGAAATTCAAATATTCAACGCCGCCTTCAAAATGCGATCCGATTGGATTGATTGGATTGATTGGATTGATGTCAGTAGTCTGCTCTTAGATATCATTTTTAAACAAGCTAAAAACGTATAGTCCGGGGTCCAAGCACTCCAAAATCAAGATGACCTGTTCCGACATGACGTACAAATGTTGATATAAGTAATGAAGAGAGCATTACCTAGGGCACTAGAAAACACTTGTCGGATTAATTTTTGCTCTTGCGCAACTTCAGAAATCGCAAAAAAGATGGCGGATTGATAATTACAAAATTATGTTTTACAATGGTTATTCTCCGTTAAAACAAAAACTATGTAACCTACCGATCTGATTTTTGGTACGTATACTCAAAAGATATACGTGATTCTAACTAAGCTATTGGTATTTTTGAAAAGAATATTTTTTTTGGAAAAAAATAATTAAAATCAAAAAGTTGATATTTACGTTCTAAAAATTTCGATATGCGGACAACTATGTTAAATTTATGAAATTCTTATATACAATTGCTTACCAAATATAGTCCATATATTGAAAAAGTTTTTTTAAAAAAGATCCTGTCGATAACGTATACAGTTTTTTGGTTATGATTTTTTTATGAGGCGCGTAATTATGCAGCATTAAAATAAAAATAGTCTACACGATAATTGGTACAGTGTAACAGTAGAAAGCACTATATTGTTCAATATAATTGCAAATTTGAATTACTTTATGTTAATAATACAACAAAACGAATGAAAGTAGTAGTCGGGCGTTGCCGATTGCGGCCACTCATTTAAAAAAATAATAATCGATACAAAGTGAATTGTGTGTTCGAGCAAAATGTTAATCAAATAAGTATTCGCAATTGGCCATGCCCGAGTACAACTTCTACTCGTGTTTATATTGTTTAAGAAATAAAACTTTAGTGAGAAATATTATTTTAGGTATTTAGCATATTTAATAGAAAGCAGAAAAGGGAGATATTTTAAATAAAACATTAATGTTGTAGGTATATTATGTAATTTGTGTGTATAACTGTTCTAACATTTTAGTCAGAATCACTATAATTATAAAATGATGCATATTGCTTTTTCCCTAAAATAATTTTCAGGACTAAAGCAGCACACGAGCATGCAACTGAATACCACTCACAAGAACATTTTGTGTCGCATTTTATTTTACAGTTGCACTTTTTAATTTAAGTTCAGATAAAGTTTTTTTTGTCGACATTATCGGTACCAGCTCCTGATTTCCAATTCTGCATCCAAAATTTTGTGCAAGAAGTAATTTGAATGACGGTTCACAACACTGTTTTAAAAAAAGTAATATTTGCAACATGTTGAAAAGCGTCTTCCGTCGGTGGGATGGAGCGTAAATCACTTTTATTAAATTATTTTACCTTTTAATAATTTTCAAACGTATACATATAATACATTTGTAAAGTTGACGTCTATGTACATTGAAAATATTTCCAAAAAACTGATGTGGGGGATGTAAGATGAGTAATGGAATACATTAAGACAGATTTTGGAATTTTTCTCTGTTTGTCTGCTTGTCTGTTTGAACGCGCATCACGCAGAAACTACTGAACCAATGAGGTTCATCTAAGCTTGGCGTAACATTTAGTTCTTATTTCATCGAAATCGGCCTAGACTAAGCCAAGTTTTATGAAAATCGGTCTAGTAGAACAGGAGATACAGCTTGATCTCTACAATAAGCGTATTTGCACGGCATAAACTTTTAAGATTAAACTTCTGTAATATTCTAGAAAATTCTAGAGTACTCTGGAATATTCCAGAAAATTTGTGAGTTTTCTGAAATATTTCAGAATGGTGATTCTACCTCAAACGTCGTTTATAAAGAAGCTTTTTAGTCAATTTTAAAATTCCACGCGAACGTAACCGCGGGCATAGCTAGTAAATAATAAATATGAACCGCAAACAATAATCAATCGATTTAAACAATCAAACAAATAGTTTTTATAATGTTAAAATGTTAAGACAAATAACTTCACACTATATAGCTACATAAGTACATACGCCTAGTAAACATAAACATACCAGCTAATTCCACTGTAAACTGTTTTCATGCGCTTTATGAATTTTGGGAGAGCTGTCGCCTTTATTACATGCGCCGCATCCATTTTAAAAATTCACAACTCGAATACTATATGCAATATCAACTTAGTTCTTGTCTTAAAAACATTTTCAATATATTGGGTATGTTTGTTAGCATAGTTTATGCACAAAAAAATTAAAATTGAAGTACTTGCTCGTATGTTGAAATTCTTACTACAATATTTTATAGTTACAGATTTCATATTTTTTTCCCAAAAAAACTAAACATATTTAAACAGTGCCATCGAGCCTCATCCAAGCGCTTATGTCTTTAGTATATACTATAAAAAAATTAGATGGATAGCACTCATGGTTTCTTTTACAGGACGTGTTATGTATTAAAAAACATGTTTTTAGGAATTATCATTTCGTCTCTTTTCTTATCATTTAAGAAGTTATGCAAGAGCTGATAAGAATCCGACAAGTCATTTCTGGTGTCCTATATAACCCTTTTTGCAAATCTGAAGTTGAAAAATGTACGTCATGTCGGAACAGGTTACTTGGAATTTAGAGCGATTTCGTACTGTTGGACCCCAGACTAGTACTTTTCGCCTGTTCACTGAACTTTTTATATAATTTTTACACATTCTAGAGGATACTCTTTGCAGTTTTTTGTAAATAATGTTAGTTTTAGACATTTTCAATTTTATGGTACGAACTTAGTTGGTAAAAGACTCAGTGTAAAATAAAGTAAAAATTAAAAAAACTATACCAAACCCCATTTGGGTTTCGAACCCGGGACCGTTGGATTCCGAGTCAAAAGCGTAAGAACTGCATATACATAAAAAAATGTAAATTTTTACATTATAAGACACGAGCAAAAATTATATTTTCACGATTGTATATTACATTATGAAATGTATATTTATAAAATATATAAATATTTAGATATTAAAATGAAATATCATTCCACCAGATTTCTATTCAATTACAAAAACATAAAAATCAAAAAAAAAAAATTTCAAATTTAAATCATTAATAAAATTTTCATTTACCGATCGATTTTATTCAAAAACAATAGGGTTCTTCCTCTAGCTAACACTAACTTACTGTCCAAATTTCAGTACAATCGGATTTTCCTTTCTTGAGTTATCGTGCTTACAAGAAACGTAACGGACGGACGGACAGACGGACAGACGGACATTTTGAAAGTTGTTCAGAATTCGTTCACTAACACAATTATATGAAACTTATTTGTCTGCGAGCGATATTTACAGTTTTAGAAATGTGCCGATCAAATACTCTTGGTTTTCGTATTTGCGAAGAGTATAATAATAATAGAACCAGGTTTTAAAAATGCGGATATGTACGATCTATGGCATGCAGAGGTAAAAATTATGTGGGAGTTTCTTTCAAAAAGTATGAAATTTGTTGGCGCCTAAGTAAGAATATTTCATGCTGGTTACTGCAATAACGTAGGCGTAGTTTTGGTTATTCAAACTTTGCATTAGGTATCTTCCTAAAATAAAGTGAACGATATATTTCACGATATTTTAGGACTGACTTTCAACATTAATTACTTTCATAGCATTAGAAATCTGGTGAAAAAATTACTGGCATTATAAAATATCACTACTAATAAGTAATTTTGCAATCGCCTGTCTACGAGCCTGTCTATAAGTTGGACATCTGCCATTTTTTTTTTGTTATTTAAAAAATTCTAAAGTTTCAAGAGGTGTACTTCACTTTTTTTAGATTTATTTTCTTTAATTTAAAAAAATACGGTGCACTTCGAGCTGAGGTTTCCAAAGCCAGGCGGTCGATGCCTTGTTCAGTTATGAAATAAATATCTTTCTACCAAATTTCAGTGGGTACAAACATCTCTTAGATTTGAAATTCTATATCTAGAGTTCTTTTATAAATATCTCCAGACTATTTTAAATTACTTCCATATCCAGTGGAAGTATAGTAACGACAAAAAAAAAATTTAAAAATTTTTATTGTTCAAATAGGCTTAGAATGTCATGAAACGTCGAGATTTTAAGTTTGAGCGAAAAATAAATTTCTGTCTGTCTGTCTGTCGGTCTGTCTGTAACTTTTTTTTTGTGCGCACGTTTACTCTGGAACCGTTTGAGACATTGACTTGAAATTTGGTACACATATGTACTTTAACGAGATCTAGAACTAGATTATATTTTCATCTTGTTCCGTCGAAGGGTTGGGGGGTAAATTGAGGTGAATTTGGGGTAAATAGGTAAATCAAGCAGGTAAGAGTCCATAAAATTGGTATTTAGTGTATACAAGAGAAGCTAAGGTCTCAAAAAAATTTTTGCATTAGCCACCCCTATTACCAGCCCCATCCCATTATTAAAGGGGATGAAAAAAAAATGTGATTTAGTGTGTGTACAAGAACCAGAAACCTCAAAATATTTTTTTACTTCATCCACCCCCACTACCACCTCCTATCACCACCCCCACCCCACTACCGATGTGGGATATCGTTTTATGGGTTTTTGGGGTAGAGGATTTCAAATATTACATTATGAAAGTTCCATAAACAATTATTTCCACATACGAAATTTTTTCGTTGTGAGTGACTTGGATAGAAAATCTGGATGTGGAAGTAGTGATTCCTTGGCCAGCGGTTTTTTACATCTACTCTCAAAATCAAAGGTAGCTCACATAGAAAGAAAAAGAAAAGACGATTTTCTCAAAAAGGTCTCTAAAAAGATTTTACTCAAATTTTGTACATTACAAACCTAACATTATGCCATTATTGGCTTTTCACGGAAAATTTAACATACGAGAAAGTAAGTGCGGTGTAGTCGTATTACTTACTACGTAATTCCGAATATTTTGTAAAATACTGATTTTAGAGGAGAATGTATTTTCAATTCACTTTTTTATATGTTTTTGAAAGATGGATGTGGTGGAAATTAGGAACTTTCGAAATGGCACTAAAACTTTACACTTTTATACATAAAATAATATTTAAATTTAAACTTCAAAAAAGTACCAATGTGCACATAATAAACTATACAATCTTAAAGAGGAGAAAAACTACAAAATAGTCATTTACGTAACCAGTTACAAAAAGACTTATTTTATTTTATTTTATTACAAAATGTTATCGAATCCCGCTTTAAAATGGCAATCTATTTTGAATACAATTTTGCGTTTCCAAATATAGCTACGCTTGCAGCCGTATAAATAAATTTCGTGTTTATTGCTTTACCTGAACGTTACTATAGATTGACATTTGTATTAACAAACTTTATTTGTCAATCTGCTGAACTTTTTTAAGCAAATTAAGTTGAAAAGATATGGATATTCTATATTCTAACTGATATAGAACAATGGGCTAATTCAACAGTAAATGCAATAATACCTCGTTAATTAAAAAGCAAGTATCAAGAAGTATATAGAAAATTTGAAAACTGGTGTCAAAAAAGGAATAAAAAATGATGAATTTAATAATCAGTCGAGACAACTTTAATTTTATTGATCAAATTAATATACTTACATGAAATATCGTAGGGGCTACGCCAAACACCGACGTCGAATTGTCAATTGTAACGTTGGTAAGACGTTGCAATATTACTTATGAAATCATTGTAATTCTGCCATACATTAATTCCTCGTGGATGTACTAGATTCAACGATAATATAATTAGCATTAGCGTTACTTCGAAAAATATAAATAACTTATATTTGTAAGATATCTGATCTTGAATTTCGGTAATAATTTTCATCAAAAGTACCTTCCAAAAGTTGACTGGGAAGAATTCAGCAGGTAAATAAATATAAATGCAAAGTATCCGAATATTTTCACGCCGCGGAATGAAGAATAATTGTAAAATAAAGCTACTTAATTCGAAGTTAAGAACTTTATTCGAAAATGCAAAATGTTACAGGATTCTAAATGAGCTGCCGACCAAGAAGTCTTAAATATTTTACAATTTATTATGAGCCGAGGACCTGGAGAAAGTGTATTAGGATTTAAACGCTCCCAGTTCACATCGTTTAATTACTGAAATAATTATTCAAATTAATGAACAGAGGCCACTCTCATTGTGCGATAATTCCTTTTATTATACTTTGTAATTGCTTGAAACTTGTTCGAAGTGTTGAAATTTTACTGTCGCAATTTTTATATCCGTTTGATGGCGGCGGATCTTGCTCTTTTATTTTTAATTCCGCTCTAATGGTCCGAATTCCTTTATCATATTTTATCCGTTAATTGCAGTTTTTACCTTATTAAAAATAAATTTAACAGTTTCACTTCTAGTTTCTAGCTTGTCGAATGCAAAATAAGAACGTTTTATATATACACACGTGGTTCACAATTGCCTCCACACATTTCTTAATGAATCCACGCAGTGAAATTGTAGAAGAACGCACTACCGGGCGTCAAAATGACGCGACACCAATTTATTTCTCAGGGGGCGCCAGTCGCGTATTACCCCGTTCTTCTACCTCCCAGGCGGGTTCGAGATAAGATGCACTTCGATAGCCAAATAATGGACCAAGGCTGCACTACCACAGATCGGAAATGACGCTCTCTCTGGACCTGAATTCCCTCGTTAGGGGTTTAAGTACCTCTTAATTTCCTGAATTTTTGCATAAAAAAATCCCAACCGAAGAATTTCTCTGCGGAAGGATTAATTTTTGTACGTGGAAACCACGTTTTGGTCCGTTAATGACGGAATCTATTTCTCAAAAAACGCATAAAAAAATCCCTATCAAACCTCCGTAAAGCAACCAGAAGGTCGAACGTTAATGTGAATTAACTCGACACATCCGGTTTTCTATATGAAGGTTCCAGGGATTATAGACCGTCAGCAGGCCTCAAGATTAATTAAGAAACAATAGTTCAAAGAATCCGTTTATTTAACAGAATTGGTTATACAAAATTCTCAAGATAAGAATCGTGCCTTCCCCAATCAAGGTAAAGACTTTCAGACCATATAAGCGAGAGCGCTTACGCTAACGATCGATTAGGTAGAAAAGATTCATGCATACCTTCTCAGAATCAAAATGCGAACTTTTTAGAGAAGTCTGAGACTATTTGTAATTTATCATTACGGTTGACTGATATTAACTTAAAAAAGTTTTACTAAATGAATTTAGTTTCGCTAGAGACTACTTAGCTTTAAAGTTCTTGTATCGCGGAGATTCACGTACTCAAACACATTCATGAGGACTTATAACTGCATAAGTTTAATGGCGTTCGATCAGTCCACGATTTACTTGCTCCTATGCAGTTCTTCAATATTATCGATATGGCAGCAACCTCCGATTAAAGAACTTATATCTAGATACATAACAGGCTATCTTTTCACTATATACCTTGTTTGCTCCTAACATAGTCACATTATATGTCCATTAAAATGGATAGATGGACATCACTTCCCATAGGCAACAGTGGCGTTGTATGTGTAGAAAATGTGTAGAATGGTAAATATTTTCATTAAAATGAATTATTGCAATTCCTGCATTACCGGCTCTTTATATAACGTGATGTAGGCATACGATATTACAGTAAGATAAAACAGTAAGATAAATATGTATTGAAAGGATATTAAAATTTAATTGCTATTTACTTTTTTAACTGTAAACTGAACTTCATCATGTTACGACTATGGAACGATCGATTTTCTTCTTTTCTAAATTGCTTTCTGCAAACGGCAGAGCACTTCACTATTTATTTGCACAAAATATATTGTCACTAAACTGTGTAAATATGAATAGAGAATATTATTTAGGTATTAAGCAAATCACAACTTAAAATAAAATTACTTTTTCACCAGTTTTTGGTCGGAGAACACGAAAAACATTTATTGACATTAATGGCCGAACTGTCAACTGATATTATTATAATCGAACTGAAGCCGATCGTGTACGAGCGGCCGCGAATACGCCGATGGGCCAATCAGCAACTTATGGGAAGAAGTGCCTTAGAATGGGAGTCTTTCGGGATCATAAAATTCATGCCATTATGTATCTAGATATAAGTTCTTTAATCGGAGGCAGCAACCAGGATGTATTAAATAGGTGGTGCGACAAGGACCCGTTGAGTGGCTTCATAAGTGCTTACTTTGTACATAATGTAATAGATGGCAGGAGCAATAGTGTCCGTTATTATTTACGCATAGAAAGATAATTTTGCAGATTCTGTACATACGTGCATACAGTGTTGCATACATTCCCGGGCTTTCGTTTTTAGTGAAAAATCCTGTGGTCAAACAAAATATCAGTGACATTTGACATCAAATACCTCGAAGAAATACATTCAATACGCTAGCGCTAAATATAAAAAAGTCAGCTATATTTTCATAAGACACGGTTAGAAAATATGGAGTGCCTATTTGTGTACTTATGCTTATGACTATAAAGACCAAAAATTATCACTTTTCTTAGTGCCAAAAAATACTGAAGAGATAGAAATGTGATAGTTTACAAAGTACCTACTTGAAATAAAAAGCCACATATTTGTGAAAAACATTTTTGCTCCAGCAATATAAAAAGTAATTTTACTTCACAGTCTGAAAATGGAGTTGTTATATACGCTGTAAGTTTTAAATTTACGTAAATATTTGTAACATAACCTATAGATATAAAAACGTCATTTTAAATATATTTTATGCTTTTAGCGGCCGTTTTAAAGAAAAAGGTTGAAGAAAGGTGCACTTCCAAGCAAATTAGATGCTTGTTCTTCAGAAAATGTTGTCGCTAAGAAAATTAAGAAGTTATTAAATGAGTGATGTTCACGATAGTATAATTTATCCTTATTTATGAGAGTTTGTATTTACACTTACTAGAAAAAATTTTGTCTGAAGAATGTGACGTCAAATTACCAAATAAGAATTGGGGTATTCATAAATGTATTGAAAGTAGAAGCTTAGTGTTTACATAAGGCAGAACAGCATGATAAATTAATTACAACATGTTTTAAGACGGTAAGTGCTTTTTAGATAGTATTTGTTTCCAAATGATAATTTAGTTTTCCAAGTAATTATTTGTATAATTTCTATTTTCAGGTTGGGTTTTGTCTCATGTTTGGTCCTACAATGGAGGTTATTTTTTGCATAAGGATATTAAGTTAACATCAATCAGTAAACCGATCACTGTAGAAGGATTGCAGCATATTTTTCTGAAAATTTAATCTACAAGGCTTGCATAGGTGGACCAAGTACAAATATTATTATCAAAGTGTTCATTCTGATGTGCAATTAAAGTCAACTTATGTTGGGAGCATCGAGAATGCTCAGTAATTTTGGAGAAAGGAACTATTTGTAAACATATTATGTAAATCTTGTTCTTATAATATTGCAGCCCATTACGCCCAGTACTGTTGTAAATAAATTTGTATATTTTACATAAGTTTTATTTTCTTACCATATCCATATAAATTTGAAACTGGTGAATATTTGTTCCTTTACATAACTGAAATTGCTGTTCAGTTGTGAATATATGCAACACTATATGCAGCAAAGCAAATTCATGTACCTATATACAGGTTTTTGTAGGACGCTAAAGCTCGCGCCATCTACTAAATTAAATAGGAAGCATGCACTTATGAAGCCATTATTATCATAGGAAAGTGCCTTAGTCGGACCACCTATTTAATACACCCTGGCAGCAACCCACCTTCGAGCGACTTTTAGGCAAAATTGAATTTTTGGTTTTTTATGCACAAGGCATTTTCCTCTATAACTTTGTCATTTGAAAAGCCCTGCTATTGGCTTTTCTACCATTGCTTTGTCTGGACCACTCAACGCGCTCGATCAAATTGCGAGCCGCTGAGTCAATCCAAACTCTTTCCATGCGAGAAACCGGCCTTGTACATGTGCATTGATTTTTATCAATTTTTGCTTATCGGCACTACGCCGGCTTTGTCAAAATCTTCTATTTGGCCTTTTGGATGCAGTGCATCGCTAAAATTTTATGCTCATACTTTAGAATTGGGCTTTCAATGACCGTACATCAAAGGTCAATGTCTTTGGTGGAGGAATAAAAAATAAAAAATATTTCAAAGTATATTTTCGTGGTACTTTTTAAACTGACTTTGTGGTACTTTTGACCAATTTCGGCGTACTTTTGAAAAATCAATTTTTAAGCCAAATTTCAAGGTACTTTTGAAAAACTAATTTGCGGGTGAAATTTTGGCGTACTTTTGAAAAATCGATTTTCAAGCCAAATTTCAACGCAGTTTTGAAAAATTAGTCTGCAAGTGAAATTTTGACGTACTTTCGATAAATCGATTCTTGAGCCAAATTTTGACGCCCTTTCAAAAATATTATTTTTCAAAGTCCAATTTATGGTACCTTTGAAAAAGTATATTATTCATAAATCTTTGTCATTATATTATACTTCTGCTCTCATATCCTGAACCAAAAACATTTTTCCTATGTGAAAATTCGGTGTTTCTTCGAATTTTTACCTGGTCACTTCTAACGCCTTATAGAACCCAAAACGGTTCTTATGGACTGATCTGTGCCTCTGCAGACTCTTAAAAATGTCCTTAAATGGAATTTTTGCCTAAGTCTAATTTTGATTCTTCAACTTAGGACGATTTTGGAGAGTTCTACAACAAAATCAAAAGACGTATAATCAGGAGACTGAACAGGCCACTTAATTGGTGCATCTGCACCCCAACCAATCAATCTATTAGGATAGTGGTTGTTTAACCACCTTCTTCATATCCTACTATAATGCGGTGGTGTGCCGTCGCCTCCATCGCTATGAAACATTACTAATAATTCATGCAAGGCGCTTTCCAAAAAATCACAGCATAGTCAAATTAGAACAAATTTCGACGATTGATGGAAAAAACTGATAAAGTTTTGAAACTTGGCAAAGATGTTCATTAAGGTTTACTAAACATACTAAAAGTATGGAACTTTAATCTGTTGCGCTCGAGCTGCCATCTTAAAAAGATGGAGCTCTGAGTCAGTTTTTTGCTTATATTTCTCTAACTATTAGCGATATCGAAAAATATCGAAATTATATGAAGAACCGCTGCCCAAGAAATCACTACTTCCACATCCAGATTTTCTATCCAAGTCACTCACAACGAAAAAATTTTGTATGTGGAAATAATTGTTTATGGAACTTTAATAATATAATATTTGAAATCCTCTACCTCAAAAACCCATAAAACTATACCCCACATAGGTAGTGGGGTGGAGGTGGTGATAAGGGGGTGGTAGTGGGGGGGTGAATAAAGTAAAAAAATATTTTGAGGTTTCTGATTCTTGTACACACACTACATCACATCTTTTTTTCATCCCCTTTAATAATGGGGTGGGAGTGGCTAATGCCAAAATATTTTTTGAGACCTTAGCTTCTCTTGTATGTACTGAATACCAATTTTATGAACTCTTACCTGCTTGATTCAACTATTTACCCCATATTTACCTCAATTTACCCCCAACCCTTCCACTGGATGTGGAAGTAAAATGAAGCTTATAAAATTCTATAAAAAAGTGATATGTGCATTTTTTGTTATTACACTTTTTGGAAATACAAGAACAAAGAGTATATTGCATTTCATCGACATATTTCAAAAATTGTAAATATCGCTAGTAGAGAAAAAAATTATGATACCTATCACTGAGTCGTGGAATTTGCAACAACTTGTAAAATGTCCGGCATGGGTCTGCCCCTCCGTCCGACACGTATCTTTTATGCTAAATAACTTAAGATTTTCTTGAAATTTTGACAATATATGAGTGTCAGCTAGAGGAAGAACCCCAGAGGGGTTTTGAAAAAAATCGATCTGTAAATACAAAGGTTATGAAACATTTTATGAAAAAAATACATGTAAAGAGAGTGATAAGATTCTATAAACACAAAAATACTGCACAAATATACTGACCACCCTTTCGACAGTCAAGATTGTATCATCGGGTGATCATTAAAACTGCAAGTATGGCACTTAAACCTTACAATCTTATCAAACATTACAAACAGTCTTCGCGTATAGTTTTTTCATAAAATGTTTTATAACCTTTATATTTTACTGATCGATTTTTTCTAACGCTGCTAACACTAATACATTTTCCAAATTTCAATAAAATCGGACTTTCCTAAGTTATTTAGCTTAAAAGACACGTGACGGATGGACGGGTAGACGGACAGACGAACAGACTGACAGAAAGACCCATGGCGGACATTTCGGAAGCTGTGCGAATTCTGTGACTAACACAGTGATATCATAATTTTTCTCTACAAGCGATATTTACAATTCTTGAAATGTGTCGATGAAATGCAATATACTCTTTGCTCTCGTATTTTCCGGGTAAAATAACAGATACGAAGAATTCAGAGAACGTGTAATCAACCATGTTTAAATATTAACAATTAAGATAAAATATGGCAAAAAATAGTAACAAAGATTAATAAGTTACCATAAATTAAAATAAATGTCACTTAATATAAAGTTGATTGTATTGAGAAATATCAAACTAACATTTCAAACCATTCTTTGTATAAAAAGATTTCCTAACAAAATGATATAAATGCACGTTGATTTGTAAACATAAAGTTACTTGCGAACTGCTCGATTTATCGAAATTTAATAAATATAATAAATAATAGTGGGCTCAGAACAGAGCCCTGGGGCATACCAGAAGTGACAGGTACCTCGAAGGACTTATGACTAAAGCATTTAACATACTGTCTTCGCGTACAAAGATTAAAAATGTAAGGAGAGGGGAAGATAACTCAACATTGTCTAACTTATTTAAGAAGACGTCATGATCTAGTTTATCGAAAGCCTTGGAGAAGTCGGTGTCGATAGCGTCAACTCGAACGTTAGCATCTACTTATTAGGATATATATTTACCACGTTTACGCGAAGATGTTATAAGTTTTAACGTCGATGTTAGAACCTTCACGTATTACAAGGAGTGCCTCAAGGATCTATACTTGGGCCTCTATTGTTTATTCTGTATACAAATGACTTAAAAGATCATATTAACATAGATACCTTATATGAATATGCTGATGATAATTCCTGTATGGCAGCTGAAGAATCCGTAGTGGCTTGTGCAAATAGACTTAATATAATATCTTCAAGTATGACTAAGTATTGTGACTCGAATGGCTTGAACCTAAATGGAAGTAAAACTACCATTGTTGTATTTTCTCCAAGTACTAACCTTGATTATTCGTTGTACGTCCAATTAAATGGTTTTTCCATTAAACAAACGGACAATGTAAAGTTTCTTGGCATAACGCTAGATAGTAGGTTAAACTGGGAATCTTATACTAATACATTGATATCAAGATTAAATTCGTCCTGTTATCTAATACGTTTTATGAGAAACCAGCTTTCAATAGACAGCCTAAGAATATTTTATTTTTCATTTGTGCAAAGTATTTTAGAATATGCTATTGCATATTCAGAATATTGCAGAATATTATTATATTCTAGGGTTCTTCCCTATATTGGCAGAAAGTATTTATTAACCAAAAACGCATAATTAGATGCATGATGAATGCTTCTATTTAAAGAATTGAAAATACTTACCATCCCTTCCCTGTATATATACAAATTAGTCTTGTTCGTCAAACAAAATCCAACTGAGTTTAGAAGAAATAACGATATATATCAAGTAATGACAACAAGGCATGGGCCTGATCTCAGAATACCAATTCATCACCACAGTTCTTATGAAAAAGGTCCACATTATAATGCTGTTAAGGCTTACAATGCACTTCCAAGCGAATTAAAATCGATAAATGATATTAATTTATTTAAAAAACAACTTAAATTGTATTTATTTGAAAATGCATTTTATTCTTTTAGTGATTTTTTAAATACATAAAAAATTGTATTGTTTGTTAATTATATTAACCGTATCTACACTTTTACATTTTTAGTTTTAGGCAAATTTTAGTTGTATGTTGTTTTAATCCTTTTGCAGCTCTCCTTTTTTTATACATTTTACCTATTTTAATGTTTCATATCTGTTATTTATTGTAAGTTTTTTAAATATTTGATTATTTTGACAATGCTAATGTCTTTCTTTTTGCAAGATCTACAGCAATAAAGTTTATTTCTATTTCTATTTCTATTTCTAGTAGTAGTTTTTAAGAGCGTTTTTCTACACCTATTTAATTATATGACAATTATTAGCATTTTTTTGGTGAAAAATCGTGCCTATAATTCACTGTAGTGAATTATCGATTCATAATTCACTGCATCCGGCCAATCACAAATACAAATTCAAAAATCATTGTTTCGCTGATTCAATGATATTTTAAATCGACCGCGCTCAACTCTTGCTGCTGCGGCTGACAGTCAACTCGCGTGACAGTGACAAGTGTACGCCATGTTGTTTGTTTACGTTTTCGACTTATTACGAATGCTATCAAATTTCAGTCTAATTTATTTGTTTAATAGGTGTAGAAAAAGCATAGTATTACATTCGCGATTATGGCTATTATTCACTCAGATGATTTGCGCCACTAACCTACGGGTCGTGGGCTCAAACGTCATCTTCGTGAATAATGGCTATCATAATCGCTCATATAATAATATACTATTATGCACGTTAAGATTCATTTTGGATTTATCCACCAGATGTCAGTCCGTTATCAAAGTTGTTAATTGAATTTCTGATTTGATTTTAAATTGTTTATAATCAACCAATCAGATGTATTCTGTGTATATTTTTTTAGACCTGACATGCCCCGTAGCGTACACTAAAGCCGCCTAAAGCGTTTACGCGAAGTCCTTAACTCAGTTTTGCTTAGTTAGATGTGTTAACTTAACACATTTAGTAAGGCTTGACAATACTAAGCCAAGTAATATTAAGGCGCATTTACGCGCAAGAATTTCAATATTCTTAACAGTTTTAACGTTAGCTTAACTCTTCGCGTAAACATGATAATTGTGTTATATAACAGAAGTTTGTCACTGTTGGCAGGTACGGGGTATGGGAAAGCTTCCATATTTTCGGAAGTCGTGTACCAAACTTGAAGAATAAATTAAAGATAAATATAAGTGGTTTTGCAAGAGCGTAAGCTTAATTCCTTACTAATAAGCTAGAATATCGTCTGGTATTTTAGAAAATTTGGTTTCAAGCCCTTTGAGCTCCTGGTTACGTGATTGAGTGGAGATCATTACCGTGAAAATTATTATTATTCCTAGGGATTTTTTACAAACCAAAAGGCTGGTGTAAAAAAATAAATTAAATTATCAAAAGGCTAACAGAAGGCACTATTCGCATGTTGAAAAGATAGCAACTGAATTGAACATAAGCATTTAACCAATAACTTATTACCTCAATAAAGATATTCTTGACGGTTTTACAATTATTTACTAATACTTAGTACTCTTTAATTAATTTGGTTAATTAAAGTCTCCTTGATAATATTAACTGCCCATGTAACCAAACAAACTATAAATATTATTGCATCTGTGATTAAATTGCTGATTAGGAAAATATCGTAAAATTTTGATGGCTCTCTGAAGATTTAATAGTTTGTAATGAGCTGAGTACTTTTGGCGCCTGTAAGTCAATTAAAATCAAATGTACGCAGGCTGGATAGCGTTTACCTAATAGCCTAACTAACCACGTGATATTTTATTTATTAAATAAACAATTCAATGCAACTGACTGTAACTGACTTAAACACGAACATGCCTGTTTAAGTAAAGTAGTAAATATAGTAAATTATTTTACTTCCACATCCAGTGGAAGTATAATAACGACAAAAAAAAGTTAAAAATTTTTTTTATTGTTGATTTGAAAATAATTTTACATTTTTTTTTTCTTTAATATCCACTCCTAAAAAAATGTAATAGTACTGCGAATGACTTTTGATATTTGAGAACAAATAATTCAAGACTGTAAAACTATCGCCTATGTACGGAACAAAATGGTTCTCATTTCACCCATTTACTTTGATTATTGATTTTTGTTAATAATTATTATATTTATTTCCATAATTGAAAATGATATTGATTGAATTTTTGGAATTTTAAATTATTTATAGGTGTAAAATCACGATTTGACTTCTACAGTATTTTCGTTTTCTCTTGAAAATGATGCGTCCTGTCGATTTCTGACAGGATAAAATTTTTTAGATAAAGCTGAATACCCTTTCATATTACTTCCACATCTCGTTCCACATCCAGTGGAAGTATAGTAACGCAAAAAAAAATTTAGAAAATTTTTATTGTTTAAATAAGCTTAAAATGTCATGAAACGTGGAGATTTTAAGTCTGAGCAAAAAAAAAATTCTGTTTGTCTGTCTGTCGGCCTGTCTGTCTGTAACTTTTTTGGGCGCACGTTTACTCTGGAACCGTTTAAGATATTGATTTAAAATTTGGTACATGTATGTATTTTAACGAGATCTGGAACTAGATTATATTTTGATCTTATTCCGTTGAAGGGCTGGGGGGTAAATTGGGGTAAATTAGGGTAAATAGGTAAATCAAGCAAGTAAGAGTCCATAAAATTAGTATTTAGTATATATAAGAGAAGCTAAGGCGTCAAAAAAATTTTTGGCATTAGAAACCTCCATTACCACCCCCAACCCCATTATTAAAGGGGGTGAAAAAAATAAAATTGTCATTTAGCGTGTGTACAAGACCAAAGGCCCCAAACTTTTTTTTTAACTTTATCCACCCCCACTACCTACGCAATGTTTACGTTCAAATTTCCTTTTCAGGGAAATATGTTCTATAACTAATATTTAAGCCTCATTACTGACGTCACGTCGTCTCATTCCCTATTTACTTATATTTTACGTTAATTATAAGTCAATTAGGTTATGTTAAACGTGCGAACAGGGCCAAAATGAGGTCTACAACACGTAACTCTGACGTAGGGTGCTGGGTTAGCAGACGCTTTTAGCAGAGTGCAGAATAAACGGCGCCAAGAAAAAAAAACAACTCAAATACCACGTGGAGTGTCTTGAATGATAGATATTCATCATTCTAATTTAACACTTGCCTAACGTTTTAAACCCATTTTTTTTCTTTTTAGGGAACGTACACTTGTGTCAATTCTCCTATTAGATCAGATCTTTTAAAATTTCTACCAATTTCGGATGCAGTATGGAAAGTCAAACTGTGGGGATTCGACCATCAAAAATCCCTCTCTTGTGTAGAACTAGAATTGCAAATCGTTAATTTCCTTGGGGGAAGAAGAAGGGGAGGAAAATAGATTTTGTAAAGCAGCCAGTATTAGAGAGGTGTTAACTGTAATAATGTATGTTTTCACCAAAATGCTTGGGAAGTTTAAACAATCATTTGTAGATAAAAGTACATTATTGAGATATTAAAATCGTTTGGCCTTATAGATGTTTTATTTCTAGTAAAAAATTTACTCCATTTTATTAGCTACCTATTTAGATATCAATACGTACACTTGATTTTAAAAAAATGTAAACATGACTCTTGCAAAAAATATTGATAACAGTCATTATCTAATAGTCCAGGTGCCCGCGTACATAAATGAAATTTGTACTTATCCTCGTATAACTTCTTGTACGGCATAATTGCGCCTAGTCTATCACTCTTTTCCTCTGCGAAAATTTTTGTAAACGCGCCGTTCCTCCTCGGCATGAAAAAGACGATTTCCACGCGTCGGACTGGAAAATCGGCAAATATATTTTGTCCGACAATTTTAAAATTGGATTCTACATATTTTTATTAAGCAATCTTGAAAAAATCAGCTCGTTATCAATAAATGTTTTAAAGTTATGTTATGTTATGTTTAGGGTGGTTTTTGTCGGACAGTTTGTAGAAATATATAGAATATACATTAGTCGGAGAGCAGCCTATCTGTAGGAAGCATTTTAAAAGTAGTCTATACAACTCGCGAACACCCACCTAAAAAACAGATGATATTATGTAAAATGACCTTCTAGATTTGATTTTTGAGTTCGCCCGTTAATTTGAGATTGCCAAATCGGTCAATTCGCAAATTTTTTGAAAAATTTTAAAATTATGTGCTAATTTTTGTTTTGCACATAACACATCATATCTTTTTTATTTTAATTCCGATTTAGACCAATATTTTACACATTGTCCCTCCAATATTCTTGGACAGGCTGACGGCAAATAATATAGTGTAATTAATAATATAGTGCCTAAAGAAATATAATTACCCTCTATTGTCGCGGTTTTTTAAAATTTGCATTGAAAAATACCCGATCGAGGTAACTTTTTTATTTTTAAAGAGAGAGTTATAGTATAAACGAGAAAAATGTTCCATATACTTTAAACAAACTTTTTTATAAAGAGATTTTTTTGAAATTCGGCTCATGTAACGAGATGACGCTGTTGAATGCGGCCGCGCAACTCGTCCGCATTAATTTAAAGCATAACTTCTGTTAACGTCGCCCATCGGTGGTGTCGTTTAAGCGATCAAGTGAGTACGGATTATTTAGTTTCTATTTGCAATTAAATGTTATAAAATAATGTAGATAATCTCGAAACATACACATTAAAAAATATGTTTTCATTAATTATAATAGCAAGTGGGTACTAAGGATTATATTTTCCTTCGCATAAACAACTTATGTTACATTGCACGTTTGCTTTGCTACACTTGCAGCTTGTAGTACAGTTATATAATTTACATTTACAAAATGGAGTTAACTCAATAAAATTGGGTTTTGGGCTTTTTGAAATCATCTTTGGAAATAAGATTTCCTTCTTTAGGTACCATCCAAAATCTAAAACATTTGGAATTCAGGGCTTAATTTGGTAGGCTGTCTTGTAAATAGCACATTGCAGAAATGCCCTTTTTACTTGTATTCTCTGTACTAGGATTTACAATTTCTGATTTTCTTTTATAAGCAGTTCGGGTATACGATCTTCTACATTATGCATGGTAAACTGGATTTAGTGATAAAAATAAATTTTTCTGTTCTAAACATTGTTTTAGAGCCACAGAAATGTCACGGATTTTGCATTTGATCGATACATTTCAAAAACCGTAAATATCGCTCGCAGACAAAAAAATTTCATTCCATTGTGTTAGTGAACGAATTCTGAACAACTTTCAAAATGTCCGTCTGTCTGTCCGTCCGTCACGTTTCTTGTAAGCACGATAACTCAAGAAAGAAAATTCCGATTGTACTGAAATTTGGTCAGTAAATTAATGTTAGCTAGAGGAAGAACCCTATTTGAACAAAATCGATCGGTAAATAAAAATGTTATTAATGATCGAGTTAATGATTTAAATTTGAAAAAAAAAATTTTTTAGTTTTTATGTTTTTGTAATTGAATAGAAATCTGGTGAAATGATATTTCATTTTAATATCTAAATATTTATATATTTTACAAAGATACATTTCATAATGTAATATGAAAATATGATTTTAGCTCGTGTCTTATAATGTAAAAATTTACATTTACGTGTAAGGTGGTGGTTCTTTTGACTCGGAATCCAAGGGTCCCGGGTTCGAAACCCAAATGGGGTTTGGTATAGTTTTTTTACCAAGTCTTTTACCAACTAGGATCGTACTATAAAATTAAAAATGTCTAAAAGTAACATTATTTACAAAAACCTGCGAAAAGTATCCTATTGAATGTATAACAATTATATAAAAATCCAGTGAACAGGCGAAGAGTACGTTTTTAGCTTGTTTCCTTTGATTTCCTATCCAAGTAATTATAATTTATTATGCCAAACTATGCGTTTATAACGCACTAAATATAAGGACTGAGACAAAAAGCACTTTCAACTTAACATAAATGAACACTGGAAAATAATAATCACCCGGCACGTGCCTGCGTTTAGTTCTAGATGCGATTGCGGCCGGTTCATAGTAGCGCGCATTCGTTCGGACGCTGAAACAATCAATGAATATTTCGATAAGGGAGCAAAATTTCAAAAAAAACTTCTTATAAAAGATTTTATTTAGTTCATTCGGAACATTTTCTTCCATTATAGTAGGCACCTAACTTTAAAAATAAAAAAGATACCTCGATCGGACATTTTACTCTGCAAATTTTAAAGATTTTGCGTCAAAGAAAAGTTGTTATTTTTTTTTTGCAAACTAATTATTTTTTACTTAAAGTTTTTTACTTTCAACATATCAAAGAATAGTTAGAGAATATTACGTAAAAAAATTAAAAAATTCTGAAGTAAAATAAAATATATATGACGTGTTATATGAAAAACAAAAAATAACACATAATTTTTATTTTTTTTAGAAAATTGCCAATTTGGTCATTTTGGCAATCTCAAATCAATGGGCGAATTCAAAAATCAAGTTTAGCAGGATATTTTACATTAGATTACCTATTTTTTAGGTGGGTGTTCGCGAGTTGTATAGAGGGTGTCGAATTCAGAGGGTCTGGTCTTCCACTATATGTAGAATCCAATTCTCAAATTGTCCGACAAAATATATTTGCCGATTTTCCAGTCCGACGCGTGGAAATCGTCTTTTTCATGCCGAGGAGGAACGCCGCGTTTACGAGAATTTTCGCAGAGGAAAAAAGTGATAGACTAGGCGCAATTATGCCGTACAAGAAGTTATACGAGGATATGTATAAATTGCATTTATGTACGCGGGCAACTAGACTATAAATGTCAACTGTCACAATTTTTTTCAAGTTAAAGTTTATTAATACCCAAGTTTTGATTAAGGAATCATTCATGAAAATTTTACATTTTTGCCAAGTTTTAATAATGGTTAGACAACTAACAGAAATTTAGAAGATTAGTATTCTTTCCAAATTGGGAAATGGATTGTATATAACAGCAATTGCTTCTGAATATAACAAATATATGCAGTGTAATGAAAGTTAAAAAAAAATGGGAAAATGAAAGAACTGTATCCCGCTAGCATCTATCTGCTGACATGGCCTGATGCTGTAAGATGTACCTTACAGCATCAGGCCATGCCACGGTTATCTATTAGGCTTTTGATCTCACAATATATTTCCCGCCAACGTTTTGGACAGCGCACTCTTTGCCAGTGAGGCTGTGCACTTAATAAGCGAATGCGGTAGGTAGCGTGTTGCTGTCAGACGTACCACACAACAAAAGGAGGCCATATAGAATAATGTATGATTACACAACGCATGTTAAGACGTTGTGAATAAGATCATATGTCATTCTTTCTCATTATTCGCATTTTCCTGGACTGGTTAATGATTGGTTAAGTTTAATTTAATAGTAAAAATAAATATTCAAAACATAGATATTATAGCTAATATCCACTCATGTTGGTGTTAGCGTAATAAACGTAAATGTATAAGCCAAATGGACACATTAATGAGTATATTTTATCGAAACTATATAAAACATATAAAGATAACCATAATAGATTTACCAAATTGTCTACTGGTCCATGTTTTTATACCGCAGCTATGAATTAATAGAATTAAGGGTATAGAGGTCCAACGCTGATTGGTGTGATACTTGCGATATATTGCGGGGCATACCCATTTTAGAAGAGAACTAGAGAATGTATTTTTACTAACTTTTTAAAAAAGGTTCCTTGATATTTTTTTTTATTTAACGAGTATTTTAAGAATTAAATGCCAATAACCATAATTCCGCCCATAATAGAAAAAAAAATTAAATTGCTCTACCTTGGTGAATGTTTCATCGGTTTCTTCAAAAGTAAGTATTTCATAGCAATTTAAAAAAAGACAAAGGACTACCCTATATAAGAATCGTACTATTAAAAATATTAAAATTTCTATCGATCAAATATTTCGAATGTTAACTTTGAAAAACGTCCATATGTCAAAAAGTAAAGATTCGATTTCACCATTCCTTTTATAAAATGTAAATGAATGTAAACAAAAAAGGCTTTCTTACATCAAAAACTTGAAGCTGACTTAAAAGGTTTCTAGCGTAGGTACTATAAAATGGCTTACTGTTGCAAAATTAGAAAGTTCAGTTGCAAATACCGAAGATCCTGAAAAATGCAATGGTTATTTTAATATAA
Organism: Rutpela maculata; assembly: GCA_936432065.2. NCBI lineage: Eukaryota > Metazoa > Arthropoda > Insecta > Coleoptera > Cerambycidae > Rutpela > Rutpela maculata. Next base: position 167,896,994 of record OW386289.2, on the reverse strand, counting down.
CAATCCCAAAAGTCGATATATCTCCTATTTTGAATAATTATATAAACACAGCTAATTCAAATATTAAAAGCATGATTGAGTATTTATAAGTAACAACTGAAAATGTTAAAAAAATATTGAGAAATATTAGACCTAACTCAAGAGGGGCTAACAAATTGGATTTAAAAATAATAATGCTTATTATTTATTATTTATACCTCGCTAATAGGCCTACTTTTTCCTTCTTTATGTCGCCAACCTTAATTATCTAACGTAAAATGGCAATAACGAACCTCAATAACTCACCTTGTCTAGACTTCTACGGACTAAATAGTGCCTTCCTTGAATCTCTGGTTGAGCCTGAAAGTAAATCTAGTTTCATCTACTGAAATTAAAGCACTTTTGAATGTTTCTCAATACGGTTTCTGGAAAAATAAATCTACAGTTAAGGCAGCAACTACTTTTATCGATGACGCAGTCTAATCACATTTGTAACAATGTGAGACGTTACGAAGGCCTTCGACTGTGTTGGAATGTAAGTATTGCTGCTGAAACTAGAGTATTCTAATATTAAAGGCAATATACTGCACTTGCTTTTCTCATACCTGTCTAACAGGAAACAATATGTTGTCTATAGCGGCAAGGAATCAGTAATGGTGAGTAATGGTGTTCCCCAGAGCTCAGTGCTGGGTCCCATTCCGTTCCTCAATCATTTGCCATCGGCACTCAGTGGATATAGCAAATGCATCTTATTTGCAGATAACTACACTGTTAAATAGAGGTAAATCAGACCTGAGCAGAGATAGTCTGGATAGAGTGAAGCATGGTTTACTGCCAACAAACTAAAACTCAGTGAAGTAAAACCCACCATTTACAAATCTGTTCAGATAGATGGGTAAATAAATCAAAACCAGTCAAACTTCTAGGCATTGCCTTGGATACATTTTTAAATTGGATACCGCACATGGACTATCTTTGCTCAAATCTGGCCTCACTGGTGTTTGTAATGAGACAGTTGAAGTATTTGTCTAACAAGGTAGGTTTCAAAACTGGTATGTTATACAAATGTGCATTCCCACCTAATATGGGCTACATCTCTGGGGAAGCTCAGTGAAAGCCGACAACGTATTTTGTCTATCAGAAGGCGGCTGTGCGCAGGGAGTACCATATGATGACAGATTTAAATAATGTATTTTTTTTCTAATTTATTAGACGTCGGACTATTTCTGCTACCAAAATGGCAACTATCATCTGCAAATCTCAAGTGAGAAATATTGGTTTCCCCTTTTAATGCAAGAAAAATAAGCCTAAAAGTATGCAAATCTTGAAAAAATGGAGATGTTGCAGTTATCATCTTATTGAATATACTAACAGTCCCCTAAAATCTAAGCTGTGCTACGCCCGCCATATTGAAAAATGGCGGCCCATTTTCAAATTATTGTATATCTACCGTTGCAGATAGGAAAAAGTTTCAAATAAAAAATGTAGGCAATAATAAAACAAACAATTTTTGATATTAACATTTTTTTCTCTAAATAATAATAATAAAAATCTTTATTCACCATTTTTGTATAGATACAGTATATGTATATATGGTAAGTCAGTAAGTAAATCGAAAAGTTTTTGAATTATGAGCTGTCCTATAAACACTTTGCATTGTATACTATAGACTGCGATCAAGCACTTCAGAAGGGCCTACGTTCAATGTCGTCAATGGTTGGGAACAATTTTTGTGAGATCATAATTCGAAGAAATAGCAAAGTAAAGGCTATATCGTCAATGAATTCATCAATCAAAGTGAGAGAAAGTATTGTTGCTGTGAACCCACAACAGTTATTCAACCGAATTATGTGTGTAGTTAAAGGAATAAAGGCTGAAGCTGATGCTGATGTGTCGATCGTAGTAGCAGCTATTGAGAAAGCAAGGCATGGTTCTCGAGTAGTTGTTGTTGGCCAGGACACCGACTTATTAGTCCTCCTAATTACTTTATCAACAGATGAGATGCATATGTGGTTTTTTCGACCATGCTCAGGGAATAAGAAAGGGTCCATTTTTTACATTCCAGAAAAACGAAATTTGCATTACGCTGCCTGATGTTCATACATGCTGTTATAGGTTGTGGCACAACCTCCGCGCCCTTTGGAAAGAGCAAGATTAAAGGCTTACGCCTTTTAGAACAAAACCCGAATCTGCGACAGACTGTTGCATTATTTGCCAAGATGAAATTGCAGCTGCAGGGGAAAAATTTCTGTTTGCCTTTTATGAGGCAACAAAGTCCCAGACGCTTGATGAGTATAGATATTTTTCATATATTTTTCATATTTAAGTACTTTATCATACCTTTATCTAATTCTCGGATTTACGTTTCCCAAAGAAATGAAAATGGCCTGTATGGTATGTTCAAGTGCACTAGAAGTTGTTAGATTGTATTGTTTTTAATCTGCTGTATTGTCAGAATAACAGAATATAATGCAAAATAAGCCACCTTGTTTTCCGGTCATTTTTGCATCGGAATTAATTATGTTTAAAGCGATTAATGAACAAATTTAATTTGGGATTATAGAATAGATATGGAGTATGATTTTAAAAGTATAAATTCATTAAAACAATTTTAGTGCATCGTTGATTTTGTTATTTAGCTAGTATTGTGTTGTTATGACACGAAATATGCATAAACTCTTATAGGGTGAACATGAAAATATGAATGTGTCTAACTAAAATAACATTTACATACACCCAAACACTGAACGCACATTTCACGAACCACTTTGGTAGCCTCTAAAGAAGATTTTAACTGAGTGTCCTCAGGTTATGCCAAGTTGGTTATGGCTGCTTGTACCATGCTCTTGAACTCATAGTTCACCGTTGATAGGAGTGTGAAAATAAAAAATGGTTGTAACAATGGCGTTCAACAGTTCAAGCCTCAGATCAAGCCGGTTTACGTGAACGCTCACTGGAGAAAGTTTAAGCTAGTTCATGCGTGTAGAATTGTCAATATTATTTCGTAGTGACTGATTTTGTACTTATTTTTATCAAACATGGGGGATTTAATGTATACGAAAATTTCGTTAAATTGGTGCAAGTAAGATTGAGCAGAAGAGAAGAATAAAAATATAGAGATAAACGGCCACTATTACAATTAAACTGTTTCGCAAGTTTCCATGACGTGTTCTTTCTTTCGGTGTACAAGCATCAGTGCCTTTACACTTTAACACATTTATTTTTTTATGCCTATTTATCAAAGTGATCAAAACTTTCTCCTCGTGTGTTAAAATTGGATGCTCTTGGAAATTTTGGGTTCTTTTGATTACAGAGAATTATCTGTTCTGTGTCAGTACCTCTCCTCAAGATCTAACCAAGTGCCAAACGCAAAATATGCAAAATAAAATACCAATAATAAAAGGACCCCGTATCTGAACCTATGTATGGTTTCAGTCAAATGGCATAAAACTGGAGTATGTTATACTTCAAATCATGTTTATTAAAAGTCTCAATGGGCCCAACCCTCTGAAGTCAAGGGTTTCCAACATATTTAAGTATGAAGTTTGAAAAATGCAGCTGGCAGGGGCAGTACATAAGAAAATTCAGGAGGTGATTATATGGCCAATTTAAATCATACAAGTTCTAATGAAGGTATGCCCTAAAATGCTTCGTAAGGAAAGTAGGCTTTTCATAACAATGACAATTGTTTTAAATTGTCAAAATACATTGTAATGAATTATTATCTTTAGATAAAAATAAAATTATATAAAAAACATATTTTTAAGAAAAAGCTTTTATTTAAAAAACTACTAAAATGTAAAAAGAATTTTTTTAAAATTCATACAACTGGAAACCAAAAGCTTTGGGGGCATTCATATAGCGCTATCGCATAGTTACTTTGCTCAATTAACCGCCCCCAAAGCTTTTGATTTCCAGGTGTATGAATTAAAAAAAAAAATTTTTTACTTTTCAGTAGTTATTTCAAATAAAAACTTTTTCTTAAAAATATGTTTTTTTATATAATTTTATTTTTTACTTTTTAGTCTACTAATTTTACAAACAGACCAAAACCCTTTCATTTGCCACCGCCATCCACCCCTTCCCTCTCCCGTCTTCTCACCCGTCTAACACTACTTCCCACTTCTTCCCACCCCTTCCCCTGCCCTTCAAATATCTCCTCCACCCTATTCCCACCTCCTCAAACCCCTTTCCACCTCTTCCCACCCCTTCCCTTCTCTTCCCCACCTCTTTCCACCACATCCCACCCCTTCCCCAGATCTTCCCACCCCTTTCCCAGAAACCAGAAGACAGAAAATTGTAATAACTCATATATAGTTGAACTCATATGGAACTCCGGTTCTTGTGAATGATATAATCACGATAAAGAACTTTAAAGCTAATATGAGCGTCCCAAAATTCTAAGTACAATATTGTTTGTAACGCCATATCATAAAATGGCATTTATTTGACAGTTTAGATGAATCAAAACAATGTCATTATTGACACGTGTAAAATAAAGAAAAAAGAGTGAAATAAAGAAATTTTACCTACGATCACTACTGTAAATAGTAAAAAACACACTACCTGCCATCTATGTAAGTTGAACTTTACGTATTGTAAACAAAACGCACTGTAAACAAATCGCACGGTAAACAAAACGCACGAGACACCCATTTATAGGTGGCTTATATCGCTGACGCGGGGTTTAAAAAAACAAATGCGCCTACTTAATTTTCAAACGCTGTCAAAACTGACATAATAATTGTTGAATAATATTGTTGACTAGTAAACTAAATCCAGATTTTACTAAATAAATATGATCGTAGGTAAAGTATAGTACATAATTCGAGTTGTAAGGCAATTACGCACTCATGGAAATACGCACTCGCCGCTACGCGGCATCGTGCGCAACTTTTCCATTCGTGCGTAATTTGCTTCTTACATCACTCATTACGTAATATACTATTATTTCACAATGTGAAAAAAACTTAGTGGTTTTTATGGAAACAGCAATAGAATTTAGTCTATTTTTACAAAATTATATTGTTTTCTAATTTCGAATGGCGATATAAAAAATTTTGTATATAACTCGAGACTAAAATGCGTTTTTTTTACTCGTGTTTTTTTAGAGCACTTGCCTTCGGCTCATACTATAAACGCCCCACTTGTAAAATAAACACCATTTTAGCAACTTGTTATATAAAATACTATTAATATTGTTACAAGTCAGACCCAAAACCCAACAAATGCTTTCATCAGTTATTAGAGAAGCTGTGTGAATCTTTTCTACTAAATCGATTGCTATCGCACTCTTTCCATTGTATGGTAGCATCAAAAACTTTCTAGAAGAGGTGGTCGACCTTGCTCCACTTGGGGAAGGGCTATTCAAATTATGTAATTTGTTAGATATTAATTGTACTTATTTTAAACTAATCAATAAATGGTGTTTGAACGTTTACATTTTATTGATTGAATAGCTTTTTGTAAGTCTTCCCTCGAGGGTTTTTGTTTGATAGGCGTCTCAGGGCCCCACAAGTTTGTATCTCAATACCCCGGTCACATTACGAAAGCTCGAGCGGGATTTTTTTATGAAGACAATTCAGAGATCTTTTAGCATAATATCCATTCAAATGTTAGGTAAACAAGAAAAAGTGCATCGAGAGAAAAACCAACTTTTGGAGAGAGCGTCATTAGTAATAACCTACGGTAAGTGCAGCCTTGGCCTATTTCTTAGCTATCAAATGTCTCATATATCTTATTAATCCCGCCTGGGAGTGGAAGATCACACACGAATAAGGGAGAACGCAACTGGCGCCCTTAATAAATAAATTGATGTCGCGTCACTCAGAAGCTGTGTAGTAGGTTCTTCTACAAGAACACTCGACAAACAGAGTAATATAGAATTTTGTTTATTACTGAGAGCAAGTTCAGTTTACAGTGGCGTAGCCAGGGAAGAACCAGAGGGCCCAAGCCACGCTTCCGAAATTGTCGGTATAGGTAAGTTAAAAATTGATGTCGGGCTGAACATATCCGTTACAAAAAGTTAGATGAGACTAAAATTTACAGTCCAGGTTAGAGCTACCTCTTGTCTGTAATTAGGTTATTTTCACAAGTTTTAGTTGGAAGGATTTTGTTGTGAACAGTAAATGTTTAGCCACTGTAATAACCTGCCACAATATCACTAATTGTTTCAAGATAATGTTTGTTTAGCAGTAATTATTCGTCAGATATGTAAATATTCAGTTCGTAATTTAAATTTTTACATTTATTACTGCATATCTATATTTCCAAACCATCCCTTGTATATAATATGCATGCATTATGTATCAGATACTATCTGGCTTGGTAAATATTCAACAATTTGTGACGTGACGATCATAATTATTTATGAATGTAGTCCGTAAATACAATGACATTAATGGCTTAATATAATTATAAGGCCTTAATGGATTTCACGGGTGCTATTGACGTTTTACCTGGAGCCGATATTGTTAGCTTTTTCACGTTTAATTATTGTAGTGTCCTGTACCAGGAAATGATTTTTAAATCCCCGCAGTATGAAATTACATGTTCAGTGATATTTACTCGTATTAACAAATTCACATTTGATGATGTGCATACACGCTTTTTATTTACATAAAATTTCAATTTTTGAATGTAGTGTAACTGCATTCCAACTTAGCTTTGCAGTGATTTCAATCTAGTTACATTCAATTTGTCTGTAAATTATTGCTTAAAAACTATTTTATACAGGGTGGTCCGTAGGTAATGGTCCATAGAGCAACAGTGGATTTCTGACATTGAAATATTGTGGTTTAACTAAGCTTACCCCAGTCCAAAAGTTGACATTGACAGAGATACTACGTTAATGTTTCTTATATTAAATTATGCGGCCTATTGTTAACATGATATTATTTCGAAAATAACAAGTATAATTACTTCCACGTCCAGTGGAAGTATAGTAACGACAAAAAAAAATAAAAAAACTTTTATTGTTCAAATAGGCTTAGAATATCATGAAACGTCGAGATTTTAAGTTTGAGTGAAAAAAAATTCTGTCTGTCTATCGGTCGGTCTGTAACTTTTTCTTGTGCGCACGTTTACTCTGGAACCGTTTAAGATATTGACTTGAAATTTCATACACGTATGTATTTTAACGAGATCTGGAACTAGATTATATTTTCATCTTGTTGTGTCGAAGGGTTGGGGGGTAAATTGGGGTAAATGGGGGCAAATAGTTAAATGAAGCAGGTAAGAGTCCATAAAATTGGTATTTAGTATATACAAGAGAAGCTTAGGTCTTAAAAAATTTGGCATTAGCCACTTCCAAACCATTGTTAAAGGGGATGAGGAAAGATTATGATTTAGTGTGTATACTGTGTACAAGAACCAAAAACCTCAAAACATTTTTTTACTTCATCCACCCCCAATTACCCCCTGTCACCACCCCCACCCCACTACCGATGTGGGGTATCATTTTATGGTTTTTTTTGGGTAGAGGATTTCAACTAGTATATTACTAAAGTTCCACAAACAATTATTTCCACATACAAAATGTTTTCGTTGTGAGAGACTTGGATTGAAAATCTGGATGTGGAAGTAGTGATTCCTTGGGCAGCTGTTCTTTTCTTCGCCAAAATGAGGTAAGATTAAAATTTATTTTCGCAATCATGTTAATGAGTAAAATAATCAAAGAAAGAAATATTTGTTTACAAACCCGACGAAAATTTGCATCTGTATCTGTATATTCGAAGACGGTAAACTTAGGATATGCACTTAGTAATATATACAAAATATAAACACAATATAAAATGTAAACACAATCAACTGAGCAATGGTATGTGAACAAAAAACAGTGTCGGTGTGTAGGTTTGCAATTGCCGCAAAAAGCGAGTTTATAATTTAGATATGATACGAAATCATATTTACCATAAATATCTTTGAATGAAATAAGATAATCCGGCTCGAAGGACCAAAAAATGTAATATTTTGAATAAGAAAATAATCTGAAAATGAGATAAGAGCGAGTTAAGTAAATTACATTGTTCGTACTCGGTTGCACGTATCCTACCTTTACTGGCTGGATATTAGGAGCCCGGTTGTCGTCTATCGTCTATAAAATTACTACAGTAATAGCTCATTCGCATTCAAAATCGAAGTGTCGTTCTTCGTACCACTTCGATATCATTATTAAATAGCCGAGCAGTGAGTTTTTGTGAAATCGAATAATTCACTCGATAAACAAACAATAAAACTAATTTAAATCTATTTTATGGCAAAGAGAAAAATGAAGTCATCTCTAAATTATATCAAATATTGCACCTAAAGAATAAAATGTGACTAATTAACCGCCTTACAGCTTAAAATTAATAAAGGAATTAGAGAATGTTGAACATGTTAATAACAACAATAAGCTATGAATTCATTATAACGTGTAAGTAACCGTCAACATTAAATTCCCATAATAAAAATTGAAACGTTTCGATTATCACATTATTTTAATCTGTCTAGGTTCTTCAGGGTTCAAAAGTTGTAACACTGAAAATTAATTTAATCGCTCGACTAATGATTCGTGTAGATTTTTTCTAATTTGGAAAAGGTAAGATAAATCTTTATTTAAAAGATTTACAACTACGATTTATTTGTAAGTTATTTTGCACGTAAAGTATTAAAAAATTGAATTTCCCCGATGATCCCTTTCAGGATTTATCTAAGATTGTTTCATGCTAGTGCAACAAAGATAAATGCCATAGAAGTCGCGGGACGCTGAACTACCAGTGGAGGAGGTAAATGTGAATTGACGTGTGATAGAAAACTATTTGTTGACAATTAGATAGTAATTAATTTAGAAATCTGTTAAATTAATGAGACAGTGTGGTACCGTCTGCATCTACTGACAGATGTAAATGTATTTTATTTCTTCGATATGTTTTTATGATATTTACAACAGAATCCTTAATCATCAATAAAGGTCTCTAGACTGGACGATCGAAAATCATAATATCCTTTGTAATAATTATCACCATTTCGAAATGACAATTTCAAACAAAAAGGTGAGCAGTTTAAAAATATTTTGAAATACGCAGGGTGTAGCCCAGACGACAGAGAACATTTTATAGTGATACAAAAAGTTGCAAAATTGAATAATTTTTTTTTTTATGAGTTCGTGAAAGTGTATAGAATAATATCCTGAAAAGTTTACATTCCGCTCGGATGCAGAACATAAAAAAAAGTGAAAAAAATTTTTTTTCATCAATTTTTTCAACATGTTGAAATTAAGTCAGGGTAGGAAAAAATAAAAAATATTTCTGAACAAAAAATGTCCCAATAAAATTTATCATTAAAGCCACGGTATTCCAGGGAAAAAATAGTGAAGTAACTTTGTCACTCTGCGCGGTCAAGCGCACGGTTAAATGCGTACTATGGAAACACTAAAAATTCTTAGCAGTTCTAACGAGTAAAATAAAGCTTTTTTTCTCTCTCTGATTAAACATTTTTAACATTTTTTTTAGTGAATAGGAGGATAAATAGTGAGTATGGAGGGAAAATATAAAATTATGAACACATACACAGACACCACACATAGCCGCTGAATCGCTTGCATGAATTGTTACGTGCCTTTACTGTATTGTATTTATTACAGATACACCTATCCACATTTCAGCTATATCCAATGGATTCCTTATACATTTGTTAATGTATTGGAAAAGTTCCAGAATTTATATTCAATACAATCAAAGATATTTTCATAGTTATAAGGATAAAATCGTGAAATCGCAATTCCTTATAATGATCTGATTGATCATATTTTTGATAAAATGCATACAAGTAAACGAATTTGTGTTTGAACATTCGAAAAGTATACATTTTTTCCGAAATAGTGATATTTTATTTTTTCCAATGGATCAAGTTGAGATGTACTTTTTGTGAATCCACGTTACGAGAACTTAATAAACCATAATAATCATGAAGTGTACATACTTCTTAACAGTTCTCAATGAAGAAAGACATTTTTTGAAGGGCTTTTATTTTTTTCGATATTTTTTATTGCGATGATTGAGTTCAGGCAACGATTTTTTCCATCCATCCTTTGTTTGTATTGTTTCAAACAAAAACGCATCAGTAAGCTACAATTTCCATCTTTTAAATGAACCAACACTTATATAAATTGAACAAATTTATTGGCTTGACTTCAGTTATATATTCCCTGAAGTTATTTTGAAAAGCTAGACCATCAGTTCTGATAGGCAGACGTTTTTGCTTGTCTTAGGCACGTCTTCAGACATAAACAACTGGCGATCTGATCCACAGCCAGCTCCAGGTAAAGTTTTGCAAATTTTGGAATGCAATGTTAACTGTTGTATATTTGCTGACTACGCAGAAGTAAATTAGTCGTGCTTCCCTTTCATTTCGGTCTTCGATATCGAATTTACCATTAACATCATCTTCAAGTATAGTAACTTATAAGCAGCCTGTATACTGACAATATACAGTAGTCGCATTATAAAATATTTAGTCGATGCCAATGTAAGGTAAAAGAGAAAAGAAATGAACAAAAACTAAATAATCCTTCCTCTTATACTGAATTTTCTTTGTGATGCATTTGCGTCAACTTATTCTGTTTCTGTCATTTCTTCATAATTAGACAAAGATTATGTTTTGACAACAAGGTTGAATCATAGATAAAAAATGGGATGCCCATATTTTCCTGCCTTTTCAATTTTCATAGCCGAGCGGGAGGCGCGCACGTGTAGACTGTGGGTTAATATTTTGTAGGGAGAGGCTTCTGACCTCTTGTCAGCAAAGCATGCCGAAATTTGACATTGGAGAAGATTGGGGTAACGTAAATTATTTCACGCCATGTGAAAATAAGCAGAATAAATATAAATAAATTCAACAAACCACAAACTACTCTTAATCAAGTCATTTTAAGAAGAAACCAATTACAGATAAGCCGTATTAATCAATAATTGGATTCCATCTGATTTTTCATTTTCTTATTTACCACATCACTGCAGTGGATTCACCTAGACATCCCCATTTTTATTTTTCATATATGTTCTCATTTTATTTATTTGAAGTACACTCATATTATCTATTTATTTAAAGAATTTTCATATTTTATTTATTATCATTATGTTATTTATGTACGGAATATTAGTTTTTACGCCACGTGGCTAAAAATGTGCAAAAATAAAATAGTATGTTTTATTATTATTTGAGCATTAAAAAACTCGTAGCATCATTCTTGATAAGAGTAGTACACCCCCAGCCCCCCCCCCTGCCTTATCTTCAACTGTACTAGGTAATCAATTTTTCGAAAACTTCTGTTTTCATCATAACTGTCTCAAGCCGTTGGAGAGACAATAAGAGGGGATAGAGGGCGGAACTCTTAACATGCTGAAATGCCTGGCATCAACGTTAATATATCGCTTTCTTTCACGTATATTATTTTGCTACTTATATTTCACTCTATCTTATTATAGATATATTTCTAGTTGCCATTAGTGTATACTTTAAAATATAAGAATATCTTGAGCGTTTCAAAGTAAAAAGTAAAGAAACTCTTGGAAAGTCAGAAAAATTAACAAGAAAATGAAAATTATATATAACTCCGGGACCGCCACTGTTACTGAAAAGTCTGCCCTACAGCTGTTCATTGGAAAATTAATGAACTCCGGCCTCAGAGCCCTGTTCTTCTCTTCTGTTTTGTCTGACGAACACTGGAAAGAGAAGCAAAGCACTAATGCAGTATAAATAATGCTGATCGAGACAGTTTTAAATTGGTGTTCCAGCCAGCAGGACTCGTTCATTTAAATTAGACAAATTTACATTAAAATTTTATAGGTACATACGGCGCTGAAAATAAATAATTAATTAAGTACCGTGCATCGCTAGAAAATCTACAGATTTGTAGCTGACGTTTCGAGATTAATTTGAATGGCTTCGATCGCAGTACGTTTTTCAAACAGCAAACAAAAGTTAGCGGTAATGCTAATAAAAGTCAACTTATATCTGGAAATATGTATCATATTCTTTTATACTGTTGGGGAAATATTTTGTTTATTTTTCGCTTAAGCATGAAATAACTCGTCATATAATGGAGAAAACATAATGAAAATTTTTAATAATCTTTAGACAGACAGATGGACACAACCACACATGCAAATAAAAATCCTTAATATTTTGTAACATACACTAAAATCATAAAATTTATAATATATACAGGGTATGCCCGATTTAAAGCGACTGTAGGACGTCGAACGCCACGTACCCTTGAATGTTAATCCTTTATTTTTGAAAAGGCAGTGCATATTCGTATAAAATTTAGAACAAATATTTAAGAATTTTTTACTAAATATTAATTCCAGATTTTTTCTAATTTTCTTTTCAGGTGTCTACCCTGCAACTTTTAATTTCAAATTGTTTTACTGAAATTCTATGAACAACTATTTCCACTTAGTTGAGTGCAAATATAGTACAGATCTGGATGTGGAAGAGTGATTCCTAAGGCAGCGATTTTAATAGATGACCTGTATATCTAGATATGTTCAAAATTTCACTGTGCTCAATCTCCTTTCTTATTATACTCTTCGAAAAAACGAAGAGTATATTGAATTTGATCGGCATATTTCTAAAACCGGAAATATCGCTCGTAGAGAAAAAAATTTCATATCATTGTGTTAGTGAACGAATTCTGAACAACAAATGTCCGTCCGTCTGTACGTCTGTCCATCCGTCACTTTTTTTGTAAGCACGATAACTTAAGAAAGAAAAGTCTGATTGTATTGAAATTTGGAAAGTAAGTTAGTGTTAACTAGAAAATCAATCAGTAAATAAGAAAGTTATTAATCATTTAATTGTAAAATATATATTTTCTTAATTTTTGTCGTTTGTACTTAAATAGAAATCTTGCGAAATGTTAGCTCTATAATATCTTTTTTTTGGTTTATGCATTTTACTAATATATATTTTATAATAATGCCGTGTGTGTAGTCGCGGGCTAGGCATGGGGAGTAAGAATTACAACATCGCGTGTGTCAGCTGGCTGAAATGAAATAATAGAGCTGGGATACTCCACCAACGGACGAATTTACGGCTGCCGGTGTTGTCATATCTCTCGCGCTACGTGAATTTACATGCCTAATGGGAAATTACACGCACGGTATATCTAATGCGTTGAAATATGATACTCGAAACGTATATGTACATATATTACAGACACTCAATTTTCCTAGTAATGTGTGATGGTTCAGTGGCCAAAGTTTTGCCTTGCAATCCAAAGATCCTGGATGTTTTTTTTTCATTTTTTTTTTCATATATTTTTTTTTTTCACAACAAAATTGGTATCACAAAATTTAGGGTGTCCAAAAACTAACATTATTTACAAGAAAACTGCGAAGAGTATCCTATAAAATGTGTAACAATTATATGAAAAGCTCAGTAAATTGGCGAATAGTACCTATGTTTTTAGCTTGTTTTTTCAATACGATCGGAGTCATTTACAGATAACCAAAAAAAGTGAAGTTTTGTGATTTCAATTGTTAAAGTATATGTTCCCAACCTTGCCCCTAATTCTAAGACTTACTATACATACTTCTTTATACGTGTAAAAAAATCCCATCCTCAAATTTTTCTTTTAAGAAATTTAATTTACTCCACTAGATATATTATATTTGATAAATATTAGAAATATTGAAATAAACGTAGGCAAAATAATAATAGCGAAATAATGTACAATAGAAATTTTAATCTATTTTAAAAAGCTTGTTTCCAAATAATAAAAGATTTCATTTGCCGGTTTCTTCCGCATCTGGATATTAAAAAAGGAACAATTCCACAAGAAGAAATAAATTGCCGATCGTAGAAGTTTATAAAAACCATTGATTCTAGCCATAACAATGGAAAATGGCACGAATTCGAGCATCTGGGCATGTATCAATTTGAAATGAATTTTTATCGCTATTGTAATTTTCTACATCCCAAGGTTTTGCACAAATAACTAGATGGTAGGTTGGTATAGGTTAAAGTGAGTTTTATTTATTTCGTTTGGAACTTTTGTTATACAGGGAAATCAATCACACAGGACTCGAGCAATGGATTTAAATATATCCGTCGCATAAATCCAATTTAATAATTTAGATTTTTCTCTAGTTGATAATTTTATTTTTATTTTTATTATAGAATATTGCTGACAAGACGTGTATTTTTTCAGGTGGAATCTTTGGAAATAAACAAAACTTCCCCTCCTTCTCACTCGATTACTCGTATACCTGCTAGATAAAAAACCGCTGCCCAAGGAATCACTACTTCCACATCCAGATTATTTTCCAAGTCACTTACAACGAAAAAATTTTTGTATGTGGAAATAATTGTTTATGGAACTTTAATAATATAATATTTGAAATCCTCTACCCCAAAAACCCATAAAACGATACCCCACATCGGTAGCGGGGTGGGGGTGGTGATAGGGGGTGGTAGTAGGGGTGGATGAAGTAAAAAAACATTTTGAGGTTTCTGGTTCTTGTACACACACTAAATCACATTTTTTTTTCATCCCCTTTAATAATGGGGTGGGGGTGGTAAAGGGGGTGGCTAATGCCAAAATTTTTTTTGAGACCTTAGCTTCTCTTGTATATACTAAATACCAATTTTATGGACTCTTAGCTGCTTGATTTACCTATTTTCCCCAAATTTACCCCAATTTACCCCCCAACCCTTCGACAGAACAAGATGAAAATATAATCTAGTTCTAGATCTCGTTAAAGTACATATGTGTACCAAATTTCAATATCTCAAACGGTTCCAGAGTAAACGTGCGCACAAAAAAAGTTACAGACAGACCGACAGACCGACAGACCGACAGACAGAAAAATTTTTTTCGCTCAAACTTAAAATCTCGACGTTTCGTGACATTCTAAGCCTATTTGAACAATAAAAATTTTTTAAATTTTTTTTTGTCGTTACTATACTTCCACTGGATGTGGAAGTAATTACACTACAAAGTTTTAACTTACTTATATGACGGCTCCAATTTAGTTCGTTATGAAATCTTATTTCAAGTAATAATAATAATAATAATAATAATAATAATAATGATAATAATAATAATAATAGTAATATCAGCAAATGGGTTGATAGATAAAGAGCTGCCTAGAGCGCTTAACCAACTGGGTATAACTGACCATCAGAGGGTGATAGGACTTGCACAAAAAGCTACAATCCTAGCTACGTGTAGCACTGTTCGAAGGGTGATGGCCCATGAGCAGACCGTTGGTCATCTAGACCCCGGTTTGCCATGAACCAAGAAAGCCAACACTTAGTTGTGAAAAAAAAAAAAAAAAAATAATAATAATAATAATAATAATAATAATGGTTTTTATTTCTCCATTGCAAAAAAATTATATACAAATAAAAGTATGCAATAAAATCAATGTAGAAAACGTCACAAGAAAAATGAACAAACAGTTAACAGAAAAAAACAATACAAATATATAATATATATAAAGCAGATGAACATACACGACATTTTGTAGTTGGTCATATAAAACAAATACATTAAATTACAAAAATTCATTTATCGTGTAGCAATTTTTGTCTAGTAATATTTTTTTAAATTTATGTTTGAAAATATGTATGCTACCCGAAGACCTAGCATCTAATGAATTATAAAGCTTACCCCCTCGCAAAGAAAACTTTTCTGGTACATAGCAGTTCTATGAGAATCAGGCAGTAGAAAATTATTTGATCTAGTCAGTAGGTACCGTGGTACCGGGGCCCGGTTAGACCAGTAAACGCAATATTCGCTCATTAATTATGAGACATTTTTTTTTACATTTCTCCCCCACGCTCATCAATTAGGCACGGGGGCCCGCCAGTGAATTTGGTACCGGTGCCCATGATTTGATGTGGGGGGGGGGGGCGGCTCTAGTGTCATGTAAATGGCTCACTTGATTTCTTATAAAGATTGATTTATTTTTATGAACGTATGAGTAAGAATGTTGGTACAAGCAACTGTCAAAATTTTTAAATTTTTAAAGGCATCACGGCAACTCTCTGTGTACTTTAAATTTAATACAATACGAATTGAATTTCTGTAATAAAAATACCCTGGTAACATTACAACTATTGCCCCAGTTTACAATTTCGTACCTAGGATGCGAATGAAAATTATCATAATAGAGTACTTTGAGATTTTAATGTCTACAATGTTTTGACATGAATTTTAGAGCATAACAACTTGTTCTTAGCTTTATACATAATTTTTCGATAAGTGTGTAAATGCTTATCAAAAGTAACACCTAAGAGTATACTATCAACACAAGTTTTTATTTCCCAGAGTAAGTTGACATTAGCGCCACTGACAACATTATTGTTGGAGATAAAAAGTTTTTGAGATTTCTTTTCGTTTAACCTAAGTTTATTATGGATACATTTTTTGAGAACACAGTCTTGCAGTTGCCAACTTAGCTTTTCACTTTTTCGAATTTATGATGCCATTTGGAAAAGAATTACCTAGTTGATACATCGTTGTAACGAAAATTTCATGTGGAATCTAAATAGCCAAAAATATATATAGGTTGCTATTTAAAAACCAAAAGTTGTTGCTACTTCCGGTTGGACCAGAAATGATATTTTCCACTTAATAAGTGCAAAATGTGACTCTTTGTGTCACAAATAATGTCAAAATTTCAAAATTGTATTTCAAAATTAACCTAGAAATTGGAACGGGACTAATCTCGTTGTCACCCGGTATATAACTATACTTTTGATTTGTAAGAAAATTACTAGCAGCAAAAGCACATTTTATTTTCACAGATATAACTAAATGTTGATTTAAGATGATATAAAGTTGCTGTTTACCAAGAGCCGGGAAGCTGGCGAAAAGGAGGGCTTCAGAGATACATTTTGTCATAATTAAACGGTCGGAAAGCAGAAACTGAGTGTTGTATTTTAAGTCGCTTTACAAAAATAAAAACTTCGGTTATTCTGTATTTGAGGTATGTTTTAGTATATTTATTTAACGTTAGTTTGCTTGGAGATTTAGTTTTGAGGGAAGTTTTTATCTCATTTAACTGATCGTTACAGCCTGTCTCTTACTCTTGCACAACTTTTAAGATTTTAGAGTATTATTTTATTAAAAAAAAATTATATTTTAAAAAAACCTTTTACAAACAAGCGAGTTCATACAGGCATTAATTTTATTTGGCAGATATTATACTTTTTCTTCTATTCACACGATAAGCTTTTAAGACGATACATTTTATTTTTTTCGTTTTAGTATACCTAAATAATAATAACGGTTTGTTTTTAAAAATTTTTTTTCACATTTAATTTTATTGCTAAATTTTTAGTCACGTCTTGATTATTAATTTTATATTCATTACGTCGTCTTTACTTAAAATTAAAAGCACTGGATCCTCCTTCATTTCTTAGAATGCAACGTCCGAGTGAATACACTATTCGATCAAATTATAGTTTTAAAAACTAAGAATCACACTTTTTGCTACCATATTATTGTACTGTTACCAGAACTACACGTGTGTGCAAAACAGGTCAACGTCGTTAAGTGGTTCAAAATTGACAAAATTGACAAGATGCTTGACATCTAGAAATGTCTGCCACTACAGTACAGTACTGTACATGCCAAAACAAACATTTTGCGCCGAATTCGGTCGGTAAATAAAAAAATTTTTTTTCAATTTTCGGATACCGCGCGCGCTGACCGGAAATTTCGTCTGCCAACGTAACTGCGGTATGTGAAGTTTCTCTCAATATCAAAATGTTACATTTTTATTTTATTTTATTTTTTTTTTTTGGGGGAATTTATTTAACGGTAGTTTGCATAGAGATTTAGTTTTCTATTTAACTAATCATTTCATCTTGTCTCTTACTATCTCACAACTTTTATGACATTGCTTTAATTAAGAAGGTATTTTATAAAAGAAAATACAGAAGTTCCATTTGGGTCATTAGCATTGTCTTAGAACTATGTAAGCTGCCGAGCATCAGAATTTCAAACAAGTCGGAGAAGTGGCTGTGCGCGAAAATTCGCAAGATATTTTATGACATACTTTACAGAGCCAAATTATGGCTACGTGAAGCTATTTTTAAAACTACTAACAAGGATTGTATTGTAATTAACTTACTATTTAATTTTCGCTTTGCATTTAATACTGTTAATTGTTAGTACTTGAAAATAATGGACGATGAATCTTTGTAAGGCTAACTGGCTAAACACATTGACGAGATATTTTTCACTTGATCAATCACAAATTCTGAAGAAATGCATGGAAAAAGTAATAGACACGTGAAAAATATATTTTACCAAACATTTTTGTAATTTTGTGTACCTAAAGTAATTTTAAATTTCCTTTATACAATGTATATATTTGAAAAATTATTAAATATGGGAGGTTTTTTCTTAAGTTGTAGGAGGGGATCCAAGAAGAATCTACGACATGTTGTCATAAAATGGGAAAAACCATTTTTTTTTCGGAATAACTCGTTTCATGTCGATCCTACGGAAAAAGTGCTTATTATGAATTTTTTAGAGGATAAAATTCCCCACAACTTTGATATAATTTCTTTTATACGATTAACAGTTTAAAAATTTAAGCGTTACAAAAGTTTAATAATTTCTTTTATTCCGAAAAATATTTTGGCCGAGATTTTAAGCATTTCATGATAATCAATTATATTAATAATACAATTATTTGATTAATATTCGTTAACTTTTCCCCACTATTCAACTTTTTCTTTGTTTTTTTTACTCATTTCCATTTCTTGCGATACAATTATTGGCGCGTTTTTAAAAGCGATATCCCCAGTAGACTTGGTTCACAACAAAAACAGCAAGTTTTATTCAATATATTATATCGTTTACTTCCTTTCGATGGTCCAGGTTATAGTTTATTGTCTATGGAAAGGAACTAAAACGTTAAAGGGTTTTTATTGTTTCTTATGTTCAATTGACCTCAAAATATGAGAAAACCGCGGAGTTAGGTGCGTTTTTGAGATCGAAGTAAAAAGGTCCAATTGGTGGTAGTGAGGGATTTGGATAGGAAAAGACCTGAATAAGAAAGGTGGATGTAGGAGTAGCGGTTTTTTAGTATTGCGATTGGCGAATATCTTTTAAATTATCAATCAATTAAAAAAAAATATGCAATAGTTGTCGAGAATTTTGTCCTTTACAAAATTTATATTAAATACTTTTTCTGTAGGATCAACAGGAAAGAGTTATTCGGAAAAACTAATCTTGCTCCCCTATGAGACAAGATGGCAATTAGTGTAGCCCCCACCCCCCGAAGTTGATTCTTAATGTTGGCCCTCCCCTCTATTCTACTCTACTCTACCGATAACCAAAGTCTAGCCCAAGGGCCATCCATAGGTCAACTTGTTAGGCTAATGTAGGTCTCAAATACATGATAATTCATAATTCACCTAAGCTACAAATAAGAAATTTTGTATTTAATTCATATTTACATTATATTTTCATCGTAACAGAATGAATTTTATTAGAGGAAGATATTACTTATAAAATATGGTTCGTTCTAATAATATCCACTGGATAACCTGTTATATATGAATGTGAAAGATAGAAGCTTGCAGTAAATAAAATACCAAATTTATATTATCAGCAAATATATTAACTCTAAATATGTAAATAGGATGGTAATATATATATATATCGCTGTTTTCCGATAAATACACCCATGCATGAAGGACTACAAACAAAGCAACGATGCCAAAATATCTTTATTATAAATATAAATACAAATGACAAATACCTTGGGATTTACGTATGATAAATTTCATCATGAAATATTAATATCGTTTTCCAAACATTACTTCAGTCTAATTTCCTTATTAATGCAGGTATTGTTTGGAGAAGTCTCACCCTCAAGAAAAAACAAACAAAGAGACATACAAGTTTCAATTTAAGGTTTTACAATGAGTTACCTTAAACTGAGACACAAGTTTGAGTATTCGGATACCTATATATTTAATTATTGACTAGCTCGTTCTTAGCGCTAGTTTCAAAAAGTCATGGTAGATGGCTCTCCTTGCAAGTTGCAATTTACTTCTGTTACGATACTCACCTAGTCAGCAGTGACTACTGCCAAAAAGCCAGAAACTACAGGTTGTGTAGTCTATCCACTACACAAGAAATGCACATCTTGCAAATGAATATTTTATGAAAGTTTATTTTTTTGCAATACGAGATTAATTTATTACGCAAGGGAGGGTGAGTATACTAGTGATGGGTCGAACCCACGGTCAATAAAACGATACGGTTACATCAATCAACAGCTTTAGGACGAGAGAGACGCGGGGGGCGGGAAATCGAATGAAACAGACAGACATATCTGATTTCCGTGCAGAAGACAGAGACAGAGATTCCGGTAGGGTCTACAGCCTACGTCACCTGTAGACACTACGAGCATCTTTGTCTCTGTCTTTTGCACGGAAATCAGATATGTCTGTCTCTATCATTCTATTTCCCTCCTCCCGCGTCTCTCTCGCCTTCAAGCTGCTGATTGAGACAACCGTATGGTTTAATGACTGTGGGTCGAACCAGCTACTTTTGTGTAGCAGTTACTTCTGCTACTGCTATTTTCATTTAGCAGTTAAAAATAGCTGCTATCTTAATAGCAGCTATTTCTGAGCATTAGTTGTTTTGGCTAAATGGCGCGTATTAACACAGATAACAAATGAAACTTTATAAAAAAAAAACGCAATCGCTGTATGGATAGTTAAATATGATTAGTTTCAAAAGAAATATAAGTTATCTGTATAACATTTGTTAATTTATTTTTTATATTTCGCTAAAATATTTGAGCAGACGAAGTGCTGCACTGTGGACCCGCTTGGCCGTTGCTCGTTGTAGCGGAATGAATGTGTATGCGCTGCTTGAGCTATCACTGCTATTGGGCCGACGCACCCTGCTTGTGTTGCTGCAAGGCGCGTTGGCACTCAGCGAGTGACTTCAACCTGCTATAAAAATAGCAGCTATTTATCAGAGCTCGTAACATGGAGCAAATAGCAGTTAAAAAATAGCAGACTGCTATTTAGCAGCCCATCACTAGAGTATACCCAGAATTTTAAATTGCTGTCTACAGCAATCACGATATTTTATGAACAAAAAGGGACCAAAGTTGATCCTGTGTAGATACTGTGGATAACCAGACGCAACTATTTGGTATAAGTTGTTCAGATTTTAACCTAAATTGATCCATTTCTCTTCCTATGGAAAACTATGGTCTATCCCATTGTGGATGTCTGTAGGTTGTCCAAATTTTAACCTAAACTGGTCCCTTTTCCTTCCTATGGACAACCATGGGCTAGGTCATTGAAAACATCTGTGCGCAATCCCAATTGGTCTCAAAAGGATATCCACAGGAGGTCCTAAATCTAGAGTAATCCAGTTTAAAACGTCCACAGAATGTCTTTCTTGTCCTCTAAGTATGGCTACTGGTTGTCCTAAGGCTATCGAGTGCTGTGTGGGTCGTGATAAGAGGACAATTTAAAGTAGCTGTTTCAAGGCTTATACAAAGTATTTTCAACTAGTTCGGTTTGGGCACTCTGTTAATCCTAGCAAAAACAGAGCGATTTTTCTTCACAGAATAAGCAATTTTCACTTTCCCTCTCTTACGCGTACACAGTTATGTCACTTCAGTACAAAGAAGTATCTGGGGGTAACTTTGAACCCCACACTGTTAAGAAAGATTATTGTGAGTAGAAGTTCAAGCGAGATATAGTGAGTTGAGTTGAGCTGAATTGAGTCAAGGTATCTTGAGTATGATGGCCCTGAGGGACAAAAGCATGCATATTCGTGTACATAAGGAGGGTTGCTGCTAAGCAAGGTTTACCGTGACCATACGCTGTCTGGGGGGGGTTTAGGGAAATCATATTTACCCATATTAAGGAATGAGTATATTACGAATTGCACTGCAGCTGCTATTACTATCGAGGTACCATGCCATTTTCAATAGTATTATTTATATATATTGTAACAGTGCAAAAACGGGTTCTTACGTTAGCTGTCAACTGACATTTGCTGAACTTCTTTCAAGCACAATTAGATTTAAATAATTTGTGTTTGACGTTGATTCCAATAATAGTAAGGACCATTTTCGAACAGCAAGGGTGATTACAATTAAAATAATATTAAAAGAAAAAGATGTGACAAAAAATAATAATAATTTCCTAGTTCAACTCCTTTTCTTTCAATAAGAATTATTCTATATCGTTAGTCCGGAAGAAAAGTGACATAACTCAAAAAACTAAATTTTTCAGTAGGAGCCATTTAAATTTTTATTTTTTTTTAAACTCGCACTGATCGAAACTATGCGATACCTACATATTCCTACTGCTGATAAGTACGTACCATTCATTAATTGAATCAACTCAGGGACCTTATGTATCGGTTACTATTTTTGAGAAATCGCCCCTAAAAATTAGGGGGTCACTCCTTATTTTGACTTGTGTCACTTTTCATGTGAAACTAATTGTGTTTTTTGAGTTAAATTATTGAAAAAATAAAAAACAAATTTATGACATATTTTTATTTTAATACCTACAGTTTCTGATTAATACACACTACAAAATATTGGATTATATTAGGTTATATTACACGGAAGAGTTATAAATTTTGATAAAATGGCAAATAAAACTTTGGAATACATTTTTTTTAAATAGAGTAAACCATTTTTTTTATTTGCAGCAATTGGTTGTCTGCTCTTATATTCTTTTTGTAAAACAAGTTCTGGAACTTCACTGGCCTTAAGGACATTCTGGATTGTAGGGGTTGTATAATTTCAACACGCTTGAATTCTGTGACTTTGTAGGACGTTTTGTAAAAAAATGTTCCTACTCTTAAAATTTTTACTTGACTTATCTTAAAATCCTCCCCGTCAATATTCTTCATTTTTTTTGGAAATCCAATATCAGCCGCTAAGGTTTTCAAATCGTAAATGTCATCGTAGCACATTTCATTTACTTTATAAGGGTGACCAGTTTTTTTAGCACATCTTATGAGAGAAATATAATGCTCAGGAACAAAAATGGGTCCGGCCTTTTTGGCCCGACTCACTTGTTGCTCAATTACAGAATGGGCGTTGTCACCTTCATTCTGACTGTGTCCAACTACAAGAAACTTGTGTGTTATACTTTTTATCCACTTGCATTTAGAGATTGCGTACATGTAAATTGCAACCAGATATCGATTTTTCTGCTGGCCACCGCAATTGTCGGAATAAAAAATGACATCAACTTCATTCCAGCCATCGGTAGTGTTGTGCTCTTCATCTTTCAGGATCCGATTTCGTTTAATCCTCTCTGGGCTTCACCTTCATGCCAAACGAAACATTGACCATCATTTGTTTTCAAATTGAATACAGTCAGATTATAGACACCCAACTTAGATACGTAATAAAAAGAAGAAGCCCGCCTTATAGGACAAGGGAGAACAGCTGGAAGGTCATACACAGCTACTACGGTATTATTTTCTGCTGTTTTGTGTTTTTGTTTCTCATCTCGAGACAATTTGGTCTCGTCCAGATGAGAGTTATAATTAGTTTCTAATTCGGCCTTTTCATCTTCCGTAGCATTTGAATAAGCTATACATAGTTCACACTGATCCTTTTTAGGAAGGAAAAAGGACAAGTTAAACTCTTCATTAAAAATTTGGGAATACATCATGTAGTTGGCAGAAGGAAGTTTATTTTCTTTGCAGTTCGCTACGTAATCCCTGTGAAGATCGTCGATAGATTTACTTCCATCTATGTACTCCTTTGATGTCACGGCACGACAATAGTGACTAGGTATTCGGGGTATAGAGTTTATATGATTTCGAATGCCATTTTTAATTTCCTCGTCTACTTTGGCATGCTTTCCGTGTCTTCCTCTAAGGTCTTCAGAAATCAATTGCCATTGATCTGGGTTACGTAAACGTTTTTTACCTTTTTTCTTGGTTTCACATGGATTTTTAACTTTTCTTTTTTTGTTGTTGTCACCTGTTTCATTCATGATGTTTTCAGCAAAATCATTTCTTTCAGTTATATCCTCTAGTGGCACAGCCTCAATTTCTTCATTACTAGAAGAGCTTGAAAAATCGGTTGTACTATAATCTGGGTCAGCTACAGAGTCGTCTGAGTCGGTTGTGTAAAAATTGAGTTCATTTGAGTCGTTGTCTTCACGATTTTTTACTAGAAGGTCATCCAGATTGGTGTTATTCTGGTTTCCTGTGAATAGTAAGCAATGTTGTACTAAACAATATTAGACTATAAGAATATTATGATAATATTGATTTATGAAATGAGGTATTACCCAGGTTTATGCCGCTAGTGCTAGATTCGCACTCATTTATGTGGTTAGTGGAAATATCTGGCCTTGTATCAGTCGATGTAAATGTGCAACCTTTATCTGAAATAGTCAAAAGATCTCAATTTAAATCAGTATACTAAGAATAAAACAACTTGTATATACCGATTTATAAACTAAAAGTGCACTAGTACTAACCTCCCTCTGATACGCTACTGCTCAAGTTATTCTTCTGATAACTAGAAATTTTCCATTCATGTTTATCTGAACCTAATAAATTTGGTTCGTTTTTCTGCTGACTAGATATCTTTAGAATTAAACACTAATTTTGAATAATAAAAAGTGCAATGTTTCATGATTTGACAATTAAAATTAATATTCAATAAACGAGAATAGTCACATCTGAGAAAAAAAATCGTGCAAAATGATGAAAAATGACTCAATTCTAAATAATACCATGCGTGATAAAATTAACTGTACTCACCTTAACAAGAAAAGTGTCCCAACTTTAGAAATGTCACTTTTCTCCAATAAATAAAACATAAAAACAGTCACTTTTCGAAATGTGTCGATTTTCTTGTTAACACCATAAGTCCACACTTCAAATGTCAAGACGCAACTAAACATATGACGTTTTTCTTCACTTGATAAATCACTAGGGAGGAGAAGTGACACTAGTGCCACCTTTCGGCTATTAGTATAAATTAAGTTATGACATTTTTCTTGTAAAAAGTATACGTCTTTGGTAGTCATTTTTTACAAAAAAACAAAAAAGAGCGTTTTTTGACTTGTGTCACTTTTCTTCCGGACTAACGATATGCATTATGCAAGTATATGAGATGGACATCCTGTACACAAAGACCGCAAGTTTCAACGAAATTACACATTTTTTATTCGTAAAGCCTTTACGTTTCCCGTATTGCTTTTAATTTAAAAAAATAAGTGGTATTTTCACTTCCGCCTAATACGCTGAAAAAAATGCTATGTGCTTTTTTCTTGTCTCTAAAGGAGCAACCCCACGATCAGCCTAAATAACTATTTAAATTTGACTTCGGGTCTGATATATAGCCGAAAATTTTGGAGTTTCCAACTGGCCAATTTACTTTTAATTCGGCCTCCTATAAAAAATTATCGCACATAAAAATCCGTAAAAATAAATGTTTTCCCAAAGAAAGAAAAGTGTAGATCGTATCCCAAAGACAAAGCCTATAATTTAAATTAAAACTACCCCATTAAGCCTTAAAGCCCGCTGCGGAATCGATACAAAATGAATTGCTGCGAGAGAAGAAAGGCGCTCTAATGCCCCTGCGATCCGTAATCAATAGTTAAAAGAAAATAATGCTAACGATAAGTTATTTAATGAGATTTTCGCATTCCGCTGAGCATTGGAAATAATAAGGTAAATTCAAGATGCATCCGTTCAAGTAAATCAGAACCAGGGAAAAGACAACTTAACAAATTTAATTATATTAAAAGAAGAGATGGAAAACTGGGAAACTTAGAAAAAGAAAAGAAAATGAAACACTTCGACAAAGTTAAAGAGGTACTTTCTTAACAGAGTATTACAAGTGAAGTGATATAATTAGTCTAAAATATTGTGCAACTTCGACAGAAACTTTTTATAGACCGATTTTATTTCTTTGTAGAAAAAGGCAAGTAGTGGAAAAGGTGGCGAAGGTATAATTCCTTCAGCAATAATACTTGTATTATGACGACATTCTGTGTTAGTACGGGAGCCAGTAAATATTTCTTTGGGTAATTTTTATCGGGAAGACTTATTGTGCTCTTCACAGGTAGGAAAATGAAGAGTATATTGCATCTGAATGGAACATTTCTAAAACCGTGAATGTCGCTCGCAGAAAAAAAAAATATCATTTTTGTTGTGAAATGAACTTTGAATTACTCATTAGTTATGTAAATTACATTTCTATGGTTTCAACGAGGTTAGCTTAAAAATGATAACGACAGGGTACATTTTTTAATAAAGTAGTTTCCGACCTCTTCCCAATCAATCACGGTGTACCACAGGGATCTGTACTGGAACCGGTGTTGCTTATTATTTATATTAACGACTCAATTTACGCAAATGTAAATTGTAGTACTATATTATATGTCGATGACACCGCAATAATCACTAAAGAGCATCATGTAGCCAATAAAGCAGTAGATTTTCAAGACTGGTTGACAGCAAGTAAACTACTCCTAAATAATGAAAAAACAACAAGCATGGTATTTTTATACCGTAATTTAGACAGCGTAAAAAACAGGAACTGTACGAAATTTCTCGGAGTGTACTTAGATGCTGTCCTTACCTGGGAGCACCTAATAGATTTTATGGTTAAAAACCTTAATAAGATTTTATACTTAATAAGAAATCTTGTACATGTCGTACCAATGCAAGTAGTAAAAACAGCCTACTTCAGTCTTTTTCATTCGGTAATCAGTTATGCAATCATCACTTGGGGTCATTCGGCACATACTGGTCGAGTATTTTTACTTCCACATCCAGTGGAAGTATAGTAACGACAAAAAAATTTTTAAACATTTTTATTGTTCAAATAGGCTTAGAATGTCATGAAACGTCGAGATGTTAAGTTTGAGCGAAAAAAAATTCTGTCTGTCGGTCTGTCTGTCGGTCTGTAACTTTTTTTTGTGCGCACGTTTACTCTGGAACCGTTTGAGATATTGACTTGAAATGTGGTACACATATGTACTTTTAGATTATATTTTCATCTTGTTTCGTCGAAGGGTTGGGGGGTAAATTGGGGTAAATTTGGGGAAACCAGGTAAATCAAGCAGGTAAGGGTCCATAAAATTGGTATTTAGTATATACAAGAGAAGCTAAGGTCTCAAAAAAAAAATTGGCATTACCACCCCCACCACATTATTAAAGGGGATGAAAAAAAATTGCGATTTAGTGTGTGCACAAGAACCAGAAACCTCAAAATATTTTTTACTGAAAAGGAAAATAAAGAATTTGAATATTACAGTATTGTGTTGCAATCATGTCAGCTATGAATTTTGTGAAAAAAATGTGGTCTTGATTAATTAAAAACTGTCATTTACTTTTTTAACATTAATTTGAGATCTTTTTCAACATTAATCTGAGTTCTCTGCCAGAAAGTATCCTCAATAATTTTGTTAATGAGCGAATTCTGAAAAATTTTCAAAAAAATTTCGTCTGCACGTCTGCCTTTTCTGCCTGTCTATCCATCTGTCACTATGTTTATTGAAAGCACGATAAATTAAGACAGGAAAGTCCGACATTATTCATATTGTGACAGTAGCTAGAGGATGGACCATGTTAAGAAAATGCCTTTATTTTTATATTCTTTAATTGAAGAAAAATGTTGTGGAATATGAATTTTTACCATTGTTTTTTAATATATTTTACTAATAGACATTTTATATTAAAAATAACGTTTAATCATCGAAATATAATTGTTACCTAGACACATTATATTATAGATGCTAACGCTTCCAAGAGTAACAAACGGTAGTCTAGTGGTTATACTTTTATAAAATGAAATGCAAATAAACATAAAATGTATCAAATTAAGGCTTTTAAAAACTTTAGACTCGAAATATAAGGGTCGAAGGTTTAAAACACAAATAGGTTGAATGTAGGAACTTTTTTGATTTTACTATATACTGACAAGTGTTTCATCAACTAAGTTGTCAACTTAAAATTACAAACGTCTAAAACTAACATTATTTCCAAAAAGCTACTGTAGAATATACAAAAGGAATCTGTGAAGAATATAATGTTTTTTAGTTTATATACCACACTCCAAATTGTTAACAACGATGATAGCGAAATAAAAAACTACTTAGGTGTTCTATGGCAGTTATTATATCTAATACAACCATTCTTACCAATAGAATTCGCATGAAAATAGTACAAACTACGAGGATACGACTTTATCGTTGGAGAAATATTATCTCCCAAGAAAACTAACTATACTACTAACAAACATATACGAATATTAACCGCATTAATGCTACATCCTTAATAGAATAGAAGAGACAGTGCTCGTAAATAATTGAATTTAATAGAATTAAATTAAGACATAATCATTCTACCAACGTGATTGCTATTCCCAAGTTAAAGTTAATGGTGCTTTATCTGATTATCCCTTATAAAATCCGGTGTACCGCAGGGCAGTGTTCTGGGGCCTTTTTGTGCCTAATGCTTATAGCAGACGTATCAGTAACAAATGATATGCTAGATACAAGATCATCTTAACCTACTACAAAAGTGGCTTGAACATTGGAAAAATAACGTCAACACGAAAAGTCTATATAAATAACTTTTACTACCAAAAGAAAAACTTGTAAGTAAGCATAAAGAATGTTCCTTTGCCAGAGAAAACAGGTAAAATCTTGGGCTTCGATTAGGTAAAAAATTAACTTGGAGAACATAGATAAAGACAAGATCTAAAAGTAAAAAAATATGCACTAGTTAATAAATAAAAGGTCACAGTTATTCCAGAAAAAAAATTATTACATACAAGACAATATTAACATCTGTCTCGACGTACAGTAGATAATTATGGGGTTGAAATGAATCTTCCAACACTAATATTCTTCAGACGTTTCAGTCCAAAACGCTGAAAATTATCACAGACGTCCCATGATACGTCTCAAATCAAACTTTACATACCATTTATTAGGGATGTGATAAGGCCGTACTCAATTAAATACCAAAATCGCAGTACTAAATGATATAATCAGCTCATAAATAAACTAATAAAATTGTCTACAAAATATTACCTTATCTTTTGTATTTTTTTAAAAGTAGATTCTAAATTTGAAGTACATATATAAAAAAAATTATAATGACGATCAATAAAATTTTTCTTGCAGCCCTCCGTCCAGTGGAGTGACGTAGTTTCGTCAACATTCCGGTCTGGGTGGTAGTGAGGGTGGCTAATGGCCTTTGGTTCTTGAACACATACTAAATCACAATTTTAATTCTTTTACCACGTTTAATAATGGAGTGGTGGTAACGGGTGTGGTAGCGGGAAGTTTAATTTAGTTATAAATCATATAAATAAGCGTTATATTTTTTAGTTCATTTTACTCCATCAGTGCTAAATTAATAATCATTGAGTTTGAAATATTCTTCATTTCACCAATTGTGAATAATCAGAATTAACACAGCGTTGCTGAAAAATAAACTCGCGTTCAACTTCAAACAATCAATCAACAAAAATAGCACCTTTAGACGTCCCTGTCTACCCTTTAACGAGGGCGAATCAAATCGGCAAATAAATAATTAGGGCAAAATAATATACAGCACAGCAAGTACGATAATTAAAATAAAGCGAACATTCCCTCTTACAATTACCTTTTATTTTAACGGTAAATATGCAGCGATGTCGCCTTACATAACATTATAGTCATCTAATGAAAACAAATGACGCTTATTTATCACTTATACATTATATTTCCCTCCCCTTGAGTGCATTTTCTCAGAACTAATGACTGCGACCGACTCTAAGCTATGCAGTTAGGAAAGTCGCTCAGCTTTCTGTTCGAGTCACATTATTTCGATATTCTTTTCCTGTAAGATTTGGTCATTTTACAGGGATGCCGAAATTTATATAGAGTAAGACTGTATAGAAATTTGATCTAATTTATTGGTATACTTCGTTATGATGGCTTTTTTCTAATAATATTTAACTAGATTAACTGATTTTGAAATACACCAATTACACAGATCGGCAAAAAAATATTTTTTGTCTGGGGGTTTGAATTGTTTTGTGTAAATAATAGACTAGTTCACAAGTTCAAAGCTATGTTAATTCTTGATAAAGCTCGTAAAAATATGAGCTCATTAAATTCGGAATGACGTCTAGAAAAATGTGCAAAAGTTTCAAACCCGCACATAAACAATTGCAAAAGTTATAAACAAATGAAGATTGAAAAAATAACGAGTTTTGTTTTTTGCAAATAACTCGAAAACGATTAATATTTAAAAAATTTTAAAGAAGGATTCTTAAAGAGGAAGAAATTTCCAATAAAAAAGTCCTAATTCCGAAACTTTGTCTCTAATAATAATAATTTTAATTTAATGTTGAAAATAGAGCTCCGCGCGGCGAATACTAAGCCGTTACGATGCTCTGAAACTGGCCGTAATAAGTAAAAATATTTTTTTATGTAATTAAATATTCATTTAAAAAATTAAAAAATTACTGTATTATTTAGACACTTGAAGGAACAATATCCCGTTGGAAAAAAATCGTTTCACCAATTTTTCATAAAATGAGGCTATTGTTACTTAACAAATTTTTTTAGAGTTTGCGTTTATATTTCAAGTCGGATAATGGTTAAACAAAAGCCACTAAAATTATTTCGCTTCGTGGAAACCTTGTGCCAGCTATACTTTATGGGATTATGACATTGCGATGGTTTTAATTGTTATAGTCTATTAGTAATTAATTATTTAACCTAATAAAAAACTATAAAATGAAAAGAAGAGGTTGAAATTTTCTTTTTAATAATTTTAATTATTAATACCGTTTTTATATTCAAAAATACTATAAGATTACATAAATTTTAAATTTTTATTGCTGTTTGTTTAAACAAATTTTATAAACAAATAGAGAAATTATGTATTTTTGAAAAAAAAAATGTTGTAAAATATTATGATTAAAAAAAAGGCTTCTTAAAATTTTTCTTTAATGGTTTAAATAATTTTTTTCCTTTTTTCATTACTTAAACAAATTATTAAGAAAAAAATTTATTCCTAAAATTTACTATTTGCAATTCTCTACAAAGTGGAAAAAAGGAAAAAAAATTGTTGTTAATTTATTTATATATGTAATAAACAATTTGTTATTAACAATCGCCGAATGTGTTTATATTCTTTTTAGATAGAAAAAAAAATAACAAAAACAACCATATACATAAACATTTAAAAAAAAATTTAATTTAAAATTCTATAAAAAAATATTAAAAATTCTTTTTTGACATGTTTATGTATATGGTTGTTTTTTTTTAATTTTTTTTCTACCTAAAAAAAAATATAAACACATTCGGCGATTGTTAATAACAAATTCTTTATTAAATAAACAAATAAATTAACAGCAACAATTTTTTTCCTTTTTTCCACCATGTAGAGAATTGCAAATAGTAAATTTTAAGATTTATTTTTTCTTAATAATTTGTTTAAGTAATGAAAAAAGAAAAAAAAATGATTATAAACAATTAAAAAAAAATTAAGAAAACATTTTTTTAACCATATTTTATAACAAATATAATGGCAAAAAAATTTGTTTTCAAAAATACGTAAATTATCTATTTGTTTATAAAATTTGTTTAAACAAATAGCAATAAAAATTTAATGTTTATATACTTAATCCTATTGTATTCTTGAATATAAAAACAGTAATAATAATTAAAATAAATTAAAAAAATTTTTCAACTCTTCTTTTTCATTTTTTAGTTTTTTGTTATGTTAAATAATTAATAACTAACAGCTGTAACAATAAAAAATATCGCAATGTCATAATCCCATAAAGCATAAGGTCTCCACGAGGCGAAATAATTTTAGGCTTTTGTTTAACAATTATATTCTCCGACTTGAAATATAAACGCAAACTCTAAAACAATTTGTTAATTAACAATAGCCTCATTTTATGAAAAATCGGTGAAACATTTTTTTCCAACGGGATATTGTTCCTTTAAGTGTCTAAATAACACCATAATTTTTGAAATTTTTAAATTAATATTTAATAACATAAAAAAATATTTTTAATTATTACGGCCAGTTTCAGAGCATCGTAACGGCTTAGTGTTCGCCGCGTGGAGCTCTACTTTCAATATTAAATTAAAATTATTAATAATAGAGACAGAGTTTCGGGAGTTAGGACTTCTTTATTGGAGATTTCTTCCTCTTTAAGAACCCGTCTTTGAAATTTCTTAAATATTAATAGTTTTCGAGTTATTTGCAAAAAGCGAAACTCGTTATTTTTTCAATCTTCATTTGTTTATAACTTTTGCAATTGTTTATGAGCGGGTTTGAAACTTTTGCACGCTTTTCTAGACGTCATTCCGAATCCAATGAGCCCTCACTCATATTTTTACGAGCTTTAAATTAACACGGCTTTGAACTCGTGAACTAGTCTATAAGTTCAGCATATGTGTGCACATTCCTCGGATGCCATTCAAATGTTTCTATCGCGTTAGGATTTGAAACCACAGGGTAGAATTAAAAAATACTTAGAATGAGCAATAGTTTACTGACTTCTGTAGTAACTTTATACATTTTTAATGTTACATCATTTTTTATATCTACAATTATTCTATTTTTAACTGACCGCAAAATAGTCCTTGACGTAAACCAGAAAAAGGCAAAAGCCCAAAAATTCTGCGACTGGACCGAAAGACAACTTTCCCCCCGTTTTCGAGGGCGGGGAACACGATGGTGACAATACTTTCCGACTTACCTTTCAAGAACTACCCCCAAACCGGAAAAACCTTTTCCGATTTTACGATGCTGGTCATTTTTTTATCGGAAAATTTTATTAACGAACGTTGTTCAGAATTGTCGAAGAACCCTAATTCCAAAATTTAATCAAAATCAAAAAATATTAAAATTAAAAAAAAAATAATGTCCAAGTCCAAAAATATTATTTTTGTTTAAAAAATGCATGACAATTTTGTTTGAAACTAAATCAAGCTGTCAGGTAGTTGTCAAGTAATTATTAGCTTTTTATATTTTTGAAATTTATAATTTTTTTCAATTTTTCAATTTTTTCTTATGAAATATTGGACTTAAGGTTTTTGGACAGCTCTGAACAACTTTCATTAATAAAAATTTCCGATAAGAAAATACCGAGCACCGGAAACTCGAAAAAAGCTGAAGAATGTTTTCTACGACAACAGTATGAACCGAGACTTTTATAGAGAAACGTGCCCGTTGAACAATTTACTTTTACAAATAAATTATGGAGTACGTTCTCGCCCTGGTCGTTGTTTTCAATGCTGTTAATGACAAATATGTCATTGTATGATGGTTTTTGAGATGTGATAATGCCAGCAATTTTTTGCAGATTACATGAAACCTGGTACATGGGGATTTCTGTATTCGGCGACAGCTAGTATGATGATGAATTCAATATGCAGACATAATTGAAAAATCACATGAATTTTTTAACTCGGCTCAGAGCGACATAGATCAATTTCGGCTTTATCTAACGTGTGCCTTGCAATTTATGAATTGTTACCGCTCGACTGACAATTACTGGTAACATTCTGCGCTCAACACCGATGTATAAAGCAAGCAAGCAAGTGTCCATAAAACTGGGATTTGGTGTATGTACGAGAAGCTAATGTCTCAATTTTTTTTGCCATCAGCCACCCCCACCCATTATTAAAGGGGGTGAAAAAATAAAATTATGATTTAGTGTGTTTACAAGAACTAATTCTCTAATTAAAGAAGTGCCTTTGACATGTTTACATCCTTTGTAAAACAGAAATTTCATTTAGTGAGATTTGTCTTTCAATCAAATCAATCCAATGTATTCTGTCAAAATCCTTAAGGGAGACATGTAGCATCAAGACTATCAAGAGTCTACCCTACAGACCAGTGGAGATTTTAAAAACTGACACGATTTTCTCTAACTGCAAAATTGACATTACAAATTGGTATTTGTAGAGTTGAAGCTTATTCGAACTGAGACCTAACGATTGTTACACAAAATATCCCTAGAGTGTTACCATTTTCAAATCCCATGCAATTCCAAATTACAAAGCTGTTAAGAGCAAAAGTAATCACACTAATCACCGATGCGTTTATCGAATTACAATTTACTATCAAAGTAAGTGGGTAAAAGATGCAAATGCTTGTTTGACTAATATTTTGCTCGGATACATTAGAATTCACACGTATACTGGATAACTTTGAGATTAATTACACCGACTATACATTACATTTAAATTGTCTCATGACGTTCGCATTATGTACATCCGATCTTTTACTAACTCATTATACAAATATGATAGTTTTTCTGTGTCAGTTTTTTTCAAGAAAATACAGTACAATAATTAGCTCTATATACTATTTTTAGCTCGTCATTGAAGAATGGGGTAACATGTTCACGAAAAGGAATACAATAGACAAACCGCATGCTAACATTCTGCATTCTCTTCAGTTTCAATGTATCATATCGATAATGTATATATGTATTGCAACAATAATATACATGTGGATATATCAAACTTTTTATTTTTAATTTTGTGTTAGGTTCAAGAAAATACTTAAATTTCTTCAAATTATTTAATCTCATGAACGAGGTGGACTACTTTGTTGACGTGAGTTTCAAATGTCAAACTATTATCTATATAAAACCCTAAAACCTTTGCTGTGTCAGCCCAACTGATAACTTCATTATTTAATTTTATTGTAACATTATTATCCTCCACCTTTTTTCTTAGCTTTTCGTTTCCAATACACATTACTACTGGGATTTATTTTTAAT
Organism: Rutpela maculata; assembly: GCA_936432065.2. Classification (NCBI taxonomy): domain Eukaryota; kingdom Metazoa; phylum Arthropoda; class Insecta; order Coleoptera; family Cerambycidae; genus Rutpela; species Rutpela maculata. The sequence goes on along the minus strand of OW386289.2, from coordinate 167,862,222 downwards.
GCATTGTCGTTACACCATTGACTGAAGTTACTTAGATTAAAGTTTATTTGATTGACACATTCTATAGCTTTTTCTGGTTTAGCAGACATGTATAGTTGAACGTCATCGGCGTACAGATGGTAATGCGAGTATGTTAGTGATTGTGGTAGATCGAAAGTAAATATTGTAAAAAGAATAGGTCCCAAAAAAACTACCCTGCGGCACACCACTCTTTGTTTGCAATCAATCGGATGTACTATCACCGACTCTTACACATTGCCTTCTCGAATGCACATACGAATTAAACCATTCAACACATGTGTTACTTAAACCAATGTAATGCAGTTTGAATATTAACAAGTCAAAATTTACCACATCAAACGCTTTACTTTGATCAGGCAGTATCAGAAATGTAGTCATTCTGTTGTCCATTGTCACTGAAATATCATTCAATACTTTTAAAGGAGTTGTTTGCTCTCCATGGGCTTCTCGGAAATCCGATTGTAGAGAAGGAATTGTATTCTAAGTTTCCAAGTATACTTTCAGTAGTTTTGCTGCCAATTTCTCTACAATTTTGGACATAGCTGGTAAAATATTTATTGGGCTGATGTCTGACATATTTACTGGATCCGATATTTTTGGGCAACATATAACCAATGCATTCTTCCACTTTTCAGGGAATATTCCTGTGCGAAAACTTAAATTAATTATGCTGGTTATAACATCTACACAGAACGGCATGAAAATTTTTAACATTTTCAGATTTATGCCATCAGTACCCATAGCATTTGATTTTATCGTTGTTAGTGTATCATACACATCTTTATTATTATTTTCTATTGTTTATAGTAATCAATGGTATACTACAATTTTTTCTGTGTAGGAATAATTGTAGAGTTTTTAAAATTGCATATATGAAAACATTTTTTTAATTTAAACACGGTATGGAGAAAATAGTTTTTTGGAATACATTTTATTGGTTTGTTTCCCTTGGAAATTACGCTTTCCAGTTTCATCAAGAGAAGGTCTTTTCTCAGAGAGCACAGATAATAAATGACCACTTTTCGTCACAGCTTTCTTGATGTTAGTCCCGTAGTTTCTTGAAGTAAACTGCCTTGAAACACTTACTAACAGTTTAGGGTTGATGAACATGTTATGGAAATAATTCTTTTCTTCCTTCAGAGCTCCGTTCAACCTCTGCCTTAAAACAGGATCTCCACGACATACATCCAGCCATAACTTGTGACTTCTGATTCCAGCCAGTAGCGACTTAGAATCCAAATATCTAAAATAAAAGTAGAATATGTATCAATATTGTTACTTACATGTGAAATTTAAAACATTAAAATTATAAAAGTAATAAATCATAAACACTTACCTGAATATGGTCGACCACATCTCCACAGGAAGGATTCGTAGTTGACAACCAAGCGTGAACGGTAGCAACGAAAACATCTTTCTTCGAAGGGAAAAATTAGAATGACAAACAAACCGAAATCTTCAGTTTTTATACGCATTGAAAGATCATTCAAGCATAATGGTCACGGCAGAGAGAATTCAAGGGCGTCAGTCACATAGAACAACGTACGATTCATTTTTCCACAAGAACTCTGTTTATTGATGTTTAGATAAATGATGATGTATGTTTGTGAGTTGCTCAGCTCGTAATTTATTCATGAAATATGTCCTACATAACTTTCGATTAATTAAAATCTATTCCATTATTATTCTGACTCTGGTTTTCTCATTTTTATTTACACCATTGGGACATGGGCCCTGAGAGGTAATCAGATTCGAGATGCTCTCGAGATATGAACTACGAATTTTCTGGACAGCCCATCGCGCTAACAGCTCTCCAAGAAATCGATGCCTCAAAGCAATTCTCTAGCATCGTAGTCTTCCGCATCCTATCTTCTTTTGGCTACATGGCCACAACAACCGAAGAGGGAACAACATTGAACTATTGATAGTTCAGGGAAAAAGAAGATGAAAAGAAACGATGAGGACGTTGGACAAGTGTTACCAAAGAGCTGATGGGAGAGAGCTGTGGTGAGGCCATGCGCGTAACAGACAGTTGCGACAGATGCTGTCAGATGTGCCATACGGCAAAGGGAAGCCGCTAGAATAATGCGTGGAAAATGTCTGCGAAGACGTTGTGCATAAGAAAAGATTACAGCAGTGACCTTCAAGATCCATCTTCTATTGAACATCTATTTTTCACGATGGCTAGAAGGATTCGATAAAATAAATAACCATTAGATAACCTTAGGATATAGATATAAAAATACTCTTTTTTCTAAACCTGGCGGAAATGAGAAGTTTTGTTTGAATTTTTTATGCTACATAGGGTAATAAAAGTACATTTCTCTTGTGCTGATTTAATTTTCTAACTAAAAACGGTTTTTTGCTAATATTTCAAAAACAACTAATTAAATGAAAAATAACAAATGGATAAAAAATTTAGGCTTATCAAAGACGACCTTCATCATTTGAGATTAACCTCATCTCGTTTTGAGGTAAATTGATGGACAGATTTTTTTTAAAAAGCTACTTTTCACCATTAATCAATAATTTCATATTCACGCACGTTTTCTATGATTCACTCGAAAATTAAGAATCCTACAAAAATGTTAAATATGAAGTTTAAAGCTTATGCTTTCAATTTGGTTATTTGTATATCCTTCTACTACCAAATTTGGTCATGTTATGACCAAAAAATGTTTAGAAATTTAAGTTGTTATACACAAATACATTTGATTAAAAATGTACCAAAAATATATAATTAATATTTTTTTATTAAAATTGTGAAAGTGCAGAAATTTAAACACTGTCTTTAATTTTTTTTTAGTATCCTTAACTATCGCATGTCATGAAAACCCGAGTGAAAATTGAATCAATGAAAACGGGTAGAGAAAAAACAGTTATTAAATGCCTTTCTTGGTCAATTTTTATCCAACTAAAACAAAATTGGTCTTTTTTAAAATATTTTTAAGTAACGTCGGCCTAATTAAGAAATTTTACAAGCCGCTAGAAGACAGGATGACATCGTCATGTTCCCTAGATGGTTTCCCATGCAAGTAGTAACCGCGATGAACAATTATTTATATTAAATTACAAATATATGCCTCCCAGGAAACTGGATCGGAGCCAGCCAGACAACCACGATGCGCAGCTACCTTGCTTGTAGCCTATTCCAGTAAAAAAATCTTACATTCGAGCTATTTCCATTCTTCTGTGTACTTTTACTGGTCTGTGTTTTGTAAGCAAAACTTTGAGACACATTTTCAAATCAGCGAGATTTTATTATTATGCAGATAAAGAAGTAAGTAGTTTTGCGTTATTATATTATTTACTTGCACATTTCTCACATTTCCGTATTTATTTATTAAAGTTCTCTTGCAAAATATTCGTTTTTCGCAAAAGAAGTACATAATTTAAGTAAATGGTACACAATACGAACATTATTCTGAAAAGAAGACAATTTAGTTCTCTTTTATTATAGTAATGCCGTTATTCAAATATAACTTGTTGTATATGTTAAAAAGTTTTAATAAAAATATGTAACACAATGAAATTTTCCAAGCTCTTGAGATATTCCATTATTCTACTAACAAATTGTTGTATCAAATACATACAAACGCCTGAGTCTGTATTCAGAAATAAACACGATTTTGATGTCGATTTTATTTTCGAGTTGGGAAATCAGGACCACTATTGATTAGATTTTATAATATAATAATATATTTTATTGATCCTTTAGATCATTTATATATGATATAGTGTACAAAAAACTGTGTATTTAACATCTCAAATAATATAAATAATACTACTCGATAAAAAAAAATCAGATAAATAAAAACCTCTTACACGTAGCTAACAATTTTGTATGCAAACATACCTACACGCATTATTATAGATAATCTGTATACAGGTGTGTGTGCAAATAAAAATATAAAAAATACAAATACACAAATATAAAAATTTGTCAATAAACATAAAAAGTGTTTAGGCAAACATCAACGCTATAAAATGCGCTGTCTGATAATATACTTTTGATTTCAAGTTGTTATGAATTATAATAATTGTTAAATTTTGTAATTTCAAGCAGCAATTTATTTAATACATCAGTAGAAAGGTAGCCATTTAAAGTAATGTGGAATTATGCGATAGTATTAGGAAGTTACTGCTTCTTGGGATATAATTATAGTGAGATGAAACTTTATCAAAAAGGTGTAAATATTTTTTTACAAAGCATAGATATTTATAAAGATATATTGGTGGTGTTGTAAGTAATACATTGGGCTTAAAACCATGTTTACAGTTTTCTCCTGCTTTTAAATTGAATATTAAATTAATATAACATCGACAAATCTGTCTCTTCAGTGGTCACACCCAAACATAAATATACTAAAACTGATACGTGAATATGCAAGTGAATAATAAACATTTAGTAATGCTCTTAGATTAAATGTATTTTTCATATGTATAACTGCCAAATAGTCCTGATTTAATTTCTTGCATACTACGTTGATTTTGAGATTTCCAGGAAAAGTCTGCATCCAAGACATCAAAATTTACTCTTGTTACATAATTTAAAATTCTGGGAAATGGGGTTATTTTAAATTTGTGTAATATATTTTATGTGAATTGTTATCACATAAAATATATTACACAAATTTAAAATAAATTAAATATGACCACATCAACCAAAAAGTTCATCTGATACGTTACTGATTTTTTTATTTCCACATCCAGTGGAAGTATAGTAATGACAAAAAAATTTTAAAAAATTTTTATTGTTCAAATAGGCTTAGAATGTCATGAAACGTCGAGATTTTAAGTTTGAGCAAAAAAAAATTCTGTCTGTCTGTCGGCCTGTCTGTAATTTTTCTTGTGGGCACGATTACTCTGGAACCGTTTAAGATATTGACTTGAAATTTGGTACACGTATTATATGTATTTTAACGAGATCTGGAACTAGATTATATTTTCATCTTATTCCGTTGAAGGATTGGGGGTAAATTGGGGTAAATGGGGGTAAATAGGTAAATCAAGCAGGCAAGAGTCCATAAAATTGGTATTTAATTGTATATAAAGGAAGTTAAGGTCTCAAAAAATTTTTTGGCATTAGCCTCCCCCATTACTATCCTCACCCCATTATTAAAGGGGGTGAAAAAAACAAAATTGTAATTTAGCGTGTACACAAGAACCTAAGGCCTCAAAATTTTTTTTAATTAATCCACCCCCACCTCCACCCTCTACCACCACCCCAACCCCCACTACCGATGTGGCATATCGTTTTATAGGTTTTTGGGGTAGGCGATTTCAAATATCATGTTATTAAAATTACTTCGAGTAGTATGGATGCGCAGTAGGTTTCCCCGAGTATTATGGATGCGCAGTGGCTTTCCTCGAGTACCATCGATGCGCAGTAGGTTACCTCTAGTAGTATGGATGCGCAGTGGCTTTTCGGAGTACTATAGATGCGCAGTGGGTTACGCCAAGTAGTATGGATGCGCAGTGAGTTTCCTCGAGTCAAATGGATGCGCAGTGAGTTACTTCAAGTAGTATGGATGCGCAGTAGGTTTCCCCGAGTATTATGCATGCGCAGTGGCTGTCCTTGAGTACCATTGATGCGCAGTAGGTTACCACGAGTGTATGGATGAGCAGTAGGTTACCTCAAGTGGTATGGATGCGCAGTGGGTTTCATCAAGAAGTATGAATGCATAGTGGCTTTCCTCTAGTAAATTGGATACACAGTGGGTTACCTCGAGTAGTATGGATGCGTAGTAGATTTCATTAAAGAAAATGCTTGAAGTAGAGGCTTTACTTCTATCGTGTAGTCCACGGCACAAAATGATTTTTTATATCTTTGTCATGCTATTTTCTGCGTATTACTTCCGCATCCAATTGAAGTATACTAACGCAAGAAACATTTTTGAAAATTTTCATTGTACAAATAGGCTTAGAATGTTATGAAACGTCAATATTTTGAGTTTAAGTTTAAGTTTGAATAAAATAAATTTGTCGGTCTGTCTGTTAGTCTTGTATCTTTTTGGTGCTCACGATTACTCTGGAACCGTTTAAGATATTGACTTAAAATATGAAACACGTATGTATTTTAACGAGATCTTGAACTAGATTATATATTGATCTTATTCCGTTGCAGAGTTGAAGGGTAAATTGAGGTAAATGGGGGTAAATAGGTAAATCAAGCAATTAAGAGTGCATTAAATTGGTATTTAGTAAATATAAGAGGAGCTAAGGTCTCAAAAACATTTTTGGCAATAGCCACCTCTATTACCACCCCCACCCCATTATTAAAGAGGGCGAAAAAATATTGTGATTTAGTGTGTGTACAAGAATAAGTCATCAAGAATATTTTTCACTTCATTGTCCCGTATAACAAGGTTAACGGTTCCATCCCTTCATCCCTAGCCACAAAAACTTTGAAATTTCACAATGGCACCGGCAATGGCAACTTAAATGAAAAGTTGAAATTTTAAATTTTATAAACAGATTTTGTTTTTCACTCTTATAATCTACACCAGCCACAACTCTGTTCATTTTTCTTTGTAAACAAAAAACTATACGTCTACTGGTGAAGTAAAAACATGTGACCATTCTTAGTGAAAATAATGTCCAAATGCTCTCCCCAAGTAATCCATTGCAGAGTACTCCTATAAGCTTCACAGAAGCTAGATTGCTTTCCTTATTGCTTAGACCCTGAAGGGAAGATGTCATGATTATTAGTGTCTCTGGGTTTAAGCGAAGCTGGTGTACTGCGAACCAGTTTTCTGCCCTCGACTGTGTCACTACACTTTTGGCTTTCAGAGTGTTTAGGTCGAAATTTTAAGTATTAATATTGTGTCATCTGCATATAATAGACAGCTTACATCAGTGAGAGGTAAAATTACATCATTAATGTGTATTAAAAATAACAACGGGCCTAGGGTAGAACCGTGGGACACATCAACACGAAGTTCTTTAGAGTTAACAGAGCCTAGACATACCGACTTAGCATGATTAGAGAGATATAACTGCATGAGATGGTCACTTGCCGCACTGAAATTGTATACAGCTAGTTTATCAACTAAATTGTTATGTTTAACATACTCGAAAGCTTTACTAAAATCGTAGAGCACCGCTACTGAAAAAGGACCTTATTCAAAACAATCAATAGCATATTTTGTAAATTTCAAAATGGCATCTGTTGTTGAGAGTCACCCCTTGAAACCACTTCATTATTACTTATTTAAAATTTTGCTCGTCACTAAAAAACTCGTCAATACAGATTTTTATGACTTCTTAGAATATTTTTGAAAATATTGGCATATTATTTTTAGTTAAAACGGTTTTATAATTTCACTAAATTAGAATAGAAGTCCATTTGCTTATATGCGATTTTTGTAAATCCTGACTTTGATTAGTTGAATAAATCTGTTTAAATTGTCTCCAGAATTTACTTTTTCTCCTTGTAGATATCGTCACCGCAAACTCTAGAATCAACAACATGGCGGTAAAAGTTAGCATTGTTACGGACAAATAATTCCGCATTAAGATTCCCTTCGTTAAAAAAGTTAGTGTCGCCATTATGTAGTCTCTACTTCGCATAGCATATTTCACTAGAGCAAGATAAAACAAATCCACAACTTTATATCTTAAACGTACCTAGTAATTTTACGGTGGCGTTGTTAATATAGTCTGTGTAAAACAAAACAATGTTGGCGAGTTACCATCTGGAATACTGAATTTTATTCTAGCAAGTTACAGAGTGTGAACGCTGAACGCATTTACATTTAAACAGCGGGACTATCCTTAAATAATGCGAATATGAATTTATCTACCTAGCAAATGGACTTTTTCATTTCGTATAGGGTAGTTGGTGGTAGTTCAGACAATTGAACCATTACTTTCAACTGCCTTCTAGACTTACAGTCAGTGTCGCAACTAGCTAGTATTATAAATGTGTGAATCTGTACTTACGTACATCATAGAAGGATTTCTGACAAACGTGACATTTATAATGATCAGAAATCGGAAGACGAGATAAATTGAAATATTTTCCTATTACTTTCTTTTTAATATTTTGTTTCGATTTCTGCGGATGAGTTGTAAAGAGAATGAAGAAAGTTGTACAATTTTTTTGAGACATTTAATCAGTCTAAAGTAAAGGGAAATATTTTATTCGACTTGCGGTGAGTGAAATATAGCTATTTTCTTTGTGCTTTTTGTAGTTCTTGGCTTTGAAATGTTTGATTGTAATGGGATATCCTCTAGGTAGGGTTAGAGATACCAGAAAGGATGCCCCGTAAGGGAGGTTTGTTATATTATGGTCAGATTTAGATCAATGGTATATGAAAGGAACGAATGATTTCTTTGAAAGTTATCTGCTGAATACCCAAAATAATATATATTACTTCCACATCCAGTGAAAGTATAGTAACGACAAAAAAAATTTTTAAAAATTTTTATTGTTCAAATAGGCTTAAAATGTCATGATACGTCGAGATTTTAAGTTTGAGCAAAAAAAAATTCTGTCTGTCGGTCTGTCAGTCTGTCTGTCTGTAACTTTTTTTGTGCGCACGTTTACTCTGGAACCGTTTAAGATATTGACTTGAAATTTAGTACACATATGTACTTTAACGAGATCTGGAACTATATTATATTTTCATCTTGTTCCGTCGAAGGGTTGGGGGGTAAATTATTAATAGTCCATAAAATTGGTATTTATATTATGGTATTATGGTATTTTTATTATGGTATTTATATTTATATTAAAGAACTTAAAATCCCAAAAAAAATTTTGGCATTAGCCACCCCCATTACTACCCCCACCTCATTATTAAAGGGGGTGAAAAAATAAAATTGTAATTTAGCGTGTATACAAGAACCTAAGCCTCAATTTTTTTTTACTAATATCATGTTATTAAAGTTACTTCGAGTAGATGGATGCGCAGTAGGTTTCCTCGAAAATTTTGGATGCGCAGTGGCTTTTCTAGAGTATTATAGTTGTTAAAGTTACTTCGACTAGTATGGATGGATGCGGAGTGGATTTCCTCGAGTACCATCGATGCGCAGTGGGTTACCTCTAGTAGTATGAATGCGCAGTAGGTTTCCTCGAGTATTTAGGATGCGCAGTGGCTTTTCTAGAGTATTATAGATGCACAGTAGGTTACCTCAAGTAGTATGGATGCGCAGTGGGTTTCCTCGAGTCAATTGGATGCGCAGTGGGTTATTTCAAGTAATATGGATGCGCAGTAGGTTTCACCGAGTAATATGGATGCGCAATGGCTTTTCTTGAATTCCATTGATGCGCAGTAGGTTACCACGAGTAACATAGATGGGCAGTAGGTTACCTCAAGTGGTATGGATGCGCAGTGGGTTTCCTCGAGTAAAATGGATGTACAGTGGGTTTTATCATGAAGTATGAATGCGTAGTGGCTTTCCTCTAGTAAATTGGATACACAGTGGGTTACCTCGAGTAGTATGGATGCGTAGTAGATTTCATTAAAGAAAATACTTGAAGTAGAGGCTTTACTTCTATCATGTAGTCCATGGCACAGAATGATTTTTTTATATCTTTGTAATGCCATTTTCTGCGAATTACTTGCACATCCAGTTGAAGTATACTAACGCAAGAAAAATGTTTGAAAATTTTCGTTGTACAAATAGGCTTAGAATGTCATGAAATGTCAATATGTTAAGTTTGAATAAAATAAATTTGTCTGTCGCGTCGGTCTGTCTGTTAGTCTGGTATCTGTTTGGTGCTCACGATTACTCTGGAACCGTTTAAGATATTGACTTAAAATATAGTACACGTATATATTTCAAATCAATCAATTAAGAGTGCATGAAATTGGTATTTAGTAATATAAGAGGAGCTAAGGTCTCAAAAACATTTTTGGCAATAGCCAAATTACCACTCCCTTATTAAAAGGGGTGAAAAAATATTGTGATTTAGTGTGTGTATAAGAACCAGTCATCAAGAATTTTTTTCACTTCATTCACCACCACCACCACCACCACCACCACCACCCCTACTGCTGATGGGGCATATCATTTTATGGCTTTTTCTGGTACACGATTTCAAATATTATACCATTAAAGTTCCACAAACAATTATTTCCACTTAGTGGAGTGCAATTAATAGTATCTTCGTTGTAAGATACTTAGATAGGAAGTCTGGATGTGGAAGTGGTGATTCCTTAGGCAGCGGTTTTTTTACTTCCACATCCAGTGAAAGTATAGCAACAAAAAAATTTTAAAAATTTTTATTGTTCAAATAGGCTTAGAATGTCATGAAACGTCGAGACTTTAAGTTTGAGCGAAAAAAAAAATTTCTGTCTGTCGGTCTGTCTGTAACTTTTTTTTTGTGCGCACGTTTACTCTGGAACCGTTTAAGATATTGACTTGAAATTTGGTACACATATGTACTTTAACGAGATCTGAAACTAGATTATATTTTGATCTTGCTCCGTCGAAGGGTTGGGGGGTAAATTGGGGTAAATAGGTAAATCGAGCAGGTAAGAGTCCAGAAAATTCGTATTTAGTATATTCAAGAGAAGCTAAGGTCTCAAACAAATTTTTGGCATTAGCCACCCTGATTACCACCCCCACGCCATTATTAAAGGGGATGAAAAAAATGTGTTTTAGTGTGTGTACAAGAACCAGAAACCTCAAAATATTTTTTTACTTCATCCACCCCCAGTCCAATACCGATGTGGGGTATCGTTTTATAGGTTTTTGGGGTAGAAGATTTTAAATATTATATTATTAAAGTTCCATAAGCAATAATTTCCACATACAAGATTTTTTCGTTCTGAGTGACTTGGACAGCAAATCAGGATGTGGAAGTAGTGATTCCTTAGGCAGTAGTTTTTTAACAAGTAATTATATAATTAAATAAAATTTGAAGAACATTAAGGAATACACATTTTTGATAAAAGTCATTCTTCTCGTAATTGCAACGATTACCGAGTTGTGGGGCAGACAAAAATATAACAAAATAATTTTGATTGAATTTTGATTTATTGAAGTCACGAATATACCAAGACACTTTGTCTAGTTCAGTTTAATCTCATGTAACTACCCAGTTTTTAGTGGGTAAAAAACTAAATATCTACTGCCATGTTTCAAGATGGAGGCGGTAGCGTTTATTTTAGAAGAATAAGTTTAATTATCATTTATTATTTCAGACATTCATCTTGCAGATGTCGATCATTTCACTTTCCAATTCATATTGCTTTGGCAGTTTATTTGTATGCGAAGTATGAACCTAAGCTCTTGATAGACTTTACTTACAGCAAATGATGGACCTTCAATAACGTATCCCACCGGACGACTTAAGTTTACTACTGATGATTTTTTCACTATATCGCCAAGAAAGAAAGTAGTCAGGTATCTGGATTTCTGGATAGATATGAATATTGAAGAGTTGTTGAAACTATAGAGGATAAGGATAAGATCGTGAAAATCGCTATTTCTGATCATGATGGGATTGATCAAAGAAAAATATAAACCAATTCAATATTTTTGTATCCAACAACGATCTCAGAAATAAAAAAAATAATAAATCAAATGAAAACTAAAACAACTCCTGGAATAGATGGAATTACAGTTGCCACCTTAAAAGAAATCGCTGAGTATATTGTTACACCTTTATCTCTCCTAATTAATAAAGCAATAACTGTAGGAGAATTTCCATCAGCCTTTAAGGTGTCAATTGTAAAACCAATATATAAAAGTGGACAAAAAGAAGAAGTGACAAACTATAGGCCTATCTCGCTAATTACTAACCTTGCTAAAATTTTTGAAAAAGTTAATCAAAATTAGAATTGTGGGTTATTTGGAGAAATATAATTTACTAAATGACTCACAATTTGGTTTTAGAAAAGGTAAAAGTACCCAAGATGCAATTGCTTGCTTAGTTAGTAAAATATATCAGGCGCTGGATAGTCGACAAAAATGTTTAACGGTATTTATCGACCTAAAAAAAGCTTTTGATACGGTATGCCATACTCAACTAATATGCAGCTTAGAAAGTTTAGGTTTCAGAGGTAATAGTAGAAACCTTTTAAAATCATATTTAAACAACCGAACTCAATATACCGAGATAAATTCAGAACGAAGTCGCCCTAATATTGTCGAATATGGCGTACCGCAAGGCACTGTATTAGGCCCAGTACTTTTTATAATTTATATTAATTCATTATTTGACATGCAAACCTCTGGCTTTACCATAAGTTATGCTGACGATACAGCCCTTTTCTTCACAGCACCAAACTGGGATGAACTAAAAAATAAAGTAGAAAGTGACCTAGACAAAATAAAAAAATATTTTGATAGTAAGTATCTAACACTAAACTTGGATAAAACAAATTATCTACCTTTTTACTTACACGATAGATCTGCTCCGACATTTGAGCAACTAACAATCAGTGACCACTTTAAAATATCACCGGTAACAGATATAAAATACTTAGGTATAAAAATAGATGCTGGACTAAAATGGGACACTCACGTAAATTATGTAATAAAGAAAATAAGGAAAGTAGTTTATAGATTCAAGTGTTTAAGAGATGTTCTAGATAATAAACACCTAAAAATACTTTATCATTCACTTGTCAAAACACACCTAAACTATGGTATATTAGGATGGGGAGGAGTACTGGACCATCACTTAAAAAATTTGGAAATACTACAAAAAAGACTCTTAAAAATTATGTTTAAAAAGGATATCAGCTACCCATCCAATATTCTATTTAAAGAAGTAAAGGTTATGGACATACGAATATTATTCTTTTACCAATGTGTTCTATACCAGTGGTCTCCTGGTACTCATACCAAAACAATAAAAACTAGGTTTAACTTAGGAAATAATTTAATAGTTCCTAAAACAAGGACAACGTGCGGACAAAGATGTCTCACTTACTTGGGTCCTAGAGCATTTAACTCGTTACCTGTCGAAGTAAAGAATTTATCTAATTTTGGGAAATTTAAACATACACTGAATATATTTTACAAACACTCAGCCGAGATGAAATCCACACCATCATAAATCCAAAATCTTTTTTTAACAGTCTGTTTTAAAGTTTCAATGCTGCTTTCATAAAATAGGATACATAAGTTTAATTCTAAAAGTGTATATACATACTCAAATATTTTAATCTTAATCAAACCTGTCTGTGTATATTTTTGTATACGTGTAAGTATGTCTATATGTGTGTGTTTGTTTATAAATGTATGAAAATATGCTTCCATATATGGATATATGTGTGTGTATGTATATGCTTAATACTTTTATATTGTTTTATTTAAAGTGTTTGTAATTATTTTAAAAATTTAAGTTCTATTGTATACTTTTTTCCTTCATGCACAGTACGGTTTGCACTTAAATGAAGTTTGTTAGTTTATTTTACTGTATATTTTTATTATTTTGTATTTTTAGTATATTTTGTAAATAAACTATTTCTATTTCTATTTCTATTTCTATCATAATTTCGAAAAAAAGCATACAAGTAAACGAATTTGTGTTTGAACACTCGAAGAGTGTACATTTTTTCCGAAACCGTGATATTTTATTTTTTCCAATGGGTCAATTTCTCGACAAGTTGCAGCCTCCAATATATATATTTTATCAAAAAAATCATCAAGCAAGAAAATTAAAATGATTTGAGGTGTACTTTTTTTTAATCCGCGTTAGTTACAGCAACTTATAAACCCTAGTAATCATGAGGTGTACATACTTTTTAACAGTTCTCAATGAAGAAAGAATGTTTTTGAAGGACTTTTGTTTTTTTTCTATATTTTTTATTGCGACGATTGAGTTCAGGCGTGATAATATATATAAGCATATTTTTCCCATCCATTCCTTGCTTGCATTGTTTAAAACAAAAAAGCATCGGAAAGCTACAATTTCCATCTTTTAAATGAACCAACGCTCATATAGATTGAACAAATTCTGATTTAGTGACATGTAATTCAGTACGTCGGTGTCACAGTCATGCGTATTTCACTATTTTTTCCGGGAATACCGTGGCTTTAGCGGTAAACTTTGTTAGGACATTTTTTGTTCATGAATACGTGATGTATCCATCTGTATTTTTATTTTTTCCTAGCTTGATTTAATTTCAAAATTATGAAAAAATGGATGAACAAATTTTTTTTTCACTTTTTTTATGTTCTGCATTCGAGCGAAATGTAAAATTTTCATGAACTCATTAAAAAATATATATTAATTTTGCAAGTTTTTGGAGGTAAATACCTTCATCGACTGGGCTAAATATAATACTACAATTTACAAGTTACGTTATTAATAAGCAATAAGCTAAATAAAAAGTTTATAGATATTTAAAAGCACGAGTGATTACTTTTGCGGAAATTCAAAAAACGGGCTCTCATTGACTATCATGTTAATGAGTCAAATAATCTTTAAAATTCAATCTTTATCATTTTAAGTAGAGTATCTTAAAATTCAGTTATCACAATGAACATTCTTCAGAACAATTATTTGTTTTTTATTATTACATTCAAACTCGGAGATACTAGACTAGAATTGGAAAACATAACCAGTCTGCTGGTGTTGAATGAATGTAGACAGAAACAGGCAGATATTTTGTTTCCAGAGGTGTTTTATTAATTTTCCTTTTTTTAATCAAACGTATCCGAGCAAGATTAAATAAAATTTCAGCAGTAATAACAGAAAGTATGATGGGATCCTATAAAAAATAATAAATGAACGTGCAAATGGAGCAGGAGATTGAATAAATCAATTTTGTCCTTTTTGCCAGGGATGTTTGTGTTTTTAATTTGTTTATTTTTAACAGAACCATGCTTTACTATGATTGATTTCGGATTTTCTATTAACAAATAACACTGTTCACAGTTTGATATCAGTTCATAAACTTGCTGATATGGGAAAGTTGCGTAATTTAGAACAGTCTGGACAGCACGTATTTATCTCGATTCATTTCTTGCGAAATTTTAATGTTGTAATATAATGTGCTCAGTTTTAAGATGTAAAACAAAGAAAATTTACCTGCACCTATTTACAGAGATGATTATAACAATTACCCAGGTGACGCACAGTGTGGCCAAATCTCAAAAAGCTGGTCAAAACTCGTAACAATCAGTACGTACACTAAAGTTAATATATGTAAGTTTTTGGACTCTGATTACGAATTCGATGTTAGAATTTGCAAAAACAAGATGTGGGTTCAATTTCAGTACAGTCGAATTGATTTAATTTAATATTTTTCGGCGACAACATTCCACCTGAAATTTTATCCCGATTACGAGAAAAATATTTACGCCCAAAAATTCCGTGTGCGTCAAAAGTTACATGCACTTTTTGACGCGCTTTCGCGGATTCTCAACTTATCTGCTTAATATATCCTGTACTAGTAATCGGATGGGAATTTTAAAAATACTGGCTTATTTGAAATAACATTCTTAAAAAATATAGAGCTGTTCAATATATATTGGTCAATTTGCCATCTTGAAAAAAAAAATTAGAAAACACCAAGAATAGTCTAAAAAACAAAACTGAATATCATTTTTATAAGAAGGAGTAATTTCACCATAGTTGCCGAAAATAAAACTCATTCATGGTCAAATATAATGCATCAATCCCGGACACCGGATGTCAAATAGAGCGGTCAAAGATGGCGGCGAAATAAAATTTTTAATTCTTCGTCAATTATCATTGTACGACACTTTTTTTTCTTTTCGATTGTACGTTATTCTATGTACTTTTAGGAAATAGAGTTCATTTGTTTTTTAATTTTCAAAAAGAGTGCGTTTTTTTATTGTCAAAAAAGTGCATTTTTACAGTTTTCAAAAATTTATTTTCTTTAATCCTCCTTTTTTTACCCAATTTTGATCGAAACAAAATGAAATATGCTATATAACTTCAAAAATTTAATACAAAATGAAACTACATTAATTTCAAAGAGAAAATTTATTAAGCAAACGCATACGCATGGTAATAATAATAATATATGATTATATGATCAATAATCAGAACCAGGCAGTCAAGACTAGTGTAGTATTGTTTTTGATGGGTATGCCGATGAACAGAATAGCACATTCGTCATTTAGGAAAAAATTTTTGGGTAGATATTTCAATCACAAGTGACATTATGAAATCATCGGTTAGTCAAAAAAAAATTCTAGCTAATAGTAAAAATAAGGATAGCTTTATAAAATTATTGCGCAAAGAGTTAATAGATAATAACTTTAACGTTAAAATATGCAGAGAAGACGGCGATACTACAATCGTTAAAAGTGCTATTGATTTGAAAACTGAAGACAATCAAGTTATAATAGTTAATTAACCATTTTTCCTATTTTCAAATGATCTTCTCATTAGCTCTCTGTTGTGTTCTTCGTGTGTGTCTATTTTTATGGACCAACAGTTGTCCGCCATCCAGAAAATTTGGGTGAATACAATGAAGGGGAAGGCGAACTCTTTCATCAGGATATTTCGGAGATGGAGAAGCGGTATCAAGGAAGGTGGGATATCCACATGATGGCCGACTACTGTTGGTCTATGAAAAGAGACACGCACGAAGAACATAAAAGAGAGCCAGTGAGGAGATCATTTGAAAATGAGAAGAAAAGGTATTCTGAGAAGAGAAATTGAAAAACTGGCATATGTACATTTCATTATGTAGGGGTGGTTTTTTAGGGATGATTTTGGGTACCAACTGAGAATAAAGGGTAGATCAACGTCACTCAAGAATCTATTCTGGAACTGAAACAATGAAAACTCATTCATGTACTGTATTCCAAACTATAAAAACTTTAACATTTCTCGCGATTTATTGGCATTTATATACTCTATGCTTGTACAAGGGGAGATTTCAGCATATTATAAGGGTAGTTTTCCAGTCAATATTCAAGTAAGTGATTGGTGAATATAAGACATTTTCCCTTCCCATGTTTTTCACCATTCATTAACATCCATTCATTGAATCCTGATGTATGGGACGGTTTTACCCCATTTTCGGGGTTGTTTTTGGCTATAGCGCAAAAGTTATACGAAGTTATACGAATTTTTTTGACCTCGGATTCGGATTCAGCGTCTAAAAATACATAGGAATACTATGGTCAGTCATCCAGATCAAGAACTTTTTTTTTTGTGGGGCTGTAAAATTGACGAAGAATTAAAAATTTTATTTCGTCCGCCGTCTTTTACCGTTCTATTTGGCATACGGTGTCCCGGATTGGTATATTATATTTGACCATAAATGAGTTTTATTTTTGCCAACTTTGGTGAAATTATTCCTTCTTATAGAAAAGATATTCACTTTTGATTCTTTCGGCCATTTTTGGTGTTTTCTATTTTTTCCAAGATGGCGCATTGACATATACATATCGGACAGGTCTATATTTTTAAGAATTTCATTCCAAATAAGCCAGTATTTTTAAAATTCCTATCCGATTACTAGTACAAGATATATTAAGCCGATAAGTTGAAAATCCGTGAAAGCGCGTCAAAAAGTGCATATAACTTTTGACGCACAAGGAATTTTTGGGCGCAAATATTTTTTTCGTTATCAGGAGGTCATAATACATAAGAATCAACAATAAAATGTCAGGTGGAATGTTGTTGCCGAAAAAAATCAATTCGACTGCACTATTTGGAGGACTGAAACCTTAAAATAATATCCAAAAAATCTGTTACTATAATTTTTAAATATAAAATGGCCACTTCAATATTATGGACTATACAACAATTTAAAAAACAATTTTCAGTTCGCCATATTTACCCTCCATACCCTCCAGTATGGTTTCCACAGCAAAGTCTTCTTACTATATTTGGTATAGAAAGTCTTCAGGTGTGTGGAGACAAACAAGCATTGCTATTTTTACTCATCTTAATTAATATTATGTTAATTTATCTCACACTTTTAGAAAAACATTTTCTGTATAACATAATTATTATTTTACAACAATGTATTCTATCTTGCCTCGCCTCGAACAAATCCTTCATTTTATTTATAATAACTACAACCACTTCCAGGAGAAAGATGTTTTTATACACAATTAAAAACAACATAGAACATTGACATTTTAGTATCTTATATTTTATGTAATGCTATTATTATACTCTTCGCAAAAACGAAGAGTATATTGTATTTGATCGGCACATTTCTAAATCAGTAAATATCGCTCGTAGAGAAAAAAAATTCATATCATTATGTTAGTGAACGAATTCTGAACAACTTTCAAAATGTCCGTCTGTCCGTCCGTCCGTCCGTCACGTTTCTTGTAAGCACGATAACTTAAGAAAGAAAAGTCCGATTGTATTGAAATTTTCTAAGTAAGTTAGCGTTAGCTAGAGTAAGAACCCTATTGTTTTTGAAAAAAATCAATCAATAAAAAAGTTATTAATCATTTAAATAAAAAAAATTTTTTTTTCATAATTTCTGTCATTTGTATTTAAATAGAAATCTTGCGAAATGTTATTCCCTATAATTTTTTTTTTGTTTTTATATTTTACCAATATATATATATTTCATAATAATGTATCTAATCCGTTGAAATATAATTCTTGAACGATATTCATTCAAGTTTTGTGATAAGATGAGATAGCCCAATGGCTAAAGCATTTGCCAGCCATGGATGTATGGCTGGCTCCGGATGAGTGCGCGGGGAGGACAATATGTATTCTTAATTTAAAATAAATTTGTTCTTGCTTGCTTGCTTGCCTTTCAATCCAAAGGTCTCGTGTTCGATCCCTCACATGGCGATTTTTTTTTCATATATTTTTTTTTCACAACAAAGTTGGTATCACAAAATTTAGAATGTCCATTATTTACAAGAAAAATGCGAAGAGTGTCCTATAGAATGTGTAACAATTATATAAAAAGCTCAGTAAATCGGCGAAGAGTATAATGCTTCCACTAGTTTTATGTTGTGATTTTGCTGCTATGTTCAGCTTATTATGTATCTTTGTATACGTAGTATATTATTTGTTATTTTTCATCCTGTAATTGGTGCTTGTACACTTGTATGGTGAATTTCTGAAATAAAATAAACAAAAATAATACATGACCCATCCGTGGTACTAATTTTGGGGTGCTGCAAATGAATCCGTCGCTTGCTTTGGCGAAAAATCTCGGGAACACATTAAAAATCAACCCTCATTTGGGTGCCATAAAGTGAAGATTCTCATTTTCCCAACCAAGTAAGTCATTTAAATAATTCAAGAATTATAAAATATAAGTAATACTTTCTGGATAACGATATGCACACACACCGTACACTCCAACCCCAAAAGTGTGAGAAATATTCAGGTGTGAGAAATATTAATCTGAATTGACTAAATCACCTTATTATGATAAAACATCAAACTGGGTGATTAGGGATGTCTTTTGCGATTAAAACCAATAAAAACTCTAGTAGATAAAATTCACCACCTTAATTGGTGGGGATGAGTTTAAGAGTATTCAGAAGTAATCACAATATAACCTAATAATATATTATATTAGACATTGTAACTTACACCGTTCTTATGGGTGAAGCGTGAGGGACACGAGGGGGGGGGGGGGTGAATTTAAAATTTTTGTTTCTTTTTCTACTTACCTAACGAAATTGAGTATTTTGGAAGAATATTCTACACTAAAGAATAACTTTTTGTTGCAAGTTCTAATATCAATTTCAATGCCACCCCCAAATAAGAGTTGTTTTTTACTGTCTTCCCGATGTTTTTAGCCAACTCGGATAATAGATTCGTATTCAGCACCACGAAATTAGTAAAAAAAGATGGTTTCCACATTTTACCACGAATGGACCAAAAGCCCTTTTTTAACATTGCTCTTTCAAGTCAATATCATAAACCGTTCCAGAGTAATCGTGCGCGCAAAGAAAGTTACAGACAGACAGAATTTCTGTTTTACTCAAACTCAAAATCGCGACGTTTCATGGCATTCTAAGCCCATTCAGTTTCTTTTTATTTTTATTTCACTACATAGATGTAGAAGTAATTCATTCATAGCCACAACCAGCCTCTCCTCTTCACGCTTGGTGTTATATTTTTGTGTATATCTTAAATCTTTTTCTTCCCTGGTGGGAAAAATATTCTTTGTATAAAATCAAATTCTATTTTGAACGTACAATTTTACATACCTTTTACGTATTGTATTTCACTAGTTATTTTAGGGTTTGTAATTTTATCGTCCCCTGCTAGTAATAATTTCTGTGCCCACTTTCCACAATACCCTATCTAGAAAAGACATCATCAGTGAACATTTTTTTTTTTTATTAAATATTGCACATAATCTGCTACCATTTAAAAGCCATCCAACAATGTCACATCATGTTAATTTTGAATTAAATGAAATTTTCAACAAACTGTACCACATTCTAGTTGATGTTATAATTTTCGGCGACACGATCGTTCATACATTTATCAGCTGGACCGGACGCGATAAAAATCTCAACATGTTCAATGTAAAATTCAATAAACTCATGAGCGTATTTCAACTGTTCGCTTATTGAATAATTTCTCTGTCGAACGTTAATGTTGCCGGCATGTGGACATTTTATCTAAAAAATGCATTTTAAACTGATCTACCGTATACGAATGCTAAATTGTGAAACATTAAATTATTTGCTTCGTTTGGAACGGCACGGCGTGCGGTGATTTTATTACTTACAAATGCTTTTTTATTGGGTGTGTTTGCATTGTAATACTGCACAGGAATTTATTGTTTGTAGGTTTTCAATGACACTCTCGAAATAAGGAACACGATATTCAGTCGTTTAGGGTCACAAAGAAATAGAAAATTGTCTTAGCTGCTTAGGGAGGACTGAATATATTTGCTTTACGGAGATAAACGTTAAAAATAAAGTGAAAACGCGTTTTTCTTTTAGAATTACAAAAAAAATATCTTTTTATTGTCATTGATATTATGAAATATGTTTCATTTTCACACTTGATGAGAATAGCATATTGTAATATAATATAACATATTCATAATCAAAATTCAAGCAAATGGGGATGCAGAACGATTAATCCAGTCAACGGAGCGCTAAAATGACCAAAATCTCTAATTTGAGTGTTAATGAATGTATTTTGATTAAACCTTATGCAATGTGTTTGTAATGACGTTAGTAAAAAAGTTGAAAAAAGACTAAAGTAGGAAATGATTGGAAGGGGTGGAAAACACCCCCGTTATTGTAGAAGAACGCACTACCGGGCGTCAAAATGACGCGACACCAATTTATTTCTCAGGGGGCACCAGTCGCGTATTACCCCGTTCTTCTACCTCCCAGGCGGGTTCGAGATAAGATGCACTTCGATAGCCGGATAATGGACCAAGGCTGCACTACCACAGATCGGTGATGACGCTCTCTCTGGACATGAATTCCCTCGTTAGAGGTTTAGATACCTCTTAATTTTCTGGATTTTTGCATAAAAAAATCCCAACCGAAGAATTTCTCTGCGGAGGGATTAATTTTTGTACGCGGTATCCACGTTTTAATCTGCTAATAACGAACTCTACCCCTTAGGATTTCTCAAAAAAACGCATAAAAAAATCCCTATCGAACCTCCGTAAGGCAACCAAAAGGTCGAGTGTTAATGTGAGTTAACTCGACACATCCGGTTTTCGATACGAATATTCCAGGGATTATAGACCGTCAACAGGCCTCAAGATCAATTAAGAAACAGTAGTTCAAAGAATCCGTTTATTTAACAGAAATGGTTATACAAAATTCTCAAGATAAGAATCGTGCCTTCCCCAATCAAGGTAATGGCTTTCAGACCATACAAGCGAGAGCGCTTACGCTAACGATCGATTAGGTAGAAAAGATTCATGCATACCTTCTCAGAATCAAAATGCGAGCTTTTTTTAGAGTCTGAGACTATTTGTAATTCATAATTCCGGCTGACTGATTTTAACTTAAAAAAGTTTTACTAAATGAATTTAGTTTCGCTAGAGACTACTTAGCTTTAAAGTTCTTGTATCGTGGCGGTTCACGTGCTCAAACACATTCGTGAGGACTTATAACTGCATAAGTTTAATGGCGTTCGATCAGTCCACGATCTACTTGCTCCTATGCAGTTGTTCAATATTATCGATATGGCAGCAACCCACCTTCGAGCGACTTTTAGGCAAAATTGAATTTTTGGTTTTTTATGCACAAGGCGTTTTCCTCTGTAACTTTGCCATTTGGAAAGCTCTGCTATTGGCTTTCCTACCATTGCTTTGTCTAGACCACTTAACGCGCTCGACCAAATTGCGAGCCGCTGAGTCAATCCAAACTCATTCTATGCGAGAAACCGGCCTTGTACATGTGCATTGATTTTTATCAATTTTTGCTTATCGGCACTACGCCGGCTTTGTCAAAATCTTCTATTTTGCCTTTTGGATGCAGTGCATCGCTAAAATTTTTTGCTCATACTTTAGAATTGGGCATGCGATGACCGTACATCAAAGGTCAATGGTCCTTGGTGGAGGAATAAAAAATAAAAAATATTTCAAAGCATATTTTCGTGGTACTTTTTAAACTGACTTTGTGGTACTTTTGAAAAATCTATTTCCAAGCCAAATTTCAACGTAGTTTTGAAAAATTAATCTGCGGGTGAAATTTTGGCGTACTTTTGAAAAATCAATTTTCAAGCCAAATTTCAACGCAGTTTTGAAAAATTAATCTGCGGGTGACATTTTGGCGTACTTTTGATAAATCGATTCTCAAGCCAAATTTCGACGCAGTTTTGAAAATTTAGTCTGCAAGTGAAATTTTGGCGTACTTTCGATAAATCGATTCTTGAGCCAAATTTCGACGCCCTTTCAAAAATATTATTTTTCAGTCCAATTTGTGGTACCTTTGAAAAAGTATATTATTCATAAATCTTTGTCATTATATACCTTTGCTCTCATATCCTGAACCAAAAACATTTTTCCTAAGTGAAAATTCGGTGTTTCTTCGAATTTTCACCTGGTCATTTCCAACGCCTTATAGAACCCAAAACGGTCCTTATGGACTGATCTGTGCCTCTGCAGACTCTTAAAAATGTCTTTAAATGAAATTTTTGCCTAAGTCGAATTTTGATTCTGTCTTCAACTTAGGACGATTTTGAAGAGTTCTACAACATTATCACGGGTTCCGTAACTTGTAGAATTAGGTCAAAAATGAAAAAAAAAAAAACAAACAATATATTTACCTTTTTTGACCGAAAATAAGATGTTTTTATTCTTGTGATTTTCTTCGAAAAATGCACATTTTTTGAGATATTGCCACTCGAAAATTCCTGAAAGTGGGGGAGGAGAAATGTAAAAGTTGAAGAAAAAAATCTGAAAAAATTCAGGTGAATGTATCACCGTAATATAAAACTTTTTTTATTTAAAACTTTTCTGTAAAGTGCGTTTTCACCGAGTTTTTCCGAAAAAAGTAGTATATAAAACTACCCCCTTCTTTGAAATTGTAATGCTTTAAGAATATGTATTTTAAAAATTTGAAAAAATTCAGACGTAT
Organism: Rutpela maculata; assembly: GCA_936432065.2. Classification (NCBI taxonomy): domain Eukaryota; kingdom Metazoa; phylum Arthropoda; class Insecta; order Coleoptera; family Cerambycidae; genus Rutpela; species Rutpela maculata. Next base: position 167,838,753 of record OW386289.2, on the reverse strand, counting down.
GCATTGAGGCACTCCAAATATTTTTTCTGTCTTGGATTTTTTTTGTAACTTGCTAATTTTCCGAGTTACAGGCAGTTTCACGAGAAATAATGTACTAAATGTTTCGCACATTAAAAAATACATGAAAATTCGAAAAATTAGGATGATTTATATACATTATTATAAAAAAATATGAAACTTATATAGTTACACCATTTTTAAAGGTTCAATAGAATTTTTAAATTGAAAATGTGAAAAAGTTTTCCGGAAATAATTTTTTTTTCACAAAAAATGTAATACATTATTTATCGTGAAAAACTGATTGTAACTCGGAAAATTAGCAAGTTACAAAAAAAATCCAAGAGACAAAAAATGTTTAGAAGGCCTAAATGCATACGTTTGAATTTTTTCAAATTTTTAAATTACATGTTTTTAAAGCTCTACAATTTCGAAGAAAGGGGTAGTTTTTCATGTTTCTCCGAAAAAACTCGGTGAAAAGTTGCAAAAAAAGTCTTGAATTTCGATGATACATTCACCTGAATTTTTTCAGATTGTTTACATTTCCCTTCACCCACTTTTAAGTATATCGAGTGGCAATATCTCAAAAAATATGCATTTTTCGAAAAAATTCACGAGAATGGGCCAAAAAAGATAAATATATTGTTTTTTTGTTCATTTTTTACCTAATTCTTCAAGTTACGGAACCCGTGATAAAAAGGTTGTTTCCTACCTCTTCCGATCATTCCCTACTCTAATCTTTTTTTTCAGCTTTCTTATTAACGTCATTAAAAACACATTGCACTAGGTTTCATCAAAGTCCATTCATTAGCACTCAAATTAGCGGTGAAACCCCCCATTGACTGGACTAGATATGTTAAAGCTGTACCTGAACATTACTTTCACCGATATTATTCAGAAAAAAATGTATTTTTACAGTCAGATCATGAGGAATTTACTTAGTAACGTGCTCAGTTACTCGGTAATTTTACTAGTACTTTTATCAGTGTAAATATCAACAAATATAGAAAAGAAGAAGAAGAAGAGTTGCGAAGAAGAAAACATACTTTGCTCTATCACACATAGCTCGATTCAAAAACGTGCACCGCAAAAGTAAATTGAGACTATTATCAGACCTCCAGCGAGTTATGGAATTGAGAATGGGGAGAATGAATGGCTCTTGCATGATAGTGAAAAGAAAATTAGTATATTAAGGGGAATGTTTTGAGAAGAACACTTGACTGGATTCAAGATAATAATATATGGAGGACAAGATAGCAACGAATTGTATAAACTGAATCATAAACCACCAATAACAGAACAAATCAGACTCCAGACACTGCGCAATGTTGAGGCAATGTGGTCAGGATGAGCGAGGATAGGTTAGTCAAAAGAGTACGGAAGACATAGATGGGAAGACGCTATGCCATAACTTTACTTAGTTTAAGTGAATGTGACTTGCAAAAATGTTAAACATTGAAAAATCTTATATTGGATAATCAGCAGATGGACATTGAATATATGAAAGTTAGTTATCTGTTGAATATTAAAAAGAAACGCAGAATAACCATTCAGTGGCTGTGAGAGTAGTATCGGATCGGTGAGCTAAACCAATGGATGATGCATGCACGTATAATATTGCAGCAATCTAATTTTTAATGTGCAAACTGGCAATCCATCCTTTCTGCAAAATACCACATCAGTGTTATAATTCATTGTTAGAAATGGTATACTTTTAAACATAAATCATTAAATTCAATAAACTATGCAGTATGCAAGGTAGAGATATATAAATGTTCATCTGTTGTCTCCTTTGTTTTTATTCTGCGTTGATTAACCTTTACTTTCCATTGCTCTTTTTGTTTGTGCATAAAATTGTCCTGAAAGATACCCTGACGTGGACCATATTCCTTGTGTTTTACCTTAGTTTTCCTTCTTAATTATTATATTTTGGTATAGTCAATTATTCTAAATCTCGTGACTGAATCAATTATGTTCAAAGCCAATCCAAACCAGAAAAATAAAGTTTGCTTTTATTTTCTACTAAACCAAATAATGGGTTATTGTTTAAAAATATCCACAAATGTTAACTGACATCTAACTTAACTTATATATTATTATTCCACGGCATTAAAGTAATGTTGTACTAACATCATTTAAATGAACAATATTGGTTTATTTACAGCATTTGTGTGATTTTATTTCAGCAAAAGTTGAACGTCTCATCGCGAGGATATGAGCCATGAAACTACATCTTTGTGGCATCTAATTTTAGAGGTAAATCCCTGAGGTCCCGTTACTTCTCTTCACTATGTAACTTTTAATGTGTTAGTTAAGCTTTACATTTTTATTTCGTTTCATGGCGAAAATATCGCCGTTTCCTTTTTTACTCTCGTGTCTCCGGAGGAGGTTCCTTAGCTAATTTGACAATTTATTATAACATAAATAACAGAAAAATAGTTTAAGCCTGTTCAGCTATCTTGGGCTTGTATGCATCAATATACGAATTATATTTGTGTATGCACTCATATCCCAATGGCATTTGCGTAAATTTATGTCGATGCACCCGCACCGCGGGTCGTGTAGTGCGATTTTTTGGTCTCGAATACTTCAGCCTACGGGCCTCTAATTGCAAACTGTATTTTCGACCAAAAAAGTGCACCTTACGACCCTTGGTACATAAATAACTATAAGACTCTTCATGAGTAGAAATATTCCTCATTTTTTAAAAACTTTTATGACCTTTGAAACAGAAACTAAAAGTGTAGTTGATCTCACCTCTTTAAATGGCAGCTTTATCGTTAAGGATTATTTCAAAACATATTATCCGAAAACCCCCCTTTGATATGAAGTTTGTGAACCTTGTTCGAAAACGTTCTATAATTATTTTCATTAAAGCCGAATAATGAAACATCCCCGATTACAAATCAGAGCTATGACTAGACGCTGTACGAAGCAATTTATGTTCTGCAACTCCCCGAAATCCCCTTTCCATTTACTCCTACAAAATGTACAGCAATAAGCAAACAGACACCGGCCTTATCCTTTCCAGTTTCGGCGGTTAATAGCGAAATCGTTCGACCGTTAAGAGGGGCCGGAAAACAACGGGGCTATTCTTTCGCAAGAGATTTGTAGCAGTTGAGCCCTTTTCGTTGCTAACTCCATTCCGGGCCATTCTCACAATGCTTACATTAATTCCTGCTTAGCGTAAAGGGTTCGCCCTGGCAATACGTAAATCCGACTCGCAGGATTCCACATGTTTGTACACGTTCTTGTGTAATTTTGTAATACATTTTTTGCGTGTTATAGATTGAAAAGGTTAGGACATAAAGGAGTTTTATCGGGATAAATCGCAGTCGTCCAGAACATATTTTGTATGTGGGGTTTTCTTACATCAAGAACGAATGCCGGCGTAGTTTAAGGATTCCTTACATTCTTCATTTAACTAAAATAATTCCTATTATGCTTGTCTTATTTAATCAAATAAATAGGTATATTATAAGTATAACCCACCGAGAGTACTTTTAAGAATCATTGTAGACAAGAATTGTACAGAAATCTGTTCCATAACATGCTATACCGATATTTATATATTTATGTATGTGCATGTATAGATCGTTTCTGGTGAGCACGATGACTTCTGTTAGACTTAAAGCTTTTACTTAGAATTTGGAAAATAGTATGGCAGAATACTGAAATTGGAGCATATTCATTTTACACGGTACCTAATAGTCAGCGGCATGTGAACGGTCATGTTTTATGTAAACAATTTCAAAATGTTACCAAGAAGAGTTTTATCAACGTAGCCTCTCCCGCATAAGGCGCATCCAGGGTCTTCACACCTGTAGTGTGTTATTTATGTTATCTTATAAGAAAAAAGATACATAACATTTAGTAATGATATAGTAATGATACTAGGGAAGCTCGAAATCACACTATTTTTACTAAAATAAGCATCTTTTATGCTCATAAATTATTCAACCCCCTATAATTTTTTTTCTCTGTCGCGCAATTTTGGAAAACCAAAATGGAATTTGTTCGCTATGACCTCTAGTATTTGACGGATTATTTTTTTAATATTTTTTCAAATAAACAAACTTGTAGGAGGGGAAAAACCTTTTGCATTTTTTTTTCAAATGCGTTTTTGAGTACAGAGGAAAATTTGTTGACAGGTAAGTGAAGATTTTTTTCATCATTAATTTAAAAAATATATATATCGCAATCCAAGCAATAGGAAGGCAGAGAGAGGGCATAATGCGTTTGCGGGAATAAAGATTTAAGGAAAAGGGATAGGGACTTCGGACCTTAATATAATATAATTTTTTTTCCATCTTAATATTTTATCGGTCTAGTATCTATCAAATATTAAACTTATCATAAATAATTATTTAACACCGTCACGAGTTTTCGTGGCCCATTTCTCTAGTTTTAGATGTCTATTGGATATATAAAACAATTATTTTTTCGTTTAACTCGCTCAAAAACGGCACAATGGATTACTCTCAAGTTTTTATCGTGTTATAACTATATATTTGTTAACAAAATTTGTTAATATGTAGGTCCAATTTTAATAAGTGTAGAAAGCATTATTTTTTTTTCTAAGGCTATGTCGAAAATTTGCATTCTCAAGTAAAATACGCAAGAAACTTTTTTATCTTTCGAGATAGATAACAAGTGTAACGAGGAGAAATAGAGATAAAAGATGGACGTAACTTTTTATTCGAAAAGTTTTTTTTCCTAGCATTAGCAGTTTTTGAGAAAATTGCAAATGAATGATCGTTGGCCAGTTATAGTGGCTTCTGTAAGTCGGACAGACATGTCACCAATTCAGAGCCTAACGAGACTATGTCCCCCCCCCCTCGTTTTCGAGGATGCTGAACACGATGGTGGTGGTTTAAACTCTTTTCGAGTTAACCCCACTCCCCAAACGGCCAAGAACTGCCCCCGGCGGATACGCCGTCTCATACCGACTAAACCTGCGTCACCCCCCGTTTTCGAGGATGCTGAACACGATGGATTGTGGTTCAAACTTTTTTTCGAGTTGACCCCACCCCCCAAACGGCCAAAAACCACCCCCGAAAGGGGTTAACGCGGATACGCCGTCTCATACCGACTAAACCTGCGTCACCCCCCGTTTTCGAGGATGCTGAACACGATGGCTTGTGGTTAAAACTTTTTTTGAGTTGACCCCACCCCCCAAACGGCCAAAAACCACCCCCGAAATGGGTTAACGCGGATACGCCGTCTCATACCGACTAAACCTGCGTCACCCCCTGTTTTCGAGGATGCTGAACACGATGGCGGTGGTTTAAACTTTTTTCGAGTTGACCCCACCCCCAAACGGCTAATAACCACCCCCCCCAAAAAAAAAGGTGAAACGCGAATACGCCGTCTCATACCGACTAAACCTGCGTCACCCCCCGTTTTCGAGGATGCTAAACACGATGGCGGTGGTTTAAACATTTTTCGAGTTGACCCTACCCCCTAAACGGCTAAAAACAGCCTCCGAAAGGGGTGAAATGCGGATGCGCTGTCTCATACCGGCTAAACTTGCGTTAAACCCCGTTTTCGAGGATCCTGAACACGATAGTGATGCTGGATCTTCTCCCCGAAGCAAACCAACCATCAAACGGCCAAAAACCACCTCTTTGATACCGGGTTTTATGAAGTGCATCGGATAAGAGAAAATGAATCATATGTTCACAGATCATTGAATACACACCGGATGATGATTCCAGGTTTCTTGATGGACTGTTCAACTGAAAAAATAGGCGCATACTTCGTGTCTAGTTTTACTTCCACGTCCAGTGGAAGTATAGTAACGACAAAAAAATTTTTAAAAATTTTGTCTGTCTGTCGGTCTGTCTGTCGGTCTGTCTGTAACTTTTTTTTGTGCGCACGTTTACTCCGGAACCGTTTAAAATATTGACTTGAAATTTGGTACACATATGTACTTTAACGAGTTCTAGAACTAGATTATATTTTCATCTTGTTCCGCCGAAGGGTTGGGGGGTAAATTGGGGTAAATTTGGGATAAATGGGTAAATTAAGCAGGTAAGAGTCCATGAAATTGGTATATAGTATATACAAGAGAAGCTAAGGTCTCAAAAAAATTTTTGGCATTAGCCACCCCCATTACCAACCCCACCTCCTTATTAAAGGGGATGAAAAAAAATTTGTGATTTAGTGTATGTACAGAAACCAGAAACCTCAAAATATTTTTTTACTTCATCTACCCCCCAGTACCACCCCCCTATCACCACCCCCACTCCACTACCGATGTGGGGTATCGTTTTATGGGTTTTTGGGGTAGAGGATTTCAAATATTATATTATTAAAGTTCCATAAACAATTATTTTCACATACAAAGTTTTTTCGTTGTGAGTGACTTGGATAGAGAATCTGGATGTGGAAGTAGTGATTCCTTGGGCAGCGGTTTTTAGGTGGGAAACGACATATATGAAAGAATTACATTCAAAAGTACGCCGGCTCGTGGCAGCGAAGAGTACACATCATCCCGCGCAGCATCTCTGCTCCTCCACTTTCACTGTAGCTGGACCACGTGCAAGATTAGTCCATTAGCATGAAAACAAGAACTCGAATACTGTAATTCCACTTGTATATATAGTAAATAAGTATATATAGTAAATAAGTAATTTTTTTTCTTCAAGTCAATAATAACAAAGTTATCGCGCAAAAACGTGTTTTTGCGAATTTTAAATGCGAGCGTGTAACCGAATTATCAAACAAAAAAATTTATAAAAAGTTGGTTTCAAAACTCCTCTTTTTCTCGTCAGATCCGCTCCAGTATAAATGTGTCCCAATTTTATGCGTTGAAGAACCTAAATATGTGAAAGTCTTAAATTTCGAATTGTTTTTGTTTTTAGGATAAATTAATTCTAAAGCATTATTCTCGTGTTTCTTAGCTATCAATTTGTCAATTAAATTAGAACCAAACATAAATTAAAACTTATTGTTTAATGATATTTAACTCTTTACTGTAATTATTTTCTGCCATTAGAATAGACCATTTAAGATGAATAATAACAAAGGCCTTAATTAGCCTGTGTAAACGTTTGAATAAAAAAAAAGTACATCCCAGTTTTCAAAAGACAATAATGATAATAAATGACACGGTGCAACAACTCTTGACACTCTATGTCTTTTTTCCCATCAAGACAATTAACAATCCATTCCTCTTACAGCTCTCGTCAAGTCAAACCAGACAAGGAAACTAAAGATAACTAAAACTGAAATGTTTCTGGGGAAGAATAAAAAAATCGAATCAATCTTGTTAAAGGCGGCGCGCGGCAGCGTATGTGCCCAGTAAATCATCGAGTTGGCTTTATATCCTCGTTACAGGCGTGAATAGCTTGTCTACAACGTATCGCAGCCCATTTAGGGATATAGAAACTCAGATTTACGTATAGGGGTACTGAGACGAAATCCTAGTACACGGTCTTATGTTTTTTTTCTGTCCTGTTCGTAAGAAAATTGTTCCATAAATTTGCTTATTAACTATTATTTATGGTATCTTAGAAATGCTTCTACTTCAATTGCCGAGAAATAGTTCACAGCATTTACGGCATCTTCTCTACAAAATGTAATATAGTTCTGCCTAGACAATACCTATATTAGTCCAGATTCTGGAGACGTTTATCCTTCAGTCCTAAATACCTGTCAGGCATGCGGCTGAAAAGTATCGTACTCGATGTAAAATTGTCTGCTGAATCCGAATCCGGAGGGCGCATAAAAATCGGGGATTGCCTTAATCCGCGAATTTACCCTCATTTCGGAAATTGTGAAAAATTGTATTTTTAAAATATAACTTGCGTTTTCTCCCACAAAACATAAGCTAAAAATCTATTATTTTTTTTAATTGTAGCTCACAGTGCATTTAACGCAACAGTGTAGTCAAAACACATCCAATACTTATAGAAATTTTAGAAAAAAACATGTCGTGTACCTCGACGCAGTCGGCGCATTGAAAAATGTAGCATGCGAGTTTTTTTTATTTTGAGAAATTGACAAAAACTAGATTGTACGAAATTACAAGAAAAGACCAAAATTATTTTTAGTGATTGATTCATACTGATATTTTGAGGGAAACGGAAGATATGATTTTTTTTTATTTGCCGTCCTGTGATCGAGCGCGCTACGAATCGACGAATGCGGGCACTCATTTGCGTTATCGAGTTATTTGAATTTGTTAATAACTACAATTTTGAAAATTATAAATAACTGCAATGCAACTGCTTTAAATTTTGAAAAAAATTCACTCTCTCTGATCTCAAAGTATTTATAAAAAGCTACATAGAACTCTTTCAGGGGCAAGAAAATTATAAAAAAATATCCCTAGAGGGGCAGAAAATTTTTATTTGAAATTACACATCTGCTTAGCATCAAAGACCGATTCAATATTAAACAAAATAGAGTCAAAACGTCATGTTTCATTTGTACAAACTTCATGTTGGATGCGTTCCGTTTAGCATAACTACGTGGTTAATCCAGACGTAGATTCACTTCCAATAGATTTTTAAATGTGGCTGGGGACTGACGTCAAAAAGTGTAGGACAATGTTTTATGCAGTATTTTGAGATGATAATCTTCAAAAAAGATCATATAACAATGTACATTGCCAACAACCATTATTATAAAATAGTTTGAGTAATAATAATATTGAATAAAAAGAAAATATAATATTTACAACAATTGGTATCTTTGATTTCAGGTTTGGGACATACCAGGGTACTGACAATTTAACTTTATTTCCATAGAAAATTTCCGCAATTTATATTTATACTTTAGATAGGGTCGATATAACTAATCATTTACTTTAATTTTAATGAAAAAAATATTAGTATTTTGTATTTCTTGACATTTAATTTCCTCCGGACACAAATTTTCCCATTAGTATAGAAACACATGGTATCAAAATTTTTTAGCATATGTCACCGCCACTCCATTATTAAAGGAGGTAAAGAAATTAAACGGTGATTTATTGTGTGTACAAGAACCAAAGGCCTTAAAAATGTTTGGCATTAGTTTTTTTCCAAACGTAAGACACTGCTCTTGTGACGTCATGATAACTGAAAAGAAATAAAGAATGCATACGACAAAGATAAAATTGTTTCGTAGCTGCTGCGTTGCCTACAAGACGCGCATGCGTCACATCTATAGGGCATCTGCACGTGACGTCACAGCTAACCTCAAAAATATGTGTCTTAAGATTTAAGAGTATTACGCAGCTATTATTAAAATTTCTGCCTGGTTCCCGTATTTTCAACTAAAATCTAGTTCAGTGTAATGTTTATGAAGTTCTAAACGCTTTGTCCTAATAAAATAGGCCTCTTTTTGTAGGTTGGAAATCTAACCTGTAATTAGCAGTCTATTTCTATTAATCAAGAATACTGAAAAATTATTTACGTGAATTTTTAAATATTTGCTTGGAGCCAGTACCGGCTCCAATCTAAAAATGCGTACACAAACATTAAAAATGAGAATAAAGTTGAAAAACTTAAAATTTAAGGTTATGTTAGGTACATGATGCAGATGCAGGCTAATTTACAAGTTCAAGGCCGTGTTAATGCTTGATAAAGCTCGTAAACATATTAGTGAGAGCTCATTTCGGAATGACGTCTAGAAAAAGTGTAAAAGTTTCACACCCGCACATAAACAGTTGCAAAAGTTATAAACAAATGAAGATTGAAAATATAACGAGTTTCGTCTTTTGCAAATAACTCGAAAACTATTAATATTTAAGAAAATTGAAAGAACGATTCTTAAAGAGGAATGAATTTCCAATAAAAAAGCCGAACTCCCGAAACTGTATCTCTCAGCGCTCTGCGTGGCGAACACTAAGCCGTTACGATGCTCTGAAATCGGCCGTAATAAGTAAAAATATTTTTTTATGTTACTTATTTAATATTAATTTAAAAATTTTAAAAAATTATGGTATTATTTAGACACTTAACGGAACAATATCCCGTTGAAAAAAAATTGTTTCACCGATTTTTCATAAAATGAGCCTATTGTTAATTAACAATTTTTTTTAGAGTTTACGTTTATATTTCAAGTCGGATAATTGTTAAACAAAAGCCACTAAAATTATTTCGCTTCATGGAGACCTTATAAAAATTTTTTTGCCATTTTATTATAAAATATTGTGATTAAAAATTAAAAAAATTTCTTAAATTTTTTTTTTAATTGTTTATAATAATGTTTTTCTTTTTTTCATTATTTAAACGAATTATTAAGAAAAAAATGTATTCTTAAAATTTATTATTTGCAATTCTCTACAAGACGAAAAACAGAAAAATTTTTGTTGTTAATTTATTTGTTTATTTAATAAACAATTTGTTATTGACAATCGCCGAATGTTTTTAGATAGAAAAAAAAAACAAAAACAACCGTATACATAAACATGTAAAAAGAAAAATAAATTTAACATGTTTATGTATACGGTTGTTTTTGTTATTTTTTTTTTTCTATCTAAAAAGAATATATTCGGCGATTGTTAATAACAAATTGTTTACTAAATAAACAAAGAAATTAACAACAATTTTTTTTCTTTTTTCCATCTTGTAGAGAATCGCAAATAATAAAGTTTAAGAATAAATTTTTTTCTTAATAATTTGTTTAAATAATGAAACAATTAAAAAAAATTTTTAAAGAAAATTTTTTAATTTTTAATCACAATATTTTTAGGCTATTGTCTACGTCCAAAAAAAGATGGTTGAAAGGAACTAAAACGTTACAGTGTTTTTATTGTTTCTTATGTTTAATTGACCCCAAAATATGAGAAAACCGCTGAGTGCTACCATTTAAAGGGGTGCGTTTTTCTACCCCTTTATTAAATGACGTACAAAAATTGCGATTTAGTGTGTGTACGAGAAACAAAGGTCTTAATTTTTTTTGTCGTCGACCTCCCCCTCGCCCCCCTTATCATCATCAAAATACCCTCTTTGGTGGATTTGGAAGTAGTGATTCCTTAGGCAGCGATTTTTTCCTATCATAATCCAACACGCAAAAGGTAATATCATCTTTCTTGGTCATTATAAATAATTCAGATTCATTATTTTTTATATTGTAACCTCGCATATATAAGCACATGGTAACCAAATATACTTTATTTTCTTTCCATCAGGGCAGTGCAAAACCAGTTTTACTTGGTATTTTTTCTTGATAAGAGTTTTACTTAATATTGTACTTAATCTTACTTCTTAAAAGTTTATCTTGATAAAAATTTGACTTGAAGAAAATTTTCTTCGACTATACCTTTTTCAGTTTTCATTTGTTTGCTATTTTCAAGAACCCCCGTATACAATAGCCTTTATATCCGAAATAAAATCCCAACTTCACCCACCATAATGGCACCAACAACGAATTTCGACCCCACTACATATAAACCGAGAGGAGTACGTTCGTCCTTTTTTATAGAAACTACTCGTAAAAGAGCCGCCACATGCGTAAATCCCGATTTAAACGATCGCCGCCTCTTTGCAATTTCCTACTAGTGGCTTTGTTTGCTCGTATAATACCATCAGTAGATGTGACTGGATTCCAATTAACGGCTAAGGGACACTTTCCCGACCACACTCACCTGTCATCTGGAAGATATATGAGGCTCATTCAGCCACTACGGAATGATCATGAAAAATAAATAAGAAGCGGAGGAATGTCGGATGTAATCACAGAATTCGGTAACTTTATTATTTTTTTATACGCATTAATTGAATTAATGTAGAGATCAATACGTTGAGTTTATTATTTTGGATAATTCAGTTGATTAATCAAATTTTATTGAAATATATATAGGTAGCTATTTATTTTCCTATGTTTAAAGCAAATCAATCAATAGCGAAGTATGTAATTCCATATCAGAAATCTAGTATAAATAGAAATCTGTATCACAAATATGAGTAGTCATCAGATAACATATACAGGGTGATTCGCAAGCAATGTGCCATAGCCTAATGACAGATAGTGCACTTCAAGGCAAGTCTAAACCAACAGGGGAAAAAAATTTTGGCCACTGGTTAAGAAGATACAGAAGGATGCATTTGGTCTGAAAATTCAAAGGGCTATATCTCTGCAAGGGTTGGATGTAATCGAATTAAATTTACTAGTAACATTTCTCAGCTGGTATTCATCAGAATGGCTGAATTGGTTTTGAAAAATCCAGGTCCGGACACGAAAAAAGTCTGCCCTCCTCGTTTTTGACAAAAAAGTATATTTTTCTATCGAATTTCTGGAAGACAATTCGGAAAATTCAGAAAAAATGCTATCAGAGTAGCAATTCAATTTTGACGTTACATCTAAACTTTTTGGCAAAAAAATCACAAAACAATTTGGCCCATCACGTCTAACACTTTGACCGGACATTATTTATGGAACAGTTTTATAGAGTCTATTCAAATGCTTCAGATCCATATCCCTTGTTCGATTTCCAGTCCCGGCAAATCGGAGTGTTGGAGGAAATGGTTGCTGTTGAAATAGTGTGTACTTTATTTATGATATATTTTTTTGTATAATCCTAGGAAGATTGTGCAAGATTTTTTGAAATGTTCTTGTCGCTTATTTTTGTGACCCATGCATTTATTCTAGTTGGTTCCCCTTTGCTATATGGAAAGGCTGACATCATTACGATTTCCCTCACGATTGTTTGTTAAGCTTTCAGCCTAGCAGAAAGGGTTTAGAAGAATACGACGCTAGTAAGCCATTTTGAAGGTAGTTGCGGATTTATACTTTTGCCGCCTAGGGGAAACTTTTCGCTTCCCACTCTCTGCTCCTTGCCTCAGCACTCAGCAGTAAAAAATGATATTCCCTTTACACCTCACCTTCCCTTTTAAAGGGTCAATTCTCTCCTCGCTCACTCCCTTTTACGCTTTCTCCCCATAGGTTTGTCAATAGTACAAAGCACAAAATTATTAGTAGTTTTGAATAAATTAAAAACCAGATCAATATATAATATTGTTTATCATATGAGAACGAGAACAAAATATGAAATAAACTTTGATATGCATTTAAAAGCAATCAGCAAAACAACTCCTACTAATTTAAGTTCTATAACAGATATTGAGAAAATTCTATGTACAGGGTGGTCGTGCGAACGTTAGAACCCCATTTAACTTCGTTATTTTTGGAGTTACGTAAAAAAGTACAAAAATAAGAGTTATAGAAAATCACATGTATTTTCCAAAAATTATTTCAAAATAGCAATTGAAAGTCGCATTTCGGAGATATGAACTTTACTTTAGTTTTTTTTTTTAAAGAGAACTCTCCATATACATCTACACCATTTCAAAGGCAATAAAAAAGGCTTTTTAATTATATATAATACATGGTATTTTTATCTTAAAAAAATTTTGTCCAATTTACTATAAATTTACAACTTATCAAATTAGCCATGGAAAACAAAAGTATGTAAATTAAAATAAACAATATGTTCTTTCTGTCAAAATACCTGTTAGTATCTAAAATAAATAAAATAGAGAATTTCAATAATTGATATATATTTTGCGGACTATCATGAATTAATGTAAGAAAATCTACTATTTATAGTTTTTAAGAAAAATACTGTGTGTCATACATCATCGAAAAGGTTTTTCTATAGCCTTTCCAATGGTGTAAAATTATATGGGGTGTTCCATTTAAAAAAAACCGCTGCCCAAGGAATCACTACTTCCACATCCAGATTTTTTATCCGTCACTCACAACGAAAAAATTTTGTATGTGGAAATAATTGTTCATGGAACTTTAATAATATAATATTTGAAATCCTCTACCCCAAAAACCCATAAAACGATACCCCACATCGGTAGCGGAGTGGGGGTGGTTATAGGGGGTGGTAGTGGGGGTGGATGAAGTAAAAAAATATTTTGAGGTTTCTGGTTCTTGTACACACACTAAATCACAATTTTTTTTCATCCCCTTTAATAATGGAGTCGGGGTGGTAATAGGTGTAGCTAATGTCAAAAATTTTTTTGAGACCTTAGCTTCTCTTATATATGCTAAATACCAATTTTATGGACTCTTACCTGCTTGATTTACCTATTTACTCCAAATTTACCCCGATTTACCCCCCAACCCTTCGACGGAACAAGATGAAAATATAATCTAGTTCTAGATCTCGTTAAACTACATATGTGTACCAAATTTCAAGTCAATATCTCAAACGGTTCCAGAGTAAACGTGCGCACAAAAAAAGTTACAGACAGACCGACAGACAGAATTTTTTTTCGCTCAAATTTAAAATCTCGACGTTTCGTGACATTCTAAGCCTATTTGAACAATAAAAATTTTAAAAAAATTTTTTTGTGTACTTTCACTGGATGTGGAAGTAAAACCAAGGTAAAGCTCATACCTCCGAATTGTTTTTCTGAAATGATTTTTGGTCAATACATGTGATTTCTCATAATTTTTATTTTTGAACTTTTTTACGTAACTCCAAGTTAAATGAGGTTCTAACGTTCGCGCGACCACCCTGTACAGTTGACTATAATAAGGAACTCTAGTCTAGTTAAAACAAAAAATACGGTTCTCAAATAAATTAAAAATGTTTTGCTAGTACATGCTAATAATAATAATTTTTTGTTTTATGTGCCTTTGGTATTTTTAAAAACAATTGCCGCCCCTGAATTTTGCCGCCCCGGGCTATAGCCCCTAAATCCGCCACTGTTTGGGGGTCGTAATTCTTGAAGAATTGAGTTGTTGGTAGGATGGGCTGTCCAAGGGATCGTAATAAACCTGTCTGGATCCACATCTCAGAAGAATAAATACGTTCTATATCTGCTTCCCTATCGGTCCATATCATAGAGGTATAAAGAGACATGGAAAAAACTATAGTCCAATCATGTTAGTGTTTTACCTGCAAATAATTACTCTAAACGGGAGACTTGGCTCATGTATAGTATTGTGTAGCACTAGTGCCTAGAAATAACATGCCAAAAATCAACATCCTGGGTGCTGTGCTACAGCCTCCATTCTGAAAGATGGCGGCCGTTTTATAAAGTTTTTTCGCCCTATTTTAGAACGGATGGGAATATTGGAAAAGCAACGGTTATCGAGTTGTAAGGTAGACAAAAATACAAAAAAACATTTTGATTTGAATTAAAAATGTGTATTTTTCAGTGCTATTCAAATTTTATCTAAAGCATTTTCCAATATTTCCATTCGTTAATAAAACAGCACTAAAAACTTACCACCATTTTCAAGATGGCGGCCGTAGCACAGCATCCACGAATGTTGATTTTTGGTATGTGATTACTGGATATGCACATGCAGTCTCCTGACGTTTGCGCCTTTCGTGATATTTCTGTGGCATCAAATTTTCAACTAGCAATTTGCCGATCTGGTAATTCTCGACAGTAGTATGGAGGAATTTTAATTTAAAACATTGCAACTGTACACGAAATCAGATACATTCCGTACAATACAGATAACGATCTATAAAAATTAGGCCTTTTAAAGAGGAATAAAATAAAAGTCTCATAAAAAAATATATAACGCACATAATTCCCCTTCTTGACACGGGCGTCAGTAAATGGTTTTTACGTGTTCCAGTCACCTTTTGACCAAACGCTACAACGGAGGCACTGTTATCATTTCGAGAATTTATATTCCTCTCAGAATAAGTTAACGTTTTGTTTTATAGTTAACAAATGTAATTTTAAGTGTACATATTATTTTTTATGTAAATTCTTCAGGCGAATTTATTTTATGATTCTTGCGAAGGTCTTACTAATTTGTTATTTTTGATACTTTGACCTTAAGGATAGGATTTTGCAGAGTGAGAGTAAATTTCTGTTGTACTTGAATATTGTAGTTTGTCAATGAAAATAGTTCCTAATTTCATTATCAGTGCATGACATTTAACTATATACAACATTTATGATAAAAACTGTATATTGTTATATTCCTTAGAGCAATGGGAAGTACCTGAAACTATTTTAAATATTATACCCATTTATGATTTTTTAAATATCTATAATAAACCAAAAATAAACGCATATTTCCCTTCACTGCAAAATCCTATCCTTAAGCAAACTTAAATCTGCTAGTTTCTGTGAACAACAGCATTATTTGTGAAAATAAATACAATATCAAAAATATTTGTAGTAATCTTAAAAAGGCTATAACGCTATATAATAGTCAACATACAGATATTAATTAATTCTGAATTGCTTTAATCGTGTTTTGTGAAATAAAAATTTACTTTAGTTAAAGTAGTGGAACCAAAATATGCTATTGTTTGACTATAGCATTTTTTTGCTGTAACTTGTCGTCGTAACATTACAGGGAATGTAGCAAACAATTTTGGATTAAATTCAAGTCCCCGAAAGTATTTTCTTGAAGTAAAATAATGTTCAAAATTAAGTTTTAGTGGTTTTTCTTAAATCTCTGTATAGCTCGCAGTGGGAAAAACCAGATTGTAATAATGAAATTGCGCAGAAAATTGGATTTGTCCGACAGCTAGTGGTGGTTGGGCATGGTATAACTAATGCTTGTATTAAACGTTTTTGACATTTAAATATTAGTTGCTGTAGTACATGCCCAAAATATCATTCCGTTCATTAATTGCGATTGACAATATACATTGTAGCACGCACATTGCTGCTTCATAAATTAAAACATAAATGAACTCAAGCATGAAAGACCGCGGAGATTTCAAATATTGTTTCTTAAAATTTCTTCTTAAACAAATACAACGGTATGCAACCAGAGTCACGTCTAAGTGTACTCAAGGTAACTGATGTTCTAACTTAGCTTTAAGAATGGAGAGGGTAGACATGTGACACGATTTGTATACTGTGAAAAGGCGAACAAAATGAATTATTCTCCGTTACAAGAAGCTTTGTACTTCGTAATTGTCTGCTAATTTTTTGAGTAGTGATGTGTCTTCATTAATCAAATTCGACTTTTACCAACGACTTCAACATCGTAAGGGTTGATAGTCCCTCTTCGTGAACATGAAGCGGGCCACAAGATATTGTTCTTCACCGGTTTAATCCGGTTCTAGATGCAGATCGTAGATACGCATTCTAGATACGTTTCTTTTAACCTCACATTTAAGTTTGGGTTGGAAACTTTTATTTTAATCACCTAATGGGGTTGTCTTTTTCTCCTCTACGTATTTTGGGGATGGAATGTATATATTAGACTAGGACTACCTTTTGCGGAGACCGAGACGGTAATATGGTAGAATAGATGTAATGTGTCCTTATCGAATTTCTGAAGGTGCCGAATATGGTACTGGGAACTCCCTGACTTAATATAGAAATCAGCGATAGCATCACAGTGGGTTGGATGTCACCATCATCATCCCTCACTTGAATTCACTACTTTTATCCACTGAGAATACCAGATAACTGTCGCAAATAAAATTTTTATCTAATGTCTTTTTTTATATATCTCGTATTTTTATGCTTTAACACTTTTAGAGTTCTTTAAAGAATCAAATTGCAAATGTTTGTTTTTTGAAATTATTTCAATTTTCAACTTTATCTTTAATATGTTTTCACGAACAATTAGTATTTTCAGTTATTCTTTAGGTGTAGACTATATACGTAACGTCTAATTGAAAACAAATATATGAAACGATCTGTAAAGACTTTGCGATCACAATGTCTACGAAACGTTTACATTTAAATAATTAATTATGACTTTTAAAACACTGTATTGTCGGTTCATGTTTAAGACAGTATTTTAAATGATATCTACGTAACATATTATCGTCCATCCATTTTCCCTATTGTACATAAATTTGTTTAATTTTAAGGCCTCAGTTTAGTCGTTTTCTAACAAAAACACATCCAGTTTTATTGGTTTATAATAAAATCAATTTTATAATTACTTTGTCCACTTATATCATGTATTTTGATACAAACTATACAAACCATTTAGATTATACCTACTGAATTAATTAATTAACCTTTTTGTAAAAAAAATGTTGAATATCTTTTAGAAATATTTGCAAGAATTAATCTAATCTTGATTTTTGCCAAATTTGGATTATTAATTCACACTTTTTTATAGTCAACAATTTATACTTTCTTTATAATTTGAGTAGTTTATCTTTCTTGTAATCAAACTCTACACTTAGTGTAAATTTCGAATATAGAAAGATTGGCGCCCCGCCTCTCTAGGAAAATTATCATTATATAAGTCAAATTAACATTTCTTTAAGATAAATAATAAAAACATCTGTCATTTATTAACTATAATCTACCAAACACGTAAAACCATTTGGAAAGTGTTTTCTGACCCCGACTCGTCTGGCGAGTCTCTGAGCTGCTGGTGTAGTAATTTGTTTCCTCTAAATAATATAAAGTTCAGTCTGAATCTCGAACACATTACAAAAAAATTAATAATTATTGTACAGCGAAGGAACCATGTTACAACATATACATAAAGGCTTCTTAATTGTTACATTCCTCGTGGATTTTATAAATTTTGCTGACCTTGAGCATACAGCGGTAACCTGTTGGTTCCATTTGATGTCGCTTTGCAAAATTATTCCTAAGAATTTGACATTTTCTGCTTCTGACATACATTCATTTTATATTTTACTCTAATGTATCCAGAGACTGCCCCGAAAGTCAGTATGTAGGTTTTCGAAGCATGGACTAAAAGAATCTAGCACATTTCTTATATCATTCATCAATGAATTCATATAATTATTAAGTGCAATAATGTTATTATTTTTCTTAGAAACAGTGCTGTTATCTGAGAACATTGTTATGCTGTTATGTCTTCTGGCAGATTGGTTATAAATAAGAAAAACAGTAACAGTTCAGGACACATCCTTGTGGTACTCCAGGTGCTATTGCTATATTTGCTATTGAGGGTGCTTGTTCATTTCCTTACATGTGTGTTCTAGTGACTTATGTTCTTTTTTTTCTGTGTCTCTTGTAGGGATCATGTCACATATATTTTCTTCAATGCCCTTGAAGTCCACAAAATAACACAATTTTCCAGTATTTTACTGGAAAATAACCTCTACGCTTGTGACTTTTCCGTCAAAGGAGCAGTTAGAGGGATTTTTCATTTGTCTCTTGTTATTAATGGAAAATTAGTACCTAAGCTAAGTTCCATTTTTCATCTCTATTAGCTCTTTTGTATCCCATGGGATACTTTTTACTAAACTGTTTTGTATCTTTGTTATTTGTGGGAATCATTCATTGAAAGCTCATATTAACATGCTATAGAATTTATTGATGCTGCCGTTTATGCCCGAGTTGTCATTAGATTCTTAAGAAACGGTTTGGTGCAAATAAAAACATGAAATCATACTACCTATATTTTCTGTACCAACATTTTCTGTTAATACTACAAAAGCCTATTTTGTAAAAAATAATCAATTAGATCTAAAATACAAAATACAATTCATAATATTATAATATGTTAGAGAATATTTATTTACATACAACTATCCAACGGGATTATATCCCAGTTACAGGATAGGGAACAACACAACAACAATACAATGTTAAAAACTTGATACAAATTAAAACAAAAAGAAAGCACAGTAGAAATACAAATAACATGACATAATAGGACAAACATGTATAAAAACAAGTAAGGTGAATAACAAAATGAATATAAAACAAAATTAACAGAATTACGATAAAAAAGTATTTTTTATATGTACATTGCTAGAATTATATATATCAATGCTATCTTGCACTGTGGAATAATTACGGCACATCACGTACAAAG
The DNA here is from genome assembly GCA_936432065.2 of Rutpela maculata. Lineage (NCBI taxonomy): Eukaryota > Metazoa > Arthropoda > Insecta > Coleoptera > Cerambycidae > Rutpela > Rutpela maculata. The sequence continues at coordinate 167,819,058 of OW386289.2, read as the reverse complement.
GAGAGTAATGCAATATATTAGTATTAGCCGTCTTTATATAAAAAGTTTCCCAACGACGCCTTGTGTATGTGGGTACGTGGAAATTGATTTTGCTTAATATTTCACTTGCATCATGAACAAAATTTACCATATTAAACAGGAACATTACAGAATGCATGCTACGACGAACCAATAAGGATTTATAGTTGTATGTTTCAAGTAACAAATCATGTGGGTAACCTATAGGAGGATACACTTTATTCTCTTTATATGACAAGAACTTTAAAAACCTTCGTTGTACTCTTTCTAATGCCTCGATATATTTTATGTAATTTGGACACCAAATGATAGAATTATATTCTAGTCGGGATCTGACATATGAGTTGTATAACAATTTAATTGTAGATACATCGCAAAACTCACGAGAATTACGCATAACAAATCCTAAATTTCTATTGGCAGCTAAAGTTACTTGATCAATGTGATAATTAAAAGTTAATTTTGAATCAAAAAATATCCCTAAGTCCTTGATATATTCCGGTCTACTAAGCAATACATCGTCAATATTATACGGAAAAATTAAAATATCTTTTTTACAAGAATATGTGAGAACATTACATTTATTAATATTAAGTGGTAACTTATTTTCTTTACACCATAGATCAAGTCTGTCGAGGTTTTCCTGTAGGGTGACGCAATCCTGAGTACCGTTTATTCTCATATATATTTTCATATCATCTGCGTACAGCAGATGAGGAATGTTCAAACAACTAACAGCACTATTAATAAAAATGTTGAAGAGTAACGGTCCCAGGATCGATCCCTGAGGAACACCGGACAGAACTTCAAATTTGGTTGAGATAAACCCTCTGTGACATACGTATTGTAGTCGATTCGACAAATATGATTTAAAAAGACTTAGTGCATTGTGTGACAGACCGAATCTACCCAGTTCACGGAGCAAAATATTGTGATTGAGCCTATCGAAGGCTTTGGAGAAGTCAGTATAAACTACGTCTACCTGACCATGATCATCCAAAGCCTCCGATATGTACTGTGTTATGCATACTAAATTCGTTGTTGTCGAGCGACCTCTCATAAATCCATGCTGGTTTATAGTAATACAGTTTTTTACATGACTGTATAGAATATCGTGAGTGTAAAATTCAAGTACTTTGACGAAATTACAAATTATTGTTATAGGACGATAGTTCTCTATATCATTCAGACTTCCTTTTTTGAAAACAGGACATATACGCGATATTTTCCAAATGTCGGGTATTGTATTTGAAGATATAACTAGTTTAAAAATTATTTTTAAAGGTTCAACTAATAGGGGAGCACAATCGCGAATTAGAAAAGCTGGAATATTATCCGGACCCATAGTCATGTTTGACTTCAGTCTTTTAATGCATTTCAAAATATCATCATCTGTGGGAGAGCTAATGTTTAGAGCACCGTTTATAATTTCATTATGTAATACCTCATTAGGAATATCGATGCTATCGACATCTGGCGTATATGCGGCTTTGAAGAATTTTGCAAAGCCCTCTGTAACTGAGTTACCATTATCTAACAACTCATCATTTAATTTCATAGTAGCTGGAACAGATTTATTATTACGCATATTAGACAAGTAAGACCAAAATTTCTTAGGTTCATTTTTAATATTTTCTTCAGTAGATGTTATGAAATTTTTGCGAGCAATGAAAATGTCATTTTTTAATTTCGATCTCAGTTCACTAAAAGATGTATAGATTGCGGGGTCATTATTAGATTTATTGTAAAGCTTCGAGAGTTTTTGTTTTTGCTTAATATCACGAATGATCTCTTTGTTAAACCACGGAGGATATTTGCGTTTTTTATTATTTGGTGATGTCAAGGGTACACAACGATCTAACACACTGTATATAATTTCATAAAAATGCATACAAGCCTCATTGACATCACCATATTCATTCAGATTCGTCCAATCAATATTCAAAATTTCATTGTATAGTAAGACAAAGTTGGCTTTTTTAAAGTTATAACTTTTAACATCATTATACGCAAGAATATTTTGTGTATTATAATCTAGTCTTACCGATATACTCAATGGTGGATGATGCTCATCTTCTTGAACTAAGTAGGACAATGGTGCAGAAACAGAGCAAGTTATTGTACTAAGAACCAAATCAAGCATACGATCTCTATTGTTATAAATATTATTGTATTGTGTGAATGAAAAAAAATTAATTAACTCTTTTAAGGAAGTAACCGAAGAGTTCTCAATATTTAAACTAAATTCCGGTATATTGAAATCTCCTAACATAATTATTTCAGAACCATATAGGTATTCTAATGAGATAATACCTTCAAAAAATAAATTTAATTGATCATAAGTAATTTTGGGAGGAATATATACTAATATAATGTACCAAAATTTAATACCCTTACCAACTTTTGCAATTAATATGTCTATCATAGGTACTTGATTAAAATATTCATTGTTTTCAATTGAAATTTTGTTAACCATTAGAGAATTTTTGCATGCAAGAAGTACTCCACCTCCCCTGGATACATTCATAGCAGTAAAATTACGATCTGAGCGAAAAACTGTATAATTTTCATCAAAAAGTTCACCATTTAATACACCTGACGTCAACCAGGTTTCACTTATCGCAAAGATATCATAAGTATTATCTAATAATAATGTGTTGTTGTGTAATTCTTGTGTTTTACTATTTAAACCCCTGGCATTTTGGTAATATATGTAAGTAACAAACTGCCTACGTGTTTGATTAGAAGAAGAAATTACAGGAGGAGTATTTATAACATCATTTATAACTCGTGAGAAATTATTGTTTAATGATATACTTATCTCAGTTACTAGCTATGCGGAAGACATTTTAGATTTTAGTTCGTCAATATTCTGCTTATATACAAAACAATTGTGATCCCAAGCAGCATGTTCAATATTAAGCTCCGTTTTGTTAGCATTTGAGTAGTCTATACAGTTGACACATTTTAAAATTTCAGAGCTACAGTTATTCAAGTTATGCTCATCAGCACATTTTGGGCAACGTACTGTAGATTTACATTGGCTTGACATATGGTTGAAACCACTGCACCTAAAGCACCTACGTATTTCAATCGAATCGTAAACACTACATAAATCATACCCTACGAATAGCTTACCCTCTCCGATCGACATTACTTTATCATAAAAACCTGTTTCCACTTGCAAGATAGCCTGATAAATGTTTGCATTTTTTTTTGTAGACCATAATTTTAAAACTTTGAAATCGTGATTTTCACTGTCTAGGTGTTTATTTTGAAACTTAATGTACTGAATTAGTTCATTTTCCGCGAGTTCTTCGGACATGCCTACAATCCTTATTCGAGGTTTTATATTTCTTGCGTCCTTGATATTGTAGTTTTCAGTTAACTTATCTTTGGCGATTTTCTTGAGTTTCGACGTATCCTCTGAGCTGGAGCATCCAACCAGAATGCCACCTTCTTTAACATTCTTTACTTTGGAGATGTTGATATTGTTTTCCACCGGGTTTATACTGTTGAGAACTTCAGCTCTAGTCCTTAGGTTGTTTTGTTCCTGGTCCTTTGGCTTTATTATAATCGCCGCCTCGGTTTTCAGAGCGGTCGAGTAGGTCTTTTTTATTGCTAAGGTATTTTCAGCATTAATGTCGGCAATGACTTTTGCGGCAGAGTGGGCTATTTCATTTTTTAAGTCATTAAACTTTTCGCCGATATCTTGTAGTAAAAGTTTGACTTTTTCTTCAAAGACGGATTCCAAGTATTCGGGATCCCAGGCAGGTTTATTAATACAGTTCTCACATTTCCAAGAAAGGGCGGGATAGTTGGATACAGATGTCAACAAATCAGCTGGTATATTAGTGCACTCAATGTGGTAAGAATGCTGACAAGTGCCGCTGCATGGAATTGCCGGTTTTCTTGTTGTTATTGGGCTATTGCAGATTCCGCACTTCTTGGCCATGTTCTCAGACAGATTACTATTGCTCACTTAAGTAGGTAAATAGATTTATGAGTTGCACAGTTTAAAATGCCAGATGTTGCTAACCCCTCAGGTTCAGGGTACTTGTCTCTTTTTAAATCGAGTTGACCGTTTGTTTATGATATGGAGCTATTAAGTAAAAACTTGGTATATTCACTATTCACAATGTTAATTAAATATCCGCTATAAAAAATGCCTATCGTTGCACTAATAGATATCCAGTTTGTACAGAATTGTTTACGTTTTATTACAACACAATTTTGTCCAAATTAGCAAAGTTCTAACCGAATTTATGCACAAATTCACAGGAGCGACACGAAAACAGGTCTGTTCACTACGACGTATAACTATACAATATGAATTTCCTGCTCTAAAAGTCACAGCATTTTTGCCACCATCCTTCCTCAACTTAGAGTACACCTAGATCTCATTAACTTCGTGAAGATAATCAGTTTCTACTAGTCTCAGTTGTATTGACGCCCAAAATACGCGTTCGATTCCAGTCTGTTAAACTCGAGTTCTAAATAAACTCCGACTTCGCCAGACTTAATCCTATTGAACTGGAAAGAGGATAAACACTCAGAGATCATTTAAGAGAGTAAATTAGATTGCGTAGGAGGTCCCCTAACGAGTTATTTCCAATCAAGGAATCAGCAGGGGACAGCGCGCGTCTGACCGCATATTCCAGAACGGCCCTAATTACAAAATTGATTTGAGGTGAAACGACTCACGGCTGAACAAATCCCGACGGTACTTGCTTTATTAGATCATTGCTTTGCTGCACAATCCTATTACCGACGTGTGCCATCCGATCGAAGTCCGGAGTTGCTTCTGTTTTACAAAGTATGGAGCCAACTAGCTAATGCCATGGTTGGGATGGGTACGCGCGCAATCACCAGCGTGATGCGGCAGTTTATTATTTTCAACGTTGACTTCTCGTTATTTGGATAGTTTTTTTCTTTCAAATTAATTGGAACTTTGAAGGCAATTCTTATGTATAGCTTTCTTTTGATACTACGGTGTACAGTGCGTCTCAAATTGAGGCTGCATATATTGCTATCTCCGTTTTTATAAAAGATAGGAAGCTGGTTAAGTCAAAACTAAGTATTCTCATTAGTTGTCTGTCTGTTTGTAATTCAAATGGGGTTATTTCATGTGAGTAAAAAACTTAAAAATACCTACGAATTTGAACAATTAAATATACGAGGATAACGGAACAGCAATTAAAATCACTCTGATATTTGTTAATTATTCATAAATACACAAAAACTACACTTCTACTACTATACTACTATTTTAAAGTTTATTAACACGTGAGGTCAATGGTTAGAAAGCATTTCATTGTTGTTAGATTGCTGCCCTGTCAATACCAACTGTAATACTAATGTTTTAACTTCTAGTTTTTCAGTCTGCAAATAAATATTTTATGAATTTTAGGAAATGCAAAGAGGCGAATATTTTCGGCCACAACTTTGTTGTTTTTTATGTTAGAGAAAAAATAGAAAAAGCGTCGGAAAGCTCGACCAATTTTCTTTAGAATTTGTGTCTACAAATATTTTGAAAAACTGATAATTAGCGAGATTCTTGGGAAAATTGAAGAAATTTTCCTAGAAAATGCATGTAAATCTTAAAAAAATCATTTTTTCCAAAAACGTTTGCTTTGAAGGGCCGATATTAATTAACATCAATTTCAGATAATTACCGATTAATTATAGTGATAATGACAAAATTAATTATGACAAAATGGAGAAATTTTACCGGAAAAAAAAGTTCTCACTTCCGCCCCTTCTATTTCCCTCATTTTTGTCGCAAGACAAAAAATAAGGGAAGGGTTTTTGCAAATTTTATTCTATTTAAATTCGTTAGAGTAGTTTTTTGGCCTAGGAGCCACGGTTAAGGAGTTACCAACTTTTAGCACATAGCCACTCATTTCAGTAAATATCTCCGAAACGAAAAAAAAAAAAAATCAAAATTCTGATGGAACCGAAAGATTCGTAATGAAATGAACTCATCTTATGGTATTTTTTATTTCGGGTTAGCTCTTACCGTTTCAGAGATATCGGCGAAAAATAGTAAAAAAAGCATGCATTTCGGAACCGAAAAAAGCGCAACAGATTTTAAAACGTTCATAGTTGAGTTCATTCGGTGGCACTAGTTCCACCAATGTTAGTCCATGCCAAAGTTGTAAAAACCCCAAAAGTGCAAGTGCAAAAAACCATCCCTTTTCTCATTTTTCGTTGTCAGACATGCGAGGACTTGTTGAATTGGTTTTTTTTTTAGGAAATTCAATATATCCTGCAAAATGTCGCAACCAGACATTACAACAACTCCCTGGTTTTGAAACCAGTCCCTCCCTCAATACCGAAACATGCAAAAATATTCAAACGTGCTGAAATTGTTTTCTACACGTTTTCAAGCGCGAGGAACACATTGCTGATATTATTTAGCCTCCCTCCCCTAACCAACTACTACTAAATGCATAAAACTATCCCTCTTTCCCATTTTTCATCAGGAATGTGAAGACTTATTAGATTGGGGCTTTTTTGAGTAAACTCAATATGTAAAATGTAGCAATGACCTCCGGAGGTTGAAACTACCCACTCCCTCAATCCTAGTGTCCCTCAAAAAGCAGGTATTAAAGAAGGTGTTTCCCGTTTTGAAGGGTGGAGAACACGATCGTGGCATCACTTTCTCTCTTAGTCCTCAAAAACTACCCTTGCATGCCCAAAACCATCGGTTTTTCCTATAGTGAGACCACAAGCGCTCATTGGATCAAGTTTTCTAGGAAGACAATTTTTTTATTGCAGCTTAAAAGGAGTTTGATAGGACGGGTTATGCGCTTGCATAGATATTCGTGTATGTGTAAAGTGACCATTCGTCCCCTATTAGGGGGGGCAGTCCCCCTTTTGATGGAGCTGTCCCCGAATGTGACTGTCCCCAAAATGTCCCCCATTCGTGTGGTTTCACCTCCCCCCCGCTCATCAGTTATTAAACCTGGAATTTTTTTTCCATTATGTCCTCCATTAGCAAGATTCAAATTCACTTTATGTATGTGCATAGTCGACTTTTTTATTATATATTTATTTTCACATTATGCACATGATTTTTATTCTTTTGCTAGGCATGCGTCATATATGATTATTATTAAGAGGTCTATCAACTGACTGGGTGCAAATTTTCTAGGAAGTGTTATTATAGCGAGCAATAAGGGAGAGCTGAACAAAATAGGCTGTGAACAACTCCTGATTGCATAAGAGACTGATACCTATTTATTTGCATAATGGTATTTTGGAAAGCCCCCGATCCAACAAGTCCTCGCTTGCCTGATAACGAAAAATAGGAAACGGGGATGATTTATGCTTTTGGGGGTAGTTGGTTAGGGGTGGGAAGCTAAATAATATTAGCATTGTGTTTCCCGCCCTTAAAAACGGGTAGAAAACAATTTTCATCACGTTTGGATGTTTTTTGCATGTTTCGGTATTGAGAGAGGGGATGGTTTCAACCCCCGGGGGGGTCGTTAGGATGTCAGATTGCGAAATTTTATAAGACATATTGAGTTTCCTCAAAAAAAAAACAAGTCCTCGCATGCCTGACAACGAAAAATGTGAGTTAGGTAGTATTATAAAAGCAGAAAAAATGAAGAATGTTCGCAATACAATTTTGAACAGATCTAGATATACAAGACCTCCATCAAATATGTACTTAAAAAAAATTATATTTAAGTCCAAGTATCTCGATACCCAGTGATTTCTCGAAAATAGTTCGTATTATAAAAATTGCTTAGAATGTAATACCCCATCACATCCATATACCTACCTCATTCCGAGGTTCCTAGGATCGAATAATTTTTTTGCATCGCAACGCCATCTATACCTAAATTTGTAAAATGACCATTTTTAATCAAAACTGAAGTCACTGATTTTTCATGTTTTTTAGGGGATAATAATGACAATAATAATTGTAATAATTTTTTTTTCAATTTACGTATTTCTATAAATAATTTGTTTCTGAATCATTAGAAGTGTTGCGTTAATTGACCTGTGTATTGTTAAAAATAATACGCTCAGAATCACATGCTATGTTACAGGTGTACATAGCAACCCTGCAGCCAACTTAAAAATACTGCTGAATCAAAATAACAGAGTTAGAGTTGGTAGCGCTATAAAGAATATTTTAATATTTCATGTGGAGTGCCCTCTCTGCAAGACAATAGTGGAGAAAGGGCCTCACACGGTCGACTATTCAGGTCCTTACAGTATCAATTTGAAAAATAAGTGGAGACACCACCGGAGTAAACTTAATACATTTTAATTGCAAATTTGCTTTTCAAGTACACAGCGATATGCGTAGGGTACAAAACAATTAGCTACCAATTAGGGTGGAGCTTATATAACAATTTGAAATTCACTAAGCGCTAATCCCAAAAGGAGCAGTTTAGCAAATTACTAAAACAGTGTAACCACTGCAATCTGCGAAAAAGCAAGAAACAAAATGGCACTTTTACTCAAGAAGGCGTGCTCAGGTGCGTTCGAAGTACAAATTCATCGTTACAGCGACTCGCCTACACTTTGATACATTTTTCTTAACTTTATTCATAGGCATAAATAATATCGTAATGCACCACGAACTCTTAGTTGAATTAGTTTTGCACATAAAGATGTAAGATAGAATCAACACCGTGGATATTTTGTATGCATAATAGGTATGATCCTATTCGCGTGTCTTAGATCCACTCATTGCGATAAACATCTGAACGCAACACATTGCAGATTTACTGGCGTAACAAGCTAACAAACAAACAAACAGACAGACAAAGATTCTAAAAACCACCTTAATGTATTCTATTATTCATCTCACATCCCCCCAGATCAGTTTTCGAAGAGCCCTAGGTCACTTAAGGAATCTTTTTTGGACACATTTCTATAGGAACTTTTTTCCATATTTTTGAAAAAACTATCATCACTTAAAGACGAACTAGACACGAAATTTGTTCTTTCCAAATTCTGTCGTATATCCAGCGTAGACCGGGTGAAATATCAATATTGCTTTAATATGTTATATACAGTGTGATCCATTTAAAATGGAAACACCATTATAACTTTTTTATTTTCTGTCCGACTAGAACCAAATTTTACCAAAAGATAGAACAAATTAGGATCTACTTATGGCCAAAAAAACATTCGCCTCTTACAAATGCAAAGCCACCTGCGGTACCAAAATAAATGGAAAAAACCGCTGCCTAAGGAATCACTACTTCCACATCCAGATTCTCTATCCAAGTCACTTACAACGAAAAAACTTTGTATGTGAAAATAATTGTTTATGGAACTTTAATAATATAATGTTTGAAATCCTCTACCTCAAAAACCCATAAAACGATACCCCACATCGGTAGTGGGGGGTGGATGAAGTAAAAAAATATTTTGAGGTTTCTGGTTCCTGTACACACACTAAATCACAATTTTTTTTCATCCCCTTTAATAAGGGGGTGGGGGTGGTAATGGGGGTGGCTAATGCCAAAAATTTTTTTGAGACCTTAGCTTCTCTTGTATATACTAAATACCAATTTTATGGACTCTTACCTGCTTGATTGACCTATTTACCCCAAATTTACCACAATTTACCCCCCAACCCTTCGACAGAACAAGATGAAAATATAATCTAGTTCTAGATCTCGTTAAAGTACATATGTATACCAAATTTCAAGTCAATATCTTAAACGGTTCCAGAGTAAACGTGCGCACAAAGAAAAGTTAGACAGACCGACAGACAGAAATTTTTTTTTCGCTCAAACTTAAGATCTCGACGTTTCATGGCATTTTAAGCCTATTTGGACAATAAAAATTTTTAAAATTTTTTTTGTCGTTAACTTCCACGACGTGGAAGTAATTAAAAGAACTTGCATACTAGCATAGCTCTTATGATGTTTATGTCTGACGAAGCTTTTATAGTCGAATGAAGTATGGTGGATTTGATAATGGTGCGACAAGATATGTTGTAAATTCTCCAGAATATTTTGTCGAATATGAAGGGATTTAAACCACCTTGGAAAATTAAGGCAGCAGGAAAAGAGTCAAGCATATGGAAAAGGTACTGTCGAAATCAAATCGACAACTCAAAATAATTCAACTAAAAGGATTACCCTGAATGATGTTTGGCATGTACCAGAAATTTCGAAAAAAATATTTTCTGTACTAGTACCTCGGAACTATTGCATAGCATCTTCAAGTCAATAGTTACAGAATGTACACTAGAAATGAATGGAAAACCTGTAATCAGCGAAACCATATAAATAGAAGGTAGTTTATTTAGAAGTTCAATGAAACCAGAATCAGTCCAAAAACCTAATAGTGTGAGATCCCAGCGCTGCCAGACCTACGTCATTTTAGCAAAGCTAATATTTTGATACCGGATAGTGTAATATCTAGTTAAGAACGTATGCGTATTTGCTAGCTTGAAAGCGGGGCGCAATCAAAATTTTTAAGTGTTCGCGTGTGCGCGAAATCAATAGTTTTACAGTTTTAATTTTAATTATTTTTAAGTACCCTCGTGTACTACGTTGCACGATGCTGTTAAATTTAAGCCTTTCCCAATTAGGCAGGTGTTTTAACTAACAATTAATTTCCGTCACCGTCAAACCGGACCCTCCCCGCCCAACCTCACACCCACCTCGGCGATGTTCGCCGTGGTTGTCTGGCTGGCTCCGGGCCGGACTCCGGAATGACGCATTATTGTATGTGAATAGTAATAAATGCTTGTTGTTGTTGTTGTTGTCAATCTTCGAATCTTAAGGTCCGAGGTTCGATCCCTGAGCGTTCTCATTTTTTTTTCAAATATACGTACTAAGAAAAAAGTTATGGACAAAAATAATAAATATTTCCCTATCGGTTGTCTCTTTCTTGGTAATCGCCACCTTAAGTTAATATGTGTTGAAAAAAAAAGCTAAGCACGCTCAGGGATTGAACCTCGGACCTTAAGATTCGGAGGTTGATGCTCTCACTTGAAAAATAAATCATCTATCATACTTTAACGTAGGAGCGAAAATTTTTTATGTACCTTTTGTACCTGTTTCCTGCAAAAGCGCCCCGTTTTCAAGCTAGCAAATACGCATACGTTCTTAACTAGACATTACACTATTCGTTGTCAAAATATTAGCTTTGCTAAAATGACGTAGGTCTGGCGGCTCTGGGATCTTGGACTATAATGTTAATATTGCTATTGCAGATAATTTCTAATTGCAGCTTTATGCAGCTTCTGAGAAATATAAAAATTAATGTAAAACTCAAGAGCCAAATTTGTGAACCTTGTATATATGGAAAAGCTCATCATTACCCTGTTGGAATTCGATATAAATTGCACCTGGAGAATTAGTGTCTACTGGCGTTTGCGGATCTTTTGGCATGTCGTTTTAAAAAAGAAGATATTTTCTTGTATTTAAGGATGCTTATACAAAATTTCGCTACGGTTATATTCTAAAAGAAAAATCTGAAACAAAAACCGCAATGAAAGATGCAAGAAATATCGGTCGAAATATAGGGGTGAATTAACAATGAAGAAGAATTTTAAGAGCCAAAAGAATTACTCGAAAGTTAACAGCACCCTTTACCTCAGCAGAATTGCGCCAGTGAACAAGAAAATCGCACAATAGTAGAAATGAAAAGAGATAGATAAAGTAAAAAATATTTTGAGGTTTCTGGTTCTTGTACATACACTAAATCACATTTTTTTTCATCCCCTTTAATAATGGGGTGGGGATGGTAATGGGGGTGGCTAATACCAAAATTTTTTTTGAGACCTTAGCTTCTCTTGTCTATACTAAATATCAATTTTATGAACTCTTACCTGCTTGATTTTCCTATTTACTCCAAATTTACCCCAATTTACCCCCCAACCCTTCGACGGAACAGGATGAAAATATAATCTAGTTCTAGATCTCGTTAAAGTACATATGTGTACCAAAGTTCAAGTCAATATCTCAAACGGTTCCAGAGTAAACGTGCGCACAAAAAAAGTTACAGACCGACAGACAGACCGACAACAGACAGAAAATTTTCTTTTGCTCAAACTTGAAATCTCGACGTTTCATGACATTCTAAGCCTATTTGAACAATAAAAATTTTTAAAAATTTTTTTGTCGTTACTATACCTACTTCCACTGGATGTGGAAGTAAAATAAAGAAATCATATTAAGCATTTTTTTATCGAAAAACTTTATTAATGAAAGTTGTTCAGAATTGTCAAAAAATCTAAAATCCAAAATTTCATCAATATTAAAAAACACTGAAATTTTGTTTAAAACAATGTCCCGAGTCCGAAAATATCATTTTAATTGATTTTTTTCCTTAGAAAATTTCGCTATGACAATTTTGTTTGAAATTAAACGCAAGCTGTCAAGTAGTTGTCAAGTGATTTGTATTTTTTTTTAATTTTGTCGAAATTTTGGACTTCAAAAACAAAATTCAATATTTTTTAATATTGCTGAAATTTTGGACTCTTGGTTTTTGGACACTTCTGAACAACTTTCATTAATAAAGTTTTCCGATAAGAAAATGCCTAATATGATTTCTGTATTTTTTCCCATTTATTTTGGTACCGCAGGTGGCTTTGCATTTGTAGAAGGCGAATGTTTTTTTGGCCATAAGTAGATCCTAATTTGTTCTATATTTTGGTAAAATTTGGTTCAAGTCGGACAAAAAATAAAAAAGTTATAAAGGTGTTTCCATTTTAAATGGGTCACACTGTATTTGTTTTTAATAGGACTATTACGAAACGAATGAAAACTGCAATCGGACGTTGCCCAATACATATTAAACGTGATAAATTCTATTAGACTTAAAATTTTTATTTCAAATTTGGATCATATGTAAATAGCATGGTAGAATACTCCCTGTCAAATTGGGCGATATCCGCCATACAAAATGGTCGCTAGAGACATGTAAACTGTCATGTTTCATACATACTTATTTTAATTTTAGAGCAAAAGTTACTAAGATTTTTTATTAAGTATATAAAGGTGCGGAGACGTACTAGATATCGAAACTTCAATAAAATGTATGCCATTCCCGACTGCAACTTCTATTTGTTAATTCATAGATTCGAGTGTGTTCACATCCTGTATTTCCAGCTATATATGAATTCCTTCCACAAATGGAAACTCGAGGTAGTGTAAATGAGTTATCATATAAAATTATAGGCGTGCACAGCTTCTGTGACCTATTTACTTGGTTCCTATATAACGTCTACACATGGTGTTATTGACATACTTATATATTACGATTCTATTGCAATATATTTTATTGGTGTGTGTTCTATAGTAAGACCTATACGCTTGCTGGGGCAATTCTCGCTACAATGCAGGATGTATTTATAACATGAACTGTTGGGTTTATATGAGAAATAATGATGATTTATAGTTTATCGATATTTGTTAATAAAGAAAGTATAAGAGTGCTCGGGGCAGCAGGAAGGTAGGTATTAGTTTAGTTGTTTTTGTCTGATAAATATATTGTTGTAGGCTATTTCTGCATTTATAGTTGACTTCAAATTTATTCTGCATCTAAAAAATGTCGGGGTGTTTGATGGTGCGGTAAAGGTCAAAGATGCCGACATTTTTTAATCCAGTCGACGGGGGTTTTACCTCAAATTTGAGTGCTAATGAATGGATTTTGATGAAACCTTGTGCAATGTGTTTCTAATGACGTTAATAAAAAAGTTGAAAAAAGATTAGAGTAGGAAATGATCGGAAGGGGTTCGGGTTCCGTAACTTGAAGAGTTAGGTCAAAAATGGAAAAAAAAACATGTATATTTACCTTTTTTGGCCCAAAATAAGTTGTTTTTATTCTTTTGTATTTTTTCGAAAAATGCATATTTTTCGAGATATGGCCACTCGAAAATTCCTAAAAGTGGGGGAGGGGAAATGTAAAAATTGAAAAAAAAATTTGAAAAAATTCAGGTGAATACAAGACTTTTTTTATTTGTAACTTTTCTGTAAAATGAGTTTTCACCGAGTTTTTCTTTGAAATTGTAGGCTTTACAAATATGTAATTTAAAAATTTGAAAAAAACTCAAACTTACGCACTGAGGTCTTCTAAACATTTTTTGTTTCTTGAAATTTTTTTGTAACTTGCTAATTTTCCGAGTTACAGGCAAAAATATGAATTTTTCGAAAATATTCACAAGAGTAAAAACATCTTATTTTGGACAAGAAAAGGCAAATAAATTGTTCTTTTTTCCATTTTTGACTTATTTCTACAAGTTACGGAACCCATGGTAAAAGGGGTGTTTTCTACCCCTTCAGATCATTTCTTACTCCAATCTTTTTTCAACTTTTTTATTAACGTCATTACAAACACATTGCATAAGGTGTCATTAAAATCCATTCATTAGCACTCAAATTAGTGATTTTGGTCATTTTAGCGCTCCGTTAACTGGACTATTTTATATGCAGAATAAATCTGAAGTCAATTATACTTATTTTCCTTACTATTCTGAAAATAATAAAACACCAAAAAAGGATGTACTTTGTGTAAAAAGCATGGGTATTTTTCGTCATACCTACAATGGGACAAATAATCAAGAATTTAAATTTTGTCTACTAAATCCATAGACAAATAAATTTTAGTAAGACAACTCAATACACTTTAATATTTTGGGGTGTTAATGTGATGCAATACCATCGCGAGAAACTGCTAGAAGCTAACAAGATGGGGGATAATTTTCGAATTTTGATTAATTGCAATAACCTACCCGTGTATAAGAAAAAACGAGTGGATTACATATGGTATTATCAAAACTACTAAAGAAAGGAATAAGACAAGTAAACTTTCCACAAACAATTTGTAAAATTTAGAACTAAGGAAAATATAAACCTTATAGGAATAAACTGAATATTGCAATCAGACAGGAAAAATAAAGGTATTAGCAAAATAAAAAAAATTTCAATAGACAGGATTTAATAAAAAAATGTGACAGGTGTGGGGTATAAAATGATGTATTGGCTTGGATTACAAATTACTTAGATGAAAGGTATCATAGAACTAAGTTCAATGGGGTTTACCGGATAAAATCAGAAGTTAATATGGTGTCCCTCAAGGACGTGTGCTTGGTCCTCTGCTATTTATTGTTTATATGAATGATATAAGTAATGTATTAAATAATTCATTTGTAAATCTTTTTGCTGACGATGCACTTATGTCAGTATCTAGTAAAATTTATAAGGAATAATTGATACGAAGAATAAAAAAATGGAACACCTATACATATGGTTATGCAACAATAAATTAAAGTTAAATTCATCCAAAACCAAATGTATGATTTTGGGTACTAGATATAGTTACGAAGCATTTATGAGTCAAAAGGGTCTCGCCGGCTAAGTATATGGAATTGGGTTCAACTTTAAAATTATTTTCTTTCAAAACTATTTAAGATAATCGAATGAAATTAACAGAAGACGTTGATATAAAATAGCTTTATATTTTACATTTGTTTACATTCCTGTTACGTCATTTAGTATATTAAAAAAATAATTTAATTTTTGAGGGTGCTGTATTTATATCAACCCCTCGAGTGACACCTACCAAAAAAATCTACATTATTTAACACTAACATAATTATCGTGTGTAAAAATTACTGCAAGGTCAATTGGTGGAAGATGCTTACAAATATAAATCTAGGTAATGAACACAGGCACACACACACACAAAAATTAAGTACGAAGACCTAGACCACTGAATTCCTATCCCTCATTTGGATACTAATAATCGAAAAAATATACTACTACTTCTAGTTTGGCCATTTTAATTAATCCACAGTATATCACCACAGGAAGGGACACTAGCGAAAAATGTTTCAGACAAAAGTTGTTCCGTTTAGAAGGAAACATGTTTTGGGCAGTTTTCCACACCCCACCCCCATCTGGGGTTAGCTTTTGAATTTTTAATGGCACCGTATATATTTTATCGCGTATTCTGATTCTACGGAAGAAATTAGATAACTTTTGTACCAAACATTTTTTTTATATAGGTACTAAATGACGTAACAGGAAAGTTAAAAAAAATATAAAATATAAAGCTATTTTATATCAAAGCCTCCTATTAATTTCATTTAATTATTTTCAATAGTTTTAAAAAAATAAATTTAAAGTTGAGGGTTGTTACCGTTGTTACCCCATAACTCTGGTAATATAGGGGGTTTATTATATATTTTATTGAGCATTCCTAATAATAAGCAACATCCATGTGAATGAATAGCTCAATAAGCTGCTGGGCCCAATTTCATATGCTTAACCGGCGAGACCCTTTGAAATAATAAATAATAAACTGAATTTGTAGATTAAATAAAATACTTCGGTGCAACTTTGGGAATAGGTGGTTCAAGGGCTTCCGAACAAAAAAATGTCATATGAAAAAATTGATTTAATGCAGAATTACAATGACTGGAAGTTAAAAATCTTTGAAAAAATAAAAAATCATTTCGGTGGAATATGATCGTTAGTATGATCAACAAAAATCCAAGTTAAAGAAATATAGCAACTAAAAGTGTCGCTGACTCCCGTACTAAGAGAAAATGAAGCGCTTGAGGCTGTATCTCTGTATTAGGGTACGAATGGGGTCAGTCTATTCATCCCCTTTGCAGAGGAATGTCTAAGAATGACCACATTTTCAAATATATCTGCATATTTCCCCCTATACGTTTAGCATTAAAATGTTTGCGTTGAATTATTAAAATAGGTACCAAATTTCCATCTGATTATTTAAACCACCTACCTACCTTCCTAAAACTTTCAAATCCGTTTGCTGCTTATGCTTTCTTTCAATTATCGCGGAGTCTGAAAAAGTACCCGCCCGAGATAAGGCCGTTCACAAAAATATTTTTAGATTTCGTTGTATAAGCAAATTACTTTTTCCCTTTTTTCGCAAGCTACCATATCCTGAATTAAGTCCATTTAACCGTTTTGAATTCCCAATAAACCGGGCCGCTACAAAAGAGACCGGACGGCTCGGGCGAATGAGTCGAAGTTTCTATAGCAAAGGAACGGATATGTGCAAGCAACATTGTGCTGAAATCGACATAAAATAAAGCGGGGCTGTAATACGTCTTATGATAAGAATAAGAAACACAATCTGGCACACTGTAAATCAGTGGCGTTTCCTTCGAGTAATTACGAGCCATTTTTTATATCAGTAAATTGGATAACGGGGAAAATGGTGGGAGATTAATGTCCAGAAAACTGTATTGGTTTTCTCTGATTTTGCCATGTGAAAAAATAAGGAGAAAATACTGCGGAAAATAGGTACCTAAGTAGTAAGTATTTAAGTATGTAGACTTACAATAAAGCTTTGCAAACAGAGTTGAGCTGATTTAAATTAGTTTAAATTAAACTTTATTAGTAAAAATTTTTATTTACAAACATGAAACTTTAAAAAACCTTTAATTTAAAGTCTTAAAACACTAACTTAACAAACATGAACATACAAAAATAAAAATATATATTTTTCAAAACAGTACAAAACAATATATATTAAGTTTTATAACAGTTCAGGAAAAATACTAATTTAGAAGCTTTTTCATTGCCCAATCTATTCCTAATATCTGAATAAACAAGTCCATATGAAGAAAACTATCTTTCCTCGTCTGCAGAAGACGCAACGGCACACAGAAAGGGAATGATCAGATCCAGTATTTTGTTAACTTGTGGAATATCTTTTAGAGATTTCCACCACTGCACTACGTTAACATATTGTAATATTACTTCTTAAAATACTGTTTCTTGGAACGGTTCGGATTTCGCTTAATTATCGATGGTCCTGTGCTAGAAAAATGCTCGGAAACTGTATCTAAACCAGCCTTCTTTTCTTCTTTCGACAGTGGGTATTTGTTTTAATTTCTGATATGATCCAGCACATATGCCAAAAAGTGAAATGGCGTTAAAGCTTGATCATATCTCGTCTCAAATATCTGACATTGCTTTAAATTTCTGCCCTCAAAACTATAAAAACTGCACTAATTTTTTTTTATTCCTCAACAACTGTAAGGGACAAACTGGCACCTTTCTGCTGAACTATGTCAAGTGTCACAGAAATTGGTTTCAGTAATTTTAAAAAGTCTTCGGTCATTCCTTTAGTTTGAATATTCGACACTTTTTCAAAAATCAATGAATCACTGTCACCTTTGTATTCTTCACAGATTTGCAACAACGTGGGCCATTCAGAGACATAAACCTCAAGGCAGTGAGAAACCATTCCATCTAACATCTTGCGGTAACGTTTTACTTGACCTCTGTCTTTGTACCAACTATTTGGCAAGTGTGTATTTCGAAAATATTTTACAATTTGAACTATGTGTGATTTTACTGTTATAATTTACAAATAATTGAAAAACAAATTCAGTATATGGGCCGAACATCGGTATGTTATAATGAGGTAATCTAGGGCTTCGGCAATTTTTCCCTTTCCAGTTATACCCATGTTTGCCCTTATTTATTAAATCAATGGCCAAGTTTGCAAGATAATCACCAGTGTATAGATGTCCTGATGCATCTATACTTTCTAGAAAAAAAATGTTTCCATTTTCTAGTATCAAAACTAAACATATGACCGGTTCATTATGAACATTTGACCAAAAATCAAGAGACATGCAAACTGATTGACCTGATAAAGGACAACGCAAGGTGGCAATGGAAATTGGTTCTTGGTTACTTTCGCTCAAATTTTAGTATGATGTTTTTGACCTCCTTGAATAAAAGTGTCCACGGGCATAACCTTCTAACTCCTTTCCTTTAAGCTACAGAGGCCTCAGAAGATTAGCCCATACGAAAGTAAAAGTAAAAAACCAAAAAAGTGCAAGGGTAGAGACCAAACATGGCTACCCCCGTTTTCGAGGGCAGCCAACATGATAATGATAGTCAAGCGGTCCCTACCCTCTCGAACTGCTCCTAAACGCAAAAAACCACCCCCGTTTTCCATTTCTCGTTGTCAGGCATGCGAGAACTTGTTGGATCAGATATTTTTTTGAGGAAACTCAATATGTCATGTAAAATTTCGCAATCTGACATCCTAACGACCCCCCCGGGGGTTGAAACTTCCCCCTCCCTCAATACCGAAACATGCAAGAAACATCCACACGTGGTGAAAATTGTTTTCTACACGTTTTCAAGGGCGGGGAACACGATGCTGATATTATTTAGCCTCCTACACCCAACCAACTACTACAAATACATGAAACCACCCCTTTCTCCCATTTTTCGTTATCAGACATGCGAGGACTTGTCGGGTCGGATTTTTGTGAGGAAACTCAATATGTCCTGTAAAATTTAGCAACCAGACATTCTAGTGACCTCCGGAGGTTGAAACCATCTCCTCCCTCAATCTTGAAGTGTCCCTCAAAGAGAAGGTTTTGAAGGTATCCCCCATGTTCAAGGATGAAGAACACGATCGTGGCATCACTTTCTCTCTTAGTCCTCAAAAACTACCCTTGCATGCCCAAAATCATCGGTTTTTCTTATAGTGAGATCACAAGAGCTCATTGCATCAGCTTTTCCAGGGAGAGAATTTTTTTATTACAGCTAAGAGGAGTTTGATAGGACGGGTTATGCGCATGTATATGCGTGTATATGCATAGTCGACTTTTTTTTTATTATATATTTATTTTCACATTATGTATATACATCATATTTATACTTATGCTAGGTATACGTCATATGTGATTACTATTAAATGTATTTAATGGGAAAAAGGATGATTTTATTCATCTAGGGATAGTTGGTCAGGGGTGGAAGGTTAAATAATATTAATATTAATAATGTTTATTACATTATCCCCATTATTACAGGGAGTAAAAAAATAGAATTGTGATTTAGTGTGTGTACAAGAACCAAAGGCATTAGCTCTACCACCACTAGTACTATCTCCACTACCCTGTGGCATACCGTTTTATGGATTACAAATATTATACTGTTAAAGTTTTATGAACAATTATTTCCTTACAGTGGAATGCAAAATGTTTTTTGTTGCAAGACATTTGGTTAGGAAATCTGGATATGGAAGTAGTGATTCATTAGGCAGCGGTTTTTATTAAGGTGATTCGAAATTGCATGGGAAACAACTGAGAAATATTGTATATTTTCTTTATTTTCATTAAATTATTACAAATGTAGGTTAAAATAAAATAATTGACAATAATTCTCTTCGTTTCAAGAGTATATGTTCAGTGTGCCCCTGAAAAAGAAAAATTATTTTAAAGTTCGGGAAAAGTTAGTCTTTATAAAATGTTTTGTTTGCTTAAAAAATAACATTCGCCAGATTCGATGTCCTATAGGGTAAAGGGGCCAATAATTGATACTTTAAACATTTCAAAACCCAAATTATGCAGTAATATTTCCTGTTAAAGCATTTAAGTCATAACAATTTTTTTCTTAATTCATGTATATGTGTAATAATCATAACATCGATCAGTTTTAATTTCTTTTTTCAAATAACAATACAAAAAAAATTAAAGTAGAGCAAGTACCAAAAGTCCAGTAATTGACCAAAATTATCCAATTATTGACACCAATTTATCCAGTAATTGACACAAGCTATTTTAAGTCGCATGCTTAAGTAAAGATACAATAAAATTTTGTCTTAAATTTTTATTTAAAAAATAGATTCCTTTACACATTTTTAGAGTAAGAAGTTAACCACTATATAAACTTACTTTAATAAAATATATATATATGAGGCAATTAATGCATATTATATGCTGCAAATCTTACATTGAAAATTACTTCCCCTCTACGACCGACATTAGGTTCCGGAAGTATTTTAATTATGTTTCTGCTAGTTACATCAGATATGTCTTCGTTAGAAGGCCATATGAACACAGAAGAATTATCTGATTTTTTTTTTAAGTATTTTATAGTGAAAGAATCCGCCCCTCGCCAATAATTTGTGCAGCATAGTGTTGTTTTTTGTTCCTCTCAGTTAAAAGTTCAACTAGAACCCACTGGCCAAGTTGTGGTGAAACATTTTCTTCCACAATGTTTTCGCTACCTTCAGCTATGTATTGCTCCATTACTTCTGTCAATGTTTCATCATCGCTTTCTGCAAATGACATAGTTTCTGAATCAGTCGACTCACTATCACTGGGAATTTTCTTTTTCTGTTTCTGCTTTTCTAATTTTTTTTCTCTCTTTCAGCCCTTTTCTCCAAGACCTTTTTCTCCTTTTCCTCTTTTTCCTTTTTCTTATTTTCAAAATACTCTTGCCATAACTTAGACGACACAACACTAGGTATTTTAGTGACATTATTAGTTTTTCTCTTTTTTTTTGGTGGTGTCCCAGGCCAGAAAAGCACTTTCTTAAATGGAGAAGGAACGCCCTTACCATCAGTTGATGGTGAAATTATTCTGGCAAGTCGATCACCAGTATTTTCTTTTATTGACGTTGATGTAATATTTTGAGATATAGGGGTGGTATTATTAACTATAGAACAGTCAGCCATATTTTGCCTCTTTGGAGGAGTTTTTTCATTAATAACGGGAGTAGTAGGTTCTTCTAAAGTAGTCGTATTTGTCACTTCTCTAAGTGGGTGATTTGGTACAGCAATGACAGAAACCGAAGATGAATTGGGAGTTGGGTAATCTAATTTGAAAGTTTTCCATACTTGGTAGAGCTCTTGTTTTTCACCTATCCACTCCTCCTCTGGATTTCTTTCAAAAAATTCCTTAAATTCAGTTACAGTTTCTGCTCTCATCTTTCCTTCTAAGTACACAAGATTTGATTGTTGATGTTCTACACTTGCTGAATTTGCTATCGATTTCGTATGTGCACACTTAGAATAGTCAACGGCATCTGCATCGAAAGGATAGAGCCCACACAGCTTAAACCCATTTATTAGTGCCTCCTTTTTTAAGTAATCTCTTATTGTGCGGTCAAGTAAAGGAGCGAAATTATATTTGGTAAGATGTTGATGAATATTCTCCATCTTCCAGGCATGAATTGTTCTTTGCCAGCAAAGCTTTAACGGCCGAAATACCGCAACATCAAGCGGTTGAATTATGTGAGTGGCATTTGGATGAAGTGATGTGACTATGATACCATTCTCAGCGCAGAATTTACTTAGATGTAATGTTAAATGACTCGTATGGCCGTCCAGAAACAAAATTATAGGCATTTGAATATTGGAGGATAACAACCATGGATGAAAACAGTTGGTAATATATTCATAGAAATTTTCTGAATTCATCCACCCTTTATCCGATTTTCCTATAGCCCACTCAGGTGGAACAGTCTTCACTATTTCTGCTGGTAATCGCACATAAGGGAAAATAATCATTGTAGGAGCAGTATTACCGGCTGCATTCCCGGTAACTAAAACAGTAAGAGACTCCTTGTCACTGTTACCTGTAATTTCGTACACATTCTTTTGTCCCCGAATTCCTAACACTTTCTCTGACTTAGGGCATAACATAAAAGCCGATTCATCTATATTGAAGACTCTGTCGGGGTTTTTTAGGATATCAAAATGGCCCTCTTTCATTAAAAGAGACTTTGTGTCCCTAAACCATTCCTTCAAATCTTCCTCGGTTACGGATGCTCGGGAAGTGGTCAATTTTTCAACAACCCGTTTTGAAATTGAAGGATGCCTCTTTAAAAATAAATTGAGCCATTTCCGTCCAGGTTTACCATCAGTAAACGGATTTAGTGTTCCCATTTCTCTCACAATTTTTTCTACAGAAGCTAATAAGTCCCATTTTACAATAGGAAATCCTTTTTTAGCCATTTCTTTGATCCAATTTACCAATAATATCTCATGGTCCTGTGATAAAACAGACTTGGGGCCCATTTTTCTTTCTACGGGACTTTTCCCAGTAGATTTATAAATTAAAGTTGACCTCGGGACTCCATATACTTTGCTAGCTTGGATGGGTTTCATTCCATTTTTAACGGCAGCTAATGCTTTGTTCATTGATGCCTCTGTATATAGAAATTTAGGTTTTTTAAGCTGACGATTATTCGGCATGTTGTTTGAAAATGTACAATCTGATGTACAATCTGAAACAATCAAACCAGTAATTGACACTATTTTTCTAATAATTGACAATTCTGTCAATTACTGGTATCTAGCCACATTTGAGAACCAGTAATTGACAGTCTTATTTTCTAGACTATTTTAGAAGTTTTAACAAAAATGCTTGATTACGCGCCTTTAATAAAACCAACTTAATTATGCTCTCTCATAAAATATTTAAATAAACTTACCTACATAAAGATGATTTCAGATTTCAGATCAGTCTTTCTTGTGAAATTCTTGACAAAATATAACGCTTTCACTTTAAACACATATAACTTGCTCAGCCTGCAACTCACTAACAAATGGACTTCAGAGTTAGATGGCCAATGCTATCTAGTGGCTCCTACTCGTGGCAGAACTAAAAAGGTATTTGTTTAACAGATTTAGGCGCCAATTTATGAATTTTGTCAATTACTGGTACACTGTCAATAACTGGTGCCATTACCCTATACAAGGTGTATACAAAAATTTAAAAAATCTAAAAGTAGCCTAATTGCTCTTAATTTTATAGGAAAATACGAAATAAAAAAGTTATTTAGAATTAAAAACTATTTGGAATTCAAAAGTCAGCCTAAATATGAAAATTGATTGGCAAGTTTTAGAACTTAACAATTTATTAATAGTTCTTGTGTTTTTTTTAAATTAATTTAAAACTTGACAAATTCAATTAAGAATACTGTAAGACAATAACCAGCGTTACTCAAAAGTTTTAATATCAACATCTTCAGATAACTTAATTCGTGTTTCAAATTCTTTGTCCGAATATCTTCTCTGGAACCCCGGTAGTGAAATCAATTGTGTTTCAACCAATTCCCATTACTATTAAAATTGTTATTTGGACATAATTTTTGTTTTAACTATTTCCAAAAACAAGAATCCATAATTAAATCAGGACTCTGTGATGGCAACGACTTGGTTGTTTTGTCTATATCTTCCTATCCATCTATTGTCAAATTATTATCTATGAGGAGATATAATTCAATCTAAAAATTGATAAAATGTTTTGGAGGGTAGATTAAAATCTAACTCAACATACATTATTTGTGACTTTTATGATAGTAACTATAGGTGATGAAATGTTTGTTGGAAGTGGATGTATATGAAAAAACTGTACTAGCCTGGTTTGAGTGTTGGGTACTCTTATGTCTATGCGACCTCGAATCTTGCTGTAATTTAAAACATTATTGAATATTTTGTAAGTAAAAATTATCATGCTTAATTTCTTCCTTCCAGTTTCAAGACTTATAATGCTGAATTCATTCCGTAAATCTGCTGTGTGTACTAAATTATAATCCGGATATGATCCACGTTTTCTCAAGTATAAATATCTAAGCATTTTATTTTGTACTCTTTTTTTAACATAATTATAACATGGGTTCCATTCTTATTATCTATGAATATTCCAGAATTGGTCTCACTAATCTAGTAGACAATTTTGATATGGTGGTGATATTTACTTTCACATCCAGTGAAACGATAGTAACGACAAAAAAAATTTGAAAATTTTTATTGTTCAGATAGGCTTAGAATGTCATGAAACATCGAGATTTTAAGTTTGAGCAAAAAAAATTTCTGTCTGTCTGTCGGTCTGTCTGTCTGTAATTTTTTTGTGCGCACGATGACTTTGGAACCGTTTAAGATATTGACTTGAAATTTGGTACATGTATGTGTTTTAATGTGATCTGGAACTAGATTATATTTTCATCTTATTCCGTTGAAGTATTGGGGAGTAAATTGGGGTAAATGATGGTAAATAGGTAAATCAAGCAGGTAGGAGTCCATAAAATTGGTATTTAGTAGTATATACAAGAGAAGCTATAAGGTCTCAAAACATTTTTTGGCATTACCATTACTATCTCCACCTCATTATTAAGGGGAGTGAAAAAACATGTGATTTAGTGTGTGTACAAGAACCAAAAACATCGAAATATTTTTTTACTTCATCCACCTCCACTCACTCCATGTGGGATATCGTTTTATGGGTTTTGGGGATAGACAATTTCAAATATGATATTATTATAGTTCCATAAACAATTATTTTTACATATAAAATTTTTTCGTTGTGAGAGACTTGGATGAAAATCTGGATGTGGAAATAGTGATTCCTTGGGCAGCGGTTTTTTAGTTACTAGACGACCTGATTACAAAACCTAATCCATGCAACGCTTTTAATGATACGTATGATATATGCTCATTTAAATACAGTTCATCATCATAATAAACACCTAGATCCTTAATTTTCTTTATGCTTGTTAGATTTCTGTCATCCATTGTATTGGAAATGTCCGGTTAATATTTTACTACAATGATTGGCAATCATTTAAATTCCCTATTTTTTTGTAAAGTTTCATATCATCGGTAAAAAACAAGTAATTGGAACTTTTTAATAATTTAATTATGTCATTAATGAATATAAAGAACAACAGAGATCCTAAGTTCTATTATATTTGTTGAAATGTTTAAACCATAACTAGAAACGCTTAGCACCGCGATCGTTCTTACGCCACTGCTTTTGATAAGTATGAAAAACACAATCTTCCTTAGTGCAAACCCAAGATGGCTTATAGATATTCTCCTGTAAGTTAACTCATGCAGAATGAGCCGCTTCGTCCGACAACGACATTTTGATTGGGCGTTTAGAGTCCTAGATAAGACTATACTCGACTTCTGGCCACGAAAACATATTGATAGGGGTTAGCCAATAGTCAATCCTTTCTTTTGATGGCGCTGATAAAGCACTATGCTCTCAAGACATTTTTTATATTCACTCTATTGCAATCGTGAATTAATCACATATTATTAAAATGGTTTATTGCAGAGGAAGTGCTGATTCTTTAGATAGCTCGATTGCATTGATGAAGTCAAATCATTTTCAATTAATTAAAGGAATATTTGGTTATGAATATGTCTTTCAAACATTTTTGAAATTGTAAAAAGATAATATAAGATCTGAGATTTGTCAATTCTATAGATTGAGCTATTTTTGCTGGAGACTTAACTATTGCCTTTTTACAGCAGTGAGAATATACGATTATTTAAATATGTTTAAGATATTTTATACAAAATTTTACGTACTAGCTTTAACACCGCAAACTTCAGCAAGAGAAAAACTTTCCGTGTTTTGTTTATAAAACATACCACGATAAATATATCCACAGTGAAAAACTTTCATCTGTTATTTTGAAATAATATTTATTTACAGAATATTTGGAAACACACGATAATCGAATAGTACATCTGACATATTTTGAAGTTTTCGAAAAGAGAGAAAAATTCTGAGTCGAAAACATGTAGCCTACTCTGTCCCTAAACCCAGCTGTTTCGGAGATATTTGACATTTTATAACAAATTTGTCAGGTGTAACGGTTTGCGATAACCTTTATAATTTCCTTCGCGTGAAAGATCCTGGCATGCAGAAAGAGCTACCCTCTACAGTTTAAAGAAATTCAGTAATAATATACCAAGAGTTTTTTACGTTACATTTTGTCAAATTCAAACCGCAAAAATTCAAAAACCGCTGCTCAAGGAATTACTACTTCCACATCCAGATTTTCTATCCAAGTCACTCCCAACGAAAAAATTTTGTATGTGAAAATAATTGTTTATGGAACTTTAATAATATAATATTTGAAATCCTCTACCCCAAAAACCCATAAAATGATACGCCACATCGGTAGTGGGTGGGGGTGGTGATAGGGGGTGGTGATAGGGGGTGGTGATAGGGGGTGGTGATAGGGGGTGGTAGTGGGGGTGGATAAAGTAAAAAAATATTTTGAGGTTTCTGGTTCTTGTACACACACTAAATCACATTTTTTTTTCATCCCATTTAATAATGGGTTGGGGGTTGGGGTGGTAATGGGTGTGGCTAATGCCAATTTTTTTTTGAGACCTTAGCTTCTCTTGTATATACTAAATACCAATTTTATGAACTCTTACCTGCATGATTTACCTATTTATCCCAAATTTACCCCCCAACCCTTCGACGGAACAAAATGAGTTCTAGATCTCGTTAAAGTACATATGTGTACCAAATTTCAAGTCAATATCTCAAACGGTTCCAGAGTAAGCGTGCGCACAAAAAAAAGTTAGACCGGCAGACCGACAGACAGACCGACAGACAGACAGATTTTTTTTTTTCGCTCAAACTTAAAATCTCGACGTTTCATGACATTCTAAGCCTATTTGAACAATAAACATTTTTAAAAAATTTTTTGTAGTTACTATACTTCCACTGGATGTGGAAGTAAAATGAATAGGAACTTATTTGTAGAAAAGTTCATCTAGTTTAATTTTGTATAAGGACAATTTTTCGCTAGAGGTCGTAGTTTTCGTGTTATTCAAGAATAATTTGAAAAGGGGACCTTATCGGTTTCTCTTATAGCGAGATCCCAAACATTCATTGGATAAGGTTTTCTAGGAAGAGAATTTAAATTTTTTAAATTGACAGGACATATTGATTTTTCTCAAAGAAATCCCGATCCAACAATTCCTCGCGTGCCTGATAACAAAAAATGGGAAAAAAGGGTACTTTTATGCATTTAGGGGTAGTTGGTTAGGAGGTGAGAGGGTAAATAATATCAGCATCGTGTTCCTCGCCCTTGAGAACGCGTACAAAACAATTTTCAGCACATTTAGATGTTTTTTGCATGTTTCGGTATTGAGGGAGGGGGTGGTTTCAACCCCCGGGGGTCGTTAGGATGTCTGGTTGCGAAATTTTACAGGACATATTGAGTTTCCTAAAAAAAAACCGATCCAACAAGTCCTCGCATACCTGACAACGAAAAATGGGAAAAAAGGTGGTTTCTTGATCGCGCGACCATCAACCATCGTATTGGCCGCTCTCGATAACGGGGGGTAGGCGTGTTTCGTCGCTACCCTTGCACTTTTAGCAACTTTAGTATGGACTAAAATCTCTCTTCGTTTTTATTGTTAACTCGTCTTTACTTTTGATTCCACAAATATTCCAAGTGATATAAAATTATAAAAATTCGTGACAGAAATAAAATAGACAAAATAAAATGAATAAAATAAATGAAATAAATAAAATAAATACATAAAATAACTGTTCGATCAAGTAGTCGAATACCTTTTAAACTTTTGGAAAACTTATAATATTAGACCTTCCGATAATACATTTAAATAAGGGGACGGTAGAGAGCTAATTAATAATAACATAAATTATTAGAGTGTATTATTCACTAGTTAATTATTTGATTTCATAAGTATTTACATAAGTGTGGTTTCACTTAATAAATTTTAAATATTTTTTGGACAAATATCGTTAGAACAAAGTTATTACTTTGCCTACACGTAGTTTATTTTTATACTTTAATTATAGCTGGCTGTTCTCTTTTATAAGGATCTCGTTAATGCATGATGAAAAGACTTCGCCTTCGGGGATATCCATACAAGTTCCTGACATAATTTTATTCGATAGAGGGAATCTTTACCTATACATGCTTAGGCCTACCTACCTAACTTATGATTTGTTAGCCGAGAGGCTTCTCGAGCTAAACGATTCAAAAATTTAATGATCCATGTAAGCTTGTTCTTTCCACAGACCACAAATATTTTAGATGTTTAAAGATAAGGCACATATTAGAAAAAAAAATGTGTGATCACCCTTAATGCGACTGTTAAACCAGCATGACATGGCTAGTACTCTGTAACCCTCAACCTCGTCTTTAATATTTTTGAGCGTTTAATTATAATTACTTCTGAGTTTGCTGTGACAAATAATATTGACAATTGGAATAACAAAAGATTCAGATTTATTTAAATAACTAGGCTAATCTCATTGAGAGCGGGGATGTTTGAAGAAATACTCTAGAACTTATTCTTTATAGGCACGATATAGTTTTGAACAGGGTTGAGTAGATTTAAATCATTTGATATAAATCATGATTTTAGTCAAGCGATTTTTATTTGAAAAAGTCGTTATTTTTTTCTTTTCATGTTTAAATGTTATAAAGAAAAAATAGAAACTTTATTAATTAAAATTTATATTTGCAAAAATAAAACTTTAAAAAGCCTTTAATTTAAAGGCTTAAAACATTAACTTAACAAACATGAACATATAAAAATAAAAATGTATATTTTTCAAGACAGTACAAAACAAGACATATTAAGTATTATAAAGTTTAAAGAGAAATACGAATTTAGATGATTTTTCATTGCCCAATCTATTCCTAATATCTGAATGAACAAGTCCACATGAAGAAATCCTTCTTTTTACGTCTACAGACAGGATTGTGCGAAAACCTACTATAGCGACTATAGCGACTCACTCACTGGAAATCGAGAAGTTCCAAAATCGAGAAGTTTCCATGGAGTCGCTAAGAAACAAAAAGGAAAACTCGATCCAAAATGGAGAAGTTTCCATGGAGTCGCTAAGGAAAAAAGAAAAACATTCGATAAAAATATATAATAACATATATACTTAAAAATATAAAAATCACATAAAAATATGAACATGTATCAACAAAAACAAATATACGTATATTTACTTCATTTTTAATTTTATTTATAGCAAGAACGCTATACCTCCCTTCTTTAGAAAAAGACGACCAACTGGGTATTTAGGTGGGTTTTTGGGCAGTTGTGGGTAATTGTAATTCATTCTGGATTTTTGTAAAATTCAAATTTCCCGCCTAATTTCCCACCTTTCATTCGGCGTTTCTTAGACAATATAGCATGTGACATCAACTGGACATGCCATTATCCAGAATTTGTTCCCGGTTTCTTAAGCTTTCAATAGGCCCGTTCAGCATTTTTTTAATTTTAGAAATCGAAAGTAGAACACTTTTTAAGGCTATTCCTAAATTTTTTGGTTTTTATTCGGACGTTTAAGCCTTAAGTAAATCACCAAAGTTGGACCGCGCGAAAATGGGGCGGAGCTTCGCGTCACGTCACTTTGTAGATTCTGATCAGACGACCGTCGAGATTTAATAATTAAAAAAAATAGGGACAGATTTATATTAGAAAAAAATAGTTGTCCTATTTTTTTTTGCTCACGACAGTACAAACTGAATGAATTCAACAAAAAATATTCTATAGCTTCTGAATCAGAAATACTACACTATGAAAATCTAGTAAATATGTGTGATTTTTTTTTTCAAAATTGCATAGTTGTCCTGCTTCTAGTGCCGCAGTAGAAAGAATTTTTTCTACATTCGGCCATATTTGGAGCAAACTAAGGAATAAGCTTGGAGTTGAAAAGGCGTCAAAACTAGTTAAGATTTATAGACTTTTAAATAAAACATAAATATCTTTTCAAAAGATATTTATCTTTTGCCTTTCACATTCCAGTTTGACGAAAATTTATTAAGTTTTTGTTATTTGTTTCATGTTTTTATTTTTCTCAAGTTTATTATTTATATTACTTGTTTTATTGTTTACTAATATATTGATTGACACGTTACATGTTTGTTATTGTTTTGTTCAAGTATTTGTGAGGCAAAAATATATTTTTTTATAATAATTGCTTTTTTTTCTTGCAATAACAAAAATAAAAATCAAACAAAAGCCCATCCGGTTTTTCTAAAATCAAAAACCCACAAAAAACCACCCACTTTACCCACCGGTTTTTTCTAATGGTGGGTTTCTGTACCAACCCTGTCTGCAGAAGAAGCAACGGCACACAGAAAGGGAATGATTAGATCCAGTACTTTGTTAATTTGTAGAATATCTTTTTGAGATTTCCACCACTGCACAATGTTAACATATTGTAATATTTCTTCTAAAAACATTGTTTCTTGGAACGGATCGGATTTCGCTTCCAACTGAATTATTAACGGTTTTGTGTCAGAAAAATGTTGGAAAACTGTATCTAAAGCAGTCTTTTTTTCTTCTTTCGACAATGTTGTTTTTATTTTTGGCTTTAAATCTTGATCATATCTCTTTCAAATATCTGACATTGCTTTAAATTTCTGTCCACATCTTCAAAACTATAAAAAACGGCAATTTTTTCAATTCCTCAACAGCAAGGGACAAGCTGGCACCTTTCTGCTGAATTCTGAGAAATGTCACAGAAATTAGTTTCAGTAATTTTAAAAAGTCATTCTTTTATTTCGAATATTCGACACTTCTCCAAAAATCAATGGATCAATATCATCTTTGTGTTCTTCACAGATTTGCAACAACTTGGATCATTCAGTGACATAAATTTCAAGGCAATCGGAACTGTATTTCATCTAACATCTTGTGGTAATATTAGTTTCTTGCCCTCTTTTTCTTTGTACCAAGCATTTGGCAAGTGAGTATTGCGAAAATATTTTACAATTTGAACTACGTGTAATTTTAGTTTTGCAACTTCCAAATCTTTGAAAAGCAAATTCAGTATATGGACAGAACATCCGTATGAGATAGTCCAGGACTTTGTCAATTTAAAAATACGTAGAGAAGAACATAAAAGTTGTTTTACATCGACATTTGCTAACAATTTGCTATCAGAAAATCACTCATTCAACGATAGTTTTGATATACTTCACACAACTAGTAAAGGACCAAAACTCACGTTGCTTGAGAACTAAGAAATTAATAGATACAGAAAATCTAATATTTTATTTAATGATCAAACAGACGTAAATAATTCACCTCTTGTAAATTTATTTTAATTCCATTTCCAGTAATAGATTATTAATTCAGGTCAGGCTATAGAATAAATTATTTTTCAGGTCATAAACTTTTAGGCCCACTAGTTTTAATTGTAAGTAGTCTTGTACTCACATCCGATGAAGCTAATGTTTAGCGAAACAATGGGCTTGTTACCGATAATTTTTTTTTCGTTTTTTTTATGGCATTCAATAGAATTCGATCATCTAGATAAGCTATTAAAATTTCAGCTTCATGAGTATATCCAAACCTTAGATATTCAATACTAAAGATTTAGTTTCAATACAAAGCGCTTCGCCAACTCGTGATGTCATTCTGCATTCACACTACCTATTTTAAACCAGCAACAGGATAAAAAATATATAATTTAACAATCAAACGCCGTTTCCATAATAACATCAGCATCTGCAAAGTGACGTTACGCGAAGCTCCGCTCCGTTTTCTCGCGGTCCAACTTTTGTAATTTATTTAAGGGCTTAAATGTCCGAATAAAACCTAAAAATTTGGAAATTGCCTTAAAAAGTGTTCTACATTCTATTTCTAATTAAAAAAAAAAAAAAAATTCTGAACGGCCCCCTATTTTTAAAAAAACATTTCAGCGTCTTATTTGTTAAACTAACGTTTCTTTTGACAAAATGTAGTCACCATCTTCTATCCTGTCTCGACTAAACATTTTTTTTTAATATACGTCGCGCGTCAACGTTCAGTCAATACTAAATATTAAATAAAGTTGAAAACCTTCTCCTTTTCTTATATAGTCGACCGGGTTTGCAAGTTTCAATGAGTTCCAACAAGCTCCCAAGCGGCTTCTTGACTTGTGGAGCCAACTAGAAATAGTTTTTAAACCAACTTTCAGTTTTAACGTAATTATGTATAGAGATTTTTTTAATTATTTATTAAGGAAATATAATATGGAAAGTTAAGACGTAAAATAAACGTTTTTATTTAAAGAAAATTAAAAAAATCATGATTTTTTAAAAATAAATAAGCGATTTTTAATATATTTTAACCTTCCCACAATAAAATTGTGGGAGGTTACTACATTTAGTCCAAAATCTAAAATTGAGATAATATCAAATCTTTATGTTTTGAGGTACCAGGATCCCAAAAAAGTGGTTTTTGAAAAATGTCTGTGTTTGTGTGTGTGTATGTGTGTGTATGTATGTTAGCACGATAGCGGCGAAGCTACTAAATGGATTTTGATGAAACTTTGCATGAGGGTTTCTTTAATGCTCCAGAAGACCTGAAAAGGTTTTGGTTGAGATCGGATTACGTTTAGTGCCGTTTTGGCACAACAAGTTGTTTATTTTATGATTACTTGCAATTTGTAATCGAACCATTGAAAAGCTGTAAAAACTGTAATTTTAACGATATATCACACTTGCAACCTTTCGATTTGGTTTCCGTTAAAAAAATTAAAAATAATTCGTTATATGTGTACACATGACAGTATCCAAAAAATATTATTGGTATTATTGTTAGGGGAAAATGTATTTTGCCATCTGTCAAAAATATTTGAGTTGGTAACCTTTGTGAATGTTGATTTATAGGTTATGGTACGTGACGTCACAGCTAACCTCAAAAATATATATTTCTAAATATTTAAGAATATTACGTAGCTATTATTAAAATTTCTGCCTACTTTCAATTAAAATCTAGTACAGTGAAATGTTTATGAAGTTCTAAATACTTTGTCCTAATAAAATAGGACTCTTTTTGTAGGTTGGAAATCTAACCTGTAATTAGCAGTCTATTTTTTATTAATCAACAATATAGAAAAATTATTTGCGTGAATCTATTTGCTTGGAGCTACTGTGGCTCCAAGCTAAAAATGCGTATTCGCGAAAATATAATAAATGAACTCAATAGGGATTTACCTTCGATACAAAGGAATTCATGTATAAGGAAAAGTTTATATAGTAATGTAACAGCGGAAATTTGTCATCGCTGTCACATATTGGTGAATTTGTGTGTATCGAAGGTAAATCCCTATTGGGTTCATTTGTGTTATTTTCGCGAATACAAATATTAAAAATGAGAATAAACTTGAAAAACTTAAACATGATGCAAATATGTCCCTAAATATATTTCATAACCTGAAAATCAACATTCGTAAAGGTTACCAACCCAAATATTTTTGACAATATCAAAGCCTATTTTAGTTGGTTTTTTAAGGGTAATAATTACTTATAGCCGTGTTTGGATATTACATCTGAATGATGGGACGTGTCACAATCGTTAATTTAATGCAAATTGGGCTAACTGCAAAGGCGGATTCAGAAACGTTACTGGGGGGCACTAACATTTTATGTAAAACTAACAATTTTTTTGTAATGTAGATAATTGGCAGATGTATTTCAGTTTTTAAATTCAGTTATTTATTTTGGCTATCAATCAATAAGGATAAGATAAAACCGCTGAAAGATCAATAATTATATCGACATTTTCAATATTCAATAATAAATAATATTAGATCCTATTCTTCTCGGGGGGGGGGGGATTGCCCCTGGTGTCACCCCCCTGGATCCGCCCTTAGGTAACCGAGCTAAATCTGAAACGTTCGAATATTACAAAATAAAGGACTCGGACGAAGCTCGACTTGCTCGGACCTTTTTGATCGAGCAGAAAGATGCGTAGTCTGCTTGAACTGTCCATGATGTTATTGACTTGTTGAGGTTAGAGTGTCATTTGGGCTAAATTCTGTATTATTATTTTTATTCGCTATTCAATGTTCTACAAAATCTTCGAAACGTTATCTGTTAATACCCTTATAATATCCGGCAATTGATTAACATGCAACATAAACAAACATGAGAGGTTATGTTTTAACAGATTGCTTGTAATCCACTTCAGTTCGTTCGATATTTGTTCATGAAATAAATGACTCCAAAGTCACGTGTAATTTATCTGTTTGCTCAGTGCTCTGATTTCCGATGTAATATCCAAACACAGCTGATTTGGATCCAGCCGCTTCCAGTAGCTGCCGATTTTTTTTTAAATATAATGATTTTTATCAACACTAATTAAAAACGTATTCAGTAAGGTCTCATAAGTGGGAAAATTATGTCACAAGATGGCGTATGAACGTTTATAAGACGAAGTCCGACGAAAACTATAAGTCAATTCCCAAGGAACAATTTAAAAGTCATTTGGACTTGAGGAGGTTTTAAGAAAGGTTTGTCAGGGTTAGGAAATAGTCTTGTGCTTTATTGATGTTGTAGTTAAGGCTTTTTAGGCTTCAAGTATACTTGCTCTTATATAGTAAGTTTTAAAGCATTCTGTAAGACCTAATTATAAAGCTAATTTGCTTCTAGGATAATATGTATTTGTAATGGGTTTATCATAACCTACATTTAACTCTCCATAAAGCTAATTAGTTTTATGAACGTCTTAAATGCCATTCAAATTTAAAGAGGCTTTAAATTATTCTTTATGGTTTTAACATATTTGCAATAAATGCATTTTAAATCCTTTTTAAAACTAGACATTTTCAATGCCTATTAGTACTTATTAAAGGCCATTACAAAACTAGACTCTTAAAACATCCTTGATAAATGTTGTGATAAAACCGTTATAAAGAAAAAAAGGCCTCTATAAATCTAAAAGGCAAATTTTAATTCCATAAAACACTTTCCAAAACCTCAATAAAAAATTTATTATAAAAATAATAAACAATATGTCTGCCTGAAGTGTCGTTCATGCATGTGTGTGTGTTAATTAAAAGCATTTCACGACTTACTTATGTGTAATTAGATTTTTTTTGGAAAGGTGGAAGAAAATAAAAAAGAGTGGCCATTTTAAAAGGACTGTTAAAACACACACACATACAAATTATTTTGAGGTTAAGTTTTAAGTTTTTTGTATCAAATGTCAACGTCCCAAACGTTTTATTACAGCTTTTATCAAGTCCATGTGATCTTCGCCAAGTGCATTTGCATTTTTATAAGGAAGGGATTATTTGTGATAGTATACAAAAAGACTAAAAGGGCTTCATTTAGAGTAAATATTCTAGGTCATTGCCATTATTAGAATATATAGTTTAATGAGAGGACCAGTGTTGTCAGATAAAAATTTTAAAAGTTATCAGACGACGCTTTAAAAAGTTACTAAATCTTACTAAAATTTCACTAGATTTGAAATTAAAGCTCTCATCTTTAATTTTCAAAAGTTGCAGTGTCTGTAGGACACGTAATTTTCTTGAGCTCTCTGAGCACAGCATAGCTTTGAGCGTCCTCTATCTGATTATTTCGTTGCCAGACTTCGTACTCTGTATTGTATTAAATGGTTTGTAACTAGAAAGTACTGTTTGTCTACGAGCCGCTAGAGGGCAACGAGCCCAAGCTATTCGATTGTAGCGATTCACGGTCAATAAACTTTACGGTTACCTCAATTAGCATCTTTTAGACGAGAGAGACGCCCGGAGCGTGAATCGAATGAAAGAGATTCTGTTAGGGTCTACAGCCTACGTCAGCTGTAGACACTACAGGCATCTTTGTCTGTCTTTTGCACGGAAATCAGATATGTCTGTCTCTTTCATTCGATTCACCGCTCCGCGCGTCTCCCTCGTCTAAGAACTGCTGATCGAGGTAACCGTAGAGTTTACTAACCGTGGTAGCGATTAACGTGAACAGTTTTGTATTAAATGGATCGCAACTCGAATTTAATGTTTGTCTATCTACCAGTAGAGGGCAATAAATTGGATGATTAAAAAATCATTAAAAATGGGCATTTTCATAAAAGTTTTCACTAAATCACTAGATTTACAAAAAAATCACCAGATCTAGTGAAATTTCACTAGACCTGGCAACACTGGAGAGGAGTGTAAAATGACAATTAGGTCTTTAGTTGGCCGGCCATGTTTTTCTTGTTATATAAAAATATTCAAGGTCAATCTCACAATTATAATTATCAATAATTATCACTTTTTCGTTAGCAAATTAAGGTAGAATTACAAGAAACGACTGAAAATTACCGTGGGAACTGAGAAGCAGCCCACTTTTTTAATTTGCTAATTACGTGTCTATATGCAAATTTTGTACGGATATTAAAATCATTATTATTTCTGAGGGGCTCTTGTTTTTTGGGCCTTTCTTATGTAGTTTTAACGATAAACTGCCGTTGGTTTTAATTTTTTGTCATACCTGATGTCTTTTTATTACCTTTTAAATCGGCCTTAGAGATGTTATAGTGCCACTCTACGCTTTATAAATTTTAAATTCTATTTTATCTTCAATAAGTCTGATGGTGTGTTTGCTTAAATCAGTTTAGAAAAAATAAATGCAATAATAAAATTATTTGGATTCCTTCGTGGACATTCTTATAGATTCTCAGTTCTAATATGGATTTATAAGTTTTAAAAACCAGTTTTAAGGTAGCCTTAAGGTAGCCTTCTAGGTGTTTTCTAGAAATGCAGGAAGCTAATAGAAAAGCTTTTGACAGCTTTAAAATAGGTTTTAAGAAAGGTTTTAAAACTCACTAAGGAGTTTTATGATGGAATTTAAAAAGGCCTTAACAACCTTCATAAGGGTGGGCCCTTTTAGTCTACAAGTCGCTTTATGATGGTATTAAGGATATTGTTACAGCAAAATAGATTTTTCAAGGCATTTTATAAATAGTTTTCTAGCACCCTTGTATACATTTAAGAAACTAAAATTGTTCCTTGGGTTGCTTCCCTATTATTTACAGATTCACAATATTTTTGTCTGGGTTAAAATCTAAAATAACTGGGTCATAAATCGTTGCAGATAAAATCGCATCTGTGAAACTATTAAACGAGTTCCAGAAAACTACACATTCTGTTCCTGCTGGCAACACCGCCAATACTCCTGAGTGCGACTTGGTTTTGCGGTTCGGGCCGG
Organism: Rutpela maculata; assembly: GCA_936432065.2. Lineage (NCBI taxonomy): Eukaryota > Metazoa > Arthropoda > Insecta > Coleoptera > Cerambycidae > Rutpela > Rutpela maculata. Next base: position 167,781,547 of record OW386289.2, on the reverse strand, counting down.
GCCTGTAGCCGCGGAGGTCGAAGCACTGCAGGCCTCCGACCATCTCGAGATGATTTCATCATTCAGTGTCCACCCCCCGACGTTGCGGTCGCGCCCGCCGCATTCCGGCATGGACGGGAGCCGCAGAGAAGATGGAGATGGAGTGGCCTAGTGGTGAAACAGACAGACACACATATAGAGACCATAATATTTTAATGAGTTAATTAGTCGGGTGCGGATGGGAACGGCGGAGGTTAGTAAATTTAAGCGTCTAAATTGACCCTCGCCGTGGAAGCGATTAAGCACTTGTTGACAGGACCTCAGGTGTATATTAATTTTTGTACTGGGCATTTTGCGGCGATTTTATAACGGAACTTTTGTTATTGCTTGAGATTTATGAAAAACAGGAATTTGAAATTAAAAGAAACAATGAACGAAATGTATATAACAATTTAACCTTCGTGTTTCCAGTCAAAAAAGCTACGTAGATTCCCAGGTGGGGTATATTTGTATACCATGATGAGAATTATACTTCTGATAATTAAACATGTTTTTAATTTACATGGTGTTCTGCACATACGAAGTTTTGACCAGAGCTGGGCGAGTACACGGATACTTTACTCGTATTTTGTACTCGAGTACTAAAAGTACTCTTTTTTAATTATTCGTAAGTACTTTTTGGTTTAGAGGACTTAATACTCGTATTTGCAGCACATTAAAAATTACTCGTACAAAGTATTCGTCAAAAATTGTTACTTTTCACGAGTACTCAACCCCCTCTGGTACAGTAGTCTCAGAGATTTAGTTTACTTTAGTGTGCAGACATTAGTTTATCACTAAGGGCTCAGGCACTAACTAGTCAATTGTCATCTGTCGTCAGCTTAGCAGTGTATATTATATATATTTGATATTATACAGAGTGTCTCACTTTTTATTAGCATGACTTCATTAGGTAAAAGACCTAATTTTGAGAATAAAAGTGTCCATAATCATCGATCCTAAGATGCTTCGTTTCTGTGATACAGGGCATTGTATTTGTAAATACATTTTTATTATTATTATTATTTTTTAAAATAACCGCTCGCAAAAAAATTCGTGATATTGCTGCGAATGACTTTTTTGAGAGCAAATAATTCAATACTGAAAACCATTGATTGCCTATTATTACGAATTGAGAAGATACAAAGATGGAGAGATATTTACTATTCATAAAACTTAAGAAAAAATTATCGCCGAATTGAAATTTTGCAAATATTTTCAAAAAATATTAAACCGCATTCAATTTCATTTAGAAAATGCCCTTTTGCCAGAAATCGATACGGCGCATAGTTTTCAAGAAAAAGCGACAATATACTGATTAGAAGCCAAATCATGATTTTACATTGTCTTATTTATTATTTTATTTTATTTTATTTATTTTCGGGATAACATTGAATGCAATTTCATATTTTTTGAAAATGTGTGGAAAATTTCAATTCGGCGATCATTTTTTATTATTAAAATAAATCATAAATACCCCTTCTATTTTCGCCACCAGAAATAATATAATAGATAGGTGATGATTTTCAGTATTGAATTATTTGCTACGAAATACTTAAGTCATTCGCAGCAATATCACTTTTTTTTTATGAGCGATTATTTACAAAAATGATAATAAGGAGCAACGTTTGAAGAGACTTTTATTTCAAAATGAGGTCTTCTATGAAGTTCTGCTAATAAAAAGTGAGACGTCCTATGCCTATGTTATAAATAATAATGTTTTTATTTTCTGTGAACCATAATGCCTAATGGTTATTTCGTTAAATTTGTTTTATTAAATAAAAGGTTTTATTTTATTTTAAACTTGACTGAGTGTCTTTTTATCTGTTCTTATCTATATTAAAGACTATCTAGAGAAAATATTAACTTATTTTAATGGTTATGGGTACTCGTACTCGTTACTCGAATTTATGATGGTTTTGCGAGTATTGCTCGTACTTATACTTTCTTATTAATAAAATATTTACGAGTATTGTACTCATAAGTAAAATGAATCGGGTACTCGTACTCGAATTTTTGCAAGTACTTTTTTTTGGTACTCGGCACAGCTCGGGTTTTGACACTCCATGCAAATTTGCCTAGATTTGCGGTCTTTATTTCGTGTACATAGATAACAACGTCCACTTGCAAGTCCTTCTCTTGGTGTTTCAACTGGGGCCGATGCCAAGTCTGGAGCAACATCCCGCATATACTGCTTTAGTGTGTTGCTCAAGCATCCTCGTTCATTATATCTCCGTATAATATTTTCTTTTACCAGAACTTCTCCTAACTGAAGTAAAAAATACCGTCGGAGGTCCTTAGTTTCAGGTTTTTTTGGATACTTGATGCCCCATAAAATGAAAGCGTTTAGGGACGCAATATCTAATAATTGGCCAAAAATTGCCATTGGCCATCGATTGCATATTCTGCGAGCAGAGTATTGCTTTATTGGAGATTCCCAGCGTGGGGTACAAATATACCACCGCAGATTCCCACGTGGGGTACAAATGTACCCCAGGATATTCAAAAATTATTATTTCTAAAAATTTAAAAAAAAATCTTGTTTGACGAGCAGTAATTGTTTGCAATATTGACACAAAATAAAATTAGTCACAAAAAATATGCACTTTTTGGGAAAATATGCAAGAAAAAAAAGGTTTCTGGGGTACATTTGTACCCCACCCGGGAAGACGAAGGTTAATAAAATTTTCCTCAATTTTATAATACTATTACAGTTGAACTGATTATTTTCGGCCACAGCATTCCACTAGAAATGTTATTGTTGATTCTTATGTATTATGACCTGGTTACGAAAAAATATTTGCACCCAAAAATTTGTGGTGCGTCAAAAGTTTTTTTTTTATCTATTTATTTAACGTCGGCCTATTTCCGCTACCAGGGCCTATCACCGACGCCAGGAGACGAGCTACCTCCAACCTGGAAATAAGAAGAGTAGGGATCTTTTACTTGCCTAACATTTAATAGACAAGGGACCGGACCGCCTGCCTTACATTAGACCTGTCACATATGTAGGTCAATCCACCCACCGTCTTGGAAAACAATAGAAAACACCAAAAATGGCCGAAAAAATCAGAATTGAATATCTTTTCTATAAGGAGAAATTTCACCAAAGTTGACAAAAATAAAAGTCGAAAAATTTTTTTTTGCAGTTACGAACAAAACCGCAGTATTATGAAAGTACATCAATTCCATATCCGCCCACCAAAATTTTAGACAAAAACTACGGGACGTTTCTTGGCGGGAATTTTTTAAAAATTTAAAAAAAAATTTTTGTAGTTACGGACGAAACTATTCTATCCTATTCAACGTCAATAATGTCGGAAAAATAATTTCAGACGTTTTTCATGGGCCGATTTTGAGATATCAGGGTTTAAAGTTGCAAAATGTTGAAAAAAAAAATTGTTTTTCAAATGTTGGTAAAATGGAGTTGAAATTGATGAAAACGTCTGAATAGCTCATTATAAGTTTTTAAAAGGGTTCAAAAATGATATATTTCGCTTTCAGACGTTTTCATTGATTTGGCATAAATAAAGCATTTTTATCAGTTTCGAAATATTTTTAAATACGTAATATAGTCGAGAACTGATGAAGAGTTTCCAAATCAACTCAGTAAACCAAATACCAAATTTCAGACATAACTACAATCGATGAACCCGTGCCATTGCTCTATGATGAGTGTCCTGATAAGCGTCAGCATCCCAAGCAACACACAGTAGTATATTTATGGTATAATATACGTATACTGGGTATATTTTTGGTATAAGTATATATATGGTATATACAATAACTATTTTTATACATAATGTTTATCACATTCTTAAACCTTAATTGAAAATTACAACATTTATGCTGATTTTAAATAATGAAACCTACATTTTTGGTATTTAAATCAGGTTTCCAATCAATCTTAAAGCATTGTTACATGACATTTAGGGAAACGTTTAATATGCGTTTTATATACGTTATATTGATATTAAAAAAAAAAACGCTGTATTCAATATGTATTCAATGTCACAATATAACTAATACTTCAAATATAATTTGTATACGTTTTTAATAACCTCTTTTATGCCAAATAAATTTTTGTAATTGATTTTCACAGTTTTAATTTTGTAATTTTTTTCACCAGTATATCATATACCGGCAATATACGTTTATCGCGCGGACATTTTCACGTATATATAACGTATATTCAGAAAATCGCAACGATTTTTATACGTTTATACGTTTTATACGTTTATTATACCAAACTGAGCTGGCTCTGACTCCCCACCATTGGGTAGATTAGCGTTTTGGTCTTTTTCGATTATTTCCTCAGTGTTCTGTCTCCACATCAGGCTTCCGTTCATGATCACGCCAAGGTACTTGATGGTGTCGTGCTATTGGATGTCCTCGCCCTTCATGGTTACGGGTATCTTCTTCCTCATTCACCTGAAAAACATTGCCTTACTTTTCTCTGCGTTTATTGCAACTTTCCACATGTTCCACCATACTGCCAGTAGAGATGGGGCTTACTGGAGATAGCGGGTGGTCAGTCTTGCTAGCCTGAATCCTACAACGACTGCCGTGTCGTCCGTATAAAGCTCCGGGGCGGTTCTCTCGGTCCGTGGTAGATCGAAGGTGAATACGGTGAACAGGCGCGAAGATAGTACCGATGCCTGCGGCATATCTACTTCCATGGGTCTGTAAGTTAATAGTTGGTCTGTTATCATCACTTGAAGTTTCCTTCGGTGGAGATAGAATCCCACCAGCTTGATGGTCCCCATGGGGAACCCCATGTCTATCATCTTTGCTAAGAGACCAGCGTGTCAGACCCGGTCGAAAGCCTTGGCAACGTCTAAGAAGATTGCACCAGTGACTTGTGATTAAATAGATGGAGTAGTGGAGTTCGGTTGAATGTCTAGTCCGATATGCGAACTGCTCATCTGAGATTCTCAAAGATATATGCCCCCAAAAGCGACCCTCCACCGAGCGTCATATTCTCTCGAATCCTTTCAATTTTTGGACACATCAACCGGAACAAATTCATGACAAGACGTTATGAATAAAGGAGGTAGCAAGAAGAGGAATCATAAGTGTAGTCCAATTTCTTTGGGAAATGTCTTTAAAAATACTTACCTTTGAAGAAACTGAGTTCCAAGTTGTACGTTGGTCGGAACGTACTTAAAAAAAGGTCGTTATAGGTGGAATTCCGTTTTAAAAAATACGTTTGAAATATTGCAATTATGGCAGCCATATCGAATTTGCCATTTGAAATTCTTAACTTTTGATATCAGGTTGGGTATCAGCGACTCCTAAAATATCCAACTACCAATTTTATTGCAGTTCCGAAAAAAATAGAATTTTTATCACTAGCGCATTCACCATATTTCCCACTAAAAAACATCTTGTTTCCAATTTTTACTCACTTAAAATTAGACGTAGATTCATGAACCTATTATGCGTATTTGACATTTGAGAAATCAGTTTCTGATGTAGAGACTCGAACACCCATATATATGTAGTGGTTAATATGTATGTATGTATCTATTTGTAACTTAACCGCAATCAATACAATGGAGCCGGGACCTCTGGTGGCCACCTGACAGTTGATATGTGTCGGTTTACGTCAACATGTAGTAATTAGATTGCAACAGTTTGGAAATACATATTAGAACGTAACGTTAAATAAGAAAATAGGTGCTTAATTTGTTATAGTATGGGAATCAGAATGGTAATTATTTTTTTTTATTGTGAATACAAGAAAACTACAGCAATAACTATAAAATAATTGGATTTTTCTTATTACTAGCGACTAGTATAACCGCCTACTGGATGTGCTGTTCTGAATGATAAATTAAAATTACACTGTCAAATTAATTTTAGCTATAAATCCAACATTTTTTGTACATTTTTACCCTCTTGTTTTCTGAAAGTGAAAATAATTTAGTCACACATTAGCTGCAGTAAGCTGAAAGAGAAATGCATACTTAAAATATTTGCAACGTTTGCAAAATAGGAAAATCGGCAGCTACTGGAAGCGGCTTGAACCTCCCCACCCGGTCCCCACCCGGTGTATTTTTGAAGCCGAAAAGAGCACTAAAAAATATAAACGATCTCATTTAATTATATTTATTAATCTTAATTATTTTCTTTATATTAAAATAGAAAAAAAAGTCTTGCGATCGGTGGGATTTGAACCTACTTGTTTCATTTTAACGCTTCTCATAATAGTTCTCCTATCCAGAGAGACTATTGAGGTGACTGAGGCGTAATCACCAGACATCCTTGTTGGGGAGAGTTGGGTTGGCCACCCTTTTGACCAACCACACATCTTCTTTTGTGTGGCTGCTCTATCTATTTTTGAGTCCATGGTGTGTCCATGTTTCTCTTTAGTTTTAATTTATAAATTTCTAATCCTCGACCGGCTTTATCTGACCGGTCGGGGGCGATTACCGAAAGGTTGGGGACTTTAATTCTGCTACTGGTCACTATATATTTTGAGTCTTTTTTGACAAGTGTCAGTTACTTTCGCGCGCGAAAGATTTTTTGACAGCTCAGCTGTCAGATAAAATGCGTCTAAAAGTTGTTAGTTGGAGAACTGTTAATAATTTTTATCAATAACTTTGTTGGGGATGTCACTTTGACAGCTGTCAAAATTCTAGTTCCAAAACTTTCCTGGGGGAATTTATTTTTTGAGAGTTGTCCAAAAATTTTTAAGTTGGTATTGGACTTTGTTTTTAGGTTATGATTGTTTATATAATTTTAAGGTTATGATTAACGGAAATGTTTCCGGCGATGCGCCGGAAATAGGTTCAAAGATTTTGGACTTTTAATGTCAATGTTTTATTATTTTATTTGATGAAAAACTCACTCTGGACCCAGTTGAGGGCTGTCCGTAATCACACGGTCTCCTTATGGGTTGTGTAGGCTCCACACAGCTACCACCGGCTTAAAAGTTTCTCCTCTCTCGCAAAGAACACAATTGTGTTGACGTTCTTAAAACAAACATGTTTAATAGTCTGCACGCTTTAGCACACTAGTCTACCGAACGTTAGGTTAAATTATAAAATATATCTTAGGCATTAAGCGTGACTCTATAGACTGTTATTTTGTTTTTTAATTTTTTTTCACGGAAACCAAATAGAAAGGGTGCAAGTGTGATATATCGTTGAAATCGGAATATTTACAGCTTTTCAATGGTTCGATTACAAATTGTAGGTAATCAAAAAATAAACAACTTGTTGTGCCAAAACGGCACTAAACGTAATCCGATCTCAACCAAAACCTTTTCAGATCTTCTGGAGCACTAAAGAAACCCTCATGCAAAGTTTCATCCAAATCCGTTTAGTAGTTTCGTCGCTATCGTTCTGACATACATACACACTCACACATTTTTCAGAAACCACTTTTTTGGGTTCCTGGGATCTCAAAACGTAAAGATTTGATGTTATCTCAATTTTCGATTTTGGACCAATTTTAGTAACCTCCCACAATTTTATTGTGACCTTTTCAGGGCTACGTTCAAATGGACCGAATGTTAACTGTATCTCGGCAACGATGAGAGCTTAAACGAATTTTTATTTCATGGATTATTTTTGTTATTTCATAAGCTAACTTTTTTGTTATGACAAACTTTTTCGAATATATGATCCTCTGAGTAATTAGCTTAAAACCTTTGAGAAACCAGTTTTTTTTGCTTAAAAATCAACTCCGGCGGGCATTAAAGCAAAAATAACGTTATAGGATAGAATTGGGGTAGAATTCGACGATCTACACGTTCCAATAGTCACTACCTTCCATATAAAACTACCTTCCATATAAAAAAAAATCGATCCAAAACAGCAATGACTGCTGAAAAAGCTCGACCTGTCTAAGTTTTGTTAAAGTAATAAGAAACTGCATCAGGTCCAACGCCATAAACTGCCTCAATAGGTTTGAAAACAACCACCTTTAAGTTTAAAGGACACGAGAAAAACAATAAAAACGTTAAATCCAACAGGATTTCTATTTTCATGGATGCTATGATTGGCTGAAATTGCGTAGTACTAGAAACTTACGTACCGTCAACGTCCTACAGTGTCAACCCTCAGAGGGTGTGAAAACTACTCCCAATTCAAGATTCAACTTAAAAGAAGCTGCAGTGACCCTCGAAAAAGCTCGAAAGGTGAGAAGAGTTTGTAGTAGTTGTGGCCCAATTATTGAAAACTACCCCAACAGCACTGCTAAAAGTCATCCCTTATCTTAAATGATACAGGAAAAACAAGAAAAAACATTGGTCTAAAAGTATTTCCATTTTTATGGATGCTATGATTGGTTAAAATTGCGTAGTATTTAGATTTAGACTTAGAAAGTCACGTACCACTGTTGTTATTCAATTCCACTCCCCTAGGGGGTGAAAACTACCCCCAGTGTAAGAAACAACTATAAGAAGTTGCAGTGACTTCTGAAAAAACTCGAAACGTCTAAATTTTGTGTTGGTGATAAGAAATTAGACTAAGTTCGACGCTGTGCTTGAAACCTCCCGCCCCCCCCCCCCCCTCCTCCCTCACAAAACATACACGGCCTTCGATTCATTCTTTCTTTTTATAATATCTTTTTACTTTAGTTTCGAATGATCGTCTTACTGACTGAAAATGAAAGCAACAGTATTGCTTTTTCAGTAGTCACTGCAACAGTTTTTTCGTTGCATCTTGAGTGACGGTAGTTTATATCCTTTCGCTTAATAACATTGATAAGAGATGAGTTTCAAACTCCAAGTATACAACACGGTTTTTGCCAATTATAACATCCATAAAAATGTAAATCCGGTTAGTTTTTCTCTGTTTTTCCAACATCCTACGGATATAGGTATGGCATCTCGCAACCCTGTGGGGGTGGTTTTCAAGCACAGCGTCGTCAACATAGTCTAGTTTTTCTCACTTCCACACAACGCAGGTGTTTCTAATTTTTATAGAAGTCACTGTAACTTTTTATAGTTAAATCTTACATAGGGGGTAGTTTTCACACCCACTGAAGTTTGACACTGTAGGATGTTGATGGTACGTAAGTTGTTCTCAACCCTGTAGGGGCAGTTTATGCCGTCGGACCTGATGCCGTTTCTTATCACTTTAACAAAACTTAGACATTTTCGAAGCTTAATCTTCTTTTTACCCCATTCCAGAGGTGTTTTTTTGGCTCTAGCTAATGATTTTGGGAGTGTACGATTTTCTTTACCTCAGATTTGGATTCAGCGGCCGAAAATACATAGGGATCCATGGGTCTAGTTCGCTGGTCTCATTTTTTTTTTTTGTGGGTCTGTGTAAACAGAGCCTTCGATTGTAATGTATTAATTCATTCACAATATGTTAATTTTTTGAAATTAAAAATAAATTTAAGGAATTACTAAAACGACTTTCAGGTTCAAGTTAAAAATTAAATAACCAAAAATGACCTGTTTTTTCTAGTCATAACATTTTTCTCATTTTATTGTTTGACAGAGAAGTATCTATACATTATTTAGGTATTATACAATTAAATGTAAGTTGTCATGAAATGCTGATCATATTTCTTTGAAATTGGTATAATCCCGTTAATATCTGACTATTAAACAATGTCTCTTGTATTAACGTTCGTTGAAAATATATGCATTCCCACTCACATAAAAAACGTACAAGTTCATAATCAAATCCCGCTCTCTAGTAGCAACACCAAAATAATCGCATCCAATTAGGAGCGTTTCGTGCCTGTGTGTTAGGCAGTTATTACCGATATAGATAAACACAATTAGCGAAGATCAAAGTGAGCTGCATGCGCCAATACTCCGCCCCCTGGATGGTACGTGACTCCTGGGCAAGATACCGCTTTTCTCTCCGAGTGTGCCGGAAGGAATTCCGTGGACGTTTTTGACGTGTACTGCTAAGATACAAGGTAATTCAACCTTTGCAGACGAGCCCCGGATTCGTACTTGATGTAAATTGCATACGTAACACGGCTTTGAAACTAGGTATATATGTGCAAACAAAGGTAGCGACTTAATACGATCCGGGGTATTATTTGTGTGTGATGTTTGGAAATTATGTTAATTAGGATTACAAGTTGTTTTGAAATAACTTCGATAATTCTGTCGAAGAGAACAGCTCACAACCATATCTTGTTAAATGTGAAATACACAAACACAACAGGGAATGCCGTAAATGTACGAGACCGTGTGCGGTGTAGACTTTATCGGCATTTTGTAAAATTCGATTCTACATAGCTCAATTATTTGGCAACAGCTTAATAATTAATAGGCCAGGCATTTTAGGTTTTAACCCTGACAAAAATAATGCAAATCTAAACATTGTTAGAAATGTTCTATTTATTGTGATGAATAACACACCAATAGTTCTAAGCCCTCCTATACCGACTTGATGATTTGTGTATAAAAAGTCATATGTCCTGTTTTTCATATATTTCGAGTTTATAGAGTCTATAAATACAAAAGTTTAGTAAATAATTAATTCAATAGAATTAATTAATACATTAGTATTTTATTTCGATCCATAAATTCATATTTCAACCAAAATTTATTTTAGATTTATGTTTTATGTTTAGAAAGGAGCTCGCAAAGGAGTTAAGCACAGTTAATGACATCAGGTTCTACAGTAACTTTTTATTTCTAACACACTTTTATTAGGTCAACCTGTAACTAACTATCTACCTATCTATGTATGTATGTAAGTAATAATAATAATAATAATCTTTATTCATACATTATTCATAAATACATTGAAACATATACATAATATATATTAGATGATCCCACGTAAATTATAGTTTTAACTATTCATGAATGTACAAATAAAGAAGAAGAATCCCTGAAGCATATCTAAGATACTTGTACGGGTACAAAAATATAAACAAATAACTATTTAATATAAATAATGAGATTAACATATTTTTTTCAAAAACGGCCTAGAGCAGTGGATTTTGGTCAAATTTTCCTAACATTTAAAATAATATTTTTGCTGCTGTTAAGTTGTTTACTATCTTAAGAACTAGGTATGTGTGTAACAATAAAATATGGAAGCATTAGCGAGGTAAGTATAGAAAAAAACTAAAAAAGTACGCTTTTATAAATACTGTAAATTCTCATTAAATGCTGTTCGCATGCCAGTACTTGGTGGAAGTGTGGCCAAATCAAAGGTTGCAGTGACAAGCTCAAATTCAAATTATTTTTTTGCCTTTTCAATATATACACAATCAGACACGTCAGTATAATAAACAATGTTTTAAACTGATAATAAAGTTTACCATATTTCGTACAAACATCCATAAAGATATATATAAAATACTAAAAGAAAAAAAGTGCATAATTACATACAAAATAAGGTACATGGTTACATATACCAAGATAAAATGTCACCTTTGTTGGCAAGAGTGCCAAGATATATTCTGCTTCGAAGTTCGTTTAAGCTGGAGAAAGTCTCGCTCCTATAGAGCTTCATAATAAACTATTCCCTTGCTATAATATTGCCTGATTTCACCACTGACGGGTTGTTAAGAATGACGAACAAGTCTTGCATTTCAAGCTTTTCCAGTAATTTAACAACTTTCTTCTTACCCTTGCCAAAGAAAGCTGATGTGGTGTCACATCCTATCAAAGTATGGGCAAACATCAATCTTTCTTAAGGCCTAGCTTATCCTGAATTTCTTTTACCTTGTACCGTTTACTTTCGGATCCAACAAAAATGACAACCTGAATGTTATTAGCCTTGTTGATTAGATTTAGCAACATTAGCAATGATGTCGGTGTGTGTGACCACTACTATCACTTGCTGACCGATATTGGTTTTCTGTTGTGTTAACGATCTACGTATCCGCATCTGCCTCTGCATGTCTCACTTCAGCCAAGAAAGCATTAGTTAAGAAACTGATTAGCTTAGATTTGTTTCTTTTATTTTCTTATAAATTATATCTGCTGTTGACACGCGTGAGGTGCTACGATTTTACTTTTTCGTTTTGGTAAAAAGTATTGTTACATGTTTGTAAACACCCTGTATCGTGGATCCGGAAAATACTAAATACTATAATAATTTACTACTTTAGTCACTTGATGACTTTACTATCTTCCTGATCTTACTGAACTTGCTATCAGAACTAAACTGTCACTCTCAGCTTCTCCATACCTTTATATACCCAAAGATGAAGGATTTAGAATATTCTGTCATGATGTCATCACTCTCTAGATATTTTCAGAGGTCTCTTTATTACTTCCACTCTCTGACACCACGCGCCATCTCTGGTCTGACTGCCAAAATAACCAAATTAGCTTAGCTTTCTGTTGCCCTTATAACTGGAACTTAGAAGAAATCTCCACAGATGTCTCTGGGGGTATAAACATCTAACCATATCAGTCATTTCATCGTTGCGGTGTTCACTCTCTTTGGTTAGGCCGCCTGTATCTTTGCTTACAACCACGACTAATCAGTTTTTATAATAAAAACAAACATTTTCCATTGTTATTTCTAAGGTTTCTAAGTAACCAACTAAATTACAAGACACTTTACAAGCACATTGCCAAGTAGGCTAAAAGTAGTAACTCTAGAACAAGGATGGACCTACAATTTCTCGCTATCGCTGTAAGAAGAATGTGTCAAAAATGCGTAGATGTCAATGGAAGACAATTCGAACTTTTATTGTAGTTTAGTTTTCCTTTCCTATTTTTGGCAAAATTATTTTATATTATAAGAAAAGTTGACTTGAATAGGAAATCTGGATGTGGAAGTAATGATTCCTTTTAACACACATTAGTTGTTAAATATATTATTAAAGCTAGATATTTGAAATATTATATAAAATATTTACTAATACTTTAAATTGATTTTTCATAAGAAAAATATGGTAATGGTATTGGGTAAAATAATTTGTGAGTGTGCAGTTTCGATTTCACTTACCCTTTTCAAATAAATAATACCATAATTTTTAGGGTTTTTCTTTATTTTATGGTACAAGTAATATCACTAGACTACAGAGGTGTGTCTACTTAATTGTTGTGATCGGTAATTATAACTGTTTTCCATTAGTTTACCATTAACATCACATCCTTGGTAACAATACACCCGTCTAACACTGATTTACATTTTTCTGCTGTAATTAGTGTAATAAATATCTCGTTCTAATTAATGGTTTAACGGATCCAATCATACAAGTAGCATTTCTGCTGATGAGAGTATAATCAATCAAAAAATTTATTATTGAAACCGCCACCGATTGAAATAATTTGGCATACACCACACACTCCGAAAACAACCGCATTGTAATGCATGAAATCGAATTTCCTCGATCCTTCGGAGGGTTATATTGATAGCCGGGATTAGTTCTGATTGGATAGTCTAAAAACGTGCAAATACTCAGTCAGTAATCAGATTATAAGTAAGGCATTTGTTATTGAAGCTGGGATTATCGCAAGCGTTCGAGGCGTATGTTAGAGTCGAGGATTTGCGGTCGTCGAGGTGGCCGCTTCGCCAGCGTGCCATTAGCAAGGCCCGGCTTGTTCCGATTTTGTTTTACGAATAGTTTACAAACTACCTTCTCTGGCTTAAAATAGATAATTTTAAGCCAGAGAAAGAAAACAAAAAAGTATGCGTAGGCAAAAATTAGATACTAGTATTTTGTTTGACAAAATAGTTCATTTATGTATAAAATGTTTGAAGAAAGGTGAACCACCGCATAGTGTGAAACTAATGAGTTTTCATTTTCAAAATTCCACTCCACGCTCAATTTTTGATTAATTTGGATGAAACTAGGTGCAAAATGTTTGTGAAAGCTGGCGTTTTATCAGATAACTGCGGGTTTCACAATTAAGGTATTATTATATAAAAATTTTAAAATCTTTATAATTTGTGTACTCGAAGCTTTATTTAAACGTATTTTTATGACTTATATGAATGTTTTTTGCTGATTACGAATTTTGGGGTCGAATAGCCCGAACATGTGTGCAGCCCCTTAAATTAGCAAAAAACACCCCTTTTAAACACCTGTTTTCGCAATATTCTTACTGCGAGTCTTAAATTATCATATAAACATATTTTTTGACTAGTAATTTGAAAATTCATTAGGTTTGATTATAATTTAGCAAAACTTTAATATAAGGGGTAAAAACTATCACTAAATAAAAAAAAATGAAAATTACATGATATAATTTTTTTTGACTTTTTACCTTTAAACCAATTAACGGATGATGACGCATTTTCACTGAAAAAAAATATATTCACCTCCTTAGGGTGTAACTTAAATAACAATTAACTTGAAAAATAAGTTGCAGAACGGGTTTTCAGTATTATTTTATGATTTTGGATGAGTCAGCTTACAAAAACTTTAGAAACAGAATTTCACCCTACCAAGGGTTGAAACTACCCTTAGTTAAGCGTAAACATTTATAGGAAGGATAACTAGGAAGGGTTAAAACTACCCCTAAATAAAAAAAATGGAAAAACATGATATAATTTTTTTTAACTGTGTGTTTCTGAATTGAGTAACGAATGACATTTTTTTAAATAATTTTCACATCCTTAGGGATAATACTTATTATTATCTAAGATGGTATTACAGTTAAGACTTATATACCTATTTGTATTTTTTTAAACTCTGAAAATAATGCAAATCAGCCCCTTGTTCATTGTAACATTGAGTACTACCTTCAAATTTCCTATTACAAAGAAAAAGAACAAATATTTTTGACCCAATTAGTTATCTACCATCATTTAGTCTAAATAAAGAATGTAGATTACACTTTTAATTCTTAATTGCCGTTATTAAATTTAAATAGTTTCAAAAAATAGCTTATTTTTTAATTATATTAAGGAAGTTCAGGAGAAAAATTTAGCAGGGAATTCTCTGAAATTTTAATGTTATTCTTGAAGTCAAAATACATTTACCTTTTTTGCACTCAACTTTTTGCCACATTTTTTATCTTTATTTGTTCATTTTATCTTTATTTGTTCGAAAAATAAAGAAATGCCCATATATTACAAATACAAACATATACAGTGTGTCCAACTAAGTCTGCGCCATATGGGAAACTTTTTTATTATCGGTTTTATGAAAAAAAGTTATTCTTGATAAAAAGTTTTACATAGCCTAAAACCCAAAATGAAATAATCAGATATCAATTTTTTGCAGTCATATACGAGGTTTGTTGAAAAATGTAAATTTGACTCGAGAGTAAAGTTCCTTTATTTATTACAATATCGTCAATCGTTATTAAGAAAAGTTGATCCTAATTGAAAACTACGGTCAGATATTCAATATTATCCATCTATCATGAAAAAAACGATTTTTAATAATTTTTGGGTATAAAATCTACTATTTCATGGTAGATGGATAATACTGGATATCTGACCGTAGTTTTCAATTAGGATCAACTTTTCTTAATAACGATTGTCGATATTAAGAAAAGTTGATCCTAATTGAAAACTAGTCAGATATCCAGAGTATTATCCATCTACCATGAAAAAATAGATATTATACCCAAAAATTATTAAAGATCGTTTTTCATGGTAGATGGATAATATTGGATATCTGACCGTAGTTTTCAATTAGGATCAAGTTTTCTTAATAACGATTGTCGATATTGTAATAAATAAAGGTACTTTACTCTTGAGCAAAATTTACATTTTTCGACAAACCCCGTATACGACTGCAAACAATTGATATCTGATTATTTCATTTTGGGTTTTAGGCCATGCAAAACTTTTTATCAAGAATAACTTTTTTTCATAAAACCAATAATAAAAAAGTTTCCCATATGGTGCCGACTTAGTTGGACACACTGTATATCACAAATTAATATAACTAACGAACAATTATTTGATATTATAAAAGCTATTTAAATTTAACAACGGCAATTAATAATTAAAAGTGTAATCTACATTCTTTATTTAGACTAAATGATGGTAAATGACTAACTGGGACAAAAATATTTGTTCTTTTTCTTTGGAATAGGAAATTTTAAGGTAGTACTCTAGGTACTGTAGTACTCAATGTTACAAAGAACAAGGGGCTGATTTACATTATTTTCAGAGATTACAAAAATACAAACGTATAAGTCTTAACTATAATACCATCTTAGATAATAATAATTATTATCCCTAAGGATGTGAAAATAATTTTCTTAAATAAAAAAGTCATTCGTTACTCAATTCAAAAAGAAACAGTTAAAAAAATATATATCATGTTTTTTTCATTTTTTTATTAGGTGTCTAGTTATCCTTCCTATAAATATTTACGCTCAACCCTTGGTAGGGTGAAATTCTGTTTCTAAAGTTTTTGTAAGCTGACTCATCCAAAACCATAAAATAATACTGAAAACCCGTTCTGCGACTTATTTTTCAAGTTAATTATTATTTGAGGGTAGTTACACCCTAAGGAGGTGAATTTTTTTTTTCAGTGAAAATGCGTCAAAATTTCATACGTTAATTGGTTTAAGGGCAAAAAGTAAAAAAAATTATATCATGTAATTTTCATTTTTTTTTTATTTGGGAATAGTTTTTACCACTTGTAATTAACCCTCATGTTAAAATTTTGCTAAATTATAATCATACCTAATGAATTTTCAAATTACTAGTAAAAAAATATGTTTATGTGATAATTTAAGACTCGCAGTAAGAATATTGCGAAAACAGGTGCTAATCTAATAGTTCTGCGCACATTTCCAGGCTATTTGACCCCGAAATTCGTAATCAGCGACCCAAAAAAACATTCATATAAGTCATTAAAAATCCGTTTAAAAAAGCTTAGAGTACACAAATTATCAGAATTTTGAATTTTTTATAATTTTCGTGGGGTTTTGGCAGCTGACAGTTGGCACATAATACCTTAATTGTAAAACCCGCAGTTATCTGATAAAAACCCAGCTTTCACAAACATTTTGCAACTAGTTTCATCCAAATTGATCAAAAATTGAGCGTGGAGTGGAATTTTGAAAACGAAAACCCATTAATTTCACACTGTGGCACCGCCTTCAAAAAAGGGGAACTAAAAATTATATAACGAATTTTCCCTTAGTCGTGTGTCTGTTCACTGCCCTTTCTTGGTTTTTCCTCAGTTTTTTTTAGTATTCGACGTTTTAGATTAGTTATATATAGTTCATTTTCGCTAGGATTCGATAGTCTGTACCAGACCGTTCCTGAAAGAGGTCAAAAATGTGGAAGTACGGTCCTGACCTTTCAGTGAAACAATATGGTGGACGCATATTAAAGGTTACTAGATTTCACTATAAAAAATCAAAGAGTTTTTGCAGAGATTGTAATCTGAATGACTATTTCTCTTAAAATGCGAAATAAGAAAGATATCGGAGTGTAATTAGGTCCATTCTGGGAACCACTGCATACAGCGGTTTCATGGAGCCACTCTAATGCCTCAAAAACTACTTATGCGATCTTTTTGAAATTTGGGTAGTTGGTCACTGCCTTTGAACTTATTTAAATAGTAAAATTTGAGAATCACTATAAGGCGTGCATTTATTGGAGCAAATATTCCGAAAATCTATATTAGCAATTTTTTTTACAAAAAAATTTAGTTAAATATTCTTAACCAGCACCTTTAAAAACCCCTTTATGCAAGAGTACATCGTAGTGGGTTCGAAAATGCTTGAGACATATGCTAAAAATAATTTTGATATGAAAAACGGTTCCTCAAATGAAAAATGTATTCTTCATCTTTTGTTCAGGATAATGCATTGTACTAGTTTCATTTGGTTTTACAACAAAATGTTTATTTATTTAATAATGCAAAAATTTTAATTTGTACATTAAAAAAAAGACAAAAATAATCCTATGTACATTTAACAATAAATTGACTTTTGTAATCACTGATTTTCATGGCTTAGATTTATATATATTTAATTCCATCAATCTGTCTGTATGTCTGTCGTGTGTCTGTCGGTTGGCGCCATACTAAAAAAACCTGCTTGACAGATAAAAATAATATTTAACAGGTAGTTGACATTATTACCAATGAAGAAATCTAATACACTTCTAATGAAAAATATACAAATTGGATACTCTAAAAACATTATTAATGAACAAAATGCGATGGTGGACAATATTTTGCATATACACTGTACAGGGTAGTCGCGCAAATATTAAAACCTCAATTAATTTTGTTATTATTGCAGTTACGTAAAAAAAGTTCAAAAATAAAAGTTATAAAAAAATCACATGTATTTTCCAATTATTATTTCAGAAAAACAATTGAAAGTCGCATTTCGGTGGTATGAGCTTTACTTTGGCTTTTTTAAATCGAATGCCCCTTATATTTTCATGCCATTTGAAAGGCTATAAAAATCTTTTTAATTATAGTATCTTAGTTTATCTTTAAAAAAATGTCGAATTTACTATAAATTTACAATTTATCAAATTAGGCGTGGGAAACAAAAGTATGTAATTTAAAGAAAACAATACACTAGCTCTGTCAAGATATTTGTTGGTAACTAATTTCACTTTGTTTTAAATGAAATGGAGAATTTCAATGATTCATATATATTTTTCAGACTACCATGATTTAATTTTGGTAACAAAATAGAAAATGTAATAACTAGTCTAATTTTTAAGAAAAATAGTATGTTTTATACATCATTGAAAACCTATTTTTATGGCCTTTCAGATGGTGTAAAAATTTACGACGTGTTCCGTCTAAAAAAAGTTCATATCTCCGAAATCCGACGACAATTGTTGTTTTGAATTAATTTTTGGAAAACGTGTGATTTCCTATAACTTTTATTTTTGAACTTTTTCCAAAAATAACGAAGTTAAAGTTAAATCTCGCATGACCACCCTGTACACAAGGAAAAAACCGGTTATATTTTCACTCATTATTCTAAAAAATAAAAGTACAGAAAAGTAATATTTGGAAACGAAATCTGATAAACTGTTTGGTGGAAAATATACAAGGTGGTCACAGGAAAGTAATATTAATAAACAAAAGATGTCAAGTAGAGAGAGGAGGATTTTTGCAAATAATTTTAGATATTCTTTACATCCTTCATTTGCCGTAGGATGTATTGTAATACTTAGAACTTTCACATTTCAGGGTATCTAGGTTATGAAAATTCAGGTTTTTCAATTGTTCCTTAGTTCATCGTCTATTGGCGCTGTATCTAAAAAGCTATTTAACTAAGGAAAATAATATTTGTCAGGTAGTTGATGCTTATTACTAAGGGAGAAACCTGGTATATTTTGAGTAAAAAATATATAAATAAAAAAGGAAAAAATGTTGTGGATAACTATATTTGCCATTAGTTAACACAATTGCCAAAGAAGAAACTTTCTTTAGTTTTAGAGAAAAAAATGTACAGTGTGGTCACCAAAATAGTAAAATAATTTTTATGTAAAAGTTTCCAAACAGGGAGGGAGAGAGGCAATGTGTAAATAATTTTAGAGTTTTCATTTCGTTTTCAATGTCAATCGTGCATTAAGTTAATAAAAATATTTTTTCAAAGAAAATAGTGCATTTTACCACAGATTTTGAGAGATCGTTTTCCTGTACTTATAAACGGTCTTCCATAATTTTCCAACAGAATTCGAAAAATCCTGTAGATTACTTTTATCTGATCTAAATTTACCAGGGATGCAAGGCGCCACAAATGGTTGAAAATAGTATGGCAAATTTTAGAATTTTGTCTGGTTGTCATTTAATATTAGATTACATTACTTTAAGATCAACTACTTACATTGTCAAGAACAGCTTTTACTTTTAAATTCATTTCAACACTATCAGCAGCTATTGAGCAGTCAAGGTATGTTTTATAATAGGAGGCGAGTCGTTAATACATAACATAAATAATAGAGGCCCTAAAGTATAACCCTGAGGAACTTCCACCAGAGTAGTAAACACTAGTATTATTAATTCTTTTATCTATATGTATATGAACAGATGAGCTATAGCAGATTCCCATGTATACCAAGCTTTGATAATGGTTTTGAAAGATTAGTTCTTCCAAATTCTAATCATTTCGATATAAAACTCTCAATTCTTTACGCTTCCGAATTTTTAATCTCCCCACCTATAAAATTGGGGAGATTACTGCAACATAAATCGTGATAAAATAAATTTCTGATATGTGTCAGCTCGTCCGTTTTGACAAAGTTTAACTAACAAAGAAATTATGTTATCCTTTCGAACCACATTTTTGCATAGGTACAATTCTTATACATAAAATAAACAAGCTAAAAACGTACTCTTCGCCAATTTACTGAGCTTTTTATATAATTGTTACACATTCTATAGGATACTCTTCGCAGTTTTCTTGTAAATAATGTTAGTTTTTGGACATCCTAAATTTTGTGATACCATCTTTGTTATGAAAAAAAATATATGAAAAAAAAAACTAAAAAAAAATATCCAACCTGTGTGGGATTCGAACACACGACCTTTGGATTGCAAGGCAAAAGTTTATGGAGATAACATTTCGCAAGATTTTTATTTAAGTGTAAGCGACAAAAATTAAGAGAATATATTTTTTTAAATTAAATAATTAATAACTTTTTTATTTACAGATCGTTCTTCAAAAACAATAGAGTTCTTCCTCTAGCTAACACTAACTTAGTTTCCAAATTTCAATACAATCGGACTTTTCTTTCTTAAGTTATCGTGCTTACAAGAAACGTGACGGACGGACGGACGGACATTTTGAAAGTTGTTTAGAATTCATTCACTAACACAATGATATGAAATTTTTTTCTCTACGAGCGATATTTAAGATTTTAGAAATGTGCCGATCAAATACAATATACTCTTCGTTTTTGCGAAGAGTATAATAAAATAAAATCACCTCAACTTGTGAGTTATTAGGAAGCCGAGTCAGAAAGGTTAAAGCTGTAAAAAAATAGAATTGTAGCACGTGATCGTTACAAGCTTTTTCAGATTGAGAATATTTACTTAAACACTTTGAACGAGGAATAAACATCTTGTTAGTTTAACTTGTCATTTTAAAACGCAAATATAAGCTCCCTTTGACAACAATATAGTCTACAACGTTGTGATTGTTAACAAAAATACTACATCGTTAAATATACTGGAAAATATACCATTTTTCGCTAGGTTCAGTTTCTAACATAAAAATTTGTTTAACCGTAATTTCCGCCTGGGGAATATACTTTTTTCTAAAAGAACTTTTATCAGCATGAGAAAATTATTGTTGTTAACTGAGCTTATATTTAGGTTTTAAAAAAGAGAAATAACTTCTGTCGATGATGTGTTTCGAGATAAAATATATTTTTAATTTAATGCTCTTTCATTTTCATAAGAACATTTTTTGCCGTATGAGGCACCCGAAGCGAGATATTTCAAAAAAACTTTTTCTTCAAGCGTATTAAAATGTTTAAATTATGTCACCAAAAACAGAAGTAGAAGTAGGACATTGTTTTACTAGTAACAAAATGTTAGTACCGAATGCCACCGTAGTGGACATTGTTTTGCTAGTAACATAATGTTAGTTCCGAAAGCGCCACCGCAGTGGGTATTGTTTTACTAGTAACATAATGTTAATACCGAAAGCCACCGGTGGCGCGCTATCCACTAGCCACTTGTCATATTGTGTCAACATGTAAGACTGTAGTTTGAATATTTGTACATTTATGATAAATAAATGAATTTTTGCATTTTAATACGCTTGAAGAAAAAATAGTATATATTACACGGAGTAGAACGCCTTTTTTTGTGTTTCGCCCAGTTTGCGGCTTCGGCTTCGCCTCAGCCGCAAATCCTGGGCTCAACACAAAAAACCGCTGCCCAAGGAATCACTACTTCCACATCCAGATTCTCTATCCAAGTCACTCACAACGAAAAAACTTTGTGTGTAAAAATAATTGTTTATGGAACTTTAATAACATAATATTTGAAATCTTCTGCCCCAAAAACCCATAAAACGATACCCCACATCGGTAGTGGGGTGGGGGTGGTGATTGGGGGTGGTAGTGGGGGGTGGATAAAGTGAAAAAATATTTTGAGGTTTCTGGTTCCTGTACATACACTAAATCACATTTTTTTTTTCATCCCCTTTAATAAGGAGGTGGGGGTGATAATAGGCCAAAAATTTTTTTGAGACCTTAGCTTCTCTTGTATATACTAAATACCAATTTCATGGACTCTTACCTGCTTGATTTACCCATTTACCCCAAATTTACCCCAATTTACCCCCCAACCCTTCGACGGAACAAGATGAAAATATAATCTAGTTCTAGATCTCGTTAAGGTACATATGTGTACCAAATTTCAAGTCAACATCTTAAACGGTTCCAGAGTAAACGTGCGCACAAAAAAAAGTTACAGACAGACCGATAGACAGACCGACAGACAGACGGAAATTTTTTTTTCGCTCAAACTTAAAATCTCGACGTTTCATGACATTTTAAGCCTGGTTGGACAATAAAAATTTTTAAAAATTTTTTTGTCGTTACTATACTTCCACTGGACGTGGAAGTAAAAGAGTGCGTTCTACTCCTAGTAATATAATATACTATTTTCGTGCGCTATTTTTACAATATGGCGGTGCCCCTCCCCGCTCGAGCTGTCAGCAAATTCCCAAATCAGGGTCCTCTCTTGGTGTACCACGTATTGTTACCGAAATTTTTCATGACCCGAGTAATATCGAAATCTCGTGCCCAGCTCTCCGTCTAATACTTCTACATGAAAATAACTAAGCGAGTCCCTCGACGTCGATTACGGAGTACGATCCTGTCGATATGTTTTCATCATGCGGCTAAAGAGTGGGGCGGACGGCCCATCCCGGCCCACCTCGGGCATCTGATAGCAATCCAACAAGGCGGACAATGGGTGATTTACTTTCAACACTCCTCACTGTCTGGCCTCGGGCTATCAAAGTTTGGGCCCTGCCAGGACTGAGAGTGGTCAAGTAATACGGCACTTTCAGCATTTCGCATTTTGTCCTATAGTTTGCTGACCTTTCACACACTGTTTTAATGCGATGGGTTCCGGGCGATTGAGGAATTATCGAACTGATTTTGTTTCTTGTTAGTAACGATATTCGGGTTGTGAGAAATGAATGAACGAATGAATATTACTTTAGTTTATGAGAACAGAAATACATTCGTGGCAGCTAGAAATCTTGGGTCGATCCCTATAATAAGATAGAGTGAAATATAAATAACAAAATAATGTACGTGAAAAAAAGCGATATATTAACATCGATGCCAGGCACTTCAGCATGTTAAGAGTACATTGACATCGACTCAATATTTTACAATACCACCATTGTATATTGTGTTTGTAGTCAAATTCTAGTGGTTGTAATAGCTTGTCTAAAAATGATACAACTTTGCACTACGGCTTATATAAAACATATAGCCAATTGTTGTTTATTAACAGGTTATTTTCTAAAAAAAAAAACTAGAAGGAGGCTGTAGTGTGTCCAATATCTAAAATCAGTAACTCGTCCAATTGTAATGTTTTAAGACCAATAAGCTTATTGTGTATTTTTTGAAAATGTCTTTCCAATTAGAAAAATATTTTCGTCAAAATGTTTTATTTCCCAGTTATTAATGAGCTGAATTAGTATCTCAGATAATAACTTGAGAATGCTGGAATGTAAAAATGTTCTGGTA
This sequence comes from Rutpela maculata, assembly GCA_936432065.2. Classification (NCBI taxonomy): domain Eukaryota; kingdom Metazoa; phylum Arthropoda; class Insecta; order Coleoptera; family Cerambycidae; genus Rutpela; species Rutpela maculata. The sequence continues at coordinate 167,757,965 of OW386289.2, read as the reverse complement.
CTGATACCGTGTTAATGTTGATTGTGGGGACTGTAGCAATACTGATTTTTAAAAACGTTTATTATATAAAAACTATACAAAATAGATTAACAATCATTTCATTTGATATATAATATATGTACCTACCTGAAGTTTCAAACGTTCACTTGAACGAATTTGATAAGAAAAAGGAAAATTAATAAAAACCACACTTCGATTTAGGTGTAAAAACTTAAGTATTGTGGATATTATTGTCAGCAAATGTGGCAATGAAATGTTTACGACGTGTGGTTTTTATTAACTTTTCTTTTTCTTCTAAAATTCGTTCAAGTGAACGTTCGAAACTTCAGATACATTATAATATTACTTCTGAAAATGTCTGTTATGCTACTGCTCCAAAACCTGCTTGTGGTACATTTTACGCGCTCGAACAGATACTCTTAGGCTTCTCCAAGGTTTTTAATTTTTATTATTATGTGCAAAAATAAGTCAGTATGGTCTCAGTGATACAGTGACAGTATTCTTTCAATCTTATCTAACAAATCGTTCACAACAAGTACGAACCAATTTAGGTACATCCAATACACGTGAGGTTGTTTCAGATATGTCACAAGGCTCTGCCCTGGGTTCATTGTGTTTTATTATCTATATATCAGATATTCGTCGTTTTATTGTAAACTGCGATATGCAATCGTATGCTGATGATACTCAACTCAGTTATGTCTTTAAATCTAGTTATCAATATGCTTCAACTTTAATAAATGGTGATTTTGATTCAATTAATACCTTTTGCAGAAGTCACAACTTGAAAATCGATCCACAAAAATCAAAAGCTGCTTTATTTAGTTTATTTGACCACCCTGTGGATTTTTTTTTTACCAAAATATATCTGATTATTGTTTGTTATCTGTTTAGTTTACATTCTTTTGTTCCTACATTTCTTTGTTATATATTTGTACGTAGTTATTATCTCCCTCCCTGCAATTGAAATGCTCTGGTGGGTAGTGTATTCGTCCGATTTTAAAAATTTTCCAATAAGTTATGAAAAGAACATGGTTAATAGAGCACATTTTGAAAAAAAAATTTTAGGATGAACCATAAAGTGTTGAGAAAAAAATTACGAAAGTTACGGGACCTCTGGGAACGAAATGGGGTGCTGGGTGGGGAGATAGTGGAATATAATAATGGAAACCAAATAGTCGGAGAGCAGCCAATCTGTAGGAAGCATTTTAAAAGTAGTCTATACAACTCGCGAACACCCACCTAAAAAATAGATGATATTATGTAAAATGACCTTCTGGATTTGATTTTTGAGTTCGCCCGTTAATTTGAGATTGCCAAATCGGTCAATTCGCAAATTTTTTGAAAATTTTTAAAATTATGTGTTAATTTTTGTTTTGCACATAACACATCATATCTTTTTTATTTTAATTCCGATTTAGACCAATATTTTACACATTATCCCTCCAATATTCTTGGACAGGCTGACGGCAAAGAATATAGTGTAACTAATAATATAGTGCCTAAAAAAAATATAATTACCCTCTATTGTCGCGTTTTTTTAAAATTTGCATTGAAAAATACCCGATCGAGGTAACTTTTTTATTTTTAAAGAGAGAGTTATAGTATAAACGAGAAAAATGTTCCATATACTTTAAACAAACTTTTTTATAAAGAGATTTTTTTGAAATTCGGCTCATGTAACGAGATGACGCTGTTGAATGCGGCCGCGCAACTCGTCCGCATTAATTTAAAGCATAACTTCTGTTAACGTCGCCCATCTGTGGTGTCGTTTAAGCGATCAAGTGAGTCTACGGATTATTTAGTTTCTATTTGCAATTAAGTGTTATAAAATTATGTAGATAATCTCGAAACATACACATTAAAAAAATATATTTTCATTAATTATAACAGCAAGTGGGTACTAAAGATTACATTTTCCTTCGCATACACAACTTATGTTACATTGCACGTTTGCTTTGCTACACTTGCAGCTTGTAGTACAGTTATATAATTTACATTTACAAAATGGAGTTAACTGAATAAAATTGGGTTTTGGGCTTTTTGAAATCATCTTTGGAAATAAGATTTCCTGCTTTAGGTACCATCCAAAATCTAAAACATTTGAAATTCTGGGCTTAATTTGGTAGGCTGTCTTGTAAATAGCACATTGCAGAAATGTCCTTTTTACTTGTATTCTCTGTACTAGGATTTACAATTTCTGATTTTCTTTTATAAGCAGTTCGGGTATACGATCTTCTACATTGTGCATGGTAAACTGCATTTAGTGATAAAAATAAATGTTTCTGTTCTAAATATTGTTTTAGAGCCACAGAAATGTCATCGGATTTTGCATTTGATCGGTACATTTCTAAAACCGTAATTATCGCTCGCAGACAAAAAATTTTCATACCATTGTGTTAGTGAACGAATTCTGAACAACTTTCGAAATGTCCGTCTGTCTGTCCGTCCGTCACGTTTCTTGTAAGCACGATAACTGAAGAAAGAAAATTCCGATTGTACTGAAATTTGGACAGTAAATTAGTGTTAGCTAGAGGAAGAACCCTATTTGAACAAAATCGATCGGTAAATAAAAATGTTATTACTTAATGATTTAAACTTGAAAAAATTTTTTTTAAATTTTTATGTTTTTGTAATTGAATTTAGAAATCTGGTGAAATGATATTTCATTTTAATATCTAAATATTTATATATTTTACAAATATACATTTCATAATGTAGGTAACATACAACCGTGAAAATATGATTTTAGCTTGTGTCTTATAATGTAAAAACCGCTGCCCAAGGAAATGACTACTTCCACATCCAGATTCTCTATCCAAGTCACTCACAATGAAAAAACTTTGTATGTGAAAATAATTGTTTATGGAACTTTAATAATATAATATTTGAAATTCTCTACCCCAAAAACTCATAAAACGATACCCCACATCGGTAGTGGGGAGGGGGGTGGTGATAGGGGGGGTGATAGTGGGGGTGGATGAAATAAAAAAAATATTTTGGGGTTTCTGGTTCCTGTACATACACTAAATCACAATTTTTTTCATCCCCTTTAATAAGGGGGTGGGGGTGGTAATGGGGGTGGCTAATGCCAAAAATTTTTTTGAGACCTTAGCTTCTCTTGTATATACTAAATACCAATTTTATGGACTCTTACCTGCTTGATTGACCTATTTACCCCAAATTTACCCCAACCCTTCGACGGAACAAGATGAAAATATAATCTAGTTCTAGATCTCGTTAAAGTACATATGTGTACCAAATTTCAAGTCAATATCTTAAACGGTTCCAGAGTTAACGTGCGCACAAAAAAAAAGTTACAGACAGACAGACAGAATTTTTTTTTCGCTCAAACTTAAAATCTCGACGTTTCATGACATTTTAAAGCCTATTTGGACAATAAAAATTTTTAAAATTTTTGTTGTTACTATACTTCCACTGGACGTGGAAGTAAAATTTACATTATTTTACGTGTAAGGTGGTGGTGTAGTTCTTTTGATTCGGAATCGAAACCCAAATGGGGTTTGGTATAGTTTTTTTACCAAGTCTTTTACCAACTAAGATCGTACTATAAAATTAAAAATGTCTAAAAGTAACATTATTTACAAAAAACTGCGAAAAGTATCCTATTGAATGTATAATAATTATATAAAAATCCAGTGAACAGGCGAAGAGTACGTTTTTAGCTTGTTTCCTTTGATTTCCTATCCGAGTAATTATAATTTATTATGCCAAACTATGTGTTTATAACGCACTAAATATAGGGACTGAGACAAAAAGCACTTTCAACTTAACATAAATGTACACTGGAAAATAATAATCACCCGGCACGTGTCTGCGTTTAGCTCTAGATGCGATTGCGGCCGACTCATAAGTAGCGCGCATTCGTTCGGACGCTGAAACAATCAATATTTCGATAAGGGAACAAAATTTCAAAAAAAACTTCTTATAAAAGATTTTATTTAGTTCATTCGGAACATTTTCTTCGGTTATAGTAGGCACCTAACTTTAAAAATAAAAAAGATACCTCGATCGGACATTTTACTCTGCAAATTTTAAAGATTTTGCGTCAAAGAAAAGTTGTTATTTTTTTTTGCCAACTAATTATTTTTTAGGTAAAGTTTTTTACTTTCAACATATCAAAGAATAGTTAGAGAATATTATGTAAAAAAATTAAAAAATTCTGAAGTAAAATAAAAAATATATGACGTGTTATATGAAAAACAAAAAATAACACATCATTTTTATTTTTTTTAGAAAATTGCCAATTTGGTCATTTTGGCAATCTCAAATCAATGGGCGAATTCAAAAATCAAGTTTAGCAGGTTATTTTACATCAGATTACCTATTTTTTAGATGGGTGTTCGCGAGTTGTATAGAGGGTGTCGAATTCAGAGGGTCTGGTCTTCCACTAAAACGTAAGTAGAACACCTAACAGAAGTAGAACAAACGAACGCAATATGAAAGTGAACCGAACGTAGCCCAATCTAACTGACCGGACTTGACGCAAATTGTAGAAGAAGAAAAAGTTATGATTGGATTATATCGAGGAAAGAAGGTATGTCTTATAAAAAATTAAAAAGCAATTATTTAGGGCAAGAACTACTTTTGTCTTTGCCCTAAATAATTTTCATAAGCACAACATTTCAACTATCAGAAACGATTACTATAACGTCTGTGTACACATCTATGTAAAAATTTGGAAAATGTCCAAAAACATCCGAACGGAGCACATCTTACCAAATACGCCAAACATTGACACCACTTTTGACGTTCAAAAATAATAAAGAAATACATCGTTTTATATCCTTTTATTATTAATATCTAGTAACCATCCATACCGATTAATATTAACATACTAAAGGTATGTAAGCTGAAAACAGTGGAAACAACGATTGATTTAGGACGTACTTAAACTTTACCAGACCTGTATTGTGAAATATATCAATAAATAAATAAGTTAACTATAGAAATTTTTGAGTAAACCTGTTAGAAACGATACCCTTCATAAACATGTATAAAAAATAGGTTTTATAAACTCAAACGGACATATAATATGGTAACACTTTTCTTAAATTCGACAAAGTTTGTGTACATTGCCAAGTAACGATTGGACCAATTCATTAATGAGATAAAAGGCAATTTTTGTTTTTTCTACTTGTATAGTTGTATCCGTTAACAAAGAGGTTTTGTCGACTTTTTTTGGTAAAATCCCGTTTTAGAAACTTTTGTTCATTGTGTCTTTCCAAATTCAACAAAAGATAACAAATTCTCTTGGCTGCTACAATACATATAGGAAACAACAAGTATGTATAACTTACTTGCGCTTTTTCAGAGATGCAATGACTTGAGCTCAGATGTATTATTAAGAGGAAAGCATTTTCGTTTTCATTTTGCTCCATAGTTTCAAATATTGTGCCTTTTTGTCTCTACAATATGAATAATTAGAATTATTTTGTTTTCTTTTTAACCTGTCAATAGAAAGTAAAGAAATTTCCACGAATTGCTTGAATCATCTACGTTGTAAATTTAATCCAATAGCTGATAATTATTTCAATTGCCAAAAAATGTCAAAGGTTGTTCCCATTACCAACAGAAACGAGATTTATAATCCCTCTGACTAATAACTATAGAACTATCTCAGTCAGATTAACTTTAACAAAAATCTGGTTAGATTTAGTACACATTCATTAAATCCAGTGAAACCGGAAGCGGAAAGAAATTATATGTTAAAAAGTGACGTTTATTAAGTATATAGGATAATCCAAATTTCAATCGCTTATCTTTAAAACTAAAGGAAAAAGGGGGGTATACCATGACCCTGTTACACGTGGTATAAAATTATAAAATTTTCTGTTTTACTTCCACGTCCAGTAAGAGTATAGTAACGACAAAAAAATTTTGAAAATTTTTATTGTTCAAATAGGCTTAGAATGTCATGAAACATCGAGATTTTAAGTACGAGCGAAAAAAAATTTCTGTCTGTCTGTCAGTCTGCCTGTAACTTTTTTTGTACGCACGTTTACTCTGGAACCGTTTAAGATAATCAGCACTATGATGGAACGTTTACGTTAGTCATAACGCCTATGTTACGGTCATCTGTCTCTCTCACTCTCATATATTTTTTCGTCAGCGCTCAACATAACATGTACATGTTAAATAACGTAAACGTTCCATCATAGGCCTGATTGACTTGAAATATGGTACACGTATGTATGTTAACGTGATCTGGAACTATATTATATCTCCATCTTATTCCGTAAGGATTGGGGGGTAAATTGGTGTAAATGGGGGTAAATAGATAAATCAAGCAGATAAGAGTCAATAAAATTGGTATTTAGTATATACAAAAGAAACTATATAAGGTCTCAAAAAAAAATTTGCATTAGCCACCCCCACCCCATTATTAAAGGGTTAAAAAAAATATGATTTAGTGTGCGTATACAAGAACCAAAAACCTCAAAATATGTTTTTACTTCATCCAACCCCACTACCACCGCCCCTATCACCACCTCCACCTCACTCCTATGTGGGACATCGTTTTATGGGTTTTTGGAGTAGACGAATTCAAATATTATATTATTAAAGTTCCATAAGCAATTATTTCCACACACATTTTTTTTTTTCATTGTGAGAGAATTGGATGGAAAATCTGGATGTGGAAGTAGTGATTCCATGGGCAGCGGTTTTTTCTTTTTTTTCTTGTACAGTTAGAAATATTTCTTCATCGATATTTTCTACATTCTAGGTGTCAGAAAAAACACGCTTTTCATATTTTGCTTGTAAAATTTTTGTCAATAAACGCGTATTTATTACTGTTTTTTTAATTTCAAGTAATTGGTTCATATGAGAATCAAAATTTATGTAATCTAGAATAAAATATTTTTATGGCTACCCAAAAAAAGGCACAGGCTAATTGATTCGTATATTAGTGCAGGCAAATCCAGTTTTGAGTATGAACTATCTGGGGACAGCTATTTCTTTACCGAAATGGATAGCTTTATTCATGCAGAATGAGGATATAAGAGTCCCGAAAAATCCCAATGTGAGCTAATGCCACCATTTAGAAAAAATGGCCGCCAGAACCGTTTCTTTTAGGAGGACACATCTCAGGAACCATTGCTCCGATTTTAGATTTCTTTTTTTGTTCTCTTCCCCTTTTTATGTACAATCGAAAGTGTTATTACATATTTGGGCATAAAATAGAAGATAACTGAAGAAAATAAGACTTGAGTTCTTGGAAATATACAAGGTGTCCAGTTAGTGCTTCCTCGGAAGATTGTGCAAAAACGGGCAACTTTATAAAAAAACTTTTTTTAACAAAACTTTCAATGTTTTATCTCTACTACAACGTGAAATTATTTTCAATTATACAAGGTGTCACAAAAAGGAGTTACACAAGAATGTATAATTTTTTTAACGGAATATCCTCTAATTTTTAAGCCTCTGATGGTCCTGAAATATACCCTAAAATTTTTTGCCAATCGGATGCAGCGTTGCCAAGTTATAATTTTTTTCCTGTTTTTTTGGCAAATTACAAACATTTTTTTTGACTACCATATCTCCGCGATTTATTAATTGTTTTTTCTAAAAATGTAGGGTGTTATTCGATAATAATGTATCTTCCGAAAAATATTTTTGAAATAAATTATTATTATACCGGGTGTCCAAAATATTTGTTTACATTTCTTGTTATTTAATTATTATATTTCTCAAATTTTTTAAATGGAATGCCAATATTTTTTTACATGGATGAATAAAGCATAAAATTCTCCACATTCTAATATTGTACACTTAATTTTTATTTCAAACCGTTTTTGAGATATGATTATTTCAAATAAGTTTTGCGTAAATTGAGGTGATTTTTATTTTAGCAATAAAATCCAGTATGGCTTTGGTCTTTTGTTTTGCGTCTGTTCTTCACTCTATGACATATCTCTAATGTGTTTAAGATTATCGTGATTAAGTTGAATTAATATTGTTAATATTTAAAAATACGAATTATAATTATTGTCAATAAGATTTAATATCTATGGTAAATGTTATGTTATTGGTGAATGTGATGGAAATTGTTTATTGGCATCAAGAATGTATGGTCAAAAATATCCCTATAGAAGATGTCCTGGTGTGAGGTCTCTAGAAAATTTGAAAGAACGTTTTGAACGTACTGAAAGTTTTGCATATGAAAAGAAGGCGAGACGACGAAATGTATTGTAATGAAGAAAATGAGCTGGCTATAACTTTAGCGGTAATCGAAAATCCTACGGCAAGTGTTCGGGAGTTAAGTAGGGATTTAGAGATTAGCGAATCTAGTGTTTGCCTATGTCTTCATGAAAATAAGTTTCACCCCTATCGAGCTCAGCTGCATCAAGAGCTTTGGGATGTAGATTTAAATCGTAGATTAAATTTTTGCTCAAAACCAAATTGGAGAAAATGAAGAATTTTTCAAATTTGTATTGTTCACGGATGAATCAACGTTTCATCGTAACGGATTTGTGAATAGGCACAATTTCCATTATTATGCCAGAGAAAACTCTCATGTTGCACAGAAAAATCAGAACCAGAGATTAAATGTAAGGGGAGGAATTCTACATGATTATGTTATTCATCCTCGCTTTTTTGAGGGAAATGTGAATGGAGCAGTCTTCTTAGATTTTACACAAAATGCGTTTCCACAAATAATCGAGCATATTCCTGATTACATTACAAATAATATGTGATTACAACTTGAAGGTGCACCACCACATTTTAGTAGAAATGTTCGTCAGGCCATTTAAAAAAATTATAGGCATTCCATTTAAAAAAAATGAAAAAAATGTAAAACAAAATATAGATTTTAATGCTAAAATAAAGAGCACCTTAATTTACGCAAAAATTATTATAATCATATCTCAAAAAACGTTTGAAATAGAAATAAAGAGATATTAAAATGTAAGGAATTGTATGTTTTATTCATTCATGTAAAAAAAGTATACCTAGGCATTCCATTTAAAAAAAATAAGAAAAATAAAAATTAAATATCAAGAAATGTACGCAAATATTTTGGACACCCGATATACTAAAGATTTATTTCAAAAATGTTTTTCAGTAAATACATCATTATCAAATAACATCCCACATTTTTAGAAATAACGATTGATAAATTGCGGAGATATGCCAGTTAAAAATGTTTGTAAACTGCCCAAAAAAAACAGAAAAAATAACTTAGCAAAATATTTTAGGGTGTAATACAGGGCCCTTGGAGGCTTAACTGGCGTTAAAGAAATACAGGCTGTTCTATTTAAAAAAATTATACTTTCTTGTGTGACTCGTTCTTGTGACACCTTGTATAATTGAAAATAATTTTAAGTTGTAGTTGAGACGAAACATTGAAAGTTTTGTTAAGAAATTTTTTTTATAAAGTTAGCCGTTTTGCACAATCTTCCGAGAGAACACTGACTGGGCACCCTTTATACCTTAATGTACATTATTAAAATGATTACAATTTTATATATAAATAACTATTACTCCGTTAATATTTGAGTTAGTAACATCGGCCAAAAAAACAAATGAAAGCTAATCGTGTGCTCTAGAACTTTTATTAAAATTATTTTTTCAAAAATTGATTAGAAATTTCAGTACAAACGTCTCGAGTTTACAAAAGTTTAAATTTCCGTAATATTTAAATTATTTTTTAATTTCCTAAGTTTATCGTTTAATTTATCGTAAAATATGTAATCATACTTTCTGTAAAATGTGAAGTGAGAAATGGAACAAAAAAAAGAAATCTAAAATCGGAGCAACGGTTACTGAGATATATGATTTTAAAGAAAATGTCTCTGGCGGTCAATTTTTCTAAATGGCGGCTTTAGCTCACGTCGGGATTTTTCGCGACTTTATGTACTTACCCTACATTAATAGATCTATCCATTGCGATAAACAAATAACTGTCCCCAAATAGTTCACGCCAAACCCATTTTACACTGAGATTTGCCTGGTCTATATAAGCAATAGACAATTATATGTTATTTATAATAATGAAGATTATTTCATGCCAATACGTGGGCCCTACAAGGTTCAGTTCTGAACCTAGTTCTTTTTGTAATTTATATCAACGACCTTCTTCATTCTGTAGACATTTCAACTTCAACAGTTTTATTTGAAATTGTTACAAATCTTAAAGAACACAGTGATAACTGCCTTATTGGAAGTATTACATACAAAATGTATGGCACAAAATTGGTTTGCATCGAATCAAGAGAATTCTAATACTTCTATTACAACACTTACGACTTGGTGGGATCAATTGTTATAAGGTGTTACATAGACGTTTTCGCAGAGTAACGTCACGGCGTTTTTCGCGAGGATTCCAACTTTAATTATTTATTGCAAAGCAAGTACTGTGGTTTAAGATCTGATATTCGGTGTGGCGTGTTTTTAGAACTGACCAATTAAAAATGACCAATGAAACTAGCCAGCGGGATGTGCAATTAACTAAAGTGTAAACTTTTACTCAAATATACTAATTTTCATACACAGCTGTCTCCGATATTAAGTGCTCCGTCTATAACCGGCAGTACCTATTTTAGTCATACATTATCTGAATATGATAAAACAATAGTCCGAAATGTTACAACACGTAAAATTACGACTATAAAACTGTTAAAGAGCGAAACTCGAGTGCGAACCATTCAAGTGTGGCGTGCATTTGCACTCGAAATGAAGTTAAACAATTTGAAAGATTGTTCTTTAAAGCTATTTGACAACAGCGTCTAACTCCCGGTGAGAAACAACTCAACTTCAAGGATACTTGAGGTGGTTATTAAGCAAAGGCGTGCCGTGGCCAACTTCAGAATTGTGGACTTCATTAAAAGTTGGTCGGAGAATTATTTGTTCGATAATACGAAGTAATAATTGTTTTGGAAACGATGTGTTAATTAGGAACAAAACGATGTAAAAATACATTGAACTTTAATGAGATTATTTTATCTCATTTATGGTTTCTTTGTTGAAACATCTGCGGAAAAAAATATAAGTTTACAATGTTAATTCTTCTTTACATTTCGTCATGAAGCGTAATGAAATAATTAAATATATAGGGAATTGCATCACGAGAGCGACATGGTTTAATGTGAGGTGGACACATTGGTAATCAGTATAGAAATACCTCACTGGCCTTTCATTACTATGTCAAAAAGCGCTTTTTGACATTAATTTCTTAATTCGCTTAATCTGAAACGTGATTATTCAAAAACTCTGAGAGGGTGATTTTTTTACAATACTTCCTTTCGATAGGCGAGAGAAGAGATCATGAAATCAGAGCAGTCATTATATAGATGCATGGCTCTGTCAGTTTGACATATAAGTGAAGATGTAACAATATTACATCACGTCAAATTTTAGATACATTTCAGAGCACGATTTTCGAACTAGAGGAAGGATTAAATCAGGATGTGTAAATCCCGACCACTTTTTGTCTCAGGCTTGTAAGTTGGGAATATTCAAATCCCTAATAGAATATTCCAGATGCATAATTTCTCTGAATTTAATAATCCAACTAAAAGTTTTATGACTTTTTGTTCGGGATTAAGGATTATTCTTCGCTAGGGCACATACAAAGAGGAGAAATATAAAACGAGAATTATACATACTAAAATAAAAATGTTAATGGCCCAGTAGGTTTTTTTATTGCAAAGGACTGGTTCAAGTGCGTCATAGAACAAAAGATATAACAACATTGTTACCAATTTGGGTTTTTATTGCACATTAAGCGATGGGAGAGAAAAACAAAATAATGGATAAGAATATTAATTATTTATAGGAGAAGTTTCTAAATTATGTATGGATTGAATTAACCAAGTTCCGTTTAAAAATATGAACTAGCAAAGAATTTAGTTAGGGAGCTCGTGAACAATTTAGGGAGTAAGTGATGCTATAGCCAACGAAGGACTTTTGGTAAACAATATACAGGGTGGACACAATTCAAGAAGTAATTAACAAAAAAATGTGACGGAGTACAATAATATTTTGCATATAGTTAAGTCAGTTACTAAGGAAGATACCTACTGTAATTTTAGTGGAAAATATGCAGGGTGCTTACCCAAAAAAATAATTAATTAAGACTCTGTGGTAGAAAATAATATTTGGAATATAGTTGACACTATAATAGAACAGGAAACAAAACAGATGTAATTTTAGTGAAAAATTACAGGGTTAAAAAAATAATTAATAAACCTGATATAATAATTATTAGAAACGCTCCCAGTGGTGAGCAATAGATATGAATGATGGTTTCGTCCTCCACTCCACACAATGTGTGCAGACGCTACGTCTTACTGATACGTCTATTATTTCAACAATCACCAGTACTTGCACACTTGCCACTTGCATATAAAAAGACAGCCGTCATTTAATTACGAGAATTTTTGATAATTACCTTTGTTTCATTAACAGAGAACACTACAAAATACATATATTGAACAGAAACTTTATCATATATAATATCATAAGTGATAGGTATAATTTTGTCGGCAAAATTTACTGATTATTAAAATAGTTTGTTGCTTGACAATTTCGCGATTGACACTGATAGATAAAAACTAGTGGAAGCATTATACTTTTCGCGGATTTACTAATCTTTTTATATAATTGCTACACATTTTATAAGATACTCTTCGCATTTTTCTTATAAATGATGTTAGTTTTTGGACATTCTAAATTTTATGATACCAACTTTGTTGTGAAAAAAAATATATGAAAAAAAAATGAAAAAAAAACTACCACCCTGTCAGGGATTCGAACACAAGACTTTTGGATTGCGAGGCAAAAGCTTTAGCCATTGGGCCATCACACATTGCTACAAAAATTGAATATGTAACATATATCATTCCAGAATTATATTTTAACGGATTAGATATATTATTATGAAATATATATATTAGCAAAATGTACAAAAAAAAAGTTATAGAGAATAACATTTCGCAGGATTTCTATTTAAGTACAAGTGACAAAATTAAGAATTTTTTTTTAATTTAAATTATTAATAACTTTTTTATTTACTGATTGATTTTTTTCAAAAACAATAGATTTCTTCCTCTAGGTAACGCTAACTTACTCTCCCACGTCGGTACTTATACTCGTATACTTTACCTGTTGATTCAAATTTTTTTCCAAAAACATTTTGAAAATTTTTATTGTTCAAATAGGCTTAGTATGTCATGAAACGTCAAAATTTTAAGTTTGAGCAAAAAAAAAATTCTGTCTGTCTGTCTGTAACTTTTTTGTGCGCACGATTACTCTGGAACCGTTTAAGATATCGACTTGAAATTTGGTACACATATGTATTTTAACGTGATCTGGAATTAGATTCTATTTTTATCTTATTCCGTTGAAGGGTTGGGGAGTATGGAGCATGGACTGAATGGGTCAAAGGAGGGTAAATAGATAAAGCAAGCAGATATGAGTTCATAAAATTGGTATTGGTATTTAGTAGTGATATTTAGTATTAGTATTTATACAAGAGAATCTGTAAAAGTTCTCAAAATTTTTTTTGGCATTAGCCACCCCCATTACCACCCCCACACCGTTATTAAAGAGGGTGAAAAAATTTGTGATTTAGTGTGTGTTATATACTGCACGGCGAATCTAGACAAACGTAGTGTGTACTGGCTAAACCTCAACCCCTCACAATTCTTCAAAATTAATCCGCGTGTGTACCGTCACTGGTGGGAACTGTCGTTGAAATTAAGATACGGCACACGGCACGCACGTATTCAATGTCGGAAAAGCCATTGCTACTTTTTCAGTTTAATAGCTATTTTAATTATAAACCAATAATTATAGTTGTTAAATACCCCACTGTCCCTACTTCTGGTGTAGGTATATAATAGTCATAGGTTAAAAAATTATTCATAGAAATATTTACTAAAATCATCAACATATAAAATAAACATATAAAAATGATTTTAAGATAATAGTTATTATTATTTTAATTATAAAGGAATAATTAAGGTTGTTAGCTATAACTTAAAAAATAATCTATAGAAATATTTATTAAAAATCTGGTAAATATTCGCGACCCGCGAAGCCTACCTCTCTACTACCATGTAAAAACAAACTATTTTGTTTAGAGATGAACATACTGGTAGACTTCCTAAGTAATCTACTCTGGTAGCATCCTCGGTATGTGCGGCCACATTTAAATGTACAGGTTTGTTTTACAAATTGATGACTTCGATGCATGGACTGAATTTGTGGGCTGAACTTCTAGCTGCGAGGCAACTTCGGGATCTCCGTACCTCACACCAAACATATAAAATTATGAATGGCCAGCTACCGCAGTGACTTCCATGTAAACTGCTAGAATGAACTGCTGCAAGCATCCTCGGCATGTGCGGTCCCATTTAAATGTACAGGTTTATTCTACAAATTGATGGCGGCTATCGTAGTGAACTACACACTGAACTATTAATAATCTTCGGCATGTCCGTACCACTTCTCGCATATTTTTACAACTGACGTACTGACGTTTGCAAAAATTTTTGTAATGACGCCGAGTTGTTGAATCGGTTACTATGTTTTCAAAAAACAAAGGAAAATTTGCCGCTGAAAAACAGGTTGGTTGCTTCATTCTGGCTTTTTATTGGTTAAACAACCCTGGCAAAATTTTAAATGTTAAATTTTGTCGATCCGAAACTATTTTTTGATTAAAATAACCGATTTTAATTGGACGAAATTTATAGGAATGAAATAGTCAGGTAAATACACCTTGATTGCACGATTAGAATTTTGTCTTATCACTATACCGGCTGCTGTCGAAGCTTTTTTGAAACAGAATTTGAAGATGATGCAGACACCAGTCCGTTTCTGTCTATATTATGCATGTGTGACGTTGAATGGATATCACTGTCTGATTTTTCACTAAGAATCATTTTTGAAACTTCCATTTTACCAGTTATTAATTCTTCAATATAGCCCTCTGGTGTTTTTGAAGATTTCCATCTGCCAATTTGCTTGGCTGATAATAAATTTTTACTAGACTCTACAACCATATTTGCACCACTTCATCTAAAGCAGTGCCCAGTGTAATTGTCAGAATTTAGTAGACCAAGAAACTCGGCTACTATTCTTAGTACACCGCTAATAGTATGCATACCGACTGATTGCGAGACGCAATTTTTATTTCTATATCCAAGAAAAAAACGTCTGTTTTCTACGTTACAAGGACGTAGTTGGCAAACTACAATCAGAAATTATAAATGACCTAGAAGTATATGTTTTAATATCTTTTAAATTTACGTTTTAGTATCTTTAACTCTAATACGTACTATTCGTGATCATCTATATCATCAATAGTTTATTTTAGTAATTCATCGCGGTGACAAGCACCATACAATCCAAAAATCCTTGCAGAGTAAGAGATTATCAGAAGGTTCCAAATTAAATTTTCGACACTCCTCAACTGTCAAAACTTTGGACTTTTATGGTGTACACCCAGTATTCTGTGCTTTCATAAAGGTTATGACCTACAAGAGACAATAAAGTAGATAACACTACTACCATAACAATTCTGACAATAACGGTACAATGATAAAAACATTAAATATAAGTACAATCTTAATCTAACATCATTCCCATTAACAATCAAAACTTTCTTAAACATTGAAAACTTTGTCCACAAACTTAAAAAGTTCTAGCTAAACCCGAAATGTAAGGCAATAGTCTCATTCAAGGTTATATCGCGTACTCCTTTCCTTACACGCCATTCGTTAAAAGTTCTTTTTCATAGGGCTGGCTAGATTTCTTTGGAATTAAAGGCCAACTGGCTTCCTCAGCTTCTTCTAAGATTTTACACAGAATATCGATTTTTAAAGGCAAAAACGGTTTTAATACCTCACTGACATTAATAAGGCTTGTTACCCGTAGCTAGGAAAACACAGTTGATTTCCAAAAATGCAACTAGATTTTCGCCTATACTAATAATCGTCATAAGAATTAATTTTATTAGTTTATCTTCTCTCTTTTGGGTGAAAAGAGCTTTAGAATAACATAAAACAATGTACGATATTCGACCGTTATAGGGTTTAACATGCAAGTATGGAAGATAATTGAGCTCGCTATGGCTCGCTGTGTAACTCTTTTCCAAACAGCTTTGGTTTTGGATTTGTGGGTTGTGTGTTATGTGTGATGTGCGTGTTTTTATCCAAACCCGATATGATATTCGCCAGGACGTTAATATAAATAAGGCATTTAAAATAAAAAAAAAAAAAATATATCATCACTTATGTATTTCTTGAGCAGGAAACACCATGAAATCAGCATAGGAGACCTTAGGAGGTTTAGCTTGTTGTTTGGAACACTAAATACAACATCTTCGCCAATTTACATCTTTAAAATTTATGTCACTCTATTTCTGCAATATTAGCAAAAAAGCACATACAAGGTTTCTGAAGTACTTGCAATCTGTACGATCTAGCAACTGTAATTCACAAACTGTCGACAATATCGTCATACTCTACAATAGAGAGAATAAGCGACTAGTTTTTAAAATAACGGAGAATTTTTAGCTTGTCGTATGATTTCTGTATAACTCTTGGTACATGGTCGCTAATTGTCAGAAGATTATCAAACCAGACTCCAAGATTCTTTTTATTTTTAGTAATTGTTACTTTTTAATTGCCGAAAAACAAGGTTGGTAGGAAAACTGTAATCGTTTAAATTTGGAATAACTTGCATTTTGTTGTAAGCCATATTCCATGGAGAAATTATGCACAGAACGAAAATCACGATTAATTTTTTCCATTATCATATAAACACTATCTGGTCCATGATCTAAAATCCATTATAATCTCATTCCCTGGAACCCCACAAATAGCGTGACGTCAGAGAAAGGTAACTTAACCGGGACATGTCTGACACATCACAGACATCTCACTAATCCGCCCCTGCTCTTTAGTGTCTGCAACTCGAAATACAATGAAATAGGTGTAACATAAGAGAAAGCTGCGCCAAAATGTCTAATGTATGGGCAGATCATGTATATTTAGATCATGATCTGGACTATATGATAGGTACATTTGGTTGTCACCGTATAAATATGGTAATTTACAAAATTTAGAAATATTAGATAAATCATCTATAGAAGAACACAAATAAAATGAGTCCCAATATCTACCCTTGAGAGATTCCCTTCATGACATCCATTGATTTCGTTAATATGAGTGTATATATGATACTGTAAAATGATGTTAGTAATATATTATTCAAATTAGATCCTTAATTGTTTACACTTTGCAATGTATTACTCATATCCAATAGCCATCACCAAGCCAAAGTGTATAAAATGTTAATCCGAAGATATATTCCATCCCGTCCACATTACCCTGCAAGTTTAATATATTTCAAATAGTTCCTCGAGCTTCCATAAAACATTTTATGTAATCTTTCTTAAAATTCCGAATTCTCCTTGCAGAGAGGTAACACATGCAAAAACTGTAAAGGGGAAAACGTTATTAGATATCATACAGGGAAATAAAATAAAATTTAGTAGAAATTGTATTGCTGCCGCTGCACAAAATTTAACATCTGGATCATACAAGGCCAATATTTTGATATATAGCTCGGAGGGGAAAAGTTGGGTTAAAGTTTTCGCTATATGTGTGGGATTACGCAGAACGTTTCGAAAACTAGAACTCGAATAAGTAGGTGTTAGACGGGTAATCTCGCTTAATCTTAGGGGAACTTTTAATGAATGATACGCCTGTTTTGTATCGTATATAGATAATTAGTAAAGTTGGCAAAAGTCGGCGTTTATAGATAAAATAATACGAGTTTATGTGCCAGAATTTAGTGCCACACGCGCTGGGAGAATTATTAATGGCATGCTTAATTTGAACTGCGATTTTTATTATAAGGGAACTATAAGGATATGTTTAAGAGCGCAGAAAATAAGTGAGTTAATGGCGTAGAACTGTAGAATTTAGTTCGAAGCAAAGTTAACTAATAATTGCAGAAATTCATATTAGAATTTTTGTTATAAAAAATATTCTAGCAACGTCGATATATAGCATATTCAATGTTCATTAAGGGGCTTTCCAAAATTTTTTAATAAGAAGCAAGGCTTGTAGCAATAGCAGAAAATATAGGAGCAAGGCTAGTAGCAATAGCAGAAAATATAGGAGCAATGCCTTATAGTCCAGTGAAAATGGTAACTACCGAAAAAATAGACCAAAACTTTTTCACTTGGAAACTAGGTACTTTTAATAACAACAGTAATTGCTCAACAGATTGAAAAATAATCCAATTGTGTGGCAAAAGTAATGACTAATATAGTACTCTTAAATATAACTTAAGCGGTATAAAGGCCGCTTCGTTGTCTGAACTAAGATTGCCAACGAACTAGAAAAGCAGAAGTTCCCAAACAAACTAAGATGCTCATGTTGGCTACCTTAAAAACAACTCTGTAAACTAAATGTGTATGTACTTTCTACGATAACATAATATATATACAGTGTGTTTCACTTCTCATGAAGACACCCCTGTATCTTTTTTATTTGTGACCAAATTCATTTCAAATTTTTATCAGCCATACAACTCCATAAGACGACTTTATTCAACACATAAATGCCGCCTGGATCTAAAACGCCGGCCTACTGCGATAAAAAGAAAATAGCAATTTTCGAGAAATCATAGTAGGCTTAGAGATAGACAAAAATTTTGTTAATAAAAGTTGTTCGGAATCACTTGATATGTCCCTCTGTAAAATTTTGTGAAAATCGGAATATTCAAAAAAAAAAATGTTTCTTTCACTTCTCGTGAAGACACCCCTGTATCTTTTTTATTTGTGACCGAATTCATTTCAAATTTTTATCAGCCATCATTTCAAATTTTTATACAACTCCATAAGATCACTTTACTCAACACATAAATCCACTTAGATCTAAAACGCCGGCCTACTGCGATAAAAAGAAAATCGCTATTTTCGAGAAATCATAGTGGGCTTAGAGAGAAAATTTTATTACTGAAAGTTGTTCAGAATCACTAGATATGCCCCCCTGTAAAATTTTGTGAAAATCGGAATATTAAAAAAAAAAACATTTTTTCTTTGACTTCTCGTGAAGACACCCTTTTATCTTTTTTATTTGTAGCCGAATTCATTTTTCAAATTCAAATTTTCATCAGTTATAGAACTCCATGAGACGATTTTATCTAACACATAAAGAGAACTTTTTGCAGCAAATGAGTCATACACAATTATTATTGAAATTATTTATTATTTAATTACACGTCTATGCAAAATTTCAGCTCGATTAGATAACGGGAGGTGGGTAAACTTGATTGATTCATACATAATACATACTTACCTACAGATTTCCAAGTATTATAAAACCATTAAAAAAAAGAAAACAATATTACATTTAAGTTGATGTGTAATAGCGTAATAATAAAAATTGTCCCTTTTAGCATATTATTAAATGCCGATTTTTGTTCACAACTTTCATTTGTTGGAAAAAGTTCTCTTTAGGTGTTAGATAAAAGTCGTCTTATGGAGTTGTATGGCTGATGAAAATTTGAAATGAATTCACGAGAAGTGAAACAACAATTTTTTTTTGAAAATATTCCGATTTTCACAACATTTTACAGAGGGGCATATCAAGTGATTCCGAACAACTTTTATTAACAAAATTTTTGTCTATCTCTAAGCCTACTATGATTTTTCGAAAATAGCGATATTCTTTTTATCGCAGTAGGCCGGCGTTTTAGATCTAGGCGGCATTTATGTGTTGAATAAAGTCGTCTTATGGAATTGTACGGCTGATCAAAATTTGAAATGAATTCGGTCACAAATAAAAAAGATACAGGGGTGTCTTCACGAGAAGTGAAACAAAAATTTTTTTTTTTTAAATATTCCGATTTTCACAAAATTTTACAGGGCGGCATATCAAGTGATTCCGAACAACATTTATTAACAAAATTTTTGTCTATCTCTAAGCCTACTATGATTTCTCGAAAATTGCTATTTTCTTTTTATCGCAGTAGGCCAGCATTTTAGATCTAGGCGGCATTTGTGTATTGAATAAAGTCGTCTTATGGAGTTGTATGGCTGATAAAAATTTGAAATGAATTTGGCCACAAATAAAAAAGATGCAGGGGTGTCTTCATGACAAGTGAAACACACTGTATATAGCACATAATAAATATAGCACAATAAATGCCCAAACAAAATTATAATTTTTTGATAAAATCATGAAGAAATACAAAATTCGGACAATTCAACTGTTTGAGAATCGCTGAACTTGACTAAAAGATACATTATTTATCTGTCTTGTTAGTGTGTATTTTATATTTCTGTCTCACAGCAGCAGAGAGAAGCTCGATAAACATACGCGGCTAGTTGTTCTGCATTATTGCAATAGCTCACGTTTATTATCAACTCATATACCGGGTGTAATAGTATCATGGTACACCCGCCTTTTCTCCTTTACTTTTGAAGATAATTCATTAAAATTTGGGATATCCTATATACGTAAGTGGTACTTTTTGACATTCAAGTGATTTTTTTCACTTCCGATTTCCAATATACCAAAAAAGTCATAGGCGTACCACTTAAAAAGGGGGGAGGGGGGAAGGGTTGTTTAACCCTAAATCAGCCATTTCTAAAACTTTATTTTAAAATATTGTTACTTTAAACTGTTACCCTCTGACATATGTTACAGCACACCAGTATTGAAAAAAATATCTGTAGCCATTTGTACAATATTTAAAGAATACGTTTTTTATTTCCAACTTTAGAGGGCTGTATCTTCATAGAGTGCGATTTTGGATAGAGGTGAATTAGGTTCAATCAGCTTTTCTCAAGGTGCTGAATTTGTGGTTAAGTGATTGACATACTTTTTAATAACTCCCTGTATATATTCTTCGAGAAGCTTTTCCGGAAAAACCAATGGATGGGAAAATGTATAGGCCCCTCTTTGTAGGAAATCTCATTCTGAACAAGTTTACTTATGTTCATTTAGCACTAAAATCGCGTACTTTTCGAGATATTTGCATTCAAAATTTAAAAATAAACACGAAAAAACATATATATTTTTCAAGTCGCTTTTCCGGAGAAACCAATGGAATAATGGAAAAGCGTGTACAACCTTTTCTGTAGAAAATCGTATTCTGTACACGTTTACCTATGCTCGTTCAGTCTTAAAAACGCGTACTTTTCGAGATATATACGTCCAAATGAAAAAGTATACGAAAAAACGTATATATGTATATATTCCATGTCTTTTTTTCTGCGCATAAAGAAAACCTTGTTCTAAAAGTTGAATACTTGCTTCCTATGCAGATAAACTGCTGTTCAAAATTTTTATCTAAAACGGCGTTTTTTTTCCTAATTTAAATGGACTAATCCTTATAGTTTGCACTAGTACTTATACCCATTAAGAAACAAAAGAGAGAACTAAAAGGCTATTATTCACTAAAAGGTAGTTATTCACAATTCATTATTAGACATGATTTTTTTTCAGTTATGCAAGTAGTGCAAATCACATAATAATAAGTGTTAAATTCCTAGAAATGGTGAACGGCATTTGAATTTTACAAATATTGTTCAAAATGAACCCCATCACAACCAATACATTTTCTTACTCGCAAAATTGTGTTACCATTTACATTCCTTAACATTTGTGGAGTGATGCTATTAAATGCTCTTCTTATTCTCAATTCGAGATCCTCGATGTCATAATGGGACTTTTGTAAAATATTAACGTAAATAATAACTATAATTCAGAGTATTTAAGTATTTTTATTTATTTGAATTACAAACACATAACTACGTGTTTATACATTTATGAGCAAGTTTATATTAATTAAAGAGAGATGTAAAGTAGTAAGTACTCCAGGGCGGACATAACGAATTTTTATTTTTTTAAGAAGTGTTACACCCAAAGAGTTTTCGTTTTATTAGTTTAGCTGCAATAGTTTTTGAATAAAATAATTTTAAATAATACCCACTCTAGCCTATATATGGTCAATTATCTCAAGAACGCAGGGAGATCAGAGGCTGAATTTGTGTCAATGGTAACTTTATTACTCACCGATGTGCGATGTCATAACACAAGTTGTTTTGAAAATACCTCTCTGGTGCCAATGACCCTATCTTATCCTGCTAGATCCTTTAGATTTATATCATCAAATGTTGACCGTTATTATTATACTTATTGTACTGAATAAATGAATAGCTATCCGGTTCCGACAGCGCCCGACAGCAGCCATTATTTCAGTTAAATGTATTCTTTTTCATGTCTGCAACACCGTACCCACCTTTTTTTGTTCCGACAATTCATTTTTATATTTATTTTCCATAATAACAATCTTATAAACCGCAACGTTGAACCACTGATATTGTCCTCAGTTCTTCTTTATTAAGTCGACCTCGTGCCTCAGCACGGATCTACGACTTTCATTAAAACTTGGAAAATATTATTGTTTTCCCGCTCGATATTCTCATTTCTCTGCAATTGTTTTGCATCGTGGAGTGAAAGAAAAGCCGCCCTTTGATTGATTACTTCTCAAAATCCGCGTGCGTGATCAATGAACGTATTTTATTTTATGGCGTTGAGAAATTTTGTTTGTGTTAAAAAGCCTCACTTTGTACCAAACGCATCAATCTGAACTATAAAAGACTTCATTCTACATAATGGAGCTCCGATCGAACACATTCAATCTCATAAAAAAAATAAAACAAAAAAGTTACCTTCGAAAACATTTATGCGGTTCGAGAGGCGTCGCGTGGAATTACGGATGCATTTGCATGCACCGGCGCATCCAGTCTAATTTTGGTCATTTATCTTTTGCATCAGAGGCTGAGAAAAATAAATATAGAAAACTGATATGTAGAATTAAACGGTTTTACAATTTTGCTTCATGGAAGCTATTAACGGGCTCCACAAAAAATATTATATATAGTAAAATGATTAATATTACAAATGATTGATATTTTTGTGTACTGTTACTGAATTTTTGTTGCATTGTTTTGTTTGTGAGAAGATGAGAAGCAAGCGATAAAAAGTTTTATTTATCATGTTTTGAAGATAATATAGAGTGTCCCAGGAATATGGGGCAACACATAAGATGGTCGTGGTCGATTTTTACCACCTAACGTTTGAAGGACAGGACAAAATTTTTCATAATAGGGCGCTAGTCTTTTCTTCTACAACGTTTGATAGTTTCTTCCACTCTCAGGATGATTTGTTACAACTCTTAGAAGGTAATTTAGATATTATCGACCAGGCAAATCTCAGTGTAAAATGGGTTTGGCGTGAACTATTTGGGGACAGTTATTTGTTTATCGCAATGGATAGCTCTATCAATGTAGGATAAGCACTTAAAGTCCCAAAAAATCCCGACGTGAGCCAAAGCCGCCATTTAGAAAAAATGGCCGCCAGAGACATTTTCTTAAAAATCATATATCTCAGTAACCGTTGCTCAGATTTTAGATTTTTTTTGTTCCATTCCTCACTTCACATGTTACAGAAAGTATGATTACACATTTTACGATAAATTAAACGATAAACTTAGGAAATTAAAAAATAATTTAAATATTACGGAAATTTAAACTTTTGTAAACTCGAGACGTTTGTACTGAAATTTCTAGTCAATTTTTGAAAAAATAATTTTAATAAAAGTTCTAGAGCACACAATTAGCTTTCATTCGTTTGACCGATGTTACTAACTGAAATATTAACGGAGTAATAGTTATTTGTATATAAAATTGTAATCATTTTTAATAATGTACATTAAGGTATAAAGGGTGTCCAGTTAGTGTTCTCTCGGAAGATTGTGCAAAACGGCTAACTTTATAAAAAAACTTTCTTAACAAAACTTTCAGTGTTTCGTCTCTAATACAACTTAAAATTATTTTCAATTATACAAGGTGTCACAAAAACGAGTTGCACAAGAAAGTATAATTTTTTTAAATAGAACAGCCTGTATTTCCTTAACGCCAGTTAAGTCTCCTGTATTACACCCATGGTGTATTAAATAGGTGGTCCGACGTACGGCACTTTCCTATGAAAATAATGGCTTTATAAGTGCATGCTTTCTATTTAATTTAGTAGATGGCGCGACCTTTAAAGTACTACAAAATCTTGTATATAGATAGATGAATTTGCTTTGCTGCATATAGTGCTGCATATATTCTTTCAATATTTTTAATTTAGCTACTTAATGTCAGATGTCACTGGACTCTCGTTTCACTAAACAGAAACGAAAGGCCGCGAATGTATGCAACATTGTATGCAGCAAAGTAAATTCATCTGTCTATATACAGGATTTTGTGGTAGCCTGAAGGTTTTTAAATGGATGAGTAAAGCAATAATTTTTTTTACGAAATTGAAATTAGCCTAACAATTACTCAAAATGTCCACCATTTTGATTCAGGTAACACTGAAGTCTCTTGATAAATGAACGTCTCACACAGTGTAACATATCAACATTTATGCAATTGAAACACTGACGAATCTTTCCATCATATCTTCGCGAGTCGTCGGTTCTACTTTATAAACATCTGATTTCACAAATCCCCAAAGGAAAAAACCCATTGAAGTCAGATCGGGTGACTTAGGCGGCCATGCAATGGGACCTAATATAATTTAATAAAATAATAAATTAGATATTATTTAACAGTTTATTAAAATATTGGACCTCCTCTTCCTATCCACCTTTCAGGAAACTGGTTACTAATGGAATGACGAACATTTCTACTAAAATGTGGTGGTGCACCATCAAGTTGTAATCACATATTATTTGTAATGTAATCAGGAATATGCTCGATTACACAGCCCCACAAAAAAAAAAAAAAAAAGTTCAGACCAGCGAACCAGACCCATGTATCCCTATGTATTTTCGGTCGCTGAATCCGAATCCGGGGTCAAAAAAATTTGTGCACCCCCAAAATCTTGAGCTAGAACCAAAAAACACCCCTGGACTGGGGTGGGGTAAAAATAATATTAAGCTACGAGAATAGTTGTTACATCCTAATCTATCGAATTATACAAATTAAGGTTAAACAGCAGCGTACATACAATAGATATGAAACACACCCCCAGTGAGGGGTGAAAACTAGCCCCCATTTATAAAAAAATCGATCCAAAACAGCAGTGACTGTTGAAAAAGCTCGAAAGGTCTAAGTTTTGTTAAAGTGCATCAGATCCGACGTAATCTTCATAAACTGCCCGTATAGGGTTGAGAACAACCACCCTTAAGTTTAAAGGACACAAAACAAGAGAAAATGTAAAATCCGACAGGATTTCTATTTTGCGTAGTACTCTAAAATAGAACTAGAAACTTACGTACCATCAACGCCCTACAGTGTCAACCCTCAGATGGTGTGAAAACTACCCCCTATGTAAGATTTATCTATAAAAAGTTACAGTGACTTCTATAAAAATTCGAAACACCTACGTTGTGTGGAAGTGAGAAGAAACTAGACTATGTTCGGCGCTGTGCTTGAAAACCACCCCCATGGGGGCGAGATCCGTAGGACACTGGAAGTGTGCATCACGATTTTTGCTAATCATAGCATAAAAATGTAAATCCGGTTAGTTTCTCTCTGTTTCAGCATCCTACAGATATAGGGATGGTATCTCGCAACCCCGTGTGGTTGGTTTTCAAGCATAGCGTCGAACATAGTCTAGTTTCTTCTCACTTCCACACAACGAAGGTGTTTCGAATTTTTGCACTACATTTTTATACTGTAACTTTTTAGTTTAGGGGGTAGTTTCCACACCCTCTGAGGGTTGACACTGTAGGGCGTTAATGATATGTAAGTTTCTAGTTCTATTTTAGAGTACTACGCAATTTCAGCCAATCATAGCATTCATGAAAATAGAAATCCTGTTGGATTTTACGTTTTTTCTTGTTTTTCTCGTGTCCTTTAAACTTGAAGGTGGTTGTTCTCAACCCTATAGGGGCAGTTTATGAAGAGTACGTTGGACCTGATGAAGTTTGTTATCACTTTAACAAAATTTAGACATTTCGAGCTTTTTCAGTACTCATTGATGTTTTCGATCGATTTCTCACCCCTCCCTGGGGGTGTGTTTCATACCTGTTGTATGTACGCTGCTGTTTAACCTTAATTTGTATAATTCGATAGATTAGGATGTAACAACTATTCTCGTAGCTTAATATTCTTTTTACCCCAGTCCAGGGGTGTTTTTTGGCTCTAGCTCAAGATTTTGGGGGTGTACGAATTTTTTTGGCCTCGGATTCGGATTCAGCGACCGAAAATACATAGGGATACATGGGTCTGGTTCGCTGGTCTGAACTTTTTTTTTTTTGTGGGGCTGTGTTATTTGCGGAAACGTATTTTGCGTAAAATCTAAGAAGACTGCTCCATTCACATTTCCCTCAAAATAGTGAGGGTCAATAACATAATGATGTACAATTAATTACGTTTAAACTCTGGTTCTGATTTTTCTGTGCAACATGAGGGTTTTCTCTGTCATAATAATGAAAATTGTGCCTATTCACAAATCCGTTGCGATGAAACGTTGATTCATCCGTGAACAACACAAATTTGAAAAATTCTTCATTTTCTCCAATTTGGTTTTGAGCCCACTGGCAAAAATTTAATCTACGTTAAATCTACATCCAAAAGCTCTTGATGCAGCTGTACTTGATAGGGCTGAAACTTATTTCTACGAAGACATAGGAAAACACTATATTCACTGGCCTCTAAATCCTTACTTAACTCCCGAACACTTGCCGTCGGATTTTCGATTACCGCTAAAGTTATAGCCAGCTCATTCTCTTTACTTAATACGTTTCGTCGTCTCGCCTTCTTTTATATGCAAAATTTCCAGAACGTTCAAAACTTTCTAGAGACTTTCAAATTTTCTAGAGACCTCACATCAGGGCATCTTCTATCGGGAAATGGTTACTGAGATATGTCCTTCTAAAAGAAACGGTTCTGGTGGACATTTTTTCTAATAGTGGCTTTAGCTCACATTGGTATTTTTCGGGACTTTCATATCCTCATTCTACATAAATACAGCTATCCATTTCGATAAAGAAATAGCTGTCCCCAGATGGTTCAAATTCAAAACTGGAGTTGCCTGCACTATTAATATAATTATTCAATTTCGGTCTTGAAATGTCGTTTTCCCACCGTCTTCCCCACTGCCTACCATCCTGCCCTACTTTCTCACCACCATGTCCCACTTTTTCACCGCATTCCCCCACTTTCCCATCATTTCCCTACTTGTCTATGCGAATATAATTATTTCATCAAAATAGGTTAAGTTGTTCTCGAGTTCAATCGGACGAACATGCAAACAGACACAAAGAAACACAGGCAGATAAATGAACAAACAAAAATTCTGAAAATGTATTTTCAGGCTTTGGTAATATTATATGAATCCCCGAATATTGGAAATTCTAAAAATAAACAAAATTATAAGAATAACTACTTTGACAGATTTATTTATATGTATTGATACTAACTTATTAACACGTGTCTATTATCTTGACCTGTAACATTATAAGTAAATCTTATAACTCACGCCCCACGCTTTTGAATTTAATTACCTAACAATTATTTGTAACTTTTTAGTGCGCTACTCATAAAAGCATGTTTTTTAATTTTTTATATTAATAAAATGTTCATTTTTGATGAGAGGAACATATAGCTAAATTTTCTTTAAAAACCATTAAGCTTTATATAGTGTTTACGCTGTACTTCGATTGATTTTACTACGACCTGATATCTAAAAATAATTTTTCACGAGAAAAATTATAATATTTATTCCCTTCTTAGCGGATTGTTGCAATAATTCAAGATAGGACAACAATATCATTAATTTCCTCTTATCAGTATCTGAAGTTCTTTGATGTTTACGGAAAAAAGTTTTGCGTATAAAATTCACAAAGTGTAGGCAATACATCTTTCGCTTATTTCGATTTATTATAAACGTGGAAATGTTTTTGACTAAATTCAGAGCCTTTAACTGTTAATTAGTAAAATATTGTGATTGGTAATTATACAGTCACGGGTCGAGTGATGATACATCTTTTAAAAGATCTTTAAATTTTCAACACAACCAACATAATATTTTTTTATCTGCATCAGTTCACAATGAGAAATATAATTCTTAAATTTTAAATTTAAGAAAGGCAAAACGGTAACTTATTAACTGTATCAAATGCTCCAAATAACTACCATGGGTGTTAGAACACTAGTACAGTCGATTTTTGTATGTTAGTACTTCTGGTACGACGTGGTCATTTTGGAACAGTTTTTATTAATATTAATTACTATACAGTGTAGTTTTATTTGTTTATTACAATAATAATATTAATATTTATTACAGGATAAAAGTAGACACACGTACATTTCTGTGCAGTAAAATCCCGTACACCCATTTTTCGTTATATTAAATCATTCTTTATTTATTTGTCAGTGTCAGTGTCATATTTTCGAAATGCCGAAATTAACTGAACATGAAAAAATTCTAATTCACTCTAAAATTGCAGAGGGATGGTCTATCAGAGCAGTTGCTAACCATTATCACTTAAATAAAAGTACCGTTATGAGAGAAAAGACGTTCAGGCCGACCGAGAAGTTCAAATCTCGCTCAAGACGAAGCGCTCCTCGACTATTTGAGGGAAAATCCATTTCAAACAGCAGTAGACGCCGTGTCTATGACAAACTTTCCAGCATCGAGGTCAACAGCTAGCCGAAGGATAGGAAAATCGGAATTAAAAAACTGTGTAATTGCCAAGAAGACCATATTAAGAGCAGAATATAAGCAAGCCCGCATTCTGTTTTGTTTAAATTTTGTCTATCGCCCGTTGGAGTTTTGGATGTTGTGTTTGCCGATGAAAAAGTTTTTCAGTCTTGTAATGACGGACATATTCGGGTGTACCGTACTGCAAATACCAGGTTTCACGACCGCTACGTGCCTCCGCGGAACAGGTCCGGGCGATTTTCTGTTAATGTTTGGGCATGGATAAGCGTGTATGGCCTCATCTCGGACACAATTTTTCAAAGTCAATTTTTACATTTGCTATAAATCGAAATCATTAAATCATTAACATTTTTCCAAATACCTTACTTATGACATTTCACAATCAGTGTCACTTTTTTATAATCCTATATGATAATGAAAAATCTAAATTCCACTTAATATTAGTAAAAACTGGATTACTTGATTTTTCAAGTGTACGGGATTTTATTGCACAGAAGTGTACGTACAAAAGAGCATAGATATAATATAAAACAAATAGATTGAAGACAAAACAGATACTTTAGTAAAATTAAAAAGATGTAACATTGCCTATTCATAAAATAATGATAAACGTACAAATAGTAAACAGACATATATCTATAGAATACATATATAAAGCATCTAAATAAGTAACGTGAATAATATTCATAGTTTTAATACTGTATATGTGTACAAACTTAAATTTAGATTTTAATTCATTTGCTTTTAGTTTATTAACTTTAATTTTTTATTGTCAAAAGCCTTAACTCCAAATTTACAATAGTTGTCATTTCCTTAAAGGTTGTATTTTCGTATTAAATAAGAGTGCCATCAACGAAAAGATGGAATTTACATTTCCTCAGCACATTTCCAAGGTCATTTGTATAAAGAATGAAGAGTAAGGGACCCAAAACACTAACTTGAGGGATCCCAAACATGCTAAAAACTCGAAAAATTGCAAGTAGAAGGTAACCTCAAACCCTTAAGAAAATTAATAAAATTAATAAATTTAAAATGACCGCCTCAATATGGCGGCCTAAAATTGAGTCAACTTTTTTTGAAATTTCCAGACTTAGATAATTTATAGATAGTAATTACTTGAACAGTTTGTTTAATGGGACGTGTTATTCAATATTTTTAGCAGAGATGGGTAAACTCCCGGAGTTTTGATTACTCCGGAAGTTTCCAGGAAGCTTTCCTGGAAACTTTCCATTGGGAATATTCAGAGTCTATTTTATGGTGAAATCTGATTCGTAATGATCTAAGCTTCATTTTGATACCAAATAAGTACATATAAATATATTATTTACATTACTTTTACAGACTTTTACCAAATAACTGATATTATATGACACCCGCTATATGTGCCCTGTGCTGTATGAAGAATATGGAGCAATTGGGTGGTTACCCAGTAATTTGTTTTGTTTGAATTATTAAATAATTAAATATAAATAAAATAATTTATAGAATGTGATAAATATGTGGATTATAAAATTACAAATTTATGTAAATAATGTCATATGTAAGTCGTAACTCCTATTTTGTGCAGAAATGGAAATATAGAAGGCAAGACAGAAATAACATCTACATATTATTTAATTAAAATAACACTAAATGTATTAAATTAAATAATATCTTATAATTTATAAAAAAATAAAAGTATATTTCTTTTTAATCATTTTCGTTTTTAATGTAACAGAAAAAAATGCTAGATATTATTCATCGGGAAGCGATAGTGCGGGTATACAAATAAACGTAACTTATCATATGTCTGTCAACTCATCCTTGATCATAGCCAATAGCACGAAATTAGAGAAATTCTGTGCCAATGCCAATAGTAATAATCCGAGCGGTGACCATATGAAACTCTACGTCATCAAACATCCGATTAATTTTTGATAATTTCTAAAAAATATCAACAGATTAAAACTGGATTTCTGGCGTTTGAGGTTATGTTAGATCATCGTGGCGGCAATTTCAAATTTATGAGTAAATATGTGTAAATAATGACTGTAAATATTCGTGAAAAATTTGGAAACTTTCCCGGAGTTTTGGAAACTTCCCCGGAATTTTGGAAACTTTCGGAATATTCAAATATTTTAAAGGAAACTTTCATTTTTATCAAAACTCCGTTCCGGAAACTTCCGAAATTTTCCTGGAAACTTTCCAATGGAAAGTTTCCTTGACCCATCTCTGATTTTTAGTTGTCTCAATGAACCTGCAGTGGAACACGGATATTTTGCTAGTTATTTTTATGGTTAAGTTATTTTGCAGATATTCACATTCTGGTACCGTATTAATTCGGCAGGATATTTTCAAATCATCAGTTTATAACTGGTATCATTAATGAAAATTATAACAAAACATAGGTCCAAGAATGGAGCCCTGAGGTACGCCAGATGTTTGCAAACATTTGCCAGACTTATGATCTCAAACTTGTACGTATTACCCATTAGTTAAGTAGAATGTTGTTAGGTATAGGAAATCTGAAGGTATACTGAAATTTTCGGATTTTTTATTTTAAGTACTTGTGAAAGTTAATCATATTCATTATATGCAATTTTTAATGTTAGATAATCTAAAAAAGTGATAATGTTAATATGATGGCCCACAAATCTTATAAATTTTAAACTAAAACTGTGTTTTTATTCGTATTCAGTATTAATTATATTTAAACATATCTAGTTTATCGACTTGGTCGAGTAATAAACCTACATAACAACGGGATGCCTGAATATTTGCACATAAATGAAATGCAGATGGATTACCGATAAATTGTCAACACGCTATTATTTTTATCACCCCGTATTTATGTCACCCTGTATGTAAATCACAAAAATCACGTATCAAGGGTCATGCAGAGCAATGTAATCCAATACAGCAGGGTTTGTCATTCAAACCCAAACAATTCCAGAAACCACCCCTAACATCTAACATTACCGGGCATGCACCCTCGCCGATTTCATTGCCACGCCACTCCGATATGGTTTCAGACTTTCGGAGGCATAAATCTCCTCCTGGAAATAAATAAGGAATGAGATGTGGCTTCTAATAGTGTTCTTAGGGCGGTATCTATGCTCTAGGGGTCGCAGAAGTTAAGATCGTAAGGGAGAGAGGAAACACAATTACAATAAAGTATTGTCGCGCCAACAGAACGAGGGTCGCACAATTTAATGTAATTTCTTTCACGAGAATTACTTCGGTTTTCAGTAAGTCACTTTTCAGTTAAATTGTCCTATTTTGTTTTCTTCACGGCTGATGATTCTTACACATCCGCACTTTGTACAGAGTGAATTTAAAAAGAGGGTGTGAAGAGAGAGAACGGTTCAGTACACTGTAAAAAATGAGGGTAAATTTACCGTCGTTGCGTGTAATATTTTAATGTAACTATACCCTCAAAAAGAGTGTAAAATTTTATTTACCATGGAGGATTACCCAAAATATAGGTTAAATAAACATTTTACACTCTTTTCGCGGGTAAAATTACATTAAAATTGGGTGTAATTTCACACGCGACGGCGGTAAACGAGGAGGGCTTACACGGCCGGTTTTCGGCCCTTTTTATTTTTTGCCAAAAAATTTCGAATTTTTTTTTTATCATACATATTCAACATCTATTATATTCCACCCCAAACGGAATTTCCCCCAACCCTCCCCCCTTCATGTATCCCCATTAAATTATTAAAGAACCAGTTTACATTAGTACACATGCTTTGTTGTTTTTCCCCCGACTACTATATTTACAGAAAAGTTGCAAATAAAAAAAGGCTTGTATTTCGAAGATACATTCACCTGAATTTTTTCAAATTTTTTTTTCATCTTTTACATTTTCCCTCCCCAATTTTTAGGAACTTTCGTGTGGCCATATCTCGAAAAATATGCATTTTTCGAAAAAGTTCAGAGGAGTAAAAACATCTTATTTTGGGCCGAAAAAGGTAAATTGTTTTTTTTTTCATTTTTGACCTAATTCTACAAGTTACGGAACCCGTGATAATAGAGGTGTTTTCTACTCCTTCCGATCATTTCCTACTCTGATCTTTTTTAACGTCATTACAAACACATTGCACAAGGTTTCATCAAAATCCATTCATTAACACTCAAGTTAGAAATTTTGGTCATTTTAGCGCTCCGTTGACTGGACTATATGATAAAAAAAAATCTTTCGATATTTTTTGACCAAAAATAAAAAGGGCCGAAAGCCAGCCTAATAGGTCCTCCTCCTTTACTATAAGAAAAAAATCCTGTTTGGATAAAGGGCAATTTTGTTACACTACGAGGTGTAAGAAAATTGCCCCTTATTCAGACAAGATTTTCCTTTTATAGTGTACAGAAAGCATTAAAATTTCAAAGCAAAGTTACTGTTTTACTGTAAATGTACGACATGTTAAAGTTACACCTGAACATTACTTACACCGACATTATTGAGAAAAAAATGTATTTTCAGAGTTATGTCATTGGAAAATTTACTTAGTAAAGTGCTCAATTACTCAGTAATTTTACTAATACTTTTAATATTGTACATATAGTACACCCAACGATATTTGATCTTATAAAAAAACTGCAAAACAATTATAATCCACCACAAAGACGTGCTGACACAATTACTACTATGATTTTAATATACAGTGTGTCCCAGGATAGATGTAACAAGAGGTGTAATGGACCAAAAATTTTGGAATAGTATTTGGGGATTGAATCCTCCTTGTTGTAAAACTAAAGTATACCAAAAATGACTTGATTTCGTGTTCTACAGGGTGTTTTATAAGCAAAGTTGTAAAAATCACCACTAATAAAGTACCTTTATTTTTCAAAATATGAAAAAATTCCACTAAGAAAAGTTATTTAGAATGCAATTTTATACCTCTATACCAAATTTCAGGAATATAAAATTATTTTTTTGAAACTTCCTATTTTTTTCAATAAATTAGTATTTTATTTTGAACCATTCAATTAAAACTGCATAGAAATTATTTTTTGTGAATTAGTATTTAAAGTTATGTAGAAGCTAAAAGTAGGCTATGAGAAAAGCAGTGGATGATTAACATTTGCTCCTACACAACTTTAAATATGAATTCAACTCTTAATTCGCAAAAAATGGGAAGTCCATTTGGCATTATCTAATACCAATTGATCTTATCTGACACCATTTGACCTATATTAAGATTTGTTACATTTATTCACAACCACCATAAAACCAAAGGTATTTGACTTTTTTGGCGTTTATTTATATATACCTTACCTTAGCTGTGCTGTGGTTGCTCTGAAAGGGTCGGCTATATGCCCTTATACCTAGATGCAGTGAACTGCACTGTAATGTGAATAAAAGAGCAAAAAGATATAATTGATAAGATAACCTCTCACGTTTATTTGATTGTTTTGATTAGTCAAATGTGTGGTGTGGCTCTAATTGTTTAAAGTAAGTATCAGGGTAAAAACATGGTATTCAGAATATAGTTAACACAAAAATCCTTGTTAGAAGGCAAAAACAGACACTTGATGTTCACAAAAAACCAGTGGTACACTAGAATATGTTGGAGTTGATACGTTTCGTCTTGTAATTGAATGGCAGGTACTAGTCTCAATTATCAATTATTGAGTGTTTTGTGAATCATATTCTGTTTTATGCTTACTCATCGAAACTGGTGTGTTATTTACTATTTTCAGACAGTTATTTCTGGCTTTCCGTTTAAAGTTATATGTCTCATAAATTTGATGCCCTGATTGTATTGCCAAAGCCAATTATGAATTATTTCATGCAATGTGCATCCGAATTTTAAAAACCGCTGCCCAAGGAATCACTACTTTCACATCCAGATTCTCTATCCAAGTCACTCACAACGAAAAAACTTTGTATGTGAAAATAATTGTTTATGGAACTTTAATAATATAATATTTGAAATCCTCTACCCAAAACACCCATAAAACGATACCCCACATCGGTAGTGGGGTGGGGGTGGTGATAGGGGGTGCTAGTGGGGGGGGGGGGGGTGAATGAAGTAAAAAAATATTTTGAGGTTTCTGGTTCCTGTACATAAACTAAATCACATTTTTTTTGCATCCCCTTTAATAAGGAGGTGGGGGTGGTAATGGGGGTGGCTAGTGCCAAAAATTTTTTTGAGACCTTAGCTTCTCTTGTATATACTAAATACCAATTTCATGGACTCTTACCTGCTTGATTTACCCATTTACCCCAAATTTACCCTAAATTACCCCCTAACCCTTCGACGGAACAAGATGAAAATATAATCTAGTTCTAGATTTCGTTAAAGTACATATGTGTACCAAATTTCAAGTCAAGATCTTAAACGGTTCCAGTGTAAACGTGCGCACAAAAATAAGTTACAGACAGACAGACAGACCGACAGACAGACCGATAGACGGACAGAAAATTTTTTTTCGCTCAAACTTAAAATCTCGACGTTTCATGACATTTTAAGCCTATTTGGACAATAAAAATTTAAAAATTTTTTTTTGTCGTTACTATACTTCCACTGGACGTGGAAGTAATTGGCTTGATCTCACCCACGCATGTGCAACTTGAGAGGCATATGAGCGTTGCATTTGGAGAGGCCCCCCACTCCCACAAAACTTGGTAGAGACCAATGAGTATTACAGTTAGGCACGTTCATCTATCCCACCTTAGAGTTACCCTACGTCATAAAGTGTGGATGGAAATTCGTGGATAACTTCACGCTGATTCCATAAGACCGGTTTTCGGCCTAATTTATTTTTGGACAAAAAAAACTGAAAAACATTTATTTATTATTTACTATCAATATCGAATCGATTCTACCCCAAACAAAATTTTCTTGCACTCACCACCCGACATGACTGTTTTTTCTGAAATTTGACAATCTGTAAAATTCTTAGTAAGGGTCGAGTCACATCAATGGGAATTTTTAAGATATTGTTTAGAAGGACGATGTAAAAGTCTGTACATAAATTTAGTTTGCTGGAAATATTTCCTAAGAAAAATCCATACTTCTTTGGACATAGAAAATTAATATTTTGAAAACCCTGTATAACTATAACATTCTACCACTACCGAACATAGTTGATTCTAATCTAAATAATTTATGTTTGCCGAGTTGTTGCAGGTAGGCATGTCCAACTTGCGCTTACACAAAAACTGCACCTTGACTCTCCCAGTCAATAAGTTATTATTAGCTACAAGAATCTGTTAGCGAACGACAAAAAGCGTTCCTTGTACACCCAAAGAATGTATTAGCGCGCTTTAAATATGCATGATATATAAAAGATCGGCAAAGTTTCCATCATTGGGAATAAAACAATCAAGCAAATCCCGTACAACGTCACCAGCACCGTCAACCGGGCCCAGAACTCTCTTTCCCCGATAGTGAGTTCTTGGATGGCCCTAATGGACTTTCTATGTTTCTCAATGCATACTAAGAGATGACGGAAAGCGTTCACTCAGCCTCTCTAACCAAACTTGCAGACGCGAGAACAATCGACAACAAACGACTAACTTGATAATGCAAACTTAATAATAACTTCTCCTTACCAATAAATTAGCTCAAGGCTTTTGCTTACTTGAATAAATCCCGCTAATTTAAAAGTTTTGCGCTTTTTTTCGTAAATGTGGAACATGAGTTATTGCGCTGACTTTGTCGTTGGGGCATTCTTTTATCCGCAAAATAAAGGCGTACAGCTCCAGATTTGTACCTGCTTTACAATTTAAAGTGGTTTAATTTAGGTGTAGAGCTTTTGCAGATCTTGATGGAGCGGAAATTTATTAACAACTTGAGAAAGTTCTCTAAACACTAATTTTCTGTTATTAGGTGTTTCTTAAGGTGATGCACTAAAAAAAAATTATCATATCAAGAATATACTTGTCACGTTTAAGTATTAAACTACTGACCAATGGCCAGTAAATATAATAAGTACAAAACAAGGCGATCCTCTAAATCTTAATAACTACAGGCCTATCACAAAGATCTCGGAACTCCCTAAAAGGTGTGAATATGTTTGTTGGAAGAATATGGATATTTTGTGATGTTATATTGAATACAACAATATTGAATTCCCTTTTGGTAACTGAATTTGTTTACAGTCAGATTGACATACAAAACTGGTAGACAAGTGCACTCTAAATAATTTATACAAATATACAATTAGTGCAAAGTAGAATGTTATTAATATTAATAATCTAACAATGTTATTGGTGAAAATGAAATGATAATTTTTCTCAAAATATGCAAGAAGATATAGTACGTCGAGTACATGGCTATCTAAGCCAAAAAGCTGCACTTTTTGATTGGGATGTGCCACTTTCTGTGGTCATAGTTGATGCCAAAAGGTAACTTTCCAGATAGGGAGCCACTTTCAAAATCTGTGCAGGTCACCAAAATGGCGGCCATTAAAGATGGCCGCCATTGGCCACATTAAATTTTTTTGTATCTCAGCTCCTAATGGTCCGATTTCTATTTTCTTTTTTTTATTTGAAAGCTCTTGTAAATAGAGCACTTTTCTATCCCTATACATTTATCTCTACACCTTAAGGGTTCTATGCAATTTTCATAAACCTAAAAATTTCACTTTTCTCACTTTCATTGATAAGTAATAGAGCGGGAGCTAGGTGGCTTTTTCGGCAGCTCATCGTTTTATGAACTTTGAGATATTTTTATGGTTTAATGGATGACAACGATTCATAAAATCGACTTCTGGCGGGGCACCTCCTGTCAGGAGCGTCACGAACACTGTTTAAAAATCAGTGAAATCATGTCATCGTTACAAGGCTGATTTTTTTGTGTGTACATATTTTATGTTTAGAATGAATAAAATAAGATCGCCAGAAAGTGTCGGCCGTCAGGGGGCGCAGCCAGAAATGTAATAATGATACAATACATCTGAGGCACGAAGTCAAGTTAGCCGAAAGTGTTAAATTCCTGTATATTTAAGAGCCTATGGTACTTTTATTGACACTAAGAACTTTACGGGGAGGCTATTCTATTGTTGAAGGAGCTTATATTTACGTTTTAAAAAGGAGCCAGAACTTGTAACGTTTAGAGTTCTGAGATGAAATATGCGAAAAAAAATCCAATTTTCTTAAAAAATCCTAAACATTTTCTTTCTGGCCAGCCTTACTGATGGGAGTTTCTTTCTGGGAATTTTCTTCTGTGTTCAAAACATTTAAATAAACATGCTCAACCTTAAAAAAGTTTGTAACGATGATGTTATATAACTCCGTTTTTTTACTTCTTTGACCTTTCTGGTTGCGCCCCTGATGGCCCACACTTTCTGGCGATCTTATTTTATTCAATCTAAACACAAAATGTGTACACACAAAAAAAATTGGCTTTGTAACGATGATATAATTTCACTGCTTTTTATATCTTGAACCATGGCCAACTCGATGGTTGACATATGCCAGAAGTCTATTTTGTCGTTATTTAAGTTCGATAGAATTAATCAGCGCATAGAAAGTGCTTGTACGATGAGTGTCCGAAAAAGCCACTTAGCTCCCGCACAATTAGTTCCAGGGATGAACTGTGAGATAAAAAAGATGATTGCGCGTGATCTAGAGTCGTAAAAGCTCTATAGAAGCAGTTCATTTACATGAATATTTCTTAGTATTTAGTAGTTTTTTGTTTATAATAATTTGTTTACATAATGTAATAAATGTTTTCAAAATAATTAAAATCACTATTGTTTGTGAAAACAAGTCTCTCTTGGCATCTACGAAACACAATGTACATAAACCCTTTTTTGTGGGGAAAGAAAGGGATATTGAGCACAATTGAAACTTACTTATCAATGAAATTTGTGAGAAACGTGAAATTTTCAGGTTTTTGAAAATTGCACAGAGCCTTTAAGGTGTAGAGATAAATGTATAGGGTAAAAAAGTGCCCTATTTACAAGAGCTTTCAAACAAAAAAAAAGAAAATATAAATCGGGCCATTAGGAGATGAGATACAAAAAAATTTAGTGTGGCTAATGGCGGCCATCTTTAATGGCCGCCATTTTGGTGACCTGCACGGATTTTGAAATGGCTCCCTATCTGGAAAGTTACATCGACTATGAACACAGAAAGTGGCACATTCCAATCAAAAGGTGCAGCTTTTTTTCGTGTACCCAACGTACTAATATGGAAAACAGGAATCTGGCCAGATGATTGGAGAAATTCAAACTTAGTACCACTACATAGGAAGAAAACAACAGATGTCTATGATAACTAGAGACTGCCAGCATTGACACTCCACTAAAGTAATACTACTGGCTGTTTCGAAAAGATTGGAATAACGCTTAGCCTAGCCGTAGATTCTTGACATCAGAACAAGTTGATCTAACCCAAAAAGTAGCTGTCTAACTCTTTTCATTTTCAAGATACAGGTAGTAAAGTCAAAAAATTATATTCGTATTTTTTTTTATAATTGATATTGTATAATGTATACAATGTTTGACACAACAAGCACTATTGACGATTTCAAGACATCATACTTGACATACACCTACTAGATTAAAAACCACTTTTAGGTATAATTGAATTTCTTCGAACTGGTGTGTGACAAAGTTGTAAATCGTGTATTTCTCTGAAAGGATGCATTTTATCGCGATTAAACAAGTACACCTTTTCTTTAGGAAATTAAATTGCGTTTGGATTATGATAGAAGACAATGTTCAAAACCCAACCTCAAAAAAGTTATGGCTTAAAGTGTCACGTAGAAATACTGTAACTAGCGGCTTCTATAAAATGTGACATCGGTAATATCACCATTGTAATTAGCGACATGAAAAACATGTCGTTATCAACTTTGAAGTAGATACGTATAATAGTCTCCAAGATAGAGACAAAATACGAATACAATTTTTTTAACTTATTTTGAAAACGAAAAGAGTTAGACCACTACTTCTTGGGTTAAATCAACTTGTTTTGATGTCAAGAATCTACGGCTAAGCGTTATCCCAATCTTTTCAAAACAGCCCTACATACAGGGTGTTTTACGCGGAAACAAACATGCTTTAATGGCAGATAGAGGACACAGGATAATCTTAATCAGCCACAGAAAAAGCTAGTTGGGCCCTCGTTGCTGAAATACAGGGTGTTTTATGTATTTGTGCCAAAATTTCTTTTGGTTGTTACTTTGTAAAGAAATGGAATAATCAGTTCATATTTGGAATATACAGTATGTGTAGTGGCGGGCTAGGCATAGGGAGTAAGAATTACAACATCGCGTATGCCAGCTGACTGAAATGAAATAACTGAGAGCTGGGATGCTTCGCCGACGGGCGAGTTTGCTCTGCCGTGCTTTCATATCTCTCGAGCTTCGTGAATGTACATGCCTAATCGGCAATTACACGCACTGTATAATGCACTAATGGTCCTGAATAAGTATTTGTATCACACACAAAAAAATCCAGGCCCAGACTTGAACAAAAAAATGTTTTTGTTGTTCTTCAAGAAAACAATACCCTGTATATGTTCTTTTTGAATTTAAATATTAAATTCGAAAAGTATATAAAAAACTGAACCAAATGGCTTCATAAATTTTTTTGCCACATTTTTGCCGCCTTCGAAATAAATTCCAATAAATAATGCGATATGAGACTTTAGCAAATATCGATGAATGATACGCGCAAAAAATGCTTCCACTATTAAATTAGGCATTTACTTTTTTTTTCAGCAGTAATTATTATGTTTTAATTACCTTTTTATAGATGGGGGTACTTACGTTACTCTAGCAACTCACAGTAGAAAATTTTCCTGAGTAGCTGGCCAAGATTTATGTTCATGTTCAGTACGTACACACTACGATTATTATCAGTAAGTTTTTCTATTCACGAATTAACAATGCTATGTTAGAATATTCAAAAGTAAGATAGTGGATTCAATATGGCAGACTGAAACCTTATAAATAGTCGGAGAGCAGCCAATCTGTAGGAAGCATTTTAAAAGTAGTCTATACAACTCGCGAACACCCACCTAAAAAACAGATGATATTATGTAAAATGACCTTCTAGATTTGATTTTTGAGTTCGCCCGTTAATTTGAGATTGCCAAATCGGTCAATTCGCAAATTTTTTGAAAAATTTTAAAATTATGTGTTAATTTTTGTTCTGCACATAACACATCATATCTTTTTTATTTTAATTCCGATTTGGCCAATAATTTACACATTATCCCTCCAATATTCTTGGACAGGCTGACGGCAAAGAATATAGTGTAACTAATAATATAGTGCCTAAAAAATATATAATTACCCTCTATTGTCGCGGTTTTTTAAAATTTGCATTGAAAAATACCCGAT
This sequence comes from Rutpela maculata, assembly GCA_936432065.2. Classification (NCBI taxonomy): domain Eukaryota; kingdom Metazoa; phylum Arthropoda; class Insecta; order Coleoptera; family Cerambycidae; genus Rutpela; species Rutpela maculata. Next base: position 167,716,966 of record OW386289.2, on the reverse strand, counting down.
CGAGGTAACTTTTTTATTTTTAAAAAGAGAGTTATAGTATAAAAGAGAAAAATGTTCCATATACTTTAAACAAACTTTTTTATAAAGAGATTTTTTTGAAATTCGGCTCATGTAACGAGATGACGCTGTTGAATGCGGCCGCGCAACTCGTCCGCATTAATTTAAAGCATAACTTCTGTTAACGTCGCCGATCTGTGGTGTCGTTAAGCGATCAAGTGAGTCTACGGATTATTTAGTTTGTATTTGCAATTAAATGTTATAAAATTATGTAGATAATCTCGAAACATAGACACTAAAAAATATGTTTTCATTAATTATAACAGCAAGTGGGTACTAAAGATTACATTTTCCTTCGCATAAACAACTTATGTTACATTGCACGTTTACTTTGCTACACTTGCAGCTTGTAGTACAGTTATATAATTTACATTTACAAAATGGAGTTAACCCAATAAAATTGGGTTTTGGGCTTTTTGAAATCATCTTTGGAAATAAGATTTCCTCCTTTAGGTACCATCCAAAATCTAAAACATTTGGAATTCTGGGCTTAATTTGGTAGGCTGTCTTGTAAATAGCACATTGCAGAAATGCCCTTTTTACTTGTATTCTCTGTACTAGGATTTACAATTTCTGATTTTCTTTTATAAGCAGTTCGGGTATACGATCTTCTACATTGTGCATGGTAAACTGGATTTAGTGATAAAAATAAATTTTTCTGTTCTAAATATTGTTTTAGAGCCACAGAAATGTCATCGGATTTTGCATTTGATCGGTACATTTCTAAAACCGTAAATATCGCTCGCAGACAAAAAAATTCCATACCATTGTGTTAGTGAACGAATTCTGAACAACTTTCAAAATGTCCGTCTGTCGGTCCGTCACGTTTCTTGTGAGCACGATAACTCAAGAAAGAAAATTCCGATTGTACTGAAATTTGGACAGTAAATTAGTGTTAGCTAGAGGAAGAACCCTATTTGAACAAAATCGATCGGTAAATAAAAATGTTTTAATTTATGGTTTTGTAATTGAATAAAAATCTGGTGAAATGATATTTCATTTTGATATGATTTTAGCTCGTGTCTTATAATATAAAAATTTACATTCTTTTGGTGGTGGTGTAGTTCTTTTGACTCGGAATCCAAGGGTCCCGGGTTCGAAACCCAAATGGAGTTTGGTATAGTTTCTTTTTTATTTTTACTTAATTTCACACGGAGTCTTTTACCAACTAAGTTCGTACTATAAAATTAAAAATGTCTAAAAGTAATATTATTTACAAAAAACTGCGAAAAGTATCCTATTGAATGTATAACAATTATATAAAAATCCAGTGAACAGGCGAAGAGTACGTTTTTAGCTTGTTTCCTTTGATTTCCTATCCGAGTAATTATAATTTATTATGCCAAACTATGTGTTTACAACGCACTAAATATGAGGACTGAGACAAAAAGCACTTTCAACTTAACATAAATGGACACTGGAAAATAATAATCACCCGGCACGTGCCTGCGTTTAGCTCTAGATGCGATTGCGGCCGATTCAGAGTAGCGCGCTTTCGTTCGGACGCTGAAACAATCAATGAATATTTCGATAAGGGAGCAAAATTTCAAAAAAAACTTCTTATAAAAGATTTTATTTAGTTCATTCGGAACATTTTCTTCGTTATAGTAGGCACCTAACTTTAAAAATAAAAAAGATACCTCGATCGGACATTTTACTCTGCAAATTTTAAAGATTTTGCGTCAAAGAAAAGTTGTTATTTTTTTTTGCCAACTAATTATTTTTTAGGTAAAGTTTTTTACTTTCAACATATCAAAAAATAGTTAGAGAATATTATGTAAAAAAATTAAATCATTCTGAAGTAAAATAAAAAATATATGACGTGTTATATGAAAAACAAAAAATAACACATAATTTTTATTTTTTTTAGAAAATTGCCAATTTGGTCATTTTGGCAACCTCAAATCAATGGGCGAATTCAAAAATCAAGTTTAGCAGGTTATTTTACATCAGATTACCTATTCACGAGTTGTATAGAGGGTGTCGAATTCAGAGGGTCTGGTCTTCCACTAAAAATAGTTAAAAAAAAATGGTTCAGTGTCCTTTATCTTTTTAGTATTACAATTTTCAAATACAAATATTAGCTTCAGTTAGTTCAGTTGGATGCTTCAATGGACTGAAGCTTGTTTTCTAAATTGTTGTACGCTCCACAATATTGAAGTAGTCATGTATTTAAAAATCATAATATCAGATCCTTAACTAAAGAGATGAAGGGCATTTAACCTTTTTTTTTTTTACATTTTTTAGATGGTTTTTAGGGTTTCAGTCCGCTATATTAAATCCACCATCTTGTTTTCGAAAATTTTAGCATTGGATTCTCATTCGCAGGGTCGAAAAACTTACAAATATTGAGTTTAGTGTACGCACTGCTCCACGGTAAAATTCGTCATTGTGCAACGCGTTAAATTTGTACCTGCATTTTCACGGAACTAGGCCAAAAAATGTTTACTAACACCTACTTTGCAAAATACATAACTTTACCCCCACTTAAGCGTCGTTCTGTTTCTGAGATCACTATGGCGAGAAACGACACATATGCTTTTGTGACATCCATTTTTCATGTTCCAAGGAATAAATGTTTGTATTAAAATCTATAATTTATCGTGTAGACCGGGGCAGTTCTACAAAACATGGTCGATTTCACATTGACAATGTTAAAAAATAAAATGTCAGGAATCTATTGATGGCATACATTTTTGAAATGGTTAAAGTGTCTACTTTTCAGGTATGCCTTGTGGCACCAGCTTTTCTCCCGTGACTAAAATGTTACAGCCTGTTTTTCCTTAGTAAAACGTATAACAAAACACACGACCGTCACATTTATATTTGTGTTGTGGATTAATATAAATATGCTAAATGGATTATGAAAAAGTTGATTCTTTGAAGTGAAAAATATGTCCTACAAGATATTAGAGAAAATTTTGGATGTAATAATACCCATGAATAAAATAAAAAGTGATATAACTGGAAGTATCTGTTTCTTTCTTATTTGAGCCTAATACTTTCAAAATTCAGTTAACTGTATTGACTTAAATTACCTATTTGTGTCTAAATTTTATTACCGACAACCAGTTTTGTTCATAATTTAAAGGACAATAGTCCGAACGAGATAAATAATATTTATGACACCATTGTGAATGAGGTACTGTGAGTTACGCGTGACGGTCGTGAGTGGCATGAGATGGTTGTGAGATTCGTAAAACGGTCATGTAATTGCTGGCTGAGGTTGTGCCAAACTTTTGAAAATAAAAATAATATTTGAGGGTCAGGTCATATGTATTTTGGCTAGTAGGAACCAAATATGAAAAAATATACAAGTTGTCCCATTTAAAAAATTTGATTTTCACGTCATTTGCCTCGAAACCGGAAGTCAGAAGTTGGTTTTTTACATCATATAATTGGAAATTTCATCCCATATCACTACACCAAATTTGAAAAAAATCCATTCAACCATTCAAAAGTTACAAGAGTGAAGGAGAGTAATGCCAATGAAATTTCTCATGACCGTCACTAGAATCTCAAGACCATCACACTCAAATTTGTACCATGTGACGGTCCTGAGTGCGACTGTCGTGAGGGCCGCTAGACAAAAATGACTAAGAATTATATTCATCCTAAGCTATTATTAAAGTAAAGTTAGGAGAAGACAGTGTACTGAATACCTCAAAATAAAAACGTATTTGGATATTAATAAGTTGATAAATGCTAAAATACACAACGTGACGGTCATGAAAGAGAGCACAGGGCCATATATTAGACTTACGATATAAATTACTGGAAATTCAAAATGTTTTGGGAAACAGCACTCAGTTATTGTATCTCACATGATTTCACAACGAAAACTAAATTTCGATGTGTTTCTGAGTCGCTGGTAGTCCTAGTATTCAACTTATTAACTAATAATGAGCGCTGTGACGGTCGTGAGTATTAACCAAGTTACGCGACTTTAATAGTTTATATATTAAATCCTAGATTTTAAAACATGAAAGCAGGCCTGTAGCTAGAAAATGCTTTCAGGGCAGGCAAATAATTTTTCAGGACGGGCCCGTAAAAAAGTCCGAAAAATCAAAAAGATGAGCCGGGGGGGGGGAGAAATCCAAAAAATCCAAAAAAATTACTTAGTCCAATCCAGGGTAAGGGCAAGAATCTCTAATGCAAAAAAGGGAAAAGGAAGTAAAGAAGAGAAATTTAACCTGGAGGCGCTCAAAAACCCCGAGACAGCTAGAAGATTTGGGCAAGAGCTTGAAAGAAAGATAGAAGACCAAATGGAGACCATTTGTCAAGATATTGATGAATACTGGGGATTTTGTAGGAATTTACTGGAAGAGTAGCAACAGAAGTCATTGGAAAACAAAAACAAAAGCGAAGGGAAACAGAATGATACGATGAGGAGTGCAGGCAATCAACAGAGAGAAAAAATCAGGCATATAGAAAACTTCAAGGCCGAACAACAAGACAAGTAGAAGAAGAGTACAAGTAACTGAGACGAGATGAAAAAAGAATAATAAAAAGAAAGAAAAAAGAGCACATAGAAAGTCAAATGCAAGAATTAGAAAGGCTTAATACCCAAAATGAATCGCGAAAATTTTACAAGAATGTCAACCAAAATAGAAAGGAATTTAAGCCCAGAATATCAATGGTTAGAAGCGCGGAAGGAGAGATTATTAATGAACAAGATAAGATATTAGAGAGGTGGGCTGAAAACTTTGAAGAAAGATTAAACATTGGAAACCAGGGAGAAGTAAGCGAAGCAGAAATGCAGCTAGAAGACATAGAAGATGAAAGAGAAAGAGATAACATAGCAACTGAAGAAGAAGTAGCTAAGGCAATAAATAAACTGAAAAATCATAAGTCCCCTGGTATGGATGGCATACCTTCTGAGCTGCTAAAGTATGGGGTAAACAAATTAAAAGAACGCATATGCAGTTTAGTAGCACAAATCTGGGGACGCGTAAAACTCCCAGATAATTGGAACATAGGTATAATTGTACCTATACACAAAAAAGGAGACCAAATGATGTGCGACAACTACCGAGGAATTACGCTACTAAACGTAGCATATAAAGTATTGGCCTACATACTGTATGACCGCCTAGCTACATACAGTGAAGGAATAGTAGGCAAATATCAAAATGGGTTCAGGAAGGAGAAGTCAACAACTGACCAAATATTTCTTCTCAGGCAGGCTTTAGAAAAGACGTACCACTTATTTATAGACTTCAAAGGTGCCTACGATAGCATAGACAGAAGCTCACTCTATAACGCCATGAGAGAATTTAATATCCCAATACACTTGATAAACCTAGTAAAGGCAACTCTATCGAAAGTCGAACGTAAAGTAAAGATACAAAACAGCATGTCAAGATCGTTAGAGACATACACAGGTTTGCGCCAGGGAGATAGTCTATCTTGTTTGTTATTCAACATTGCACTGGAAAAAGCCATAAGAGATTCAGGCATAGCGACAAGGGGAACCATTATAAATAGAAGCGTACAAATACTAGCGTATGCAGATGACATTGATGTAGTATCAAGGACAAAAAGAGACTTAATACAAGCCTTCAAAGCACTAGAAGCAGCTGCCAAGAAAGTGGGGTTACAAGTTAATTAGCAAAAATAAAGTATATGAAAGTTACTACCAACACTCAATTAACACCACCCGAAGATCTGGTGATAGATACATATATTTTTGAAGGGGTAAGAGAGTTTGTATATCTTGGATCGAAAATAAACGAAAATAATGTAATAAGTACAGAGATTAAGAGAAGGATATATTTAGCTAATAGAGTCTACTTTGGATTAAAAAAGCTACTAACATCAAGCATAGCAACCAAAAAAACCAAGTTATTGATATATAAAACTCTTATCAAACCAGTGCTCTCCTACGGGTCGGAAGCATGAACCATGACAAAAAGTGATGAAGAGCTATTAGGCTGCTTTGAGAGAAAGATTTTGCGCCATATATATAGAGGTGTACTGGAGAATGGGATGTGGCGTAGACGTTATAATTTTGAGCTCTACCGCCTCTACGAGGAACCTGATATTGTTCGATCTATCAAAATAAATAGACTAAGGTGGCTGGGACACCTAGAAAGGATGGACGACATGGAACCCTCAAAGAAAATTTTCCAGCAAATACCGGCTGGACATAGGAAGAGAGGTAGGCCCAGAATTAGATTTAAGGATCAGGTGGAAGAAAATCTAAGTACGCTAGGAATTAGAAACTGGAAAACCAAGGCGATGAATAGGGAAGAATGGAAACTGATATTAGAACAGGCCAAGACCCACCCGGGGTTGTAGTGCCAGAGATGATGATGATGATGATTATCCAAAAAAAACTTTTTAATCCGAAAAAATTAGAAAATTTTTACCCAATTAAAAAAAACAGTTAAAATTTCCCCCATTACGATCACCGTAGGTCGGGCGAAACTTATTCCAGGACGAGCGCCGCCCGTCCTGCCCCCCCCCCCCCTAGCTACAGGCCTGCATGAAAGTTGTATCTTAACAACAAATGTTGGATATTTTGTAATAATTATAGCAGAGATGGACACTAACCATTTCTCTGGTAACAAAATTTCAGCCAAAACAAGTGTCAATCTGTATGGAGTTACGCGTGACGGTCTTGAGTTTTAGGAGTAAAAACAGCCAATATTTTATTTTTGTCGTAATTTAGCTCAAGTTTTTTATTATAACAAGGTGCGGTAACACTCATCTAAGCGAATATTGGACACGGGTTGTAGCTTCAACCATTTTTGATCAGTAAGTCACTAATATCATGAATCGACCGTGCTTTGTAGAACTTCCCACCGGTTAACATTTTTTTTTCTGCCTCTCGATCATAATCTAAATTTGGCACCTCTAAAATAATAAAGATCTGTGAATATTAATCGCGATAATCTAGACTTGAAAGAGGCAGTAAAAGACTTTCCAGTGAAATACGAGTTAATCAGCGGTGACGATAAATGAAGTAAACTCCATAATTTACGTTTTTTAATCCATCAGAGAAGTCAGCATCCGGTTAGAGCACGTCTTATCAAAAACCGATTGTGTAAATGGTATTTTTATAATAATGGTTTCACTGAGGAATGATAATTCAAATCGTGACGTGAACTTTTATGTTTGCTCGTTGGTTTCTAGTGATTATGTCATCCACATGATTTACCGATCTCCCCTTACACGATACCCGTTAAACGGCTATCAAATATCGAACTAATGCAACAGTGGCGTACCAGCGCAACAACAAGCAATAAGAAAGGAGAAATAAATAAATACTGTGCTATACAGGGTGTCCCAAAATCGCCGGAGGAGCTCGTAATGACAAATTCTTCACAACATTCTGAGATAAAAACCTTAATATAATTATGTCGAGTCTCCCACCGTTTTCCAACTAGACTGTATTGAAGTTTTTGTATATGTATAGGTCGCGTGCGCCGACGTCACAGATTCTGAGACCTTAGGAAAACAAACAGCTGTCATCGAGTGACGTGCCGATTGAACGTGTTGTTTTAAAGTATATTTTGCCGTTTTTGTGATATTTTGAAACTTAATTTTGGATTATTTAACATCCACAACTATCCTTAATTATTTCGCGTGGTGAATTTTGTTCGTTAATATGGAGATAAGTTTATATTTTACAAAATCGTCTCATAATGTAGAGGTTAGGTACATGGAAAAAGTTAGTGTCATCGAATTAAATCTTTTATATTTTGAGAAATGATGACTTCAGTACAAATATTGGTGTATTTCATTATAATATTGTGAATTACTTGTTTTTTGTGAGTAATGCATAGACAAGAGGATGAGTTCAAGGTATTAAAAAATCTTGAGGCTATTTATGGTTGGGTGAAAGAAGTACTCTCCAAGAAATTTACAGGATAAAAGCTTTTTGCAAAGGTAAGAATTAGTTGTCGATGATCAACCCTTTTTTTCAATATATGCTTACCTAATTAAATGTTGCTTAATGAGTAATTGCTAACATACAAATTCATTTTTCAGGTTATGAACTCTTAACTTACCATCTTCAACAAAAGCCATCGACTTGTACTATTACTGATCCAGATGATCCTTAAGTACTCATTGTGACTGTGTTACTAGTCTAGGCAAAATTTGTTCACTACCCAGTCTTTCCTTTCAATTTTTAGCAGTAAACGGTGGCTATGGTCTATGAATTTTATGAAAAATACCATATAAATTAAAGATGAAGGACTGAAGTACTGTGAACTACTTGAAATATGTAAACAGATGTACACAATTTCTTCCAGCGTACCTATGATATACCTATAGATTGAACTATACAAACCATTGTAATTTGTGCAAGAACTTTTTCTTATCGTGTCTTATTGTTATATAATATGTCTAACATGTATTTTATTATTTCATGTAGACAGGTCAATTGTTAAATATTTATTGTATTTTATTAAACACGTATATTCACTTTTTTATTTATCACTCGTATTATTGTTGTTAGCAGGTAAATTGAGATAGTCGATTATGTTGAACTTATAGATACATGCATCTTTGCATCTAACTGAAAGTAAAACAAATTATACTTACTAAATATCAAATTCTTTATTATCTCTAAGGGTCCATATGTTCCATTAGTATTTGTAAGAACAATCAACAAGAAACTTAACAGGAGATACAACGAAAGATCTAAATTGCAATAAAAAAATAAATGATTATATTATACACTTATAGGTAGGAAGTATCTAAGTAGTAACATTGTAATTACATAATTCAAAGAACATTTATAGCTACAATTTGACAGTTTCAACGCCCAGTTGGACTTTATTTATGTCTTCACTCACTTCAGATCACTTTGTCTTAGTTTCATAGTTTTTGAGTGTTAAAAATCCAACACTGAGTTTTTGAGCACTACACAATATATATATAAATAATTTAAACGGACGTTTAGTTGCCAGATCAATCAATGACAGCAATACTTGAAATTTCCTTAACTTACGCACTTCATCAGGTGTACAACAATTTCTGCTATTACATTTCTTTCTCCCTCAGCATCAGTTCTACCCTCACTCAACTAAAACTTAAACACAAGAACTGATTATTAAAAATGCTGACAAATCAATATAAAGTGTTATTTTTTTACCATGAATTGTTTCTTGTTTGGTTTAGCAGTAGTTATTATTATCACAAGCACTTTTAGTTTCACATTTGAGTTTTAAGTTATATCCCATATTAACAGAGAACACCTAACTGGATGGATCATCGTGGTCTTGAATTACGGCTGTCTTTTCTACAACATAAATCCACAATAAAAATCAAATTCTTAAATTAATAAGCAACAACTTAACATTAATAAAATGCTTGGAATACCCCAGTAAAATAATTCCTTTTAATTGCTTGGAATCTTTTAATCCTAACCTCTTCTGGCTGTAAATCGACGTTTTTTATAAAAACTGATGTTGTCTCGGTATTGCCACACTTCCACAACTAATAATACAACAAAAACTTGCCATTTTGTACGATATAATGTCCATAAAAACTCTAATATTATGAAAAATTCAATTCTTAGATTCAGTCAGTCGTCATTTGACAGCAATGACAGCGGTTTGTTTTCCTAAGGTCTCAGCTCTGTGACGTCACGCGCACATGACCTATAGGCGATGTAAACAAAATGAATTATGACAACCGTACTGAATTTATTAGTAATATCTGTCAGTTGCGTACATTTGCTATTATTAAGTTTCTTAATATCAAAATGAATTACACTTTGGAAGAATATTGCGAAATGATAATAACAACACAGGCCCACAAATAAAAAAATTGTCTGCGCCGGGGTACTGACCATACCTATCCCTTGTATTTTGTGCCGCTGAACACGAATCTGACCTTAGTTTTCCCCTATACGTCAGGTTTTTTTTTAACAGCAAATAAATATATAAATATGACGATTCAACACGACTTTTTTTGCTGTTAAAAAAAAAAACCAGACGTGTAGGGGAAAAACTAAGGTCAGATTCGTGTTCAGTGGCTCAAAATACAAGGGATAGGTGTGGTCAGTACCCCCGCGCAGATCACTTTTTTTGGTTGCCACTGTGCCACACTTAGTGTGGCGCAATCCCACAAAAAAAAGTCATCTGCGCGGGGGTACTGACCGCATCTTTCCCTTGTATTTTAAGCCGCTGAACACGAATCTGATCTTAGTTTTTCACCAGCACGTCAGGTTTTTCTTTTAATAGCAAATAAATATATAAATATTAGACTTTTTTGCTTAAAAAAAAAAACCTGACGTATAGGAGAAAAACTAAGGTCAGATTCGTGTTCAGCGGGTCAAAATACAAGGGATAGGTATGGTCAATACCGCGGCGCAGACAACTTTTTTTTTTTGTGGGCCTGTGTAATTTGTGGTGATTGTGAACGTAATTCTGAAGCTGCTGCGCGAGAACTTGCGCTTCAGTTTCCAGAAAGAAGACTGTAACAGTCTTCGCTGTTCAATAAATTATTACTTTGTGTTATGTGTTTGAGATTCAGACTGCACTTTATATTATTTAGAGGAAACAAGTTACTACACCAGCAGCTCAGAGACTCGGTAGACGAGTCACGGGTCAGAAAACACTTTATAATTGGGTTTACGTGTTTGGTAGATTGTAATTAGTATATGACAGATGTTTTTATAATATATCTTAAAGAGATGTTGATTTGACTTATATAATGATAATTTTCCAAGAGAGGCGGGGCGCCAATCTTTCTATATTCGAAATTTACACTAGGAGTGAGGTTTGATTACAAGAAAGATAAACTAATCAAATTATAAAGAAAGTATAAATTGTTGACTATAAAAAAGTGTAAATTAATAATCCAAATTCAGCAAAAATCAAAATTAGATTAATACTTGCAAATATTTCTAAAAGATGTTCAACTTTTTATTTAGAAAAAGGTTAATTAATTAATTCAGTAGGTATTATCTAAATAGTTTGTATAGTCTGTATAGTTTGTATGGTTTGTATCAAAATACCTGAAATAAGTGGACAAACTATTTATAAAATTGATTTTATTATAAACCAATCAAACTGGATGTGTTTTTGTTAGAAAAGGACTAAACTGAAGCCTTAAAATTAAACAAATTTATGTACAATGGAGAAAACGAATGGACGATAATATGTTACGTAGATATTATTTAAAATATTGTATTAAACATTAACCGACAATAATTTGTTTAAAAGTCATAATTAATTATTTAAATATAAACGTTTCGTAGAAATTGTGATCACAAAGTCTTTATAGAGCTTTTCATATATTTGTTTCAATTAGACGTTATGCCGATAATTTACACCCTAATAATAACTGAAAATGTAACAATTGTTCGTTAAAAACATATTAAAGATAAAGTTGGAAATTGAAATAATTTCAAAAAAGAGCATTTGCAATTTGATTCTTTGAAGAACTCTAAAAGTGTTAAAGCATAAAAATATAAGATATATATATATAAAAAACATTAGATATAAATTTTATTTGCGACACTTATCTGGAATTCTCAGTGAATTAAAGTATGACGCAATCGCTGATTTCTAGATGAGCCCAATATTAAGTCAAGGAGTTCCCAGTACCATACTCGACGCTTCCAGAAATTCCATAAGGACAATTTACATCTATCCTATCATATTACCGTCGCGATCTCCGAAAAAAGTTGTCCTAGACTAATATATACATTCCATCTTCTAATTACGTAGAGGAGAAGAAAGACAACACCACTAGATGATTAAAAAAATAAAGTTTCCAACCCAAACTTCAATGTGACATTAAAAAAACGTATCTAGAATGCATATCTACAATGTTCATCTAGAATTAGAAGGATTGCATCTAATATTAGGAGACTTGCATCCAAAATTAGAAGATTTGCATCTAAATTTAGAAGATTTGCATCTAAATTGAAAAGATTTGCATCTAAATTGAAAACCGGATTAAACCGGTGAAAAGCAATTAGGCCTGCTTCATGTTCATGAAGAGGGACTATTAACCCTTTCGATGTTGAAGTCGTTAAAAAAAAACTTAATGAAAACACATCACTATGCAAAAATTTAGCAGACAATTACGAAGTACTAAGCTTCTTGTAACGGAGAAATATTAGTTCTCTTCGCTTACTCGTAGTATGTAAATCGTGTCGTCTCTTTACCCTCTCCATTCTTAAAGTTAAGTTAGACGTGACTCTGGTTGCATACCGTTGTGTTTGTTTATGAAGATATTTGAAATTTCCGCGGTCTTTCATGCTTGAGTTAAATTATGTTTTAATTTATGAAGCAGCAATATGCATGCCACAAGACATCCGAATGGAAATGTTTTTTTTTTAGACCGATAAATCGTGCAAGAAACACAGGTACTTGGTTCCTTCGTAGAAAAATGTAGATAGTCGCCCACCAACGGCACGAATCCCGGCAAATGAAGATGCTGTGATTCATGCAATTGAAGTAGAACCAACGGATTCTGTACGAAACGTAGCGCGAATGTTGAATATTTCAAGAAGCTCATCACAAAGAATTTCGAATGACGTTAGATATCATTCCTATCGTTACATGCGTGTACAAAATCTTATGCCGCAAGATTACCAGGCCCGTATTGATTTCTGCACTTGGATTTTAGAACAGGAACGAAAGGATTCAAATTTTTTGCTTAAGGTACTTTTCACCTATGAATCCAATTTCTCGCGTGAAGGAATCTTTAATACACATAACTGCCATATTTGGGCCAATGAGAATCCACAAGCTTTCCAAGACCCAAGACCAAGAAGTTTTCAGAATAGGTTCAGTGTAAATGTATGGGCGAGTATTTTAGGGAATTCAATACAGTTTAGCTTGAATATGGTTGGAAACTCGATATAAATGTATTAAGATTTTTGTCTCAGAATATTGAAAAGAATCTGTCATTATGAGCTCCCGTGGTGATTTTGGGATACGATGCGGTAAAGAAACGGTGGAAAAAATATGGGCTGGGTGTTCACGAGATGTAAGAGAATATGAAATGTTATGGTATAAGCCCAGATATTCATTTTACAGAGGATGGTCTGGCTATAAAATGCACCAAATTCAACAGACAACTCCCCGGAAAGGATTACACAAACGCGGACAACATCCATTACCCATCGACATTACCAGTGTCGGAGCTGAGAATCGAACCTAGAACATGACAGAGAGCGTGACCAAGCGTGCTCGTCGCTACACATTATATATAACTCACACCACATATAGTAGACGAAACCTCCAAATCCAAAGGGAAGGCTGTCCGGAGGGAGGTTATTCATTTGAAAAGACGCAGACATGCATCCATACCTACTGACATTGTCAGTGTAGGGCTATGGCCCGAACTCAGTACACGATAGACAGTACGACCGGGATATTCACCTTAGCTGAATGAGCTACCGTGCAAGTAATAAGCTTTAGGCCGTTGCGCTGTCATGCCCGATATACTGCAATATCTTCTTAACTGAGCAAATAGAGCCTGTAATGAATTCGGTTTAAAATAACATTAAAAACATTGAAATTTCACGAACGTAAAGAGTTTATAAAACTGTGGTCAAGAGATTTTTTAAAAATACAAAGGTCTAAAACAAAATAACTTTTCTAAAGTACTTTGATCCGCTGAAGCTAATTTTGGACACAAAAAATTTTCTATCGTGTCAGTTTCCCTTAACCACCTCCCCTTTTATCCCCTAAAAAAGAGCAATTGGCTTCCCCACAAAAATATACCTATTAGTAAATAACACAGAAACAATAATGCACCAAGTAAATAGTTTTTTCTGCGGCTGTACTTGTTTTCATTATTTTTAGTGCGTAAAAGATATGTTTATGGTAATAATGAAAAGAAGTAGAAAGGGAGGGTTTGGCTAGATACACCATCTCATGGAGCATTTGTTATGATTCGAAGCATTTTTAACTGAATAGGTTGGAGTAATTTGGTGTTCGATGGTTTCCTGCAACCCCATGGTTCAATGCCATAGGTCCAGATAGGCTTTAATATAGTCTTATATGTGTATTTTATTTTCTGATGATAATTGGGATTTTTTACCCATTAACCAGTACATATTCATAGTCTTTAGCCGTGTTTTTTGGCCTTAATATGTGTTTTCCTCGTAAGCTTTTGATCAAGATGTAGTCCGAAATATTTGACTTCTGATCTTACAGATCATCTTATCGATGTGTTATTTATAGTGACTAGAGGGCATGTATTTCGTTTCGTCATGATGGTGACTTGAGTGGATTTTTCACTATTGACTTTGATTTTCCATCTCCTTAATCAGTCCTGTACTGAGTTAAGATGGTTTTGTAGATTTTCGGATGCTCGATCTGGATTTAAGTCTGAAGAAAGGATCGCCGTGTCATGCGCAAATGTAGCCATTGTAGTAGAATTTGACAAGGGGATATCTGAAGTAAAGAGCAAATAAAGAAATGGCACAAGATCACTGCTCTGCGGTACTCCTGCTTTTATATGAGGTAGACCCGATAAAGTATTCTCAGATTTAACTTGGAAATGGTGGTCAGTTAGATAGGATTTTAGTAGAATGTACACTTGGTTTGTCAAATGCATTTTTAACTTGTAAAAAGCTCCTGATGCCATACTTTGTCGCATACCTATTTCCTTTCTTTCAGACTTTCCTTGATTTTATTTACTATTCGATGGTACTGTTGAATGGTGTAATCGTTTTGCCTAAATCAAGAGAAAAAGACTTTCAAATATCTTGGACAATAGCGTGATCTAAGTCTGATCATGCCAATATATGAGAAACCTCTTTTACGAGGTGTTCTTTCAAGTATCTCTAGCCCTACCTAAAGAATACTCCATCATCAGTATATAGAAACAATGGTTATTTTCTTGTCTTTTCATTGAATATTAGATATAATAAGTGTACGATAGAAGTTGACAAGTCGGTTCGTAAGGGAACTTCTTGTTGATATTCTAGCTTGGTCCGATTTAGATCAATGGTATATGAAAGGAATGAATGGTTTCTTTGAAAGTTATCTGCTAAATACCCAAAATAATATTTAATAACAACGATGTAAGTAGAAATACAAGATATTTATTTTTAAAAACGTATAGCTTACTAATATTATTTCAATTTTCATCTTCATTTAAACAAAATTTAACGAATTAAGTCGACCTATCAACGGTTTAACAAGCCTGCCAATAAAAAAAACTATGGCTTTGTCAAATAATTAATCATTTCTTGCAATTTCCCCTGCGCGTGCCTATGAGAGATCGCCTTGACGCGACGCGGCGTTTACGCGCCTCATCTCGCCCCCCAACGAAAGCCTGGATGATGCTTGATTATCGTAAAAATATCTCTTGAACATAATAGATGAGGTTCCGAGTTGAGAATATTTCAGAGTAATATGCCTTTTTAGGTCGGCAATTATGGGGAGAACAAAGCTTCTTGTCATTAATAAAATAAAATATTGAAAAAGGAGAAAAGGCGGCATGATAGATGACACGACTGCGAGAAACGAAGATTACATATAAACGATGAATTTGTATAATAATATATTTGTACAGGATGTTAGGAATTGTGAATTCCTTAATTTCAATAGTGAAAAAGACTCACTAAAGATGTGAACAATAAAAGAATCGGCAAACTAATCATCAAGATTGACTGAATGTGTTCTACTCTTTCTTTAACTTTTCCGTGGACCGTGTTTTATAAAGTTTACTTGTGAAGGTTAACTTTTAAAGAAAATAAAATCCTAATCATCCTAACAACAGTTTTTTTATGGTTTCTTTTCATACTCAAGTCCAACCTAAGGCTGATGACAGGCCATCTAAGTGGCTATTGTCCCTTGAGATATCATCTCAAAGTCATGGGCATGGCAGAGGATGACAAATGCAGATACCGCGAAGCTGCAATAGAGACTGCGGAATGTATACCTACTTTGTGAATGCAAGGTACTAATGCGCATTAGACTAAGGTACCTAGAACAGTCGGAATTGATGGCTGAAGACATAGGGAAATTAGCTCCCAGAAAAATCGCAAGCTATTCAAAAAGACTTGGAATTCTGGGCAACAACTACAGTTGTAGGGTAATTCACAATAGATCTTTGTATTAAAAATTAATTCACTGGACATCCCCATTATTTTGTTCTATAGACTATTATATATCTCGTATAGTCGGAAAAGTTAGGGAAATGTGCCCCCGCACTTACTTAGTTAAAATGGCTTCCAGATGATGCAGTTTATAGAGTATATCACACGGTAAAAATTTTAACCCGCTACTACCCCTACGAAGGTGGAAAAAAAATAATATGTCTTTAATTATTATATTTTTTTATCCGGCTTTTATGCATCCGATCGATTTGAAATTTGGTACGAGTATTGCTTGCGTGGAGACAACTTACTCCAAAAAATAAGGTCATTTTATGACCATTTTAACCATAGGAAAAAAAATATAAATTTTTTTTAGAGGACAAAAGGGTGGCTACCCTTCGTGGTCCAATCACCATTCTACGATATATTATGTCTTGACACTTCGTGATTATCGTACTAAATTGTCAGATTTTTTGCTGTGATGGAACAATATGGAAAAAAATAAAATCGGGTAAAATAAAATATTTACACATGCCTCTTAGTTGTAACAGTTAATACTTATAGCCTTACAAGGTATTATTGCATATCTACAACCGACCGCGGGTGCCAGTGCGATGTTGCCAAGTCTACTTTTTCCCTAGACGTACGGAAATTCGGCACAATCTGGCAATACCACTTCTGGAGGTCCCAGGGGCGAAGTATTAACTCTCTAGGACCTCGGGGAAAAGTTTAGCAACGAATGATGTTGTAATTACTGTCGCATTACGACATCTAAAAATCGACGTACTGAACCAGATGAAGAAAGTGAGGGAACGATCGAAGAAGACCAGCCTTTTGTGCCTTCGACATCTTCTAGCACTATGACTAGTGATTCTGACGAAATATGGGAACTACCATTGCAAAGACCCATTGCTACACATAAATACTGTTGCATATGTGGTGATGATAAAGAACTGACCGTAATACCCACTAATGTGAGACTACAGTGCTATTGAAATAAACAAATATACATCCCCGAGGCAATCGTTGCTGTAAAATACATTTGATTAAACATCGCTTTTATGAAGACCATATTAGACATCTGGAACCATATGCCAATTGTAGATCGATTCCTAGATCGGATTTATGCATTCTATTGAATTCCTTAACCCCAATAACAAATCTAAAAGGCTCTACAGACCACTGCGGTTTATCAGAGAAGCAATTATTAACGTTTACAGGCTTAACGGTAGATGCCATTTACGAATTAAAGTCACTGTTGGAATATTCCAGTACAAGAACTTCTTCTGTCCTTGTTTTTCTATTAAAACTGAAAACAGGTAGTAATAATGATAACGGAATGACCTCCTACATTACTAAATTGTTCGATATGGTGCCAGCGGGTAGCGAACTTGCTAGGAAGCTGAACAAATTGACCATCCTCAGAATGGTATCATTGGTATATTATTAAGGTTGTAATTAATAACCATAACTAATAAGATAGTCTGATAAATCGCGGTGTTCTGTAGAGCCTTTTAGTTTTATGTTATTGGGGTTAAGGAATTTAATAGAATGCATAAATCCGATCTAGGAATCGAGCTATAATTGGCATATGGTTCCAGATGTGCAACGTCTTCATAAAAGCGATGTTTAATCAAATGTAGACACATTTCGCGCCCATCAGGGCGACTTAAGTTTACACATAGACTGGACCACCGATAGTAGGTTAAACCACAAAGGTTATAAAACAAGTCAGGATAAGTATTGACAAACGACAACTAATATTAAACAACTGTACCATACTGAGATAAAAAATTATCCATCTGCGTAGCTGGCTAATGGAACCTATCCAAGGCCAAAAATGAGGGGAAAAAAATCAAATGTATTTTACAGCAACCACTGCCTCGGGGGATGTATATTTGTTTGTTTTGATAGCGCTGTAGTCTCACAGTAGTGGGTATTACGGTCAGTTCTTTACCATCACCACATATGCAACAGTATTTATATGTAGCAATGAGTCTTTGCAATGGTAGTTCCATTATTTCATCAGAGTCACTAATCGTAGTGCTAGAAGATGTCGAGGGCACAAAAGGCTGGTCTTCTTCGATCGTTCCCTCATTTTCTTCATCTGGTTCAGTACGTCGTTTTTCAGATGTCGTAATGCGACAGTAATTACAAAGAACATCAACATTTCCCCAAGCTCCTAGAGAGTTAATACTTCGCCCCTGGAATCTCCAGAAGTGGTATTGCCAGATTGTGCCGAATTTCCGTACGTCTGGGGAAAAAGTAGACTTGGCAACATCGCACTGGCACCCGCGGATGGTTGTAGATATGCAACAATACTTTGTAAGGCTATAAGTATTAACTGTTACAACTAAGAAGCATGTGTAAATATTTTATTTTACCCAATTTTATTTTTTTCCATATTGTTCCACCACAGCAAAAAAACTGACAATTTAGTACGATAATCACGAAGTGTAAAGACATAATATATCATAGAATGGTGATTGTACCACGAAGGGTAACCACCCTTTTGTCCTCTAAAAAAAATTTATATTTTTTTTCCGATGGCGAAAATGGCCATAAAATGTCCTTATTTTTTGGAATAAGTTATCTCCACGCAAGCAATATACTCGTGCCAAATTTCAAATCGATCGGTTGCATAGAAACCGGATGAAAAAATATAATAATTGAAGGCATATTATTTTTTTTCCACCTTCGTAGGGGTAGTAACGGGTTAAAATTTTTACCGTGTAATATACGTAAGTTGCATCATCTGGAAGCAATTTTAACTAAGTAAGTGTGGGGGCACATTTCCCTAACTTTTCCGGCTATACCCTTTCGTATTGAGATTTCTTTATTTTTTTTTTGTGTATATATTATCTTTCATCAAAGTTAGGGTACTCGTACCTCTAACACCCTGTATACAGTGTATCCCCTGATTGAATTCGCATGACCATATATATTTCAGTTTCTTCATCACTTCTCCATTCCTGCATAGCTAAAAAGTAAATTTTAATCTACTTTCTTTTTTTTGCTTAACCGTCAAACCAAATTTTATTTAAAAAAACAGTATACAGTTACTTTAGTTTAGCAATTTTAAGTGAGGCACTTTGGAGTCTCTTGCGTAAATAAATTGCATAATCGAGTTACTTTTTAAAAGAATGGATAAAGTTATAGATAATTTAGAAGGTAATATTTCACAAATTTTATCTACATCGCACCGTTACATTCCCCCTAGAACAACTAGTCCATAAATATCAACTCGAGACCTTATATTAGATAAAGAGGATGAAAAAGTCACTTACCCCGCTTGATTTATTGAGATAATCCACTAATTGCCCGTTAAAAAACTCCACACACCGTCAACGCTTAAAAAAGCTAAAATCACCCACTAAAAAATCCTCAGGGAGTCACTCACGCGCTTTTCGACCGGAAAAAACTTGCACGCCACCACCACTGCACACTAACAGCAACAAGTTGTTAATAACTGACCTGTAAATGGCTCGTAGCTGATATATTAACTCATTTGGAGTTTTTAAACACTGGCTTCGATCTTTCTAAAGGAACTTTTGAAAATACTTATTTCTTATTTGATGTTTTTGTCATTGGATAATCAAGGAAAAATCGTTTGAGATGGTAAATATTTTGCTAAAAGATAATAAGAATAAAGTTAGTTTTCAATATTTGATCAATTATGTACTGTATATTCTGTAAATGTGTTCCCAGATGGACCTAACTATACTTGTAACATTTTTTATTTTGCATTTTATGAGAAAAAGTCATTCTTCACAGAAAGTTTTGCCTATTCTGAGAAGTCCTTAACCAAAGTTAGAATTCCGAAATAACGTACAGGGTGGTTAAAAAATAAGAAAACGTAAAGTTGTGCTAAGAGCAGTGGCGGATCCAGAGTAGGCTTCGGGGGGGGGGGGGGGGGGCGTTAATTAACAATAAGTAAAATTTATAAAAATAACCTTTATTCAATACGTACAAAACGAAAATAAAAAGAAATCCATATAATGCGAATCTATCCTGTCAGTTTTTTAGGGGATAAAGGGGGCGATAGAGGGAATTTTTTTTGTCCAAAATTAGCTTCAGCGCGTCAAAATACTTCAGAAAAATTAGATGTGAACCTTAGGACGATATCATTTTTTTTGCCCTTTTTACTGGATGAAAAATTGACGCGATAGACACTTTTTTTGTCCAAAATTGGCTTCAGTGGCTCAAAATACTTCAGAGAAGTTAGTTTAGAACCTTAGATCTATGTTATTATACTCTTCGCAAAAACGAATAGTATTGTATTTGATCGGCACATTTCTAAAATCGTAAATATCGCACGTAGCGAAAAAAATTTCATATCATTGTGTTAGTGAACGAATTCTGAACAAATTTCAAAATGTCCGTCCGTCCGTCCGTCCGTCCGTCCATCCGTCCGTCACGTTTCTTGTAAGCACCATAACTTAAGAAAGAAAAGTCTGATTGTATTGAAATTTGGAAAGTAAGTGTTAGCTAGAGGAAGAACCCTATTGTTTTTGAAGAAAATCGATCAGTAAATAAAAAGTTATTAATTATTTAATTTAAAAAAAATTCTCGACTGACGTTTCACATCCACATTAATGAGACTGTACGTAAGGTCTATTCCATGTCCAGGAGTCTGTACCCACTCTTGGCCAGGGGTAGTGGACTAAACAGACAAAATAAAAAAATATTGTACACAATGGTGATCAGGCCGGCAATCACATACGCGGCACGGTATGTTGCACGACAATGAGAAAACTTCTGAGTTCTTGAGCACAAATTTATGCGCCTCATCTCTGGTTTGGACTTCTTTAGAGATCTATACGCAAATTGTCACGACATAACTCCACTAGCGGACTACGTCCAAGAAATTTCACAAAAATTCTATCAATTCGAACTGGGCGATAGTCCGCTAACCCGCAACATAACACGAATTAGACAGCATAACGCAATACTTTTCGATATCAGACACCCCCTACCATACCAGGCGTTGTCTATTTTCCGGCAACTCCCTTAGCCAAACTTTCCCCTACCATAACTTAACGATACCATACTCTTTATCTTTCCTCAACTTTGCAACTTTACTATCCCCTCTTCTTTATTTATATTTCTTCGATTTTGTCCGTGTCCTTTTTTTTTCCTCTTTTCCTTTTTGTTTCTAAATTCTATCTAGGCCGAAAAATTCCCTAAAAATCCAAATATTTTAAACCACACCTTTTATCCACCACACTTTCCTAGCAAAAAGACCACCAAGGTGGAATTGCTTCGAACGGTTTTTTTCGTTGAGTTCTGTTTTCCCGTGTCAGCAATCAAAAATGTTCTCTGTGCGCGAAACCGCTACTTTTTTAAAGTGCTAATTTTAATTGTTTTTTAAGTATTTTTGTGTACTATTATTGACCCAAATTGTTATTTTTAAGCTTTATCCTTAGGCAGGAGTTAAAACTCCTATAAACTAACTCGTATACTTTTATATCCAGCTTTAGCCAAACCGGACCTGTCCCGTCCAGCCCAACACCCACCACGGCGTCGTGGTTGTCTGGCTGGTTCCGGGCCAGATTCCGGGGAGACACATGTATGTACCCCAATTTTAATAAACCTGTTACTGCTTGCTTGCTTGCTTGCTTGCTTTCTTGCTTGCTTGCCTAGCAATCCAAAGATCGTGTCTTCGAATTCAACACAGGTTGAATTTTTTTTTTCATATTATTTTTTTTCACAAAAAAGATGGTATCACAAAATTTAGGATGTCCAAAAACTAACATTATTTACAAGAAAACTGCGAAGACTATCCTATAGAATGTGTAACAATTATATAAAAAGCTCAGTAAATTGGCGAAGAGTACGTTTTTAGCTTGTTTAATCTATTTTCTAATGTTTTCATACATCCAATGAATGGTAACCTCATTTACGTCGGCTATTTTCTGTAATTTTTTCTTTAAATCATCATCATGATCAATAAATGTTTGTTTTAGGTGCCCCCTTTAAAAAAATCAAGTGGCATTATGTCAGGAGATCATGCAGGCCATCTTATAAGACCAAACTACCTAATCCTTTTATTATGAAAATGTCTATCTAACCAGTTTCTAATTCGAATCGCACTATGTGCATAATTATAGCAAAAATCTACAATACTACAATTTTTACGTTTCATATCTGAACCGCCATTGACATTAGAAACATATTTTTCCTGTAATATTGTTAATCTCTACTCGAAAAACGTATGGGACAATTTTCGTTTTCTTATTTTTTAACCACCTTTTCTTTACTTCGAAATTTTGCCTATGGCTGAGGACTTCTCAGAATATGCAAAAGTTATTATAGAGAATGACTTTATCTTATAATGCGAAATAAGAAAGTTTACAAACATAGTTAAGTTCACCCAGGAACACACAGTATAACAATACCTTTGTTCTTTTTCAAACAATTTAAAAAATTGCTTATTTTGGAGTTCTAGATAATCTATTAGGACTACTAAAGCTTATTTTTTAATACAATTCCTAAACTCATATAACTAGCCCTAAAATTGGGAAAAAGGTTTATATTGAAAATCACGCCAAAAAGCAAAGTTGGATGATACTAAAATTTATTGTCGTCTATTATTCATAATGTCTTAGCAGACATTTTATAATCCTTGCTTTATTCTAGTTGGCCTCCGTTTGCTGCCTAGCACGTCTGACAGCATCACGGTTGTTTGTTAGGCGCACAGCCTCTTTCTCATGAGCTCTTTGGTTATATCAACCATTCGTAGGACAAAATAAAAAGGTTGAAAGTGCAGGGAAAGCTAACTGGCAAGAGGCAAAGAGGACGCTCTTCAAAACATGGTCTGATGTCACCAAGGAGCTGGTGGGAAAGAGCTTTGATGAGGCCGGATACCTAACAAGCAACCGAGACAGATGACGTTGTGCTGTCAGACGTACTGTGCAACAAACGGCGGTCAACTACATAATGAATGGATCACTACGCGCCTGACAAGGCGATGTGAATAAGAAAGAGACAATGAATAAATATAGTGGATGATATATCGTTTAAAATTGGAAAAAATTATTTAATGCGACTAATTTCCGTTTTGTCCATTGTAAACCTCGAAATAATCCGGCAAAAATTTAGATAGTGCCTCGAGATACCAATCTTTACTTTGTGACAGAAGTTTTTGGGTCATTGTCACGATAATGTGAATTTTTCAATAAAAGTTCAGTTTTGAAAAAAAATTAGTTTTCAATTTTTAATATTTAAAGTAAAATCGGATTAATATAAATAAAATATTTTCTTCGAATTAATCGTTTTCTTTCTGTTTTTATTTTATATAACAGTATGTGAGGTCTCACGTTTGTTAACTGTCCTTACCCCAATGCATTAGACTTTGACCTGTCAAAAAATATTTTTTTATAGTAATATAAATTTAAAAGAAAGAAGAAACGTCTTGAAAAATTAAAAAAATGTATTATTTTTTTTTAAGTATGGTATTTTAAAAATTAATTTATCTTCAACGCTACTTTATTAAGTAAGTATCTCTAGTAAGTATTCTCATTTTAGTTAACACGTTGATTTTACTGCTTAGAATCGAGTGGGTGGTGATGATCTTCCTTAAATGTAAGGATACATATTTTATTTTTACCAGTTGAGGTTCTAGCTCTGGAAATGAGTGAGTAATTAGTGCTGGTTTTTACTGGTTTGGCGCCAAAATGACTGTATGCATAAAAACGATAATCATGTCTCACATTTGTTAACAAGATATTTTAGTCAAAAATATGCAATGTGTTATTTATTTAGTTATCATTTGTTTGATATTTTGTTAGAATATATATTTTCAAAATGGCGCTATTTTTCAAGTACATTATGGGCTTTTTAGCGGAAAATTTGAATCGAAACCTCACCTGCGTTAACCTCACTTACATCATTTCTTAAGTTGAAACAGGCAAATATAAAAATTGCAAAAACATAAAATTAGTTTTTTGTGTTCCTCTTAAGTTAAGAGCTCTTAAAATCCACTAACTTTTACTATAATATACTACTTTTTTTTACTTCCTTCTCATTTTCATTAACGTTTTTGTTTTTGTTTGGTACATCTGTTTTTTTTTCTGTTTTTTTAATTTTTTTTGTTAGGGAGAATTAAAGATTTTGTTTGTATTTTTTACATTAAGAGACTAAACTTTAATTTTTAACGTCAACTTTTATTATTTAATCGTTATATCCTACTTTTGATACTTTGTTTCTCACTTGCGTTAACTAGTATTTTAAAAAATTGTCTTTCTTAACATAACTGAGTTTGACCTCAACCACTTACTTAAAATATCTATTTAACAATTTTTATGTTCTAATCTGAATATTATATTCGAAAATAAATAAATATATTTTTCTTAAAATTACTTTCTGCAAATTTACGTTTTTATGACAATGACCCTTTTATGTATCTCTTCAAATAACGGAAACATCTGACTTAGAAATATTTCGTGTTTTCGATCTTTCTGTCACAATTCTTAAAATATGCAAAGAATTCCTGTCTCTAAATTATTTTGTGGCTTTTAAAAAGTAGCGCAATTTTTGACGAATAATTCTTATTTGAATGATTATATCCTCAAACAATTTTAAAGAGTAAATCTCACGAATTCATGAAATTATTAAAATTTGAACCTAAAGTTTATATTTTACATGTAAATATTAATGGCACAATATTGGCACTCATTGTGTGACTAATAAATAAATTCAATCACAATTAAAAATTTATCATATAATGGATACCCACACATAGAAAGTATCATTAATATGTATGATAGTGTTCTTCGTTTTTTTTTAAATTAGAGTTGAATATTAGCTTGCCCCGAATCAAAACATAATAATTAGCATATGACATCGTTTATCCAAATAATTATCTTTTCAGTAAACAGAAACTACCCACGAATTGACTTTTGCAAATAATTTATATTTTGTTATATTCGACACAAACCTTATCAGAAACACTAAGTATATGTACAAGTTTTTCCTTGAACTTTTTAACAGTTAGAAACCTCAATCGGGATGAATTCTTGCTAATTTTCAACACAATGCACTATTATATTAATCACTTTTTCACTTTCCGTGGTAATAACGGTACGAGGCACTTGACAATTCGATATTTTACATCGACGGAACTCTGCGAATAAGACTAAGAAATTCCTGACCGATTCGAGGTACCAATGGATACCGTCTGCAAAGGTAGAACCAGTGGGCTGCAAAATGCATGTTTAGCACCAACGAAGTAAGAACTATGGACGTATACAGGGCGATGAATAATCTCTTGATTGATAAAATTGTAGGTAGAATGTATTTCAGGTACCTAATTATAAAAATACAGACAAAATGTGCAGTAATTATTTTAGCAACTTTAAAACCTCAAATAAGTCGATTTTTGTCCCTAATGAAAAGTAGTTTGTAGTCCAATTTTATTTATTTTCGCCGTAAAAAGAAAATCGTAAGAATAATTACGAACCGGAGGCATACGGATCAAGTAAGGAACAAATTATTGAATTGGAGAGGCTAACATTCCCTTCACTATGCATATCTCATTACACAGAATACATCTGCAAAAGTATATACGTATAAACAACAGGGGAGGATATTCATAACTACAATACAAGGAATCTGGAAAATAATGCAAGGTGGTTCGTGTAAGTAACCGTCCATGCAACAGCGGATGTCCGACATTAAAATATTGTGATTAGCTAAACTTACCTTGGTCGAAAAATTGACATTAACATAGATATCGAGTGTTAAAGTCAATATTATATTTTTGATTTTCTCACATAACTTTTCAAATTTTTCAAATATTGGTATGAAAATTGGGAATAGAGAAATTCAAATCTGCTCCCATTTTTAATGTATTGCGGATAAGGAAAATGTATGAATGATGCTTTGCAGATAATTTTTATTTGAAAATACTTGTATACCTACTCCTGTCTGCAGTTGTTTTTTCTGTGGCGCAGTGTAGCAATAAATAAATATGTCTTGGAATGTCCTCTAGATAAGTATTTCTTTTAGAAATATACCATTAAGGTATGAGATGACATTTCTCATGAAATTCCGAAGAAGTTACTCAAAATTAGATGTACTGATAAGACATCTGGTCAATCTCTACAATGAGACTATATACAAGAAATTACTGATGATAGTCATTTTGACCGGAGGACATTATACTTTACCCTATTTGACTACCCGAAAATACATATGAGATAGGACGTTACAAACGATATAAAATATTTAGGTATATAAATCTACTATCATTTATGATGGGATGAGTTTATCAACTACATGGTGAAAAAAATTAGGAAGTTAATATATATATATATATATATATGTATAGTGTGTCCCAGGATAGATGTAACAAGACCAAAAATGGACCAAAAATTTTGGAATTTTGGAATGGTATTTGTTGTAAAACTAAAGTATACCAAAAATGACTTGATTTGGTGTTCTACAGGGTGTTTTATAAGCAAAGTTGTAAAAATCACCACTAATAAAGTACCTTTATTTTTCAAAATATGAAAAAATTCCACTAAAAAAAGTTATTTAGAATGCAATTTTATTTATATCTCTATACCAAATTTCAGGAATATAAAATTATTTTTTTGAAACTTCCCATTTTTTGCGAATCATATTTAAAGTTGTGTAGGAGCAAATGTTAATCATCCACTGCTTTTCTCATAGCCTACTTTTAGCTTCTACATAACTTTAAATATTAATGGTTCAAAATAAAATACTAATTTATTGAAAAAATGGGAAGTTTCAAAAAAATAATTTTATATTCCTGAAATTTGGTATAGAGGTATAAAATTGCATTCTAAATAACTTTTCTTAGTGGAATTTTTTTATATTTTGAAAAACAAAGATACTTTATTATTGGTGATTTTTACAACTTTGCTTATAACTCTGTAGAACACCAAATCAAGTCATTTTTGGTATACTTTAGTTTTACAACAAGCAGGATTCAATTCCCAAATACCATTCCAAAATTCCAAAATTTTTGGTCCATTACACCTCTTGTTACATCTATCCTGGGACACACTGTATGTTTAAAATTATCAACGATGTATTAAACACCAAAAATCTAATGGTACTCTATAAAGCATTAATAGAATCACACATAACAATATGGAATCATTGAGTGGGGTGGTGTATTGAACACTCATTTACTACACTTAGAAATTTTACAAAAGCGAATCTTGAAAATAATATTCAATAAACCGTTAAGTTACCCATTGGAAGAATTGTTCCAAGAGACACTTATGTACGATGTTGGTCAACTATATTTTTATGGTTTAGCTCTGAAGATATTTTCTAAAAAGAAAAATACTATTAGTCATATTCATCAAACACGGAGTAGGAGTATATGTAACTTACCAAGAATTTAATGCATTCAAGCAGAGGACAACGTTCTAGTACTTACCTGGGTCCAAAAATATATAATTGCATCCCACTTGAGATAAGAAATGCTAACTCTAAAACCATATTACAAAAAAATTAAAGTAATTTTTATAGTACTTAAGAACATTTACGCATAATCAAATCAATTGACTGTGAATCAATTATAATATATAAAACAAATTTAATTAACACAATCTACAAATTGGTATTTTTAATATATGTTTTAAGTCTTTTATTAATATTTATTGCTAAATTTAAATGTTAATATATTGATACATTATATCATGTGTGTGAATGTACGTATATGTGGGTGTGAATGTAACTGTGTATATTTATTTATATTATCTATATTAATTTATATTATCTATATTAATTTATATTATTTTATTTATACTGGTTATATATTATATTATCCTATGCACATATCTTATGTATCCCATTCTCAAGTATTTTTTTAATACTTATATGAGTCATTTATTGTTTATTTATATTTTTCGAATCCTATATATTATAGTTAAATTAAATTGTAAAATTATGAATTTAAAAATAAACATATCTATATATGTTTACTAAAAATTTAATCATAATTTTCTATCATCAACTTGTATTTAAATAACACATTATCTCAAAAACATCAGAAGCTATGAAAATACTAGGTTTCATAATAAGGTGTAAGAATTTTAATAACTTGCAAGTCTTAAATATTTCATATTATTAATTTGTGAGATCCAGACTTGAATATAGTTCCAAAATCTGGAATCCGGGCTATAATTATTTAGATTTTGTAGATAAAATTTAGAGAAAATTTGAAAAATCCCTGTTTATTAAAATTGATGGTTCTTATCCCCCTAGATGAAACGACTACAATGTCTTACTTAATCAATTTGATTTTTCACAGTTTAGAACTTGGGCTCAACTTTTCATCTGTTTATTCCTATACAAATAATTACGTAGTGAAATTAACCAAGATTCTCTCTTAAGGAAAGGATTTTGCAAAGTGAGAGGGAAAATGCGTTTATTTTCCGTTTATTATGAATATTTAAAAACTATAAATTGTATAATCTTTAAAATAGTTTCAGGTACTTCTCATTTCTCTAAGGAATACAACCATATACAGTTTCTATCATAAATCTTGTATCTAGTTAAAAGCCATGCTCTAATAATGAAATTAGGAACTATTTTCATTGACAAACCACAATATTCAAGTATAAGCATATTTCTCTCTCACTTTTCAAAATTAAATTAAATTAAATTCCTGGTACCTAGACTGGGATCCAGGCAACGTATTATGTTTTATTGCCAAAACTCAAAAATTGAAGTGCAGTTGAAGTCGCCCATTACAACTATGTATGCTAGTTTAACAAAATAAGTAATATACTGATCTAAGGAAAAATAACTTTTAGATAGTATACGTGTCATTTGTTGGTTAAAACTTTTAAAATGTCGTAGCTTTTATAAATCATGTATTACCTATTTATAGTTTTTTTTTTATAAAATAACATTGTTTAATAATAAATTGTCCTGTGGTTGAGGTTATCCTGTTCGAGAAATAATTATTATTATTTCTGTTACTATTATTATTTATTGGTCCTTTTTCTGTTTTTTTTTACAGGTATGTGATGGTTCATGTATGTAAGACCGGAGAAATTCATCTTGTTCTCCCATGCATTGAGTAAATTGTGGAAAATATAGCAAGTTTATAGAATTATTCTTTTTGTGATTATTATTATTATTATTATTATTTTCTTCATAAAAAAATGCAAAATTGTATTATATGGAAATATTATGCCGTTATTGAATGGTATTATTAGCAGGTCCTTTAAGGTGGACGGTTGGGTGAACATAAGTCGACAATTTCTCCTACATCCCTGAAGAGATTAAAAAAAAATTTTGATGTGCTTTTAAAGAAAACTTTATAGAATGGTACTAGGCTATTTAAAACTAACAAAGGGAAAAAATTTCTCGTTCGAAAATAAATTTTTTTTTTTTTTTTGTTGATTTCAGTAGTCTGGTTCTATCAAGTTTTCTCTAAAATTATCTGACTAGGTCTCTGTTAAACAGATCAAACCTGCAATTAATTTAAATAGTATACGGAGGCAGGATTCATAAGTATAGTTTTATGTAATAAAAACGTGAGTTATTTATGGACTTATTCTTCAAGTTTACCCTTGCCACTATGTTTGAACTGCTAAATTAAAAAAATAGGACAAAAGAGTCTTGAAACTGTAATAATCTTAAATCACAAGTAATAACCTGCTTCAAGCGACGCAAAAGTTAATCTGATGTAGGATTTAAGAAATCTAGTTGTAGCTTATCGCAGCATTTTGTAATGTAATAAAACATATTTTCCTGCATTCTAACGTAACTTTCAGCCCATTTAGTTAAAAATATATAATGCAGGTGTATTAAACAGTCAAGTTGATATTTTTTATTGCCGTCCAAATTAATAAAATTGTTGATTAAGTTTTATTTACCAACCCCAGTAAATTTATCAGCTGAGATGGATAAACCGTTGACAAAAACAAACGTGCATACCTCGCAAGTTGCTTTACCCTATGAGAAATGTCCATGATTTTCACAAAAATCACTTGAATTTTGGTTCGTTAATCGGCCAAAGCAAAAAAAAAAAACATGAATGGATATAAAAATAAACAAATGAAAAATAAAATTCTTTTTGTTTTATATTTTCTATGAAAAAAAAAAATTTAATAAAAAAAGGTGTCTCCATTGTTTATCTTCATATCTATTTTTTCTCAATATACTTTGGCATCAGTTTCGAAAGATGAAAGAGTTTCCCATTGTCTATACTTACTACTGCAAATTCTCACATTTTATCGACTTAGTCTTAGAAAAAAATTCATATTTTCTACGCTTATTAAAGTTTGTGCTCCGTGTATATAGTAATAATAACGCAAAATTTGAAATCAACGTATTGGGTTACAGCGAGTTAAATGAAAAAATATATTTTTTCTTTTTTAATTTTTTATCTAATAGACGCAGACGCTGAGAACGAGAGAACTATTCCGCGAAAACTCATGAGGCTGTTAAATAATTATTTATTAGGAAGGAATTAGTAGGGTCAATAAAAAATAGTGAGGAAAATAGCGCCATACACCCCAAAGAGGAAACACGAAGCAGCTACAGACACGTGTTTCGAAATTATTATTCCTCATCAGCGTAGCGTAGCTACAAAAAGGATCTGGAAAAGACAGATAGGAACAATAATTGAAGATTGCTACGGCATCTAAGGGTTGAAAGGCTCTATGTGCCGACTGTCGGTGAAGGTCTTAAATATGCCGATCTAGATATGAATGCACAAATAAGAGTATTGTGTACTGTGTACTGTGTTTTCAACCTTCAATTATTGTTCCTATCTGTCCTTTCCAGATCCTTTTTGTTGTTACGCTGCGCTGATGAGGAACAATAATTCCGAAACACGTGTCCGTAGCTGCTTCGTGTTTCCTCTTTGGGGTGTATGGCGCTACTTTCTTCACTATAATTATTTATAATAATTAAATTGCTTGATGGATGATTATTGAATTCCATAGGTTTCTATTCTGATAGTAGACGAAATTATTAAAAATCAAATGAATCTTATAAAGATTGGGACCTGTAGTGTTTCGGTACGTTCTTACGTATAGACCAACAGACGTATGGCGTATGGCAATTTTCAATAACAATTTTAGAACTTAACTTACTTAACTTTGGGGGAGTCAATATCAAAGCAACAGCTACCAAAATCAAATCAAAAGTAAAAAATATACTAAATTAATATAGGTATGCTGAACCCGGCAATCGAACCCGGGACCTCAGGTTGAGTCATATCTTTTTGATTGTCGACTACGAATAAGTCATACATATAAGGTAGACCATTTTAATCTGTTATTGCAAATATCTCGTCGTGTAAGCCACCCATTAAGAAATTACATTTACAAAAGTTGTTGGATTCTAAGGGGCCCATCTGATTCTGTGGTCTGGCACTGGGTCCGTGACCTTGGTGAGGCCGTGTGATACCCAACTTTGTTTTTTTAAATGGGAATCCCTATTTTTTATTGCAGAATCTAATTCTACGGAAAAAATACGTTCAAATATGATTTTCAATTTTTTTTTCCAGTGGGCCTTACTCGGGCACAATACCAACAATTGAAATCACAAAAATCCAATTATTTCGCCGGTTAAGCTAACAATTGAAAAATGACTTAAATAAAAGTTATAAAATTCGATGGGGGTCATCTAATGTTATGGTTAAGTACCCGGTCTGGGCCCTTGATACGGCCCTGGGGCCCCTAATTTTTTTTTTTTTTAATGGAGATATCAATTTTTTATTGCAGATTTGCATTCTACGGAAAAAAATACGTTCAAATATGATTTTCAAAAAAATTTTCCAGTGGGCTTCAGAAATTGGGCCCGAGTAAAAATGAAAAAAAATTTTGTATTTTTTTTTTTCGTAGAATGCAAATCTGCAATAAAAAATTGATATTTCCATCAAAAAGAAGTTGGGGGCCTCAGGGCCGTATCAAGGGCCCGGACTGGGTACTAAACCATAGCATTAGATGACCCCCATCGAATCCTACAACTTTCATTTAAGTCATTTTTCAACTGTTAGCTTAACCGGCGAGATAATTAGGTTCTTGTGATTTCAATTGTTGGTATTGGGTTGGATAATTATTAATAACTTTAATTGTGAGATTGATCTTGAATATTTTTATATAACAAGAAAAACATGGCCGGCCGACTAAAAACCTAATTGTCATTTTAAAGTCCTCTCATTAAACTATATATTCTAATAATGGTAATGGCCTAGAACATTTACTATAAATGAAGTCCTTTTAGTCTTTTACTATCACAAATAATCCCTTCCTTACATAAATGCAAATGCACTTAGCGAAGATCACATGGACTTGATAAAAGCTGTAATAAAACATTTGGGATTTAAAAGAACCGTCTCCAATACGAATCGCGTGGACATTTTATACAATAAACTTAACCTCAAAATAATTTCTTCCAAAAAAGACATAATTACACATCAGTAAGTCGTGAAATGCTTTTAATTAACACACACACACACACACACACACACACACACACACACACACACACACACACACACATGCATCAACGACACTTCAGGCAGACATATTGTTTATTATTTTTATAATAAATGTTTTATTGAGGTTTTAGAAACTGTTTTATGGAATTAAAATTCGCCTCTTAGATTTATAGAGGCCTTTTTTTCTTCATAACGATTTCATCACAACATTTGTCAAGGATGTTTTAAGAGTCTAGTTTTGTAATGGCCTTTAATAAGTACTAATAGGCATTGAAAATATCTAGTTTTAAAAAGGATTTAAAATGTATTTATTGCAAATATGTTAAAACGATAAAGAATAATTTAAAGCTTCTCTAAATCTAAATGGAATTTAAGACGTTAATAAAACTAATTAGCTTTATGGAGAGTTTTATGTAGGTATGATAAACCCATTACAAATACATATTTTCCTAGAAGCAAATTAGCTTTATCATTAGGTCTTACAGAATGCTTTAAAAGTTACCATATAAGAGCAAGTATACTTGAAGCCTAAAAGGCCTTAACTATAACATCAATAAAGCACAAGACTATTTCCTAACCCTGACAAACCTTTCTTAAAACCTCCTCAAGTCCAAATGACTTTTAAATTGTTTCTTGGGATGTAAAACAGCATTTTCCTATTTTCGGCCCTCTACAATTTTTGAGAAAAAATCTTGAGAGTAAATATTATACTTAATTACAAACACGGCTTACACTAAGGCCCTTACGGGGTAGACAGAGATTATTTTTCGCTTTTTAGTGCAGTATTTATAAAAGCGATTTTTTTTAAGTTTTTTTCTTCGATGTTTGAGTTCAGTATGTTATTATCCAGATTTATGTACAATAATATCTTTTCGAAATCAAGAAGTTATAATTAGAACATTTTCTTGCAACATTCAAATTGAAAACAGATCATATCATCATTCGCAGATTTCAAAATTAATTTCTAAAATTGTTCCCAAAATTTTAATTGCAAAAAGTAGCACCACAAGGGACACTGAAAAATGAATCAAGTAGTAATGATTACGATTTTGCACTTTAATTCACACACTATATAAATGAAAATCGCGCTTGCAATTCCTACTTCTTTGTTTAACGCAGTGCTTAAGCATGCATGGGAGTCTGGAGTCATATGCTGAACCGGTTACTGACCGTGCTTTTGTCATCTTGTCTTGATTTTGTGTCCGTGCAACATTTACGGGGGGGTGGTTTCGAAGTTAAAAATAACTGTATATTCATGTATCCTTCATGCCAACCAGTTTTGCCTATCTATAATCGTTTACATTTTACAAATGTTGTAGGTTTACGCTGCATATTTTTAATGCTGATAGAAAGGCATATCCAGTCTCAATAGACCTGTCCTTGGATACTTGAAAGAGGAAAAACTCACGTTAACTTTTATTTGATAAAATGGTTCATTAATGTATAAAATGAAAACATTAATTAGGTACTAACAACAATACAAGGTGTAACAGGGTGTTATTTCTTTGTTAATATCAAGAAATAAAGTTTATACGGTGTCTGCCATAAAGTTGGCTACATATGGGAACAACTTGTATTATTGAGATTTCTAAAATTTCTATTGGCGGTTCGTTTATGCATGTCCGACAACAAAAAAATACATGTTGATACATGTCATGTGATTGTCGTAGAACTCTCCAAAATCGTCCTAAGTTGAAGACAGAATCAAAATTCGACTTAGGCAAAAATTTCATTTAAAGACATTTTTAAGAGTCTGCAGAGGCACAGATCAGTCCATAAGGACCGTTTTGGGTTCTATAAGGCGTTGGAAATGACCAGGTGAAAATTCGAAAAAACACCGAATTTTCACTTAGGAAAAATGTTTTTGGTTCAGGATATGAGAGCAGAAGTATATAATGACAAAGATTTATGAATAATATACTTTTTCAAAGGTACCATAAATTGGACTTTGGAAAAATAATATTTTTGAAAGGGCGTCAAAATTTGCAGACTAATTTTTCAAAACTGCGTTGAAATTTGGCTTGAAAATCGATTTTTCAGAAGTACGCCAAAATTTCACCCGCAGATTAATTTTTCAAAACTACCTCGAAATTTGGCTTGAAAATTGATTTTTCAAAAGTACGCCGAAATTGGTCTTAAAATAGATTTTTCAAAAGTACCACAAAGTCAGTTTAAAAAGTACCACGAAAATATACTTTGAAATATTTTTTATTTTTTTATTCCTCCTCCAAAGACATTGACCTTTGATGTACGGTTATTAAAAGCCCAATTCTAAAGTATGAGCAGAAAATTTTAGCGATGCACTGCATCCAAAAGGCAAAATAGAAGATTTTGACAAAGCCGGCGTAGTGCCGATAAGCAAAAATTGATAAAAATCAATGCACATGTACAAGGACGGTTTCTCGCATAGAAAGAGTTTGGATTGACTCAGCGGCTCGCAATTTGGTCGAGCGCGTTGAGAGGTCCAGACAAAGCAATGGTAGAAAAGTCAATAGCAGGGCTTTTCAAATGACAAAGTTATAGAGGAAAACGCCTTGTGCATAAAAAAACAAAAATTCAATTTTGCCTAAAAGTCGCTCGAAGGTGGGTTGCTGCCATATCGATAATATTGAACAACTGCATAGGAGCAAGTAAATCGTGGACTGATCGAACGCCATTAAACTTATGCAGTTATAAGTCCTCATGAATGTGTTTGAGTACGTGAATCTCCGCGATACAAGAACTTTAAAGCTAAGTAGTCTCTAGCGAAACTAAATTCATTTAGTAAAACTTTTTTAAGTTAATATCAGTCAGCCGTAATTATAAATTACAAATAGTCTCAGACTTCTCTAAAAAGCTCGCATTTTGATTCTGAGAAGGTATGCATGAATCTTTTCTACCTAATCGATCGTTAGCGTGAGCGCTCTCGCTTGTATGGTCTGAAAGCCATTACCTTGATTGGGGAAGGCACGATTCTTATCTTGAGAATTTTATATAACCATTTCTGTTAAATAAACGGATTCTTTGAACTATTGTTTCTTAATTGATCTTGAGGCCTGTTGACGGTCTATAATCCCTGGAACATTCGTATCGAAAACCGGATGTGTCGAGTTAATTCACATTAAAATTCGACCTTCTGGTTGCTTTACGGAGGTTTGATGGGGATTTTTTTATGCGTTTTTTGAGAAATAGAGTCCGTTATTAGCAGACCAAAATATGGTTTCCACGTACAAAAATTAATCCCTCCGCAGAGAAATTCTTCGGTTGGGATTTTTTTATGCAAAAATTCAGGAAATTAAGAGGTACCTAAACCCCTCAACGAGGGAATTCAGGTCCAGAGAGAGAGTCATTTCCGATCTGTCGTAGTGCAGCCTTGGTCCGTTATTCGGCTATTGAAGTGCATCTTATCTCGAACCCGCCTGGGAGGTAGAAGAACGGGGTAATACGCGACTGGCGCCCCCTGAGAAATAAATTGGTGTCGCGTCATTTTGACGCCCGGTAGTGCGTTCTTCTACATGATCACCGGTTTGGCGGGAATGTAAAAAATAATCGACGGTGGTACCGAGAAATGAGTCAAATTGACAAAATATTGAAAAATGTTATTAAGAAAGAGTGCTTAGAATCCAACGAGGACCAGATCTGAGGAAAAGTTAAAAAATACACATTTTTTTTTACCCGTTCCATTACTATGAAAAATCATAAATTGTTTCTTTACTTGGAAATAGCTTTATTCAACTAAATTACATAATTTTAGGTCAACACTAATCAAATATTTGTGAAATATACACTTTGCTGGAAGTAAAGTTTAAAAAAAAATGATCTGGTCGTGTCGCTATCTGTTGTCATGCCCTGAATACAGGGTGTAACATAAGTGATGACTTTAATTTTAGGGAGTGATTCCTTGTCTTATTTTATAAAAAAAAAGTTCATATAAACTATGTCCTAACTTGCTTCGTTTTCGAGAGACAGGATGTCAAAGTTTTAATAAAAACTTAGTTATTTTTTTTTTAATTTTTTTAATTTTATTTATTTTTTTTTAATCGCCTTATTTTATTTTATTGTCCTGGCGGAGTTTAGCCGATTCTACCACTCAATCAGGACGGACACACACATAGACAACATCACAACACCCATTCCCTGCGACATTGCCATCTGCCGCAGCTGAGACTCGAACTCAGGAGAGGAGAGCGACTAGACCGTGTTGTCTCTCACACAACCGCAGTCTAGCCCACTGCTACCGTCTCGGCAACACGAGAAAAACGCCACTACACATCCATACCCTAGCCAGGATTCGAACCTGGGACCCCGTGGTCGCAAGCCTAACACCTTATGCACCGCGCCACCGAGTCGGTTATTAATTACTTAAAAGTCTTTTTGCCAATGTTGAACAAACTTGGTGTGCTTGTTAGCAGAAAATTCTTTTGATGTACTCAATTAGATTTAAAATAATAATTCCAATGGCGTCGTAGAGGGTTACCTGATTGATATTTATGATAAAAATTATTGTACGCCACTGTTTTCTTCTAAGTTTGACATTTTTGTCAGATTAAACAATAAAAAATACAATTTTTTTGTCCCTTGAGTTTTCTGTGACTTGTAACTGTTGTAACTAAAAAACTAATCCTTGCACGCCCCTGAGCTATGAAACGAAATTAGTGATAAAAATTGTTCAATGTTAATCGAGCTTTTAATTTAATTACCACTCAAACCCGACAAGGTTAAAATAAATAAAAATTAACATTACTTCAGAAATGACATAATTTTGAATGTAAACGTCAAAAATCATTTAACTACACGATAAGTGAATTCCTATCGATTCCCAGTAAAAGCCACTAGTAACGCAAAATTGTTAGCGTGCAAACACTATCCTATCATATCAAGTAAATATGAACAATGTGGAACTAGCTCAAACGCATTTCATTTAAGGGCTTGCAGATGGAAATACTGCTATCCCAAAAGATATATTCCATCAGAAAGAACTTTCATAAGATTACATGCTAGACTGCGAAACTGGATGTCTAAATAAAAACGCTGAGCGCCCTGGTTAACCGGGAACAATAATGACAGAATAGTTAGAGGAAGCAATTCTACAAGAACCTTTAACAAGTACCAGAAAATTATCTCTGATAAAATAGTACATTCCTGTTATGCAGTAAAGAGGATTCAGTCGAATGTAGATAAGCATATAAGTGATTTAAGGAAAGCTCTTCTTGCTATCGATGTGACCGAGACTCATTATATTGATTCATATCCAAGAATTACTTGAATTTCTGGACGAAAAGGAAGGTTTTGGTTTGTGGTCCGATCAAGCTGGGTAATCAATATATCATGAGTTTCTGAAGTTTTGGAATGGACGGAAAATGAACAACATGGAAGATCCAAACTATCCTATAAAGCTGAAAGAAGCTGTCGTTGATTTCTCTTCTAAACACGTATGATGTACATTAAGAAGCTGATTCCTTTGCTTTGTTGTAAAAACTGATAAGGTACTGAGAAAATAAAGAAAATCGTACCGGTCTAAAAGACAAAATTTTTCTTCATTATTATCTTGGAAATTCCAATTCATTCATGGTATTGTAACGTAAGGTAGTAATCAGTGGAGTAATTCCAGGGTTCAATAAAACTCAGATAGGATGTTTTCAATTTAACAAGGTTTATTCAACATAGACATCAGATCATACACATAAATACTTTGAGAAGACAACTCCAACTCAGCAAAGTTCATTAAATGAGATAGTATTAGTATACAAACACAATCCTTGTTAATATTAGTCTAAGGTACTAAACAACAACGTTATATCTAACCTGATATGAATGAAAAATTATACAAACGCAAAAAGGGGATGTTAACAATTTTGACTTTGATTGAACCTAGAAACCTTCACTATTGCCAATCGTCGAACGTATGAAGTTTGCAAATCGAAAACGTTCGAAGTAAAAGAATAAAATAAGCGATGTGAGAATCGATACGTCAACTGAAATCTCGTTTGACTGTTAACTTTGGCGTTTAGAAATATCACCTTAGAAACCGTTTAATCTGACTTATGTCGCTTTGATAATCGACCCACAGCTGTCGCTACAACAATTAATAATCTAAAGCGTCATTCTGACAATTAATATACATCTGTTATATCGATAAC
This sequence comes from Rutpela maculata, assembly GCA_936432065.2. Taxonomy (NCBI): domain Eukaryota; kingdom Metazoa; phylum Arthropoda; class Insecta; order Coleoptera; family Cerambycidae; genus Rutpela; species Rutpela maculata. The sequence continues at coordinate 167,678,322 of OW386289.2, read as the reverse complement.
CAAATTCTTTGACATACGTCGATTTGATATTCAGTTGACGCAGCGTTAGTCACTTTGGTTCTGAAAAGTACGCGGCGTTAGGCAATTAATTAAGTTCGCAACCTCCTCTAAACAAATACCGATGCTTAACGCAGGAACGACTCTTGCATAGGTTAGCGGCGGTCTTGTACGTAGTAACAATAGAAAGGTCAAGCTCGCCTCTCACCATCTAACTCAAAGTGATTATCGAGTATATGATAGCGGCGGATTTACTAGTTGAGACGAACAAGACGCAGACGTTGTACCAAGAACTCTCACCCACCGACAAGTGTCATTCCTGCGCCGTGACCACAGAAGACCTATACCAGAAGCGTCACTGTCGGAGGCATGTTCGATGTTTGGGTGCGTTTGCACGCATCCAGTAATTTAATCGAGTAGAGAGACGGTCCAGTAATTTAGTAATTGCTTTCCACTAAATTACTTGACTAAAACACGCTGTCCGCATTGGTCGAGTACTAAATTACTAAGCGACTCGACTAAATTACTGAGTGCGTGCAAACGCACCCTTTCATTGGTTAATTGGGGTGACCTTCGGCCATCTTGTCGGTGGTATTGTCAACCTATAAATCCGCACCTTTCTAAATTCACGGCTGGACGCATTGGTACATAAAATTCGAAGCTGATTTTGGCTTTGGTTTTCAAAATAGCTAATCATATAATGTTATTGCTTACCGGTACGCTAAACCGGTGAATTTAGAAACCTGCGGATTTATAGGTTGACAATAATACCACCGACATATGACATATGCGCATAAAATTCAATATTGGCGGGAAGGCCGGAGAGTCGTTTCTGGTATAGGTCTTCTGTGCCGTGACAACTGTATTTGAGGTTAGGATGTTGCGAACCTTTCAGTATTCTCTCCGAGATGAGAATGAATTTCTGAGCTCCTGCAGCGGTTTTTATAATGGAAGGTTGCTAGGTCCGTGACGTATCATTATTTACGTCGTTGTTATAGTTAAATTAGAACGATCTGTTCATTATGATAAACCTACTTCACTCTCGTTATTTTGTACTATTACATTTATGAGTGAAAATAAATACATCGTTACAATATATTCATCCAATGATTACCAAGTACAACACATCAACTTCCACGTGGCGCTGAGCTAATGATTTATTAATAAATCAAAGCCAATATTGCGAATACTACTACTATATATTCATCCATTATATGTATTATGTACATACCTATGTATATAATATATATGACCTTCCCTACGTAATACACAGCACGACAGCAAATTTTACGCTTATGAAATGGAAAAAACTCAAGATTCGTGAACCTTTGTCTCGACGAACAGCTATGATTTGGGGACAAAAATTTTCAGATTTCTGGCCATCAAATCCACCATTCTCCACGTTCCCCTTGCGTCGTTATCGTACCAAAACTTTCTTGACCTTCCTGACACCTGTGAGTTCTTCGAATGGTGGTGAGGACGAGATTATAGTAACCAGCACAATGAAAGAAAAGGTTAGGTACCAAAAATTCAGAACTTTACCGATATAATGTGGTACATAACCTACATTCCAATGAGTCAGTGACGCTGTCACTAGCGTCATTATTGTAAAACTCGTGGAGAATTCGTCGTCCACTAGAAAACGCCATTAATGTGACAATAAAATATAAAATCAGTTCAATAAATTTGTAAAATTTGAGTTTTGGCCGCTTTTTTGATTTTCAGGCCTTTGTACTATGAGATCCTTCGTAAAACCGCAGAAACATTAGTTTGGGCCACGTGCACAGATCGGGGTGATGGTATCTGACTGATACTTGTTAGGGAAGTATAAATCAAGAGGTAGAAAGTATGCCAGTAGCAGTTTAATGACTTTAAACTAACGTCCTCTGCAGTCCGACTTAAATGCAAATTTCTTATGGTCATATTCTTGTTCCCCATGTTCGATATAAGATTAATTATTTCTGGCATGGTAGAAAAGTTTGCAATAATTATTTATCGTTACCACTCTCTAACTATATTGACTAGTCTACTAGTGCGTCGGTGAGATTTCAAAAATAATTTGCTCTCATTATATAACGCTTTGCAATCTTCTTGAAATAACAGATAAAAGTGCCTGTGTGTGTATCGAGTGTGTGGGAAATTTAATTTATTCATGGTACAATGCGCGTAGTGAAAAGCAACATGACCACTGCAGTACATTATCTAGATTAATTATCTAGATAGAACTACCTGCATCTATTTTTATCTACGTGCGTCTGCACATGTTATCGTTTGGTTAATCTTAGATTAACTTATATTGTGAATATATTTTGTTTAATTAATTGGACGATGTGATTTTATTTACTCGCTGCTTGATTAGATTGTGGTTAATGTTGGAAACGTTAACTACAAATGTTACATTGAATTAAACTGAACTAATCAAGATTACAAAACTGTTGTGTTATGTATTAAGCAAATAGAAATTAAAAAAAGTGTCAATAAGACTCGTAAAATCGATTGAATGTTTGGTGTTTGTTTATTTCCAATTAAGATACTTATCATCTCTGTCTACTTGCGATTTTAAATTTTAAAATTATTTTCCTGAAGAGTTCGATGAAGTTATAATCAACTTGTGCTATTTTTCGAGTGGTCAAATTATTTTATTTATCTCTTTATTGAAAAGGGGCATACTACAGAACAAATGGCACATACAAGATTTAATTAATACTTAATATCTTCTTAAATGATGCTTATAAATGATAGGACAAGGACAGAATCTACTGCCTCAGATTCAAAAATTGCATTTGGTACTTAAGAGTTTCTAATTTTAAACAAAAAGATATCACGTTAAATTAATAATTGAAAGTTCTGACCCGACGATCAACACGAGAGCTAAAACCATGGCTTGTATAGTGAAATCTTTCAGAAAATATCTGTTGGTCACGGGTGAATCGAGAACTGATGCGAAAGCTTATTAATGAGAGGAGTTCAGAACAATTAAAATCTTCGTGGAGTAATTTATATAAGAAAACAAATGCAGCAGGGTTTTCACGGGTTTCCAAACTCAGAAAACCAACTAATAGAAATCTAATAAATTGCAGGACACTTTAGTAGGAACAAATTAGTTTAAAAAAAAAAAAAAAAAAAAAAATTACCAAAGGTTGAACTCTTCGCTTATGTAACAATTATAAAGTGGTGATTAAATAACATTGCAACATACTTTATTCATTTATTATTTTTTCTTTTCGGTGACCACCAGTGAATGTCAAACACATTCTAAATATTTTTCTGTTTTATTTTTTTGGAATAACCACTAAAAGTAAAGCCAGTTTCTTCCTTGTGTTAATTACATGTACAATGTTATTGACCTTGCATGTTTTTCATTAATACTTTTTTGGGGTATCCGGAATGTATAATTTTCATTAAAAGTGCATCAGGTTTCGTATTTGCAATAGCGTCAACTACTTGTCAAATACTGTTTTTATTTGCCAAATAGGTATTTAGACATAACAACAATAGACGGACACACGACAGGCATACAGAGAGACTGACGGAATTGGAAGACCTTAATATGCATAACCTGAAACATGAAGAAATCTCGAAGAGTTATTTTTCCACGATTGTAATAGTTTCCTTCGGTAAGCGACAGACTGGAAAATACCATAAGCTTATGCTGTGTGCTTCGCTGTGGAGTTAGTTCCGTTAAGAGCACGCCGATTTTTCCATTAAAATGGCTGTTGTAATATTTACAAAGTTAAATATAAAAATAATAAGAAGCTGAAGAGAAAATGGTAGAATGCATAATGATGAACACATTCAGGCGCGCAGCCAGGGGGGGGGCCATGGGGCCCGGCCCCCCCCCCAAGCCATCTTCGATGACCGAAAAAATAAAGAAGCAATATCACTATTAGTTCAAATAGTGCCTTCAAATTAGGAAATGTTTAAGAAAATTTTCCCACAGTTATGAGACCTGTAGAAAGTGAAGTATTTGAGTTGTTTAAACATGATTTTCACCCCCCGCATTTCTAAAAAAAGGGTGGTTTTTGAGAAATATATACATAAATATGAATTTTAGCGTTTTTTCATCTTTTTCTCTATTTTGAGGAAAACTATGCATTTGGGTTAAAAATATCAAGAGAGCAAAGTAGTAGAGCATAAAATTTCCTATAACTTTACCTTTTTCGAATTCCGCTTAGTTTCGACGCTAGAGGGCGCGAAAGAAATACGTATACATATAGACTTTTGCGCCATTTTTAGATTTTGAGCCAAAATTATGCATCTTTATGAAAAATTACATGAGATCAAAGTTGTAGAACATAAAATTCACTTTAAGTGTTTTCTAGTTTTTTTTTTTTTGATAAAAATATATATATATTTTATGTTCTGCAACTTTGATCCCACGTAATTTTTCATAAAAATGCATAATTTTGGCTCAAAATTTAAAAAAAGGCGAATGTATATTTATTTCTTTCGGGCCCTCTAGCGGCGAAACTAAGCGGAATTCGAAAAAAATAGTAGAGACAAAATTTGTAGGAAATTTTATGCTCTACAACTTTACTCTCTTCATATTTTTCACTAAATTCCTTAGTTTTTCCTCAAAATAGAGAAAAAGACGAAAAAAATTCATATATATGTATATATTTATCAAAAACCACCCTTTTTTAGAACTGCAGGGGGTGAAAATTATGATTAGGTAACCCAAATACTTCACTTCTTACAGGTCTCATCTGTGGGAAGATTTTCCATAAAACAGCTATTTCTTGACTAATTTGAAGGGACTAAAGGCAGTATCCAAATTATCTCTTGAAATTAATATTTTGTAATTAATGCCCATATTATCTAGTAGAGGAATCTATACACATCCATTTTCAAACATTTGCTGAAAAGTTTTCCTCAACCTCCGGGGAGGCCGGTTCTATTGGCCCCCCCAGACGAATTTTCTGGCTGCGCCACTGAACACATTTGTGAAGTTGTTGCAAGTGTGTAGTGACCATTTTGTGTTTGCGTTTTCCTAGTAAGTTGTGTGCAATAATAAGAATATGTGGATTAAAGTATTTGTCTTTAAAAAGTTTCTGCACCGAGCTGAATTTTTCCACACATTTTGCTCGCATCCGGACGCTAGAAGATCATTTTTCAAAGTCTTTCGACTTGTTCCCGAAATGACACAATTCAATCCATGACCTATTTTACATTTCCCCATTTTTGTAGAGATTTTTGCAACTCTAATGTTTAACATTTCTCTGATGTGGACAACACAACTAATGCTTACAAAAATTGAACAACTCAAATTGTTATATTTTATGTGAATTTTACTTATCGATATAAAATATGTCTCACTTTTCCTGACTCCCATATCACAGTTCCTTTATTAACAATGCGATTTTTTTAAATATTGGGTGGAAGGTGCTTACCATCTGGAGATCGTTTCACCGTAAAACATTTTAAAATCCTCCAGTGGCGTTCATCGTTATGAAGAAAAATGAACCTAATTTTTCAAAAATAGATATTAGGCATTTTTTTTACAGAAATACTAATGCAGTATTATTGATCAGCATACTTGCAGTATTATTGATCAGCATATCCAAAATTGAATAATATGTATGGTTTTCGAATTACGGCTACTTAAAAATTGCGTTTTTTAAACATTAAATATTCAATAACTTGGAAATGAATTGTTTTTCAAAAAAAGTAATTCCTCATTTTCGCTTTATATTCACTGTTTCTAGCACCTAATGTCATTGATACTTTCAAAGTTTGTAAGCCAAGAATATTTATTACTAAAAATTTTGGGCCAGCAGCCCTGTAAATTATTTGCGCATTAAAAATTACCGAATTTGAAAGTATTGATGACATAGACTAGTAGAGAAAGTAAATTTAAAAAGAAAATGGTAAATGACTTTTTTCCAAAAACAATTCGTTTCCAAGTTATTGATTATTTAATGTTCGAAAAAATGCAATATTAAGGGGGCTGTAATTCGAAAACAATGCATGCAATCTGAAGCATGCTAATTAATAATATTGCATTAAAAATCGAATTGTTGATAATGCAGCTGTGATATGGGAGTCATGAAAAGTGAGACATACTGTATATGCCTATCACAGATATGCTTATATTTTGTGCCCACGTCAACTACGGCACTGCACTTTCTTTGGTGTTATTGACTATAAAAATATTAATCTCATTTTTATGGGGATCGTGAGTAGAATGCGAAGTTTGTATTCAAGATGAACTAATTTTTTTTTCTGTTTGGCCAGAAGCTTTGAACAAGGCGAAATTTTGTACGCCCAATTTTTAGACTTGAGCAAAATTTTGACTGCGAATTTCACAATATTTTACTAAATAAACGAATTTTTACAAATCTTCTCCTGACAATCAAAAGCTACTCAGATGTGCTTAGAGGAGAGATCTCAATCTGTGAGTTGCCAAATTATAAATTCTGCTTTTATAAATGTTAAGTTTAGAGTATCTCAAGGCTCCATTCTGATTCCAACTTTCTTTTTCATTTCATTTTCATTCAAGCAAAATCTGTTCTATATGAGGAGAACACAACATTTTATACAGGAACAACGATTAATGCACTGTCATCCAGGATGCACTAAACTGAATTCACTGTTCCAGATTGGTTCCTGTCCAATAATTTAATATCAGATAAGAATGAGACAGAAACAATGATTTTTAGTTTAAAACATTTTACAGTCGACGACATACCTTGTGTTCAATTTCTAGGTATTTATGTTGACAACAAATTAACATGGGAAAAATATTCCAATTTCTTTTGTAATAAATTATAAAAAAATATGTTTCTTCTGAGAACTTTTGACAATCGTATGTCAGACATATTAGCAGCGCATTCAAAACTGATTTATTCTGTAGTCATCTACGGAATTTTGGTCTGCAGCAATGTTCAATATGCAAAGAAAAGCAGTTAGGATAATACAAGGTTGAATTACAGAGAGGAATAAAAAGATTTATTTAAAATACTAAAAATTTTAACTTTATGCAGCACATACTGTAGTGGCATTTAAAATATTGAGTCGATGCTAATGTAAGGTAGAAGAGAAGAGGAATGGACAAATTATATTCTGAAAAGAAACAGATTTAACCTACGCTGTTGCCACGTTCTCTTTAGCTACTTTTAATAATAGTAATAGTCCTTTGTTTAGCACTTTGCTATACATGTTCACGATAAAGTAAAATATATACACATATATACATATATATAGATATTATATAATATAAGATCCAAGGTAAGAATTTCAACTAATACTACCTAATACATAACAGAAAACTTATATATAATTGTCTCTAACTATTCTTTTGAAAGAAACTATGTTTCGGGCCTGCTTAGCTTCCATATTAAGGCTGTTATATTTATTTAAACCCCTGAAGAAAATTGATCTCTGAGCAGCAGTAGTACTGATTCGTTGCAATACAAAATTTATTCTACCTCTAGTGTTATAGGTGTGGAAGTCCTCAAAGGTTTGTACCTTTCCTTGCGTGTAGGAAGGTACTATATTCAATTCAATTTTATGTATGAAAATCAGTACATTAAATTCGACATGTTTGTTCACATTCATCCATCCTAGTACTTCCAACATGTCATTTACTCTGGTATAAATACTACACTTTAATATAATCCTCATAGCTTTATTCTTCAACTTCTGCAAACGATCTATATCACTCTGATTAGCGAGACACAGAATAGTACTACAATAATTAAAATGTGGTAATATAATAGTGTTGTATACCAATTTTCTAGTTACGATAGACAAATACCAACTAACTCTTTTTAAAACACCAATTTTTTTAGCTATCTTTTTGCACACATAGTTCACATGATTGCTGAATTTAAGTTTGTCATCTATAATTACTCCTAAGTATTTAATTTCCTTGACGATTTCAATCACTTCACCACACGCTTGGAATTCTAGTCCTTGCTGTTCTATTTCATATTTATATTTCTGCTTTCCTATAATCATACCTTCTGTTTTAGACACATTCAATTTCAGTTTGTTTACTTCTAGCCATTCACTCACCTCTTCTAGGACTTTATTCATTTTAGTCACTAACGCTGCACTGTTTTCGTCCGTTACATTTACAACTGTATCATCTGCAAACAAATAATAACTGCAGCTTTTGAACAAATTTGTCACGTCGTTAATGTATATAATGAACAAAAGCGGCCCTAGAATACTTCCTTGCGGTATTTCCACATTTATACTTTTTGTAGTCGACATATACTCGTCATACTTTACCCTTTGCACCCTACCATTCAGATTTTAGTCGTCGGAGATGCTGAAGTGCCTGGCTTCAATGTTAATATATCGCTTTCTTTCACGTACATTATTTTGCTATCTATATTTCACTCTTACCCCCCTCAAATATGCGATTTGACTGGTTATCATGCAATGAAGTTTCTTTAATACATTATCTAGTAATATCAAAAAACTGGATTATAGACGTTTCAAAACTGTGATAAAAAAACTTTTAATCGATAACCCCTTTTATAATTTTGATGATTTTTATGTGTTGATTGATTCACTGTATGTGATATATAATATTTTTCTGTTCTATATTATTTTCATATTATTTTATATAGTAAAGGTACCTTGTATGGTCAGCGTAAGCGCTTTTTCAAACCATCAAACTATCAGAATTGCACCTCTGAACGGCCAAATATTGCGATCGCATTTGAGAAACCGAAGTGCCATCCTGCCACTGGAGACCCAAATGAAAGGCAGTAAAACATAATAAGGGCACTAATAACGAGGCTGCATTTTGGCCAATATATTATCTTCAATAAGGCTTAAAATCTAGGATTCTGTCGATTTTTATGTCAATTTCTTTTCCAAAAATGACGCCTTGTCATCATTTAGATTCTCGTAAACATCTGTTCCATTCAGAAAGTCATATTTTAGTTCTAATATATCGTGGTCAAAATTTCAAGATGAACCATTTAAATGTTAACAGAGGAGGCAAGGCTTTCGACGTGCACTGTATAATAATGCGTCACCACCGATTAAAATACATTACATATAAGTTATTCATGGTTTTAAAATCCAGTCGGGTAATACCTCGTATTAATAGGCCCTTTCCACTTGAACTAGTTAGTTACTAATGTCATCTCAGCTACTTTAGGGCTTGTAAACATAGAGAATACACTGTAATACTCTAACGCGACCTAGGTGATCCTCCCTCACGCCGTTTGTTTCATTTATGTCGGACCCGCAAGCAATTTATGAGACTTCTCTTTGAGAAAGCCTAGGTTTGGACCCATATCGCTCCGATTTCCTTTGTCAGTGGTCATCCTTCCTTGTTAATTCAGATTAAGTTATAACTCGGTAATAAATCGGTTTCATTACATTTAATACCTACATTTATGTGATATAATAAGAAATAAGTGGTTTTCGTAGCGTCCAACTGTTAGAAACTATATTTTTAATGAAGAATCCGATGTATGTTTAAAATAATTGCAGTCATTTATGCAGGCATAAATGAATAAATAAGTTTATGGGTGATATTTTGACCAGAATCGTCACTTAAAATTAATATTTTAAAGACCCATTCTCAATTTTAAAGGAAGTACATTTTTTTGGGTCATGGGCCGATTCGGGCTGATGGGGATAAAATAATAACACAGGTCTGCTTTTAAAAGCAACTATCGTTTTTAGACAAGTTGGAATAGCTTTTTGTGCGAAATATCGTTTACTCACAATTTTTTTTTAAACTATAGTATGGGATGTCCAGAAACATATGCCAAGTATCCGCACCCGTGACAGGTGGGTTAACACACCTGAAAATTCAAAAATCGTCAATTACTTCCACGTCCAGTGGAAGTATAGTAACGACAAAAAAATTTTTAAAAATTTTTATTGTCCAAATAGGCTTAAAATGTCATGAAACGTCGAGATTTCAAGTTTGAGCGAAAACAAAATTTCTGTCTGTCTGTCGGTCTGTCTGTCGGTCTGTCTGTCTGTAACTTTTTTTTGTGCGCACGTTTACTCTGGAACCGTTTAAGATATTGACTTGAAATTTGGTACACATATGTACTTTAACGAGATCTAGAACTAGATTATATTTTCACCTTGTTCCGTCGAAGGGTTGGGGGGTAAATTGGGGTAAATTTGGGGTAAATGGGTAAATCAAGCAGGTAAGAGTCCATGAAATTGGTATTTAGTATATATAAGAGAAGCTAAGGTCTCAAAAAATTTTTTGGCATAGCCACCCCCATTACCACCCCCACCTCCTTATTAAAGGGGATGAAAAAAAAATTGTGATTTAGTGTATGTACAGGAACCAGAAACCTCAAAATATTTTTTTTACTTCATCCACCCCTTATCACCACCCCCACCCCACTACCGATGTGGGGTATCGTTTTATGGGTTTTTGGGATAGAGGATTTCAAATATTATATTATTAAAGTTCCATAAACAATTATTTTCACATACAAAGTTTTTTCGTTGTGAGTGACTTGGATAGAGAATCTGGATGTGGAAGTAGTGATTCCTTGGGCAGCGGTTTTTTTTGCCATTTTTCGCTTTATTTGCACTATATCGTAAACGAAGTATTGTTCGAAAATATATCAAGAGATAAAGTTGAGAAATTTGATTTTGGACATTTTATTATTCTTGACATTTTTACAGAAAATTCTTCGTTTAAGAGCTACAGACGAAAGAACAATGCTTCTTTTTTATGTTTTAATTTTTTTAAAGTGAATATAATACATATTAATACGAAATATATCATCGCTATATTGTTAATTATGTTTGATTGTCCAATTTACAGTTGAAATAAAATATATTTACATAACTATATACAATTCACATGTTAAACACAAAAAAATAATAATAATGAACTGATTTTGTGTTTTTAATTTCAGTGGGTAAAACATTATGTGCTTTCGGAGCAAGGAAGTTATGGCTTCTCTGGCCGATGGTTTGACATTCTTTTACAAAAAACATCATTTTTATATCTGGTTTAGTGTTTCTGATTTACAAAGTTCTTTAATTGAGAGTATATTTTTACTACTATAAGGAGTGAAAGTATTATAATAGGCGGATGTCCCTTATTCTGGCAAGTTTGTATAATATATCTGATGGTTAAGTTATTGGTTTTTTTGTATATAATCTTTTGAATATTTTTTGAATTTTTTCTAGACTACTAAAGTTAGTTTTTAATAACCCTTCCCACCCTATTATGCAATATCGCAATTGAGATTCAATTAAAGCAAGATAAGTTGGACTAAGTTGATCAATATTTAGTATATAACGAAGATTATTAAAGAAGTAAAGCGTACTTCTTAATTTACTAACCAATTTATTTATATGAACAGCGTCGGATTGTACCACCGGGAAACCGGGAAATTTCCCGGCGGGCCCTCAACTTACCAGTTTTGGGGCCCCTGAGGTCTCTGGCGTCGAGAGACCGTAATGTTGTTATTATTGCTAATAAAAATAATGATCTCTTGTAGGGTGGGCCGAAAAAAACGAAAATTTGAATTTGCAGATGGGCCTACTTTCTAATTTATTATTATGTATCTAAAACTAATTCGTGTAAATTTTTAGCCAAATCGGTTAATATCTAGCCGGGCCCCCACGGCCTTGAAAATGAAGAAAAGCGACAATTTTTCGATTTTTAACATTTTTCAAATTGACATTTGAAAATTTTTTTATAACTTTTATCAATATCTAAACGCATGTAGCAAAGGTTTTCCGAATAAAACATTTTTCAGTTCCAGGGAAACTAGAAATTTTATACAAGAAACCTTATTTTCGTCAAATTCTACGTTTTAGGGACAAATTTCTAATTTCCCTGGAACTGAAAAATATTTTATTCGGAAAACTTTTGCTACACGCGTTTGGACATTAATAAAGATCGTTGATTGAGAAACGTAAAGATTCATAAAAAAATTTCAAATGTCAATTTGAAAAATGTTAAAAATGGAAAAATTGGCATTTCCTTTCATTTTCAAGGCCGTAGGGGGCCAGCTAGATATTAACCGATTTGGCTAAAAAATTACCCGAATTACTTTTAGATACATAGTAATAAATTAGAAACTAGCCCGTCTGCAAATTCAAATTTTCGTGTTTTTCGGCCCACCCTAATCTCTGGTCTGTGGCACCCCTATATTTTTCCCGGTGGGCCCTTGCGCCCACAATCCGACACTGTATGTGAATATCCCACTTAAAATGAAAATCTATATAAATGCCAAGATATTTCACATGAGTGTTAGATAATATCGATACTGATTGATTTTCGTCCAGTGGTATATTTAGTTCGTTGTATGGTAATGTAGACTTATAACAGGAAAAGGGAATTAACAAAGTTTTATTAAAATTTGTCGTTAAAAGTTTAGAGTTTAATAGTCAATTAGTTGATTTATATTACGGGAGCCCACCCTAACTGTACGGGCACCCCCCACCCATCCCCGATCCTTGGGGGACAAAGTTTTTCATAGAGATTAAAGTCTAAGGAATAATTTTAGACCCCCCCTAAAAAAAACTGGCTGTACTTTCAAAATGGCCTCCATGTTTATCAAAAAAATGTTGCAAATATTGTTTTTGTTATTTAACACAAAAACTAAAAAAGATGAAGAAAAACTTTCGGCACAAAAAACAAAGTGCATAAAATTTTCTACAATTTTGTTCCTATACAATATTTGGATATGAGTTGCCATTTTCCAGATAAATGATTCAGCTCTTAAAATAAAATATAAAATTCAATATAAAACGTAAGTAACACCTCATTCGCTTTCAGATTCACTATCGCTGTCTCCCGATACATTGAATATTTCTTCCAAGTCTTGTTCCTCTATTGCTTCGTTTATGATATCGTTATCATCCTCACTTTCTTCTATTATGATATGATTTGATCTCCTGAAGAATTTCAGTAAGCGATTGAGGTAGTATCTGCTGAACACCAAAGAGATTCTCCATTTTCTTGCCATCCATCATCATTCCAAAGCTTTGGAATATTGCGAATACTTTCGTTGGCTACTCGCCAAATACAATTTTCCTTTAATGCAATGTTTTGATAGCAGTTACCGGTTTCGAGAAAAATGTCTGCAAATTATAATATTATTATTATTAATTTTTTTCAGTTTATTTTATTCCTTGTTATGTTAATAATATAAAGTTATATTATACTCCTTACAATAATTGTCACAGTTATTTCCTCTAAATGATTTACCGATATTTGAATTTCAATGTTTCATTTATCTGGAAAATGGTAAGTCCTATCAAAATATTGTACAGAAACGAAATTGTAGGAAATTTTACATGTTGTTTTTTGTTAAAAAAGTTTTTGTCCATCTTTTTTAGTTATTGTGTTAAATGACAAAAACCATATTGGCAACAGTTTTTTTTAACATATGGCCGCCATTTTGAAAATACAGCCATTTTTTTGGGGGGGAAAATATCTAAAATTGTTCCTTAGGCTTTAATCTTTATGAAAAACATATAAGAAGCATTTGCGGCACTGCAAAGGCAGGGCCACGCCTCTGTCAATATTGACCAAATTGGACGGGATTAATTTTAAATTCAAGGTGATTTTGTAAGATTCAAGTTGTATATTTAACACTCCGCAGTTTTCAAGTTAATACAAAGAAATCGTTTTTAACCCCAAAATTTTAGCCAGCAGTCGATTTTGGTCAATTTCTTTACATGTTTGTTAAACTCTAAACAACAGTTTTCTGTAATAAAATATCAGGCTGGTCGATTTCTCAGTTCAAATCTAAGTGCACTCTTCCATGTGCTCAATGCAAATAAATTAATTAATTAAAAATAATACAAAAGTAATGTTTGTGAAAATATAAAATGGAACGAATCTGATTAATCAGAGAGTAGATGAAGCAGATTTTTGGTCGATATAAACTAGCTCGGGTTCTGGTATTATTCCTTCGCGTTAAATAAACAAAAGACTGCAGAACAGACAACAGACCTTAGAAGCAGATTCATTATCCTTTACATATTTCCATGCGGTGTGCTTTTCTTGGCATGTCTTAATTAACTTCTGCACTAAACTTAATAAATTCCCTGCTCATGTTTGAAAGATACTGTAATTATATTCCATCAAACAAGCTGAGAACTTCTTTTTGACTTTATTTGCTTAACCTAAACTCAAAGCTCCTTATTGTATTAAAAAAACGTTAAAAGGTTCTTTCTTTTGAGATGGAGTAATGAGGAATCCTCGGTGAAATAAATTGTCTTTTTACGGGAAGCAGCGACTTCTCATAAGCACGAGTCTGATTTTTTATAGCTGAACTTGATTTATTACTTATTTATATTAAGCGCTTTTATGAGTTTTAAATGTAAGAGATTTTTTTTACAACAAGCGGAAAATGGTAACATATATCCGCGTCAACCGGATCAGAATTTCTGTAAACAGGATTTAATTAGATTTTCGTCATTAAAAGATCTGATAGTGGTGTGCAACTAGAGAAACAAAAGACATTATATAACATGGGGTTTAAAGCCTATAGTTTTAGAGAGAAAAACATTAATGAAACTGGCTTGAACTACCTGTGAAATATTATTTTTCATCCATCAAATAGGTTTTTAAATATGAGGCCAACGCCAACAGACGGACACACGACAGACTAAGTACTAACGGAATGGAAAACCTTAATTTTCGTATCTGCATAATCTGAAACATGATGATACGGAGACATTTTGGAAAGAGATATTTTCAAAACTTTCTTCGTTTTTATCGTCTCCATATATTCTAAACAAATAAATAATTAGGAAATAATTGACTAATGCAGTGCAATACAATAGGGAAGATGCATGATGAAGATGCATTTTAAAATGCTTGAAAAAGTGATTTTCTCTTAATTTCCATTACGCAGAAAACGATTATAACAAAAGAAATTCAAAATAAAATTTATTTTCCGTAAAATTAATATTTAGATTATGCCGTAATTTGTAAACAAAACCCTGTGACTGCAAACGGTTTCTTATTGGCGTGACGCTCAATGACGTCATGCGTTAGAAAATATACGAGAGGTCAATGGAGCCGGCATTGTGATAGAGTGGAAGAATATTATTTATTATTCAAACAAGAACTAATTACTTCCACATCCAGTGGAAGAATAGTAACGACAAAAAAATTTAAAAAAAATTTTATTGTTCAAATAGGCTTAGAATGTCATGAAATGTCGAGATGTTAAGTTTGAGCGAAAAAAAATGCTGTCTGTCGGTCTGTCGGTCTGTCTGTTTGTAACTTTTTTTGTGCGCACGTTTACTCTGGGACCGTTTAACATATTGACTTGAAATTTGGTACACATATGTACGTTAACGAGATCTAGAACTAAATTATATTTTCATCTTGTTCCGTCGAAGGGTTGGAGGGTAAGTTGGGGTAAATTTGGTGTAAATGGGTAAATCAAGCAGGTAAGAGTTCATAAAATTGGTATTTAGTATATACAAGAGAAGCTAAGGCCTCAAAAATTTTTTTGAAATTAACCACCTCCACTATTCAACATGACCAACGTATGCTTTATCTAACGAGAACAAACTTTCATATTCAGTTAAATTATTATTTATTATAAGATGATACATGATCCGTGACGAGTTACAAACAACAAAACCTTCTTAATATACAAATACAAATTATAACAACCTGTACTATACTGGGCTGAAGCAGAATAATAACCTACCACTGCATGTAAAAAATTGTTAAGCCATCAACAAATTTAAAGGGTCTGTGAAGAATATAAGTATAAGACTGAGTGTGAATGTTTAATTACACAGCTACAAAAAATATATATTTTGGTCTGGGTACTACACCAGTATATTTCCATGTATTTTCGCGCACTGAATCCGAATCCGTGGCCAGAATTGGCCGATTGGCTGATATATTCAAGATAACCTCAAAAAATAACTAAAAATTACTAAAATAATATATTTTCTTTTATCAACTGACTTCACATTGGGCGACAGAATTGATTATGTATATTTTAACTCATACATAACCTCAAAAAATGCTCGATGTCACTCAAAAATGAAATTTTCATATACCTACCCTAAATTTGCGAAGCAAGGAAATCAAAACAGTTTTGTGTTTTATTTGTTGAGAAAGTGACTTTCAATGCATAGCCTGAATGTATTTCATAGATAGGGTATTGATCCCTAACCTAAAAAAAATGATCAAAATCATTCAAAAAATGAAATTTGTATATACCTCATCAAAGATTTGCGAAACAAAACAAATCAATGTAATTTCTTTTCATACATATTGAGCAAGTTTCTATTCGGTTGGTATAAAATTAATGATAACCAAAAAAAAAAAATTTTTTTTAATTTAACCACTTCTGAAAATTCCCTGTACAAGCCATGACTTCTTCGAGTAGCTGGTTCTAAAATCACATTTACAATAGTAGTATTTTATTTGCATGAGGATTAGTTCACTTGGGTCACATCTGACCCGGTCAAAATTGACCTGACTTTAAGCAAATAAAATAAAACACTTTTGTTTTGACTTTTGACAACTTAAAAAGTTAATTTAATATTCTTGGTTTGTAGGATTGTACGTAGCATTTCATTCTTCGATATTTTTAGGTTAGAATTTCTACGAAAAAACTGCCAAAAACGTCAGTATTTCTACCCCACCACTTAACTAACCAAAAGTTCAGAAGTGAGTATCCTGTGCGGGGTGGAGCAGCATCAGGAAGGGGGGATCTGACCTGATTACTTCTGAATTTAGATCAGTTGTAAATAAAATATAACAAACTGCTGAATTATGTGACTAAACTCAGAAGTGACCTGATCCTCATGCAAATAAAAGACTACTAATTGGTCTGCTTTCCTGGATAACTTAGGAGAATAGTTACAAATTCTAATGCATCTCACTGATAGAATCTCGAACATACGAACAATATTCTCTCTTTCTTTTTATTCTGTTGCTGTCTTTTACATTCAAAAGATCTGCGCAGAGAGAGAGAGAGTCCTTTGCGTTTTATTCCTCTTGAAATCACTTTTTAGTCCAATAGAAATCAATTATCTTATTTATATCTCACCTTGATTGATATATCTTCGTTCCATTTTATTTGATATCCTGATAGAATCACCTCCCTATTCTATATAATACCCAGAATGCACATTTTACAATGTATGCAGACGATATATCTATTATAATATCTAATCCTAGGGACAATCTTTTGGAAGATAATTCTAATAATTTATTGACTAATTTGAATAATTGGTTTTCTAAAAAATTCTCTATAATTATAATTCTCTAATGTAGAAAAAACTAACCTAATTAGATTTCACACCAGGCAAAAGAAATGTAATAGTTTAAATATTGATATAAATGGTTATCAAAATCGAGAATGAGGAAAGTATAAAGTTTTTAGGCATACACCTGGATGAAACCTTAAACTGGAAACATCACTGTGAAGTCCTGATATCTAAAATATCATCAATAACTTATTTGTTCAGAAATATCAGATCGTTTCTCAATAAAGAACAATTAATTAATTTATATTATGCCCAAGTTGATACACGCTTGAGGTATGGTGTCTGATTCTGGGGACAATCCACCCTAGCAGCAAATGTTTTTAGAAGAATTTGGAATTTTTAGCTTGCCATGTTTGTATATTTTCGAAATTTGTATGTATGTTTTTAAAAATTGGAATAAGTTTGTTTTAAACAGTGAATACCACAGTGTCGATACTAGACAGAAAAATGAGTTCCATGAGCCTTATGCCAGACTTAAAATTACTTGTGAATCTCCCAGGTCAATGGAACCTAAAATATTCAACAGCTTACCGGATGAAATAAAGTTTAGCGAGACAATGTATGCATTTAGAGGGAAATTAAAAATGTTTTAAGTGTGTGTGATGTTAAGTGTTACTATTCAGTAGCAGAATTCTTTCGATCTTAATGTATATTTAATACCATATGTATACATAAGATTTATGTGAATATTCCTATACGATATTCTGTATTGTCAAAAAGGAAAATAAATTATTATTATTATTATTATTATTTTGGAGAGTAATATACATGTGAATTTAAGAAATGCAACCTTAAATTCACTAGACAGTCCAACTCTACATAATTTTCAACCATTTCCGCTACTATTCCTTTGTAATTTCCACTCTTATTATTTCTTAAAAAATTAGACACTACTTAGTTATAAAATTTCTATTTTTACGCTGTAAAAAATGTTAATATTTAGATTGCCATTTTTTGTCCAGTGGTATGAGCGTGTGTTTTACAATAATACGCATATATTGATCTACAGGAGGATTTTTGTTTTACACGTAAATTTTCATGTTGTGATGACCCTAGTATTGAATTTAGATTATTCAGATAAATAAAATATTAAAGTGGATTAAAGATTTACCGATAATGTGTGTTTGTTTGTTTAAAGCTACACAACACTGTATCCAGTCTGATTTTGAATATATCATCAAACAGTAAAGCACGGAGTTATTTTTTTGTGATTAGTGAATGATTTAACTTGTTTTCATACATTTGTTTCAATAATAACATTTGAAAAACAATTTCAGTAAATTTTTACCAATACATATGCAAACTGGAAATATTTATAAATGATTTAACTTTACACAACTAAATAGTTTGCTTTTGAAGTAATAAAAAAATAGCATTTAGGTTCGGTACTTTCTTTAATTATATTAAGGTAACAAAGATAAACAAAGTTTAAAATTTGAATCTTATCCTTTTGTATCACTTAATGATATTATTTGTAGACTGTTTTTATATTCCACTTACTTTATCCCTTATGAAGATTTCTTTACAAAATAAGAAAAATATGAAACGTAGGTTATGCAGTTAATGATTTTCATCTCTATCCGTTTATTGTAAATATTAACATACGGCTTAGCCCAGTGTATACAAGGCATTTTACGAACGAGTGCATTGAGGTCACCTTCCTACGAAGCCATAGCGAACAGTTGCTTAATGACTAAGAAGTTTCTAAAAGTTTTCACATGAATTGGTTTTGGTAAACCAATAAGATGGCCAACTCGATTACCCGATCTGACCCCTATAGATTATTTCTTATGTTGGTATCTAAAAGCTAAAGTACACACAGTGAATATTCAGACAATGATTCAATTAAGAGAGAGGATAATTAATGCACATGATGAGAAACAATCCACAAATGATTCAAAGGGCAATTCTTAATTTGAACCTTAGAACACAAACATTCATTGAAAAAAAGGGACAACATCGACGTTTTGAAAATAAATTATAATTTTTGGTTAATTTCCTGTCCTGTCTCGTAGTTTTATTAGTACCAAATTAACAATTTCATCTGATTTTATTTTGATATGTTTTATCCATATGTGAGAATTATTTATTAGTTATTTAACAACAAAATGAAATAAAATATAAACTTTTAAATGAATTCAATATTTGTTAATTTAATAATTTGCCACCTTCTCTCCGATTTCGATAATTTCTTAACAGAAAAGGGATGCATAAAAATGTTAAACATAAGTTTTATGCAATTTTTCATGCACTTTCAGCATTTGAGGTAAAATTTTCTAAAAATTGCATACAGTTTGATGCTTTTTACAGTGGAATAGAATATGAATATTTGCAGAACTTACATCAAAAATCCATCGATATTTAACGTTTTTATATGAAAAGAACAAATACATTGAAATTAATAATTGCCTCGATTATTTTCTATCCACGAGTCGACACTGATAGAGGTAATGCTTACATACGTTACGGCGGCATCCAGATCGAGATTCATTTGCAATCATTTATATTCCTGAAAGTTTCACGAAAACAGTTTTTTTGTCAATTCGAGGAAAATATTTATCTCGAAACCACATCGGGTACCTACTTCATTTTATACAACCTTAATCTACGTGATGGGAATGAGGAGATATATTATATATTGTCAATCGTTTATATTTCTATCATATTCTTCTGTATATTAAATACAATACCAGTTTTACTGAATTGTATTTAATTCATCTTCTATTAGCCATTGGTAAAGCATTTGGGGATAATTTTCGATAAAAAATTAACATGGAAACCTTTTACGGAACCAATTACTACAAAATGCAACAAAGGTTTACATTTCCTGAAAATGGTGGTTAAAACATGTTGGGGTGTGAATGTTAAAACGACATTGGCTTTCTATAAATCTTATATAAGATCTATATTAGATTATGGCTGTGTTTTCTATGGATCTGCGAGTATGTCAATATTAAAATATCTAGATAACATACAGCATAGAGCGCTTTGAATTTGCTTGGGTGCATTGAAATCCTCTCCAATTGATGAACTGTATGTGGAGGCTTTAGACCCCCCCCCCCCCCCCCCTTTCGATAAGTAGAGAAATGATAGGCGAAAAATATATTTTAAAACAGCTATTCTATTCTACATCTTTATTATATAAAACAGCACAATTGAACACTTTTGATTTAACGAACAAATATTGGATAAAAAAAATCATTAGCCTTTGGAGGGCATAGCGAAATGATCCAAATTATTGACAACACGTATATATCTGAAATTGACAACTTTAGCCTATTTGTTGGTATAACCATTATTACACCAAATTAGTGCATAGGTATAATTTTGTATTTGATGTTAAATAGAACTAGTGCCAATCTACAACTTTGTGCTGCAATAATTCCTATAATGTATAGTTCAATGTCCAGCTCTTGTAAGTACATAAATATTTATTTTCCTCCTTTTAGTCATCGATGATCCCTAGCATTTTCGTGATGCCTCTGGCTGTTTATCGGCTTGTCAACATTTTGACCGGTAGTTACCGCTTACCTTTGCGTCACCCTAAACTTTAGGCCAGTTTTAACTTTGGTCTCTCTATTTTCCATGTAAACAAACAGACAAAATTGTTTTCGCGAGTGCTACATCTTCGTTGTTTAAAATTCAAATTAATATACCTTTAAAAAACTATATAACACGTAGATAAAATTTTGTACTATTTAATTAAGTCTGTTATACTGCTTTCGATTTTTAATTCTTGTAAATATCTAGTTATTAATTCTTAAGCAGTTTGTTTTTAATTTTCTTTATATTAGGTCGTGAATGAACCATTATTTGTTTTAATTACATTGATGATATCACACTCGGAATTGGCCAATCTCCCATTTCTTACGTTTTTACGAAATACCTTTTGTCATTGTGTTATATTTATGTCTGTCTCTGTGTGTGTCTTTTATCTAATATTTGTTTGTAGAGCAGCGAAGAAGAGGTAAAATTGTGTCATTTTACACATAAAAACACGAAATACGACATTTTTTAGTGGTCACAGATATTCTTAATTAAAAAAATTGTAAAATTTAATTTTTTTTTTAAATCATGCTTTTTTGTATATCTATTGCCATATCTCAAAAATGAATTGAGCTATCGATGTGGACTTTTTTTTGTTATAAAACACACACTTAAGCGCTTCTTTCCATACATAGAATTGCTAATAAAAAAAAATGTGAACATGCCAAAAACGTAGATGACCATGAAAGTTTAGAGAATACGCCATCAAATTTTCACTAAGCGAGGAACTTTTTTGTTTTTGAAAATTTTGTGTAACATGCTATGAAGAAAATGAAGTCAATATACTAAAAAAAGTTTTTAGAAAAAAAATATTTTCATTATTAGCAATAGTTTGCCTATCTTGGGAAATACAGCGTTCTCGTCCCACCTTCTAGAGGCTTGTATATCAGTGTATACTCGGAAGTTACGTAATTTCAGACGAGGATTACGTAGTGGATATACCATCCTTCGGAGGGGATGTAAACCAGGCGGTCCCTTGTCTATTAAATGTTAGGCAAGTAAAAGATCCCTACTCTTCTTAAGGGAAGAGGTTCGGCAAAATTTCCAGATTAGTCTCCTGGCGTCGGTGATAAGCCCTGATAGCGGAAATAGGCCGACGTTAAATAGTAAAAAAAAAGCAAGCGCGCGACACTTAAGAATAATAATGATTATGTATTGTGTGTAACGGAACTTTTCATTATTATTTTTTTATGTTTAGGACTGTTTTATCACGTTTTAGGATCTGAAGGGATAACTTATTTTTTCCAGTGGCGCATTAAGGACTAAGGTTGATGGCAAAAATGAATTAAAAATCTTAAATAGAGTATCTGGGATAAAAATGCACTGCATTGGGATCTCGGAAACGGTAAAAAATAATATTATAGTAAAGGGGAAAAGGTTGCGCAACTAGGGGGCTAATAAAATTCCATAAACAGAAGTTTAGGAAAAGTAATAATTTTGGAGTGTTTTGATAAAAAGTAAACTATCGAGTTTTCCTTTTTTTTACGTTATTATTGGAGCTAAATAGAAAAGTTTCTTAAAGCACTTTTTTTTTAACGTGGCAATCTTAATATTTGTATCATTTCCTGTGTCAGTGTCCCTATCCGAAACTCCCATGCATTGCATTTTTACCCTAAATCCACACAATAATTGAGTAAACGTGTTATTTTCGCCTAAATTAGGGAACAAAAAAGAAAAAAATATCCTAAATTAAGTCTCTTTTAATTTCCGTAGCCCTAATTATAGAAACCCTGTTTCCATGGCTTGTGCACAAGCTTATCGTTCTCCTCTATTACTACGCCACATAAAATCCACTCCATTTTACAATGAAACTTAGATTGCTTTTTTATCTTAAATATTTTTTTAGCAGATAATCCACGCACAATTCGCACAATGGCCATACGTTTTACAATATAATACAAGTGGTAATAAGGGAAAGAATATCGTTACACATTTTACTTCTACATCCACTGTAAGTGTATCGACAAAAATATTTTCGAAAATTTTTATTCTCCAAATAGGCTTAGAATGTCATGAAACGTCGAGATTTTAAGTTTGAGCAAAAAAAATTCTGTCTGTCGGTCTGTCTGTAACTTTTTTGTGCGCACGATTACTCCGGATATTGATAAGATATTGACCTGAAATTTGGTACACGTAACGAGATCTGGAACTAGATTTGCCCCCAACCGTTAAAGGGTTGGGGGTAAATGGGGGTAAATAGGCAAATCAAGCAAGTAAGAGTCCATAAAATTGGTATTTAGTATATATAAGAGAAGCTAAGGTCTCAAAATTTTTTTGGCATTAACCACCCCCATTACTAAGGGGGCGAAAAAAATAAAATTGTCATTTAGTGTGTGTACAAGAACCAAAGGCCTCAAATTTTTTTTTTACCTTATCCACCACTACTACCACCCCCCTTCCACCACCCTCAGCCCCACTACCGATGTGGCATATCGTTTTTTATAGGTTTTTGGGGTAGACGATTTCAAATATTATATTATTAAAGTTCCATAAACAATTATTTCCACATTCAAATTTTTTTCGTTGTGAGAGACTTGGATAGAAGATCTGGATGTGGAAGTAGTGTTTCCTTGGGCAGCGGTTATATAATTTGACCTTCGACGAAAACGAATAACGTTGATCATACACCGCCGTGAAACTAGCTAGTTTTAGTGGACCCAGGCGTATTAATACTCAATTTTTGCAATTCGCGCGCTCCAAAAAAATCACTGTATTTAAACTATCAAAGATACGATAAGAATTATGTATCAAAAACTTTTTTGGTCTTTTGGCTTTATTTTCTTCGCAGCATGTTATACAAAATTTCCAAAAACAAAAAAGTTTGTAGCTTAGTGAAAATATGACTACGTATTTTCTGAACTTTCAAGGTTATCTAAGTTTTTAACATGCTTAATAATGTTTTAATTAACAATACTATACACAGATAGAAGCGCTTAAGTGTGTGTTTTATAACAAAAAAAAGTTCATGTGGATATCTCCATTCGTTTTTGAGATATGGCATTAGATGTTCAAAAAAACATGATTAAAAAAAAAACAAAATTTCACACCTTTTTAAAGATAACAATGTCTGTGACCACTAAAAAATGTCATATTTTATGATTTCTAACGAACATCGACCTACTTAACGAAATGATATATGTCTCAGTTTGTTCTAAGATTAAAAAAAAAACTCGAGAAGGAAGCGACTTTTCCCCTGTTTTTTACACCACTATTGTAGAATATTATTATCGTTAGCACATTTTTTATTTGTCCATACCCTGTATATCTTAATGCTCTATTGTTTATGTATCTTTGCAATAAATTTTGTTATTATTAAATCGTTATTTTTTATTTTAAAATTACTTTATTTACGAATTTTGCTTTTAAAATATAGTTCTTCATAAAACAGCTGGGCTATACTTTTTGTCTCTTTTGGGGGACTTTAATAAAGATAATTAACCACAACCTCTTACAGATACCACAGGACCTGTCACTGTACCAGCTACATACTCCTTATGAGTAAAACAAGGTCACATTGCGAATGCAACAATGGGTCTCGACATACAAGAGATAGCGTTTTCCGGCTTGACGAATGTCGATTTTTATTTGAGTGCCGCAATAATGAAAATATTACCGATCAATCGGGGCGTAATCCATGTTTATTGGAACACAGGAAAATACGATCACGACTTATCGTACACAAGCGATCAATCAATTTTGAAATTCAGCTATAAATTTGCTGCAAGGGGATATATTAGCGAGGTGAGTGTTAAAGTTGGATTGAATTCTATATGCGGCTTTCAAATTAACTTAAAATGTGGCGGAATATAAAGCATCTTTTAATATAAAAATATTGGTATATTACTTCCACATCTACGTCGTGTCAAAGTATAGTAATGGTAAAAATTCCTTGTTTAAGTATTGTATGTAAAAAAATGCGTTCTTTCTAATTCCTTCGCAAAAAATGGGAGCCTATTTAAAAAATATTGATGACGTCATAGCTTTGTGAAAAAAATTTAGATTACATCCATTATCAACCTTCTGACATAAACAACATAAATAAACCACATGAAAGTCTCCAATGAAAAGTCAAGGCTGTCTGGAAAGGGATTACACATTCGAAAAAATGCAGACATACATCTATACCCATCAATATTGTCAGTTCTGGGGCTAGGGCTCAAACCTAGTACAAGATAGACATTGCGACCAGAATATTCGCCGCACAATACACTTTAGTCGACTGAGCGTGCCGTGTCCACTCGTCCGAGCGATTTGTCAAAAAAAAATGTGTACATTTTTTATCGAATTTATCCGATATTTTGTGTACACAAACTGGGAATTAATTATATTTTTTGTTTATTGATGTAGGATTAATAATTTCGGAGATATTTAAGTTTATATTTGGTATCCAAGTGTTTCGAAATTACCTTTAAAGTTTAAAATGCATTTTTTTCTAAAGCAAGTGCTTTACATGAGCAAAAAAATTTGAGCATCTAGGTAATGCTACATCTTAACGGAAAACTGTATTTGAAATTATTTTTTTTAAATTACTGGCTAATTAGAGTAACAAAATGGCCACCTTTTTATATAAACAAATATAAACACGCACATTTTTCCGTCATAACTTCTTTATTTCTTATGCTACATGAACGAGTAAAAAATAATTTGAAAGCGCACTTAATTGTCTTTAATTTCATTTCTTAGCATACCTGAAGTAGGTGTCACAATTTCTGAGATATTTAACATTTAAACTTATAAACGTTCGGACGCCATTTGTAAACTTTCATATCTCCGAAACTATTAAATCTATGTAAATAAATAAACAAGTGAAATTCATTATCAGTTTATGAGCTTTATTTTTGGTCTCTACATATTTTTCAATAACAAACAGTTGAAAGCTTAATTAATAACCTAATATTCTGCTTATTAGCATTCTTGGCGTAGGTGTCAGAGTTTCTGAGATATTTAACTCTCACTCTAAATAATTATCTTATGAACACTTGGATGCCAAATGTAAACTTAAATATCTCTGAAATTATTAATCCTACATCAATAAACAAAAAATATAATTAATTCCCAGTTTGTACTTTCTGTAATTGGTCTGTAACATTTTTTCGATAAAGTAATACTTTTCGAGATACTTGACGAAAGCCTTTTTTTTTAAGCTAAAATCGCAATTTTGAAGTCGTTATGACTTAAAAACTATCAATTTATGTGAAAAATTGCATAGAACCTTTTCTTCTTAAAATTTGATTCTACTTCAGCTTCAATAAATATATATATTTCTTAAGTGCCACCCCCTAAGAGGGGGTGGCACCCCCTATAAATTAGTAAGCCCCCGCACAATATAGAAACTTTTGTGTGATTGTGTGAAACATTTACTATTATACTTCCAAAAATGAACGAAACCCGTTCAATATGATATTATTCCGAAGTTTTACATATTTTTTACCTCTAGGTAATGCACTAAATTTAGTGGGACACAATGTCATGTATATCGCTTTCTAGTTATTTTATAATGAAAAATGTACCTCTAGGATTTTTTTTTTTAAACCCAAAACCAAAGTGCACTGTATTATACATAAATTTATCTGTAGGTTATAAGACACACTTTAATGTTATTATTTAATAGGTAGTGGTTCCCATTCAAAAAATTTATGAAAGATATTTTAATTTTAATTTATTTTAAACATATCTAAAGTGTATCCCAATCTGTAATGAATTAAGAGTTTGTCAAATTTAATTAAGAACCAAAAAGAAAACACTTTTTGTTTGTTATCTTAACAAAACAAAACAAAACAAAACGCACTGTAAACAAATCGCACAGTAAACAAAACGCACGGGACACGCAATTATAGGTGGCTTATATCGCTGACGCGGGGTTTAAAAAAACAAATGCGCCTACTTAATTTTCAAAAGCTGTCAAAACTGACATAATATTTGTTGAATAATATTGTTGACTAGTAAACTAAATCCAGATTTTACTAAATAACTAAATAAATATGATCGTAGGTAAAGTATAGTACATAATTCGAGTTGTAAGGCAATTACGCACTCATGGAAATACTCACTCGCCGCTACGCACCATCGTGCGCAACTTTTTCATTCGTGCGTAATTTGCTTCTGACATCACTCATTACGTAATGTACTATTAATTATGTACAAAAATTTTAGTTCAATAACGGGGTACTTTATAGTTACAAGAAACGAGATAGTAGATTTCTTTTTATCTTGTATATGTTGTAGAGAGTATGTAGAATCCAAGTTTTAGACATCCAAACCCTTGGCAAATTTTTGGGTGGACGAAAAAACCACGAATTTTTGTCACTTTTTTCAGTTTTGGCCTATAACTTAAAAACAATGCATCCAATCTAAATGTCATCTATTGTCAAAATTAAAGAGCAATTTTGCTTCGAATGAGTACCTCAATGTTGAAATTTCATCAAGAGGTATGGGCGTATTTACTCGTCCCTTCGAGGTTGCACTACAGCATGCAGCTGTCGGAAATCAGGCCTGAACTGCTCTTTGTCCTGTAAACACTGCTCTGGCCTCTCATGTCAGAATGCTCCTGAGATTGAGTTGGATGAAGATGAAGACGACGACGAAGATTGCTTCGAGCTTGAGGAAGTTGGTGGTGCTGCTGCAATGGATCAGGAAGATAGGATACAGTACGAGGACATTAATCAACCCCAATCCAAACGTATTCGACTTCTATAACCATTACACGCAAATAATTCGTTTTTTCCAAAACTCATTTTTACTTCATTTCAGTTTTTTCTTACACCTTGTATTGTTCTTGCACTTTGCATTTGTTTAATTTTTTTTACACTTTGTTGTATTTACTATTATTGGGAAAATTTTTATTTTTGGTTAATAAACTTTGGGCCTTCCTTTACTTTGTGCTTTTATTTCGACAACCCATTTCCTCAAATTAATGTGGATAAAAAGAATAAAAGAAAATAATAAATATATTTATATGTAGGACATTTTGGATTTTGAGTGTATTTTGCTTAATATTGATCGAAACTGGAAAACCAGGTAATCTGTGAACTTAAAATCACATGCTCTACAACTTTCATTCTATGAATTTTTTCATTTAGATTAGCCGTTTCAAAACTGAAGACGTTTAAAAAGTTACCCAGTGTGAATTTTTTACAAGTTGGTAAAAATTGTTGTTATTCGACTGCCAATTACGCCCATATCTTTTGATATCAAAATTTAATGCTCTTTAATTTTGATAATAGATGACTTTTCGATTGGACAAACTGAAAAAAGTGCCACAAATTCGTAGTTTTTTCGTCCACACAAAAATTTGCCAAGGGTTTGGAGGTCTAAAACTTGGATTCTACATACTCTCTACAATACGTACAAGATAAAATCTACTACCTCGTTTAAAGTAACTATCACCCCCTTTCGATGACGCCTTTCCTGAACTAATTAGGGTATTTTGAATTTTTATTTTACTTTCATTATTATTTGTACATTTTTACATACAATTCCTAAAGGGATAAAATCATATTTTCACTTGGCACCTTGCTGGGAAGCACGCACTCCGATTCATCTATTTGGACGCACTTAGGCGGAAAAATCTGTTTCAGTCTCCTAATCCGACCAATGATCGTTAAGCAATTATGGAGGTATTTAAGCGTTGCAAATTTCCTTTATTCTGCTATTAGCAACTTTACGCCCAGATTCTAATCCTGATAATGTACCGCCAGAAGATAAACTCCCTAAGTAAACTATCTAGTTTTTAAGTTTGCTCTCCACCCTACCCTCCTGGCTGCTTTGCGACTTCTTTGAAAATTCTGGCTGCAAGCGCACAAAACTAAACTTTGCACAACTCGTTCGCTGGCAGGGCTTGCTCCGTTCTCGTTTTAAAGTTGAAAACTTTGATACAGGACGGCCATCCGAAAAAGTCATGTTATATTAACTATGATTTTAATGCGGTTAAGATATAAGATAAAAGATAACACAATGAACGTTACATTATGCTTAGACTGTTAAGGATGGTAAAGATAATTATAAATATTCAACAATGTGAATTTCCATTGATGTAGAAATATAAACTTGTATATAGGTCCTCTGCGAATCAATGTTTTTAGAACAACACACAGAGTATGCATAATATCTGTGTCTCATTAAAATAAATAAATTTTGTATTTTAAAAACTTAGTTTTACGTTAAATTTTAAAATGACAACAACTGATGCTAAGAATCCTATCATGTAGTTCAATACTTCGGCAGTATTAGCTAGAAGAGTAGTTGTTTTGGTTGATTCTCCAATAATGAGTGTTTTAAAGTATTTACCTAACTAGGGCAACAATATACAGAAAGTAGGTATTTTCATAATAAATAAAAGTGTGTAAGTTGTGATTTGCAACTAAATAATATTCTCTAACTGATGATGTCAGCGGAAATAATTGAGCAGATTACCATCATACTACATGACACTCGAGATTTTTAAACAGATTCATCTGTTCACATTAACGTCAGATTTGTATATTACAATACACAAGTCTTATTTCTTGACAATTTGGATCGTATCAGTTACTCCCATTTCTGATTGATTTAGAAAGTTGGTATTAACTGCCCCAATCAATAAAAAACGATGATTAACTAAACTGATCTAAAATATAATGACAAAGAAATTCGGCTTGTATTGTGCAATTCGTTGTAATTGTGTACAATTTTCATACCCGTGTTTCCTTTTCACCAATTTTTCATGTTTACCGCTTATTCGTTCAGATTTATTAAGACATTTTCAGAAACACTGCCAAAAGTTGACAGTGTTATCATAACTGAATTCTATGTTAGGAACCCCAACTTTAGTGCTTAAATTAAAAATGTTAAAAAACTTGTAACTTATTATTTTCAGTATTATTCAAACATGGTACAATAAATACACTGTTTAAACACTATTATAAATACTGCACTAAAGAGCAAAAAACAATCATCTGTTCTCTCCACAACTCCAAAGACTCGCCTGTTTGGGAGTCACAAGAGCAATACGGACAACCCCCACAGCAGCTCTGGAGGTCCTTCTGGACCTCGTGCCCCTTCACTTGAGGCCGAGGCTCGGAAAGCGGCCTACAGGCGGAGGTGCGGTGGTCAGTGTAAGGCCGGAGGAGAACAATTAGGACACACTAGAGCCCTTTCCAACGCGGGGATATACGGTGAAAGGCCCAGGGCTGAAGCTTCTTATGCCTTGGGCAAATTCGCCACGGTATTCCAGACCGAAATTTTTGCTATTTTGGTCTGTGCACAGGAGAATATTCGAAGGAAATATTCCAACAGGCACATATATATATGTAGCGAAAGTTAAGCGGCTCTCAAGGCCCTTGCATCAGTCCGGACCAAGTCAATCCTGTTTCAAAACTGTAGATAGGCTCTCTGTGAACTTGGCTCATCAAACTGGGTCAAGCTTCTCTGGGTGCCAGGACACAGCAACATCGAGGGTAACGAGCGGGCAGACGCTCTGGCCAGAGGGGGCTCTCAGAGGCCCCTACTGGGTCCGGAGCCGGCTCTCGGTTACCCTAGATCAAATTCCAAGAAGTCAGTAGAAGACTGGACACGGTCCCAGTTCTTTGACTTCTGGGCCTCCTACCCAGGACTTCCTATAAAATTGTATGCTGTTTTTACGAGTCTTCGTCTCATATTTGGTTTAGTATGCTTGTCAGTGTTAAGAGCTGTAGTCCATTCACTTTAAGAATGAAGCGTTGGTTTTATATAGAAAGCTACTTCGTAATTTAGCATTTGCCAAAATACGAGGCAAATTCACACTACAGTCTCTCTGATCTTAGTTCAATAGTTTGTAGGAGTACGTACCTATTATTTGAAAATTTGAAAATTGGTGTATTAAATATAAAATAAAAAATAATATTAAAAAAAAAATCATCCGCAGAGTATTAACAATTATAGAAGCATTATAGTTCCAAATATCTTAAGTAAAGTAGTCGAGATATAATATATGATAAAATGCTATCGTATCCTAATAAATACAATACCGTTTCTAAATGCCAATTGGGTTTTGTCCAAGTAAATTAACGGAAAGTGCTACCTATGATTTTATTGGGCACATATATAAAGGTCTTGATAAGCTTAAATATGTAGCAGCAATATTATTTGACCTCTCCAAGGCTTTTGATTGCTTAGACCTTGTTTTCATTAGAGATAAGATACCTAGGAGTTCCTCAGTGCTCAATACTTAGTCCACTTATATTTCTTATTTTCATTAACGATTTTCCATCTTATATTAGCACTGATTGCACAGTATTAGTACATACCGCCAAAAATATTAGTTCTTTTGGACGCAATTCTGATACTCATAATTATGAGACTAGACATGGGAATCTTCTTTACAAAATGTTTTTATAACATATTGTAACGTGTTTCCACCCTTAGGAAACCACCCTCGCAAATTCCGTGGGTTCCAAAAATTATAACAAGAGATGTCCACTAACACACTTTATTAAATATTTACTGGATACTTCACAATACTATTATTAATTTAAATACACTTTACTGACTAAAATCACAATGTTTATTACTTTGTTTATCTTCGAACTCTTAACCTCACTTTCTATACTTTCTGAACTTTCTGAACTACTCGCCGAGAATGCGGTCGGTTCTTTTATACCTAAAAATGACAGATCTTGATTGTTCTGTGATGACGCCACCATTCTCTCGATAATTCCAGATGTCACTTTGGAATCTTCTGGTAGGTTCTTTTTCGAGTAGGTGCAAATACATCATTCTAGGGGTTGTAACACATTACAATATCTAAATTTTATAATTTTAGTAATTAATTTACAACTTGTGATAATTTGTTCTACTTTTTATATTTGAGTGAATTACTAATTATCGATTAAGTATATATCTAAATATTTGTTAGTCAGTTGTGTATTATGTTTGTTATATAAATTATCTGACTTATCCAATATCATTGTATGATTTCTATGGACGAAATAAATTATTATTATTATTATTTTTTTTTTTTTTGTAAAAGCCAGTCACCCTTTAAACTCTGTGGCTCCGACACTCACAGAGGGGAGCTGGTAGTACCGATAGCCACTCCCCACGCCCGTGGAGTGAGTGACTACTGGGTCCGAGAATCGGGTGCCCTAAGCAGACGTAATGAACCGAGGATGACGGCCTTCTGCATTCTGCCGGCTAAGACCTCTGCCGAATTTCGGCATGCCGGTATGATCTTAAGTTCCGAAAGCAGTGTGTGTCTCGTTCCACCGAGGGCTCCTATAATCAGTACCACTATCTTAACAGTATGGTCCGGATAGAGTCTGCGGAGTTCGAAGAGCGAATCTCGATATTTTATCCATTTTTCCTCCTCCTTCAAGACAATGTTGTTCTCCGCGGGTAACGAGAACTCCACGACAAACATTGTCTTGAGTTGGTGGTCGAGAAGGACTACGTCAGGCTTGTTGGCTTGTATTTGCCTGACGGTGGGAAACGAGTAGTTCCAATAAATTAGACACTTCTCATTTCCCACAACGGACTCAATATCCCCCGGAGCGTAAGGCAACACTGGTGTCTCGTCTATCCCATACGAGTGCCTTAGATGGTAATAAAGCACTCGTAATGCTCCGTCGTGACTTTGGATATAGGCGGAGACTGCATATGTCGGGCAAGTCGACAGCAAGTGCATAAGAGCCTCTGGCGCCCTGCGACTGGCCCTGCAGCTGACATCAGGACCTCTATACCCATGACACGACTACGATAGACGAGGATGTTGAATACACCATCCTGGCAAGCCATTAGGTCTCAGACTTCAGCCCGGCTGACCTTAAGAAGGCAAAGGTCAGCCTTTCGGATAAGCCAAGGTTTTCTATATTTTTATAGAAAACTCCATGCATTGGCTTATCTGTGTGAAGTTGCAGAAAGATGTTGTATTCTGCAGCTTTAATTTGGGTTTTTCGCCGAGCAAGTTCCAACTCGGTGACAGATTATTATTATTATTATTCCAATTACACTATAAGTTAGGAGTTGTACGTCAAACAAAACAATTACTCAAATGATTCATGAATTCTTTGAGGATTTATATAATCGTCCACCCTGTATCAGCCATCCTCGTACAGTTCTCTAACTTGTGTATTTCACAGTTTCGCACATCTGTTGACTACCAGGCGTACACTCTCCATTGTATTGTTACATTTGTATGCTCAATTGCATCTACAAATACTATTTCCTTTTTTAGATTTCTTTTATTATTTTTAATACAAAAGTGTTATAATGCATATTGAGTTTTACCGTGAGAGAAATGAAACGTTGAATGTCTCGGAACTTATTTTTATCGTCATTTTTAAAATTGTTGTTCAAAGATTGGTACGCGTTGGGAAACTCCATATTGCCTAGTTATATTGAAGTGCCCTAGTTACCTTATGTTCCATATCCTATATTTGATTCTTATTTTCAACAAGGTGTGTTTTCTCCATATTTGATTTCATTTACAGAAATAGACCTACACTGACCTAAGTAGCATTGATCTACAGTCCAGTGCATTTAGTCATTATAAATAAAAAATGATGGAACCCAGCTATAATGAATGGATTTGAATGATTTTTTCTGTTAGATTTCTAATGCCATAAACTAAAATGTTTACCCATTGAAAATTACCACAATTTCGAAAATCCGTAAATTTAAAAAATATATAAAAAATTTAAGAAAATAATGATTGTTATAGTTTTCGAGGTTGTTTATAAAGAATTTGTAAAAAATTATACTTTTTAAAATTAATTTGAAGATGGCAGAAAAAAATTCAAGGCTACAAAATTAAAGCTTTTACGAATACAAACCGAACGGTTTTTTCGTTTCTTTTCTTCGATGTTTAGTTTTGGAAATATTTTTCAAAATGGCACCGAAACGTTAAAAGAAATATACGTTGAAATCTAAAATTACTCAAAATCTACATCTATGAGAAAAATTGTTATTCTTGTAAAAATTAAAGGTATTCAAATTCTCTTTCAATTGAGACGTATTTTTTATAATGAAAACTAAAAAAATTACAAACAAAAAAGTAGCGCATTTAAAAATTTAGGCGCCATTTTTTTTAGTCTTATTGCTCTAATTTCTTATTAATTCAAATGTTTTTAAAATCCCTCTAGATATTGTTAACGCATATTATTACTAAATGCTCAATTTTTTTAGAATTTTTAAAATAATTATTTTTCATTCTGTACCCAATTTTCATAATTTTTTTAAAAAAATCGGGTTTTTGGAAATTGCTCAGAAAATATTTTTTTTATTAAAAATGGTAAGAGTACAAAATTGAAGATTATAAAAAAACGAATAGTTTGATTTTTTTATTTTCCTACGACAAACTGTCCCAGAGATATAAAGGTTTAAAGATGGCGCTTGAGCGTATACGCAAGAAAATGATGTATTTAAAATTGAAATATCTTAAAAACTATAAGATTGACAAAAACATGATACAAAAATTAAATGAAACTTATAAAAGAACGAAGAGTTTGGGTTTTTATTTTTTTTCCTACGACAAACTGTTCCAGAGATATGACAGTTTGAAATAATGGTGAAACATTTCAGACTGTAGGCACATTTTAGATGTCAATAATATTAGGTAGAGAAAAGAGCAATAGCCGTCTATTTTTCAAGGAATCGCAGAAAAAGCGGGTTGCATTGCACTTTGGCATGTTTAGAGTGCAGATTAAAAATGTTATTTAATTAGTTTACTTAATTGTATTAATTTGATTTTTTTATAAAAATCTGTATTGATTTTTTTATAAAAATCTGTATTTATAATAAAATTAAACATATTGCTATTCTCTTTTGTGACCATTTTTTAAATAAATTTAGACCTCATAATCATATTCAGCGACCTAAAAATCATAAGTATACGGATTTTTGTGAATAACATTAGAAGAATTATTAATTTTTCGGTATTTAAGGGTGATTTCAACCCTTAATATTTTCGTTTCATAAGTCTTGACCTCACAGTCATATTCAGCGTCCTCAAGAACATAAGTGTATGGATTTTCGTTAATTTATTCGTAAAATTAAAAGAGTAATTAATTTTTCAGTTTTTAGGGTTGGTTTTCCACTCTTAAAAATAAAAAGCTGGTAATGCGACAATATAGATTTTAAAAGTTACAGATTAAAGTTTCATTTTTTTACAAATTCTTTACAAACAACCTCAAAAGCTGTAACAATCATTATTTTCTTAAAGAAAATATTTAAAAATTCCGATAATTGTATTTTTTGTTGAGATTTCTAAAATTTTTTTTTTTAATTTACGGATTTTCGAAATTGTGGCAATTTTCAATGGGTAAACTTTTTAGTTTATGGCATTAGAAATCCAACAAAAAAAAAATATTCAAATCCATTCATTATAGCTGGGTTTCGAGGTATAAACCTAATAGTGCTTCAAAAATATGATACTAAAATGTACAATGAGTCCTACTTAAGGTAGACACAAGCCCATAATATCTTTATTTTTTGAGATAATCCAAAATGTCATTGGTGACATTTTCTTGTTATTTAGTGCATGGATTTTTGGGACACATTGCTTAATTCCCAATGTTGGTGCTGTGGCAATAGGACATACTGTTGTAGTGTCGTTCAAAATATTTATTTTCCAATAACTTTATATTGTATTAAATACATAACTACACAAATAACAACTACTTATCCACATAACTATGTAAACAGCAACTATGATGAATACTCGACTAAATAAATAACAACCATATTCAACACTTTCGTTTATGCTCCGATCTGTTCTAGCCCACTACTAGTCGAGTACTAACTTACTCCAGCTTCCTATTATCGCCTTATCACACCGGTCTCCACAGGTGCATGGCCTACTAGAATATTTATCCTAAAATTCAAGCAATGAAAGGTTATCGTAAGGTCATCAGCAAACTCGTTAGACATCCTTTGGTGAGGTGGTTAGGAGGATCATTGACGTTTAATAAAAAATAGTAGCCGTCCAAGAACATAGACGATACAGCAATGGGGGTACCTCAAGTACCCTTATTGCTGTATCGTGTGACTGACTCCGCCCCACTTAATCTCACTTCAAATGTTCAAACCAATATTATGCATTTTTTGTTTTAATGTTTTTATCAATGGTATCAAATGCCTCTAATAGGTCGAATAGCAGCGCCACGACATATTTACTTTTGTCTATTATTTGTCTACTTTTAACCGTTTACTGCATGATTTTTTATTTTCATTTAATGATGGACAGGACATATGGTTGAGATAACAGCAAGGATGTTTAAAAAAATTATATTTAAAATTTAAAAAACTTGCTTCACATTTCTCACATTTTATGTAACTTTTTTTCGTACACCCAGGACACCTTTGCACCTTTACTTTGCACCTTTGTCTTTCACTTTGCCAATGTCGCCAATGGTCAATACCATCTGTTCTGGGAAATCCCAAAAGTTTTGAATCTTCAACCGGAATATTCATTTTGTCTTCCTTCCATTCCAAAGGATTTTTCTTTCTCATTTTTTTTTAAACTCACTGAGCGGAATATCATCCTTGCTATCGCTTTCATAGTCATTCTCAGGTAAAACAATATCAGAATTGCTGGAATATGCATTACTATCGTAATCTGATTCCAAGTCCGGAGCCAGTACAACATTTTCTTGATCAAAATCTGTCAGATTCTCATCTTCACTATCCTCTGGTATTCTCGAATAGTTGGTTTAAATTCCTCCATAAAATCTTTTTGGATCCATAACACCTGAAAAGCTAGAATAGTGTGAAGACTAAAAAAATTCTTGAATATGAAAATTCAAAATAAAACCATGTCGTAGACGCATGCTGTGCCATATATGGCACAAAGCTATTTTTGACAATAAAAAATATCTAATACATACAAAATGCCTACTTACCTCAGTAACCATCCTTTCAATCACTAATATTTTTTTCAGACAATAAAATTGTTTAAATATTTAGAAAACATAACAGACAAATGTAAACTTGTGTGTCTGTCATCAGCTGTTGTCCGCCATAGTAAAAATATTTTGGATCTCTCAAAATTCACTACCATTCACTACCATAATACAATATAATACAATATGATGAGAATATGATCCATGTGATAATATATGCAGTCTACAGTACTATCGGAAATACCAACGAATTACAAATGGATTAAAACTGCTTTGTGCCATATATGGCACAGTATGCGGTAAACGGTTAACTAAGTTTGTGTTGACATATTCTAACAAATGAGGAAGCCTTGAAAACTTTTCTGCTATCAAAGACCTACTTTTATGCAAAAGTTCACATGAGGATTAGTTAATCCTAGTGCAAAATCTCTGAGGACTGGGCTCTACTACTATTGCTTTTTTTGCAATATGTTCTTATCTGCTCTGTAATTTGTGAACCTAACATCAGCTTATGCTGACACCAGATACAATATAATTTTATTTATTAAGACAACGAAAAGCGATCAATATTTCATATTTAAATGTTCGGTATAACGACCGATACCCACCAAACGTAGAAACCGTATGTGCATAAATAACATATTAAAAACAAGAACGAGTACACCGCGCCTCGCCCTCATGTAGATTCCGTCCAAGTCTTGCATGTTGCTCGAATAGCGTCTTTTCTATAAATAAACGAATTGCCGGCTGCGTTCTTGAGGTGCGAGTAACTGGTGGCGGTGGTTAAAGAAAAATTGCGGAAGCGACATGACGGGCGGGAATCTCTCTCGCTGGTATGCCATGGCCCGGCACGCCATTACTAAGCGATACTGCAGAATTGATTTCTGTCTACCATTAACTCGTCTAAAGTAGCTCTCGTCTTCAGTCACTTAGAACACGCGACGAAAGCGCTGATTCGAGGGCTGAATTAAATTTTTATTTGACATGCACGCTCCCAAATATAACTAGGTTCTCCGGTTCCTGCCTGCCGTCTAACTTCGTTACATTGGTAAAGTTTTACTTGTTGTCTCCACAGTTTTGTGATGCATAAGAAGCTATCTAACTGGCTAGTATTCTATTCTCAATATATTACATCTGGGGCGTTATTTTTTTCTGCTTTCAAAAAGGTAGCTAAAAATTATGAAATGAAATTGTCACAGTGAATTGAACGGCATTGAAGTCGGTTAAAATTATAATTGAATTCGTTTTCTGTTCATTTTTACAGTAACCTCGATATCGATATTAGGTAATAAGGCTCAGTTCAGCGTATTTTATTTTAAATTTAACATTTGACTTTAGATAACCATACATAAGATGTCTTCGATTAATCATACTTTGTTATTGAATAAATTACAAAATTTAACTCCCCTCTAATACTGTTTTTCACATCATATTTATTCGAGAGCAAAATACCATGTATAATGGTTACAGATCGGAAGTTTTTGTAGCCACTTCTGATGTTCCATAATGTTCTAACCTTGGACTTCTACTGTTTTTGCTTCTTACTAATGATTTTAAAAGAGGGGATCAAATGGATACAATCCATGCTAAGAAGCAGAATAATTACTATCAATGTGGGGAACGAGTCGGCCACCGTGACTGCAGTTAGGGGCTATCCACAAGGTAGAGTCCTATCGCCCTTGCTGTGGTCAATGGTGGTCGACGATCTCCTTCATAAGCTGAGTAATTATGGCTTCAACATTCAGGGCTATGCTGATGACCTGGTCGTTACTGTTAGAAGCAGGCATGAGGTTATGATCTCAAACCACATGCAAATTGCCTTAAACATAATATCTAAATGGTGCTGGTCAGAGAGCCTTAGTGTCAATCCGAGCAAAACAGTTATTGTTCCATTCACCAAAAGGAGAAAACGAAATTTGAGAGCCCCTATGTTAAATGTAACAATATTGAATTTTTCCAGTGAAGTCAAGTATCTAGGAGTAATCCTGGACCAAAAACTTACCTGGAACTCACACTTAAAAAGAACACTTACCAAAGCAACGATGGCTATTTGGACGTGCTGTAGGCAGTTTGGTAAGACTTTGAGTCTGAAGCCAAAAATGATACAGTTGTCAGACCATGGTTACCTACGCATCATGTGTATGGTGACCAAAAACAGAAGAGAAAATAGCACAAGGATAGTTGCAGAAGTTGCAACGCCTTGCCTGTCTAGGGACTACAGGAGCAATGTGCTTCTGTCCCACAGCAGCTATGGAGAAAATGCTGGACTTACTTCCTCTGCATTTGCATGTAAGGAAGGAGGCAGCAGTTAGTACCCCAAGGCTTCATCAGGTACTTAAATTCAGACCAGGCGACCTGGTTGGTCACTTAAGGATTCTGGAGCTAATCCAATTCGAATCCATGACCAAACCCACTGAGTCAATGCCAATCAAACATGACTTTGACTGCCTGTTTGATGTGCTGATTGAAAGCCGTTTGAGAAAGAGTCACACATCTGGTACACAGATGGATCAAAGTTGGATGAAGGGGTTGGTGTGGACGTAGCAGAGCCTAAATGCAGGCTATCTAAAACCCTTGGTAACTCCCCAACCATTTTCCAGGCAGAAATCTATACTATAGATTAGTGTGCCCAGGAATGCCTAAATAGAGGCACTCGAAGAGCAAAGATCTGTACACTTTCAAATAGCCAGCACTAAAAGCTCCCAGGTCCTATATCGTTGAGTCTAAAATTGCCTGGGGATGCAGACAATCGCTCAAGCAACTGGCAAAAAACAACAAGGGTACCTTGATGTGGGTGCCAGGGCATGAGGGAATAGAAGGAAACGAATTGGCTGATAGCCTCGCAAGAAAAGGGGCTAAGGCCCCATTTTTTGGACCCGAACCGTTCTGTGGCTTATCTAAGGGACACATAACGGAGGAGGTCCAAAAATGGGAAAAGGAGCCAAAGAAGTCCTACTGGAAGAATTCTCCAGGCCAAAGACAAGCGAAAAGTTTTGTAACCTATTCAACAAAGAATACTACAAGGCTTTTCGTACTTAAGTCCGACCCAAGGTTTACTGGCCATTGCCCCTTGAAATATCATCTCAAGAACATGGGCAAGGCAGAAGATGACAAATGCAGATATTGTGAAGCTGCAACTGAGACTGCGGAAAATATACTTTTGAATGCAAGGTACTAATCCCCATTAGGTTAAAGTACCTAGAACAGGCGGAATTAATACCTAAAGACATAGGGAAAAAAGCTCCCAGGAAAATCACAAGCTTTGCAAAAAGTTTTGAAATCCTGGGCAACAATTAATTATAGGGTAATTCACAAAAGACCTTTTAGGTCGAGGTGTAGAAAGGCCAACTCAAGGCCAATCTACAATTTAACGTTAAAAAACAACCACTAAATGACTGTGAATTCTTTCAGACCTCAATCTGTTGAAACTGTTGAAAATTTAATTTGTTTCAATTTGGAAATTGCGTAATTGCAAATTGTGCATAGTGTCGACATATTCCTGATATTTTATTCGTTTAACAGGTGCACTGTGTCGCTCTGAATACCGTGTAATAGAACAATGCGTTTATTATTCCAGGCGAACGCGGGTATTTAAACAAGAATGGAGTGGCACAATAAACCTTCATTGCACGCGTGATAAACATTGCAATCAAGTCCAATGGAATGCCT
Source organism: Rutpela maculata (assembly GCA_936432065.2). Lineage (NCBI taxonomy): Eukaryota > Metazoa > Arthropoda > Insecta > Coleoptera > Cerambycidae > Rutpela > Rutpela maculata. The sequence continues at coordinate 167,638,045 of OW386289.2, read as the reverse complement.
TTATTAATCGTCCTCTCACGAGGGAGATTTTGTAATATCTTCCTGGCCTTAAATAGAAATTAATTGTTGTCCAAACAGGGCGTTAATTAATTATATTGCCTAGTTGAATTGTCAAACCTACATTAAACTTGGATTAGGATTAACCCGCACTCGTAATTATGACGTTTTAGTGATAATTACATGTTAGGATGAGGACTTTATGAGCTATTTTAAAGTTTAAACTCAACTTATAAAGTAATTATACGTCTTATCTCTTTGTCGACGAAAATTGTTTCACTTTGGTTTAATGAAGGAAATGAGGATGGAATTGCGGCGAAGTGAGACATTTTTTTTTGTAAAATATTATTTATTAACTCCCTCAACAACTTATAAAATTGAATTTTATGCATCTCATGCACATTAGTGCACTGATTTAATACGTAAATTAATTACCACCAAAACCACCAAATTATGAAATCTTTAAATGTTTTTAAATCTTAATACAATTATTTATATTAAAATATGCAATAAATGCTGGTGGTAGGTATGCACGGGTAGTAATCATTCGTTACTTTTGTAATCGTTACTCGCTAATATAGTCCAGGCGATGAAGATATATATATTTTTTAATGAATTCGTGAAAGTGTATAGAATATTATCCTGAAAAGTTTACATTTTGCTCGGATGCAGAACATAAAAAAAGCGAAGAAATAATTTTTTTCATTCATTTTTTCAATATTTTGAAATTAAGTCAAGCTAGGAAAAAATAAAAAACACAGATGGATAGATCACGTATTTCTGAACAAAAAATGCTCTAACAAAATTTATAGCTAAAGCCACGGTTTTCCCGGAAAAAAATAGTCAAGTAACGTTAGAACTCTGAGCGAGATCCATGCGTGCGCGCGCTTGAATACGCATGACTGTGACACCGACACACTGAATTACATGAAGGGACAACCGCTGCCGAAATTTTTTACACCCAATACCTATTCTAGAAAAATACCCTTTAATTCCTTGTAATTCCCCTAATTCCTCAAATACCTTTATTTCCTCCTAATACCTCAATATTTTCCAGACTATCTCGGGAACGGTACACTTTTTGATAAAAATACCTATATACAAAATTATTCCTTATAAAATTCTCTACATTTTTTCCCTAAAATTAATAGTACCGTGGGAAATAAGGCGCACACATGAGGATTGGTTCCGGTCAACACAATAAATTATAATCTTTTTACTATAATCTACTTTAAAGTTCAATGCTTAACGCTAAAGCAGTAGCAACTAAACTCCACGTAAATGTACCACTTCCACCCTCTCACCTCTATAAAATAACGCAATTTTTAATGAAGCGAGAATATTGTATACAGGGTGGCTCACCCGATAGGGACATTGTTGTAACTTTTGAATGGGCGAATGGATATTTTTAAAATTTAGTGCAGTCATACGGGACGTAATTTCCAATTAAAGATTTTTTTTTACTAAAAAATAATAAGGTTTAATGTGTTATAAATAAACAAAAACTGTCTATTGTACTTAAAGATCTCACAAATAATTAGTTTTCATTGACTAAACACAACTGCAATTTTATATCTTGAAAAGTAAAATCAACTTTGTTTTGTACCAAGATTATGATGTACCCGGTATTAAGCTAGCATCAATGTTCGATCAGCTAATGCACGTACTTACTTATTTACTAAGAGAGTGAATTTTTATAAAGCTAGTCATACATATGATTATTAAATTGAAGTAAAACGGGTGTTGTGCATTCGAAAAAACGTGATTTGACCCTACTTCCGGCAAAACCGGAAGTTCAGGCACATCAATCTAAGCCCAAATAATGGTAAATAGTCTGGTTATTCATTTCCAGCAGTTATCATTTCAATAACTGCAGTTGTTTTGAGAAATCGTTGTATAGTCGAGGGGTAGGTCTAATTTTCAGAGCTATCTATCGGAGAAACGGTCCATAATTTGAAGTTTTGTCAAAGGAACTTATTTTTCAGAATCAGTTGAACTACAATATATAAAAAATTCATCAAATTTGACAGGCCACCAATTTACCTATAAAACGTGCGGTGTCATTTGCTTATAATTACTTCCACATCCAGTGGAAGTATAGTAACGACAAAAAATTTTTTAAAAATTTTTATTGTTCAAATAGGCTTAAAATATCATGAAACGTCGAGATTTTAAGTTTGAGTGAAAAAAAATTTCTGTCTCTCGGTCTGTAACTTTTTTTGTGCGCACGTTTACTCTGGAACCGTTTGAGATATTGACTTGAAATTTGGTACACATAACGAGATCTAGAACTAGATTATTATTTATTATTATTTTCATCTTGTTCCGTCGAAGGGTTGGGGGGTAAATTGGGGTAAATTTGGGGTAAATAGGTAAATCAAGCAGGCAAGAGTCCATAAAATTGGTATTTAGTACATACAAGAGAAGCTAAGGTCTCAAAAAAAATTTAGCATTAGCCACCCCCCATTACCACCCCCACCCCATTATTAAAGGTGATGAAAAAAAAATGTGATTTAGTGTGTGTACAAGAACCAGAAACCACAAAATATTTTTTTACTTCAGCCACCCCCACTACCATCCCCTATCACCACCTCCACCCCACTACCGACTTGGGGTATCATTTTATGGGTTTTTGGGGTAAGGGATTTCAAAAATTGTATTATTAAAGTTCCATAAACAATTATTTCCACATACAAAGTTTTTTCGTTGTGAGTGACTTGAATAGAAAATCTGGATGTGGAAGTAGTGATTCCTTGGCAGCGGTTTTTTTTAACGGAAAAAGATAGCAAACTTTTCTTTACAAAATTTGTTCAGAAAAATTAGCTCTTTTTAAATATGCCAAAATATAGGTATGTTCCTGGGGAAAATAAATTTGATGACGTCATTACTTCAGTTTGCAAATATGCAAAAAAATGCAAATTTGGCTTGAAAAGGACCTTACTCAATCCCATTTAAAAACCTCTTTTCAGATTTTTTTCTATCGTTTTTCCTTTTCTTATAATAGAGCTGAGGCATCGAGTTTCACTCACCCTGTACATATCGATATATCATGCGTGCATCACATCCTGATACACATTTCTCTCGTATTGTGTCTTAATAGCCATCATTAAATGGTCATTGCGTAATATACTATCTTCACACGTTTTGTTTTTTTCGCCATTACAATAATCATATATTTTACGCACAAAAATTAATGAGAAAATACAGTTCTTTTAACAGTCGTAGAAAAACACTACTTTTTAGAGTGTCATTCTTCAGATATCGTTTTTGAATATCTCATAATATTAGGTATTTTTTTTACAGGAAAACTCAATAGTATTGTTCTTCGTGCTTTGGAACCTCCTCATGAAAAATTTCACAATGATGATTGACTGATTGAGAGTTTTCAAAAACAGACACTGTAAAATTTCAATTTTCCAGTCTAAAATAAATTAATAATTTGAAAACTCAGAAACTACTAGCATCAAAGACCCCTTTTAAAACCATGTTTTATTTTATAAACAAACTACTCCTTATATTTTAGGTCTGTTTACAACGAACCTTGCGGCCATGTTACAAAACTTATGAATCTTTACAACATTGTCTTAACTTTCAATACACTAAAGTTATTATTAATTGGCATAATCATCAACACACAATTAATAAAACGCAAGCAAACAGGATTTGAGCGCCCTTGGCTCTCTACCGTGTACAGTATAATAATAATTATGTATTAACTAGATGCTTCTAATCAGATGTATCAACGTTCAATCTCAACTTATAAAGTAATTATCTCCTTTGTGAACGGAAAATTATTTACTTGGTTACAAAGGGAAACGGGAAGATATAATAAACAGAATTGGGTTTGAATTTCACGTACAATTGTTACAATCCCTTTGTCGTTTAGTTCAAATCCTCTTGTTTGGGCTTTGCAAGCAACGGCAAGCAGAATGTTTATACAAACAATATTGAAATTCACCAATCAATATTGAAAGAATTTGTAAAGGTATTTAAACAAAAGTTCTCTCACTGTTTGACACCCTTCATTTATTAATTATTTTTTCTGTTGAATGACCACCCTGTATATTTTTTTACTAAAGGCACATGAGTTTTCTTCTTGGCAATAGTGACAAGTACATTCTAAATATTGCTTTCCTCTGTCGTTACTTTATTATTTTTTTAAGTGACTACCCTGTACGGAATAAGTGGACTGTAAAATATTTAATTCTGGGTATTTTTATATCTATATTTAAATTATAAGGAGCAAAGTGACTTGTCTTGAATGCACTCTTAAATGATGACCCAGTTCCAGCCTGGACACCTGAAACATGCACAATATACCCAGATGGGAACTGCATTGATCGATATAGGGGAAGTACGCACTAGAAAATTTTGAAAATTTAGGTAATTACTAATGTCAGTATGGCCAATCCTAAGAAAATAATTATAAGCATTTGGCATTCGGGGAACCATTTGTGACCCCGGGAGAGATAGCCATCGACCGTACAGTCTCCTTTTTGCGAGGAACGGGACTAATTTGATAATAAAATACAGCAAGCTTAAGCTTTAGTACGCCTGGGTTTAAGGCACCGAAATCCGTAAAGAAAGAAGAAAAAAGGTCGTGTATCTAACCGCTACCCGCAACAGATGGCGAGATGTCGTCAGACGTGCCATACAATAAAATGGGAACCAACTAGAATAACGCATGTATAGTAGTATATACCATAATAAAACTTCATCATCTTTAAAGAACATATATTAAAATAGAAATAAAGCATTAATATTGTTCTCTTATAAAGAATTTTTCATTATATTAATTAATTAATAAAATTGATGATTTATAATATTTTTTAAAATATTGTTATTCTGCTATTTCTTGTTTTTCTTCTTTTCCATGGCAACTAGAAACCTTAATCTGTGGTAAGCGAGTTGCTACATACACCCCCTCGTTAATAAAAAGAACAATCAATTAATTAACGTGTCTATGGCAAAACGTACTTTTTCAGTATGAGTTGGTGGAAAATTGCATCTGTCAACTAACAGAAAAGCTGGTTTGACTCATAAATATTGACAGTTACAACTTTATTTTTCTTATCAAAAGTAATTAATTTATTAGTATGGGATAAAACTGTAAATGGTCCTTCATATAAAGGAGAAAAGGTACATTTAAATCGTTCCTTGCGAAAAAATATAAAATCACAAGTAGAAATGTCAGGAGAGACAAACGATTTGTGATGAACATGAGAAATAGGAGAACTAAAAATGAAATTATTAAAATAAGATCGTAATTTGTCGATAGAGAAAGGAATGTCAGAAGTATTATATGACTTAATAAAAAATTCGCCAGGTAACCGTAGAGTTTGACCGTAAATTAGTTCGGCAGAAGAACATTGCAAAGTGTGAAAACGTTCTACCATTCCGTTACTTTGTGGGTGGAATGTAGTCCTACGAATCCTATGAAAACCCAAAAATGTAGAAAATTCGCTAAATAATTTTGATTCAAACTGGACGCCTTGGTCAGCCGTGGCGGTCAAAGGCACGCCGAAACGACAAACAAAGTTTTGAAATAACGTACGTGCTACAGTCTCTGCAGTAATATCTGTCAGAGGATAAGCTTCTGGCCATCTGGTAATCGTTCGATCACTGTTAGAATATAAGAACAACCTTTGGATGGAGGTAACGGTCCTACTAAATCTATATGTATATGATCAAATATGCACTTAGGTATTTGAAAATTACCTAGTGGGCTTTTAGTGTGACCTTTAACAGTCTGACAGTTAACACACGACTTGGCCCATAAATTTCACTCAGTAGACATTTTTGGCCAGAAATAATTATTAGTGACTAAAGTCGTAGTAGCTTTAATTCCAGGATGAGATAGACCATGAAATATATCAAATATTGTTCTTATATAAATAACTGGAACATATAATAAGGTCGTAGTTTTGGACGAGAAACATCGCACCAAATAAATTCATCCAAAGGAATTTCATTTTTTTTCAAATTGAAAGTATGTTTAGAATTTGAAGATTGGTTTGACAATAAGTGTTTAAGATCAGAACCTTTCTCTTGTGCTTTGCTTAATAATTTCAAATCAAAATTGCCACTAATTAAAGGAGATTTTTCTGTTTGAATCGGTGAAATACAATGCTCTGAAGAAAATGTGTCATATATACGCGATAAGGTATCTGCTATGACATTTTCTCATCCTTTAATATGCTTAATTTCGCATGAAAATTGAGCAATATATTCTAAATGATGTATTTGTCTTGGAGATCTTTCAGCTTTTGTGAACAAGCATTGATTAAAGGTTTATGGTCCGTAAAACAAATAAATTTACGAGCTTCCAATAAGTATTTAAAATGCTTAAACGTCAGGGACACCAATTATGGTAGTATATACCATAATAAAACTTCATCATCATTAAAGAACATATATTAAAATTAAAATAAAGCATTAATATTATTCTCTTATAAAGAATATTTCATTATATTAATTAATGAATAAAATTGATGATGTTATAATATTTTTTAAAATATTGTTATTCTGCTGTTTTTTGTTTTTCTTCTTTTCCATGGCAACTCAAAACCTTAATCTACGGTAAGCGAGTTGCTACAGCATGGATTACAAGACGTGAAAATTGAGGCACTCGCATGCTTCCACTACGCCCACTGAAATAGGGTACTCTAGAGCTAATTGACAGAAAAACTCATTATCTCAATAAAACCAAAGCTTGAAATTCGCGGTGAACCGATCCGGCTAATTTTAGCGTCAATGAGTTTATTTACTTGTTCTTCTAATCTCATCGGTAATTAACACACACAGCTCATTGAGTAAAATCAATTTGAGTGTGCAGCAATCCCGAATATTTACTGGGAAGCCATCTGACCCACTTAGCGTGAACAGTATGCTAAACATGCCACACATAGCGTGGTTCTATGTCTACATCGAAGACTGTATTATTACACCCTTGAGTAATGCCCGCAACGCGCAGTCTTCCGTCAGGCCGAATAAATCTCGCGGGTTTTCATTTTGTGGAAACTCTACGGCCAATAATTCGTTGGTTAGTTTGTGATTTATCATTTTTAAATGGAGCAAAATAGTATAGGAAATAAGGCTATAAGGTTATCTTACATGCAGTTGATAAAAAGTCACGGTTTCATCTCACTTTGTTGAGGAAAGTAACGTGGCTGTCATGTGATAAATGTTGGTTAAGGAGTGAATTATGACCAGTTGTCGCTGGTGAGGGCAGTGTAGACTCTATTAAAATTACTAGGATAGTTTCTTAACCGCACGTCAACTAATATAATTTCATATATGTGGTTTTATCATTAAATATCTTTTTGTTGATGTTTTCTGATATAATACAGACAGAAACTTTTATGGAAAATATATACATATCACAATCATAATTATTTTTAGTTTTTAAATTTTTTTCTAAAGAAATATCATCAATAATAATATTTTAAATAAATGTCCTATTATGCGAGGTGTCCACAAGATACAAAAAGTTTTAGAAACTATTTTTAACCGACTTTAGTATTAAGGTAAGCAAAAAGTTTGTCTGCATTTTGATGTTGTGCTGATCAGACAATACGTGCAATATTGTCAGTTAACGTATCAATTAAAAATTCACTGAAATTTGGGTTTTTTTTTCAACCATCAGAAAAACATGACATTTCATTACTCATTTAATGACATTAAACTTTGACTTTTTAGACGGCTCGGCTGTGCGTTGCCATTAACAATGGAGATAAAAGTACTTTTTCTAACGCTGAGTGGCAGAAAATAGTATATTGTAATACAAATGTAGCAAGGGTTTCATTGCAAAACGACGTATGAAAGTAGAACACAATCGTAGAAATAGTATATTATATTACTAGGAGTAGAACGCACTCTTTTTTTGTGTTGAGCCCAGGATTTGCCGCAAACTGGGCGAAACACAAAAAAAGGCGTTCTATTCCGTGTAATATATACTATTTTTTCTTCAAGCGTATTAAAATGCAAAAATTCATTTATTTATCATAAATGTACAAATATTCAAACTACAGTCTTACATGTTGACACAATATGACAAGTGGCTAGTGGATAGCGCGCCACCGGTGGCTTTCGGTATTAACATTATGTTACTAGTAAAACAATACCCACAACGGCGGCGCTTTCGGAACTAACATTATGTTACTAGTAAAACAATGTCCACTACGGTGGCCTTCGGTAGTAACATTTTGTTATTAGTAAAACAATGTTCTACTTCTACTTCTGTTTTTGGTGACATCATTTAAACATTTTAATACGCTTGAAGAAAAAAGTAATATACATGGAAACGCGTATTTTATTTACCTTTATTTGTTTTTTAAACATGTTCTTATCACTTTCAATACTCGTAGTACTACTTGTCGACGTCAATCGATGGCGTATTCGAAAAATACATCAACAAAACTTGAAAAAATATTTTTAGTACCTACAGGTAAAATCCTTTTAATTATATGTACCTTTCAACTTTGATCTTCACTTGATAATTCACTGAAACAGACAGATGGACAGATAGACAGAGAGGCAACAAAATCTCCCGGTAAGGGTTCCCTTATTTACATTTTGCTCTAGAGAACTATAATTCGTGAACGTATATCGATTTTCGGTACGCCACTAGTCACCACGAACTAAGAATAGAAATGTATTTATTATTATTATTTTAATGTTAACGATCTACTCTTATTGCAAAACATATTAAGCCCGAGGGGAAAAAATTAAAAATTAAGAGTTTTTAGGAAGAATCGGTATCTTATAAAATAAGAAAGATATAAAATTTAAATGATTTATTAAAGCAAAATAAAAAACCGGAAATTTTTTTATGTCGTTACTATACTTCCACTGGATGTGGAAGTAAAAGTGTTCAAACAATATCATTCGCTGATGATACTGTTTTTATATGCACAGGAAAAAACTGGGAAGAAGCTTATCACCAAGCCAAAGAAAGTATTGACTCGGATAAACAGTGGTTAGATGAAAACCTGTTATGGTTCAACGTATATAAAACAAAAAACCGCTGCCCAAGGAATCACTACTCCCACATGCAGATTCTCTATCCAAGTCACTCACATCGAAAAAACATTGTATGTGGAAATAATTGTTTATGGAACTTTAATAATATAATATTTGAAATCCTCTACCCCAAAAACCCATAAAGCGATACCCCACATCGGTAGTGGGGGTGGATGAAGTAAAAAAATATTTTGAGGCTTCTGGTTCTTGTATATACACTAAATCACAATTTTTTCATCCCCTTTAATAGAGGTGGGGTGGTAAAGAGGGTGGCTAATGCCAAAAATTTTTTGAAACCTTAGCTTCTCTTGCATATACTAAATACCAATTTTATGGACTCTTACCTGCTTGATTTACCCCTTTACACCAAATTTACCCCAATTTACCCCCCAACCCTTCGAATGAACAAGATGAAAATATAATCTTGTTCCAGGTCTCGTTAAAGTACATATGTGTAACAAATTTCAAGTCAATATCTTAAACGGTTCCAGAGTAAACATGCGCACAAAAAAGTTACAGACAGACAGAATTTTTTTTTGCTCAAACTTAAAATCTCTTTCATGACATTTTAAGCCTATTTGAACAATAAAAATTAAAAAAATTTTTTTTGTCGTTACTGGAACTACATGGTAATTACCTCAACAGCTGTTGGCCTACCACAATGTAAAAAACTGTAATATAAATATAACAAATAGCCAAAGTGTAAAACAACACCTAGGGATTAATGGTGAATCAGCATCTAAAGTGCCGTTGGCACATAGAATAAAACCGCTACCCAAGGAATCACTACTTCCATATCCAGATTTTCTATCCAAGTCACTCATAACGAAAAAAATTTGTATGTGGAAATAATTGTTTATGGAACTTTAATAATACAATATTTGAAATCGTCTACCCCAAAAACTCATAAAACAATATCCCACATCGGTAGTGGGGTGGTGATAGGGGGTGGTAGTGGGGGTGGATGAAGTAAAAAAATATTTTGTGGTTTATTGGTTCTTGTACACACACTAAATCACAATTTTTTTCATCCCCTTAAATAATGAGGTGGGGCTGGGGGTGGTAATGAGGGTGGTTAATGCTAAAAAATTTTTTGAGACCTTAGCTTCCCTTGTATATACTAAAAGCCAATTTTATGGACCCTTACCTGCTTGATTTACCTATTTACCCCCCATTTATCCCCCAACCCTTCGACGGAATAAGATGAAAATATAATCTAGTTTCAGATCCCGTTAAAATACATATGTGTACCAAATTTCAAGTCAATATCTTCAACGGTTCCAGAGTAATCGTGTAAAGTTACAGACAGACGGACGGACAGACAGACAGACAGACAGACAGAATTTTTTTTTCGCTCAAACTTAAGGCCAGACGCGCATGGACGATTTTACGATTGACCGATTAATCAACCGGGTAGTTAGAACTGTACTTTATATAGGGAGAGCGCACATGAACGATTGCAAAATCGCCCGATTTGAAAATCTGTGTCCGGACACAGATTTTTGACCCGACCGCGATCACCCGATTTCATTAGCTGGGACTAATCGGCCGACTGCAAAATCGCCTATGCGCGCGTAAACCTGTGATCTGGCGATTGTGATCGCTCGAATCCACAATCGTCCATGCGAGCCTGGCCTAAAATCTCGACGTTTTATGACATTCTAAGCCTATTTGAACAATTAAAATTTTCATAATTTTGTTGTCGTTTCTATACTTCCACTGGATGTGGAAGTAATTAACAAATTTTACACACAGGAACATATTAAACAAAAAATTTAAAAATTGTATACACAAATTTAGTAGAGTTAATACTTAGGTACGGTATCACAAGCTGGGGCCATACAACACTGCATTGCAGCCACACCAGGTGACTCAAAACTATATATTGAAAACTATATATCAAATGAAAACAAATACTTGACCAATTTACTATATAAGGAAACGAAAATTTTGAACATACATAGTCTACTTATTCTTAACCTTGCAATTCAAGTGCATTATCACATTGAAAAAAAATACATCATACACAAGTACACCACTCGTGCTAGGGAATAAAACAAAATTGAATTACCACACAAAACTGAAACAAGAATTTCTCACTATGATGTGAAACTGTACAATATTTCTATTAAAATTAAAGAAATAAAAAATCGGGCTAAATTTAAAAATGAGTTAAAAAATGCATACTTATAAGAAGTGAGAACTTATGCCCAGTTTTCATTAGTAGAATTACTGGCATACTTTTTAGCCAAACTACTTTACTCTACCGGATTTGGTAGAGTACGCTTTTTCACATACAAATCAAAATAGTAGTCGTACAGTGTGTATAGTTAATAAACAAGCAAATATTCGTAAAAGACGAGTTACAAGTAATAATAATAGTAATAACAACAATAACAATAACAATATTAAAAAACAACAATAATAAATAATTTAAATATATAATTAATATCATAAATACGAAACATACCGCTCGCCCCTTTTTTAATCCGAAGACGCGGGAAGCGGACACAATTTAACAAGTGGACGTTTGAAGGTTTCTTGGTGCGCACTGTAGCCACTCGTACAACACCATCTGCACCTGGAAAGGTCTCAACAATCCGACCTAGTTGACGCTCCAGAGGAGGTGCTTGATCGTTTTTTAGTACCACCATGTTACCTGGCTTTGCTAAATCAGTACTGGAAGTCAATTTGGATCTTTGGGTTAACGTATGGAGATATTCTTTATGCCATCGTGACCAGAGGTCCTGATGCATAAAGAATATCTTCATATGTTTCATATTTATTTTATTGATTAAATTTGAATTATTTATTATTATTGTTTTTTAATATAATAAATACGAAACACAGTGCAAAATTGAAATCACAGCAATGAACATCAGTCGACTAGACACTCGACTATACCAAACCTGTTTTCCTTAGTCCTTAGCATAATAGTATAGCGGCGGTCGAGTAGAGTAAAAATCGGTGGTAGGAGAAGACGAGTGGGCGAGTTACTTTAGCCTAATTTTCATTAGTACAGTTAGCGGTTGAGTATACTGGCATACTTTCTAGGCAAACTACTCTTCTCTACCGAATTTGGGAGAGTATCCGTTTTCATACACGAATTAAAATAGTGGTTGAGTCGTATAGTACATACAATTAAAATCACAAAAATTAACATCAGCCAACTAGATACTCGACTATACCAAAGCTGTTTTCATTAGTATAGCGCCGGTCGAATAGAGTAGAAAGGTGGTAGGGAAGGCTAGTGGACGAGTTACTTTATCACCGTTTAATCCTACTCTACTCGACCTACTTTACTCTACCAATTACGTTGTCATTGGTAGAGTTAGAGGGGTAGTTAGTACTTGTCCAAATTATTTGACCGCTAACTCGACTAATGAAAACTAGGCTATACCATCGTTTAATCCTACTCTACTCTACCGTGATCTAGTATTCTACTCTACCAATTACGTTTACATTGGTAGAGTTAGGAGGACAGTTAGTACTTGCCCAAATTACTTGACCGCTAACTAGCTGAAAACTAGGCTTAAAGAAGAATCTTTATACCTACTAGCTAAAATAAATAAAATATATAGAAACCTCACTTAAAAAAAAGAAAAAATGAAAAAGAAAGTTTATAAAATCTTATTAAAAATCTCAGTTCAAATCTACTATTTGCCTTAATAATAGATAACTACTTATATAAATACAATCCAAATTCGAAGTATCTTAACCAAACAGTAAATATAGAGTGTCATAGAGAACAAAATTTATAAATTGTATCTTATTGTTGTAAAGGCAATAAATAATAAAACAATAAACAATTTCCATTTCAAAAGAGTTGATTCACAAAACAAACAAAAAATCATTAAAATCGGATAACCGGTTTAGAAAGAAATCAACTTTCGAATCATGGCAAATTTTGAATGCCATAACATTGTCCATGACCCATGAGTATATTAGAGTTCGGTCGAATTGTCACGAATAGTATTAAAATGCGGTTAAAATACATAACGATTGATGTCATACCCCGGATGAGGGGTAAATAATGCAGATATCGACCTGAAATTTTGATCAGATGTTCCCTCCTATATAGCACATACTTTAGTAAAATTTTAAAAATTTTTCTAAAATTTTGCTAAAATAAAAATTTTTTCTCAAAATTTCGATTTTTTTTTAATTTACTCCTGACCTAATAAAGCTATCTTAATCTTCGGAGGCTCATTTTATAGGTTTTTTTAATACCTATAACTTTCCCATTTGAACTTTCCTCTCAGATTATTAGCCTTCTATTTAAACGCGCCCCCCCCCCCCCCCCTCCCTTATCCGGTATGACATCAGTTTTCACACTATAAGAGCTTGTTTTGGATGACCAACTCATCAACCCAAAACAATAAAATCGTGGTTATGTATTTTCGCCATGCCAAATTACAATTCGACTGAACTATTAATGAAAGTTTGTACTTCACTAAAGTAATTTCTCGGTTCTGATAACATAATATCTGATATCCAGGGCTGCCCCACCCCATGTATGTCACAGCGCTTGTTTATTAAATTTGGCTTTCATATGTCTTGTTTCTTATTATGGTTGTGCTCAGCTTTTCACGATAAATCAGAATGCCGAATTAAAAACTCATATCTTGATCTAAACTTAACGTCATGATACCGAAGTTATTGCTACGGAAATTGCAGTCTTGGAGTAAAAACGTGTCAGTTATATGTATTATTATTACAAATTATAACTTTTGTCTACGTTTCTCACTTTCGTTTAATCTCCATACATAAATGCACCCTTAAATTTGCACGAACGAGAACTTCTGTTAAACTTAATTGGAAAAAAACTTAAAAAGCCATTACGCAGAACTACTTTAAACTAGGTTAAACATGAATGTAGAAATTTAGAAGTTACTTTTGCACTGCTCCGTTGGAAAGCTTTAAAGTACAATAATGGAAATAAAACAAAAAATAAGGAAATTGTCACAAAATAAATCTGGCCACAATTGGTACTTCGGAATAATGAAAAAAGTTGTTAAATATTGTTCGGGAGAACAATTTCGCATTGATAAATTGCAAAAGTACATACTTTCCTAACTTTATTTTTACATAATAAGATTCCTTCACATTATGAAAATAAGGCGCAAAGCGAAATTAAATGGTAAATTTATTTCATTCACACTTATAATATAATACAGGGTATTTCATCATCACCTTAAGCTGTGTACATTTCTGATACTTAGCGGAGTTGCTAAGCATAACAATCGTTCAATTTGAGATACTAACCAGAAATTTGGCACAGAGGTAAGTTTTTCTTGGCGAACAAAATGTGATATAGTGCCAAGGGGAACAAATTTTTTTGCCGGCCATCTTGAAAAAAATAACGGAAAACGGTGTACTTATGACAAAAAAACTCCTAGGTAAGATTGAAGAACACAGAATTCACTACAAAATAACATTTACACTTTTTGGTCATAGCCCAAATGGTTTTCTTACAATTAGTCCAAATGATAAGCGGTACGATTGTCAAGGATTATTTAATATGATGTCGTGCATATCGTGTAGTACGTTACTGACAGTATTATTGTTATGAGTAATATCATACATAAGAATAATACATTAGTAACAATAATAATACTAGTAATAAGGCTCTTGAACTGTTCGCTCCATGGTTCTTTTCTCTAGATAAAATAAACTATGCCAGATAGGCAAGTGTTCATATTCGTGACATGAAACTGCTTCATGAAACCAATCCTAAAGTTAGCTTTTGAATCGGGCAAGTTCACTGTGCAAAAAGGAAATAAAAGTTTTTCATCAATGGCGATTGATCAGGCAGAACAATAAAATTGTTAAAAGTGATGGCGGGGCAATAGGTTTAACGGAAAATCCTAACGCTCTGAGGCGGAGGATGCTTGAGGGCTAGAACTTTCACGAGTTTGAGCTGGAAGAAAACAAATATACTAAACATACTCATCATGAAGCATCTGCCACTGCTCAAAACAGATTTAGAGTACATATCACTAATACTGTCAAAGTATTTGACGAACTTAGTAACCCTTTCAGCAGCGAATGTAGCGAACTTATCACACTCGTATCTAAAGTTATGTCAGCTAAAGAATTCATACACAAAACTCTGCACAATGTTGAGAACAAGGGGAAACAGGTTTATCAACGATTTATGGAAGACCAACTCATCGACCAGAAACAAACAGTTTCTGATGTAATTCGCAAAAATAAATGTCCTCTATTCGATTTCAAACCACCAAAGGCGAGTTAAAAACCATCAAGAATGATGTGCAACTATTTAGTAGGCTATACATTGCATGCCAAAATAGGAATGGACATTTGAATACATTTTTCAGTTATGAAAACCAACCACACCCGCCGTCACTATCCGTCCACCCTCTTTGGACCACATCTCCAGAAGCTACTTCAGCTTGTCAGGAGCTGATTTCTTGTAAATTTCGAGTTATATGTAGTAAAAAATGTTCATGCGCTCGTGCAGGTTAAAATGTACGGTACTGTGTATGTGGTGGAGACTACTGTGAAATCGACAGTGACTGGAAATTTTAACTTTCAGGCATTCGTTCCTTTGCGATTTTATAAAAAAATCACTAGAGTAGAAATATTCAGTTAAAATAAAGCTTACAAAAAAAATTATTTAGGTATTTTTTATTAAAAATAGAATTATGTTACAGCTATAAATATATAATTTCCCCGCCACTGAGAAAACTAAAAAAATCATTAAACGATTTTTGTAGAAAATTTAGTTTACTGTAATTTGTGTAATCACAAAAATATTGATACAATTCGCCGTTTTAGAGATAATGTCGAAGTACTGATTTCTCTGGCGATTTTGAGGTTATAACTACCGAACCAATTTTTTTTTCTGAGTAGCACTATATCCTATTTTATTCATCTCAAAAAACTGTCTATGCTCACCCAATTTCAGGTTAGTATCAAAATCTGAACGATTCTTAAGAAAATTCGAATTAATCAAGGTAGATGGAAGAGGCCACTAACTTAATTATTTTATACGGAATATTCTGTATATTTTTATATTTGTAGATTCGACGCTAAATTCCAATGTCTATTCATGTTACATTAACTTGCATTACTGACAGTTTCTAAAGCTTTTCGCAGCCTGATGCCAAGAATATTCAAGGAATACCTCAGGGCTCCGTTATTAGCCCTAGTCTTTTCATATTTTACACTAATGATGTAAAAAAAAATCAGTATTAAATACATACTTAACCATATATGGCCATGAGTTATACACTGATCTTTTTTTAGAGTTTCTCTCTTCAGCTTGTGATCTGGTCGATGTTCTGAATACCAGACGCATAGACCTTTCGTGGGCGTCTTTCATTAATTTTTTTTTAAATTCAAGTATACAGTGTGCTTCAGTTAACATTCGCACAGCCGGTATTTTGGAAACTAAGAAATATATTTTTATTCTGTAAACGGTAATAGATTTCTATGGTTAATGCCTTCTTCAGGAAGTACAATTTACTATTATAACATTATCACCAGAGATGGCGCTGAAGTATAAAAATATTTTTCGATCAGGGAAGGTTTGAAACATATGCCATTCAATTAAGAATTAAATTTTAAACAAAATTGTTCTTATTCCTAGAAGTCAGATCTGCAGTAGTTTTTTAGTTATTATACTCTTCGCAAAAACGAAGAGTATATTGTATTTGATCGGCACATTTCTAAAATCGTCCGTTCGTCCGTCCGTCCGTCCGTCCGTCCGTCCGTCCGTCACGTTTCTTGTAAGCACGATAACTCAAGAAAGAAAAATCCAATTGTACTGAAATTTGGACAGTAAATTAGTGTTAGCTAGAGGAAGAACCCTATTGAACCCTTTTTGAACAAAATCGATCGGTAAATAAAAATGTTATTAATGATTTAAATTTGAAAAAAAATTTTTTTTGATTTTTATGTTTTTGTAATTGACTATAAATTTGGTGAAATGATATTTCATTTTAATATCTAAATATTTATATATTTTACAAATATACATTTCATAATGTAATATGTAATCGTGAAAATATGATTTTAGCTCGTGTCTTATAATGTAAAAATTTACGTTTTTTTACGTATAAGGTGGTGGTGTAGTTCTTACGCTTTTGACTCGGAATCCAAGGGTCCCGGGTTCGAAACCCAAATAGGGTATGGTATAGTTTTTTTTAATTTTTACTTTATTTTACCAACTAAGTTCGTACTATAAAATTAAAAATGTCTAAAACTAACATTATTTACAAAAAACTGCGAAGAGTATTATATAGAATGTGTAACAGTTATATAAAAAGTTCAGTGAACAGGCGAAGAGTACGTTTTTAGCTTGTTTTAATTTTATTAATCGTGGTGAATCTTGATTTTTTTAATCTTGGTTTTCGGATGTAGGTTCTTAGTAACCTTTTTGCCTGCTATAAGAAAATTATTTACTGGTGGGAAATTTCTTTTAATAGCACTTTCGATTTTACCGGAAATTACTTTAAATTTTGAAATTTAAATTAAATTAATTGGATAATTTGCAGTTGTTTATTTATTAACTGTCAGAAGTGTAATTTTCGTTTGCGGGTATCATTTTAAGAATACGTTTGTAAAATTTGTCCAAAATTACATGGCCCACACCAATGTTGACAAAGTTAATATGTTATTAATTTATGGAAAATGAAATAAAAATGCAAAAGCAGCCAAACGTATGTATCAATTACAATTTCCAAACAGACCACAACCCAGTCGCAACACTTTTTCCAATTTGTGTAACAACTTATTACAGTATGATAGTTTTAAAAAGTTGAAATGTGGAAGAATACGAACAGCAAGATCCAGGAGAATACAAGCTTTAGTTTTACAAACCGTTAACAATGATCCGCACTCATCATTGCGACAAATAAGAGCCTCCACCAATGTATCACTATCGTCGTGCCAAAGAACCTTAAAAGAAAATAAGTAGTTTCCATACTTATTACGTCATTTACTGCCTACGGACTATGATCGTCACATAACCTTTCTTGCTGAGTTTTCTGTTCTTTATGAAGGAAATTGTAATTCCCTTAAAAATGTACTTGGAGTGACGAAAGTAATAGAGTGAGATCCCAGAGCCGCCAGACCTACGTCATTTTAGCAAAGCTAATATTTTGACAACAAATAGTGTAATAACTAGTTAAGAACGTATGCGTATTTGCTAGTTTGAAAGCGGGGCCCTTTTGCAGAAAACAGGTATAAAAGGTACATAAAAATTTTACTCAGTACGTTAAAATATGATAGCTGGATTGTTTTACAAGTGACACGCCAACTACAAGGTGTAAGCGTCAACCTCCGGAACTTAAGTCCGAGGTTCGATCCCTGAGCGTTCTCAGTTTTTTTTTTTTCAAATATACGTACCAAGAAAAAAAGTTATAGTCAAAATAATAAATATTTCCCTATCGGTTGTCTCTTTCTTGGTAATCGCCACGTTAAGTTAATATTTCTTGAAAAAAAAAAGCTGAGAACGCTCAGGATCGAACCTCGGACCTTAAGATTCGGAGGTTGACGCTTACACCACGTCGTTAGTGTGTCACGTGGAAAATAAACCAGCTATCATGCTTTAACGTACTGAGTAAAATTTGTATGTACCTTGTGTACCTGTTTTCTGCAAAAGGGCCCCACTTTCAAACTAGCAAATACGCATACGTTATTAATTAAATATTACACTATTTGTTGTCAAAATATTACCTTTGCTAAAATGACGTAGTCTGGCAGCTCTGGGATCTTGGACTATAAGTTTCACAGTAACGGCACAATTACAAAACATAACTGTAGATATATGTTGGAAAACAACCCAAGATGGGTGCGTCGAATAAGAAACCGAACTGTGTTCAGCGTAAATGTATGGTGTGGTTTTTTATAGGGTTATATTATAGGTCTGTTTCTATACCATGAAAATTTAACTGGTGTGCGTTATTTAAGATTTTTAGAAAATGATCCTACAACAGAGATTAGATGGCCCGCGCATTCTCCGGACTTTGCCCCTCTGAACTTTCTCTTGTGGGGATATGAAAAGTAAAGTATATCAAAAGCCAATAGAAGATATGGCAGATTTGTACAATAAAATCTACGCTTGCGCTGGTGCAATTAATAGACATACATTATTAAGGACATGTAACGAGGAATTGTTACATCGCTTTGATATGTGTATTCAAGCAGATGGAAGTAATTCCGAGCATCTATTTTAAATATTGTTGTCAAGATGTACTGTTTAAAAATAAAATTACCTTGTTTGTTATTTTTCCATTTAAATTTCTCAATTTAAAGTAATTTCCAGTAAAATCGGAAGTGCTATTAAAAAAAATTTCCCACCAGTAAATAATTCTCTTATAGCAGGCAAAAAAATTGCTAAGAACCTACTTCCAAAAATCAAGATTAAAAAAGTTACAGCAATTAAAATAAAAAATATAACACTAGACAACAAAATTAAAATAACTAAAAACTACTGCAGATCTGATTTTCTGAATAAGAACAATTTAATTCTTAATCGAATGGCATATATTCGAAAAATATTTTTAAACTGCATTGCTATCTCTGATGATAATGTTATAATAGTAAATTGTACTTCCTGAAGGAGGCATTAACCATAGAAATCCATTACTGTTTACAGAATAAAAATATCTTTCTTAGTTTCCGAAATATCGGCTGTGGGAATGTTAACTGAAACACCCTGTATAGTAAATATGCAAGAACCTATCTAATAATATATAAAAATCTGTGCATCAAACATGGCAAGGGCGGACGCCTCCTATAACAGACGTGTATCTCAACCACCATACAATGGAGAGTATGGCATAGCAATCGACTTGGCACAAAAAGATTCACAACTTTCTAGAAGTGTACGAGAGCACTTTGACTTCGACTAACCGTAAAAATATTTTACTAAAATTTTGGTGTGCTTGTGACTTGTGGCATGTAATCTCATAAAGGTTTTGTAATTCAACTTCGATTCCGAGCGACCACTATGGAGATGTCCGCGTGAGCTCATTTATGGGCTAATCAGTTTTTTTTCTTATCTTATCTAAAATACATGATGTATTGTCGTGAGCACAAAAAAAATAGGCCAACTATTTTTTTCTAATGTAAATCTGTCTCTATTTGCATACTTGCAATGAATTTTGACAAATAACTGACAATGTCACAAAAATTAAAGTTAGATGTACACAATTAGATTTTAGCAAAAATACGTAGACTTGTCTCTTTTCTTTCTGCGCACGACAGTACCTTCCTGCATGAAACTATCTTTTTCTAACGACCTTGGTGCTTCTGTCCCTGGTCAAGTCGCTGGATGGATTTTAATTCTTTTTACACGAAAAACCGACCTTGGCACTTCGCCTTTTTTGCATTCCATTTAAAACGTAAGTGTCAAAATTCAGCGTACTTTTAAATTTTTTACTTTTGGTTACAAGACGTCTTCGGGGGCGTGAAAAAATATTTTTATGCTTTTTGGCGCTGTAATCCGTTGTGCTCTATAACGTCTTTTAGACAAAACATTTTTCTTTTGATTTTTTTACATCGATTCTCCGAGGTTCTACAACAGTACACCACAAGTTTTTAAAACTTGAAAAGTATTTAATACTATTTTTTACAGACGGTATTGGTCGATTCGAATGTAAACGCAAATCACCCATCGATTTCTTCAGTGCTCTGGGATATGAGGCATCACTTAATCATTTGCATTTTTTCTTCTACTATTGTATAAACATTTTCTAAATTTACTAGGTTTTAGTTCGGCGCAGTCACGGCTGTGTGTCAATGAGTAATAAATAACAAAATTTCGTCGCACTCGACAGCATCGTTCTGCGTGATTCTATCGAATCATGCATGTGTAAAAAGTAATTCCGTCGGAGTGGCATCCGCGGAAATGTTATTTCTTTGTCTAACATCATTGAAAATAGATTTATTCTTGTCTTTTTCAATATAAACACCTTTGAATATGTACTATAGCAGCACTGTATATTAAAAAGTTCCTGGATATACTCCACACAGTTCCAAAAGTGGTGATGACATATCCTGTATAATATCTACGATAGCAATTCTTACCTCCCTTATTTTGTCGAATTTGAGCTAAAGTCTTTTCCCAGACGATGCGATGTGTTCTTATCTCAAGGAGGTTCATCGACCCCTATAAGAATGATATATCTGGATTTTCGACGGCACTAGAAAATCAACTAAATTTTAATGTAAGTGGAACTCTGACAAATTGCGCCTCGATATTTTAGATCCCTTAAAAAGTCTACGGAAGGAATTGAAAGAGAGACTACTTACGCGGCGTTAGAAAATCCCTGAAGTTTTCGTATCTTTTGATTTCTGGTTGGCTAATGACTTCGTGGAGATAATTTGAATAAAAAGATCATTCGTTTATCAAAATACAGCATCAGTGGTAATTTCCCAAGTGTGCGGCAAGTTGCTGATCATTTTGATAAAGTTAGCGACTGCAGAAGGATGTATTTAAGTAAATAAGTAAGTAACTAAGTTATTTATTGGTCAATAATATAAGAAATATTTACAGAGGTCAACAGACAAGATGCAGTTACTACTACTGTAAAATAATGTATATATAATATAAAGTAGAAAAAAATATTACATATTACTCACAGTGAACCAGTCGGCATAGAGAAATTCATCAGTTATGAAAAGCATTGTCGATATAAAGAAATTTTATAGCACTTTTTAAACATCTGTAATCGAGGTTTGTTGATATTATAGGTGATGCATTGAACACTTTATTACGTGATGTCGAATAAACAGAGCCATAATAAGAAAGTGTTAATGAAACTTCGGTTATCTTTTTTAATAGTTTTTAGTATATAAAAAAAAAGAAACTGTTCTGTTTTGCACAGACGTGATTCTGCTCGTTGCAACCTAACGTGCTGTCTAAAATAGTACCCATGAATTTGGTTGATTTATTTGTTGTTTATTCAGTGAGATCGTTTAAACGTAGGTTAATGGCGTCATTTAGATGAATTTCATATTTCACTTTTTAGTACGTTTATGCGAAGTAATCATCGAATGATTATAACACTGAAAATTTGAGGTCGATTCGACAAGAAGTTACAGAAATATATTGCTTTAAACATGGACTGGTGCGCTCAAAGTGCTGACATCGTTCAATCCGAAAGCCTGTCTCGAAGTTGCGTTTACGCTGTTAGAATCCGGCGATTTGCCTAATCTGCCAGAGATGTACTTGATTATGGTGATTTGGAGACTATTGGACTGTTTTAACGCAAAAGTATGCCGAAAAGAGGGGAATGAAAATTCAACTAGGATGGAATGACATCACGCAGCGTCGATGTTCTTCATTAATTTTAAAGGCCATAGAGAACCTAGAATATTCTGTTTTTTTTTTTGCATTTCGCTCTAAAATTAAGAGATCTTTTGGAAAATGTAATTAAAAAACATGCTAAATGAGCTTTGAACATGCCTGTAAACTCTAGATAGTCTTATTTAGACTATTAGATTATTAGATGGCATTTATTATTTTTTGCCATGCCCATGTTCTTGAGATGGCATCTCAAGGGGCAATGATCAGTTAGAAGGCCTGTGATCAGCCTTATCGGACTTTTCGAATTCGAGAAGCCTTGGGGTATTCTTTGTCGAATGGGTTATAAACTTTTGCACTTGTTTTTGGCCTGTAGTGTTCCTCCAGTAGGACTTCTCTTGTTTATTTTTTCCCATTTTTGGACCTCCTCCGTCATGGATCTCTTAGAAAGCCAACAAAACGGATCGGGTGCAAAAAATGGGCTTTTTCTTGTAACGCAGTCAGCTAGTCCATTGACTTATATTCCCTCATGCCCTGGCACCCACATCAACGTAATCTTGTTATTTGTGCCAGTTGCCAGGTAATTTTAGACTTGGGTATAGGACCTGAGAGCCTTTAGTGCTTCCTGGCTGAAAGTATATAGATCTTTGCTTTTTTTTTTTTAACTATTTAACGTCGGCCTATTTCCGCTACCAGGGCCTATCACCGACGCCAGGAGACGAGCTACCCCCAACCTGGAAATTTTGCCGAACCTCTTCCCTTAAGAAGATTAGGGATCTTTTAATAGACAAGGGACCGCCTGCCTTACATCCCCTCCGAAGGATGGTATATCCTCTACGTAATCATCGTCTGAAATTACGTAACTTCCGCGTATACACTGATATACAAGCCGCTAGAAGGTGGAACGAGAACGCTGTATTTCCCAAGATAGGTGGGTCACCCATCCAAGTATTAACCGCGCTCGACGTTGCTTCAACGGAATATCGACTGATATTCACATTGAAGTCGCCTCTACACTCGCCCCTATCTTTGCTCTTCGAACGCCTTTGTTAGGCATTCCTGGGCACACAGATCTATGGCATAGATTTCTACTTGGAAGATGGTGTTGCCAGGGACTTTAGGCCCCACTACGTGAACACCTACCCCTTTGGCTATCTTAATCCTCTGGAAGTGGACTTCACCGGGAAAATGGGGGGAGGCGACTATGATCTGCCTTTTGCCTCTTTCCCTAGACACATCCACAACAACTGCCACTAGTCCGTAGTTATGAAATCTGAAAGAAGAGCAAATTTAATATTTTTGTCGAACAGAAAAGCTGTTCTAGGATTCTTATGCAAAGTAGAGTAAATCAACTTACATGATTGTGTAGGGAGTTCTTTGATGCGTCCTTGAGGCTAAGAGAGTGGTATCATCTGCATACGCACTCTACATTATTGTACGTAGTTTGGGAAATCATTTATATGTGACAAGAACAATAGCGGTACTACAACACTACCCCGAGTGGTGCCAAGATCCGCATCAAATTGATGAGAAGATGAGTTTTCAATTTATACTATAAGCTGCCAATATGTTATATAGGATATAATCCATTCTTTTACATTTCCTCTTATTCCCATATTATCTATTTTTTCTGATAGAAATTCTGATTCCAAGGTGTCGAAAGCTCGAGAAGTTGAAAAAACAGCAGTTCTCCCTTTATCTATACCGCTTAATATATATTGGTAATTATTCTGTGGTGGCAATCTGCGTGGAGTATCCACTTCTGCCTTACAGGCAGTTGGTTATTATTTTTTGTTTCGACAGAATTTCGGTTAGGCGAATATAAACTACTTGTTCGATTGTTTTTGAGAAAGGAGTGTTACTATTGCTCTGTACTTTTCGATCGAATCTGGATTACCTTTTTTTGCATATAGATGTGGTGTTTGCTATTCTAAGATTAATGTTTTATTATGGCCAGTAATTCAGTGTAGTCTGTATACATTGAATTGAGAAAACCATGATACAAAATAATATAATCCCCTACCCGACCTTTATCTTGAACAAGGCACCTTAAAATTCTGAACCAATCTCGCCTCCTGTACCAAATTAGCCATACATAGAAAATCCTTTAAACTAACAGTCTTCTGTTCTAAGAATCATTCAATGGGCGCACTAGTAACTTAATCCGAAGCAATGCAATCTTTAAATATTCAAATTTGAAAGCCCAATCGCATTATATAAAATTTATATAGAAAAACTGCAGAGTTTACATCTCCGATCTCTGAATATAATGAAAATGTTAATGGAACGGGGCCGGTATCTTTTATCTCAGCGTCACCAGATATCGAGCCTCCCTAATTCGCGCATATCCAAATAATGCCTGCCCAATGAGGCGTGATATATGGTTGATTTGGAGATTTGCCACTGTTTTCTCTGCTAATAGACACAATGACTCTTTGTTGGCCATTATAATTCAACAAAGAAAAGAGAGTGACTCAGCTGATTGAGCCGTCTCGTGCCGAGTTTGTTCTTTCTTTCTTTGAGAATTACTTTTTGTTTTGTGTTCAAAGGGACTTAATTAACAATGGGATGAGTGTATAGACGTTTTTGAGTTAGTTAAAAGTTATCTTCGTAATGAGAAAATAGCACGTTATTTATTTTGTAGCGTTTTCCAACACCAATTAAATACAAATGAACTGCTTTGACCTTGTATCGGTACTTAATTTTTCAAGCTAATTTTCTTGTACAGAGTTACATTGAGAACACTGTTTTAAACTACCTTCAAATGTTTCGCATTCTGTAGTGAAACGAATACATGGTTGTTTTGTACACTGATTTATCACAGCCCTTCCTCAACCGAATAGACTTGAACGGTAAGTCAGTATAATAATTTGAGACTTAGTGAGATTAAAGCCTTTACCCTTTTTTTTATTACTTCCACATCCAGTGGAAGTATAGTAACGACAAAAAATTTTTATTCTTCAAATAGGCTTAGAATGTCGTAAAACGTCGAGATTTGTGTAACTTTTTTTGCGCACGTTTACTCTGGAACCGTTTAGGATATTGACTTGAAATTTGGTACACGTATGTACTTTAACGACATCTGGAACTAGATTATATTTTCATCTTGTTCCGTCGAAGGGTTGGGGGGTAAATTGGGGTAAATTTGGGGTAAATAGGTAAGTCAGGCCATAAAATTGGTATTTAGTATATACAAGAGAAGTTAAGGTCTCAAAAAAATTTTTGGCATTAGCCACCCCCATTATCACCCCACCATTGTTAAAGGGGATGAAACAAAATGTAATTTAGTGTGTGTACAAGAACCGGAAACCTCAAAATATTTTTTTACTGCATCCACCTCCACTACCACCCCCTATCACCACTCCCACAAAGCTACCGATGTGGGGTATCGTTTTATGGGGTTTTGGGGTAGAGGATTTCAAATATTATATTATTAAAGTTCCATAAACAATTATCTCCACATACAAAATTTTTTCGTTGTGAGTGACTTGGATAGAAAATCTGGATGTTGAAGTCGTGATTCCTTGGACGGCGGTTTTTTATATAATTGTGTGCAGTAGTTATGAAGTTATAGGAATTAGAATATTCCAATATTTTGATATCTCTGTGGAGCGCACAGAGTGCACGCGCGTAACAGTTATTCGGCGCGGCGCTAGCTGCCTACCAAAATAATTAAAATGCAAAAATTCGTTCTGGCTCAAAAATAAAATAATGCCATTGGTCTCAATTTTTTATCGTGTTATTACTATATATTTCACATATTTAACACATTGTGTTAATCTAAAGGTCAAATTTTAATAAGTGTAGAAAATATGTTTTTTTCTCTAAGGCTATGCTAATAAAATGTGAGAATTTGCTGGGGTAAATATAGTAAGCGGGAAACTTTTTTACTTTTCGAAATAGATACCAAGTATATCGAAAAGATATAAAGATAAAGAATGGAGGGAACTTTTTTATTTGAAACTTTCTCTTCTAGTTTTAACAGTTTTCTTCACGATGAACAAATTCTACCAATAAACTAGAGTTTTATGCGTATAAAGCAACTTGCGGGGTGTGTATTATACAAAGCTGTAGAACATAGGTAACATATCTTAATTTTTGTCTCCTCCAAGAAACACATAAGATAGTCAAAAAAAATAATTTTTTATTTAAAGACAATAGATATAGTATATTAAACGGTGTATGGATGTTGCCATATTTTTTTAGAATGTTAATTAAATAATGTTATAATTTTACTTTTATACAGGGGTAGCTCAAAAAGTACCCAAGTGGGTTTAATATTTAAAATTGTTACAAAAGATCATTAGAAGGTTAGCATTTCCTTATTTTACACTTTTAATTGGTATTTATCAGTTACAAAAACTTACTGAATAACCTATTGTCATCTAATTTTTAATAAACATTCATCTATTTAATTATGGCGTTTATGTTTACTTGTCTCTTAGTGATTACTAAGGTATGACTTTAAAAAACGAAGAAGAATATTACCTAGCCTATAATAATAATAAGTTGCACAAAGTAGAACATGGTCAAGGTCAAGGGTGTATTTCCTTTGAAAAGTTTTGTGAATTGTGTGTCACAGAGAATTAACGGCGTTTTATGAATTAATTCTGCAATCATCTATGCAATTTTGGTCTGGAGTCACCTTTCTCATACAAAGAAAAGCAGTCAGGATAATTACGGGTTAGGTTACACAGATTAATGTAAAGATACTACAAACTTTACGAAATATATACAGGGTGATTCTTTTAAGGCGGCCATTAGAATATTTCCCACTTGCAGATGAGATAGACATTTGAGATTTGGTACCCTACCATAGTCGACCATTGCGAGTCCGACAATAATAATTTCAAAATGGCGACACTTCCGGAAATACCGGAAGTTGATACCAACTTGCTTATTTTAAATGGAACACCCCATATATTTTCGACTTTTCGAAATGATCATAAAATTCAAAACATGTAGTACACCTTATACCTAAACCGAGCAGTTTCGAAGATATTTGACATTTTATAAAAAATTTGACAGGTGCAACGGTTTACAAGAACCATTATAACTTTCTTCGTGTAGGAGATCCTTATTTGCTCTTTGGTACGTAGGATGAACACAAGATGAGCTACTCTCTACCAAAAAAAAATAGATTCCATAATACTATACTAAGTGTTTTATTTTTCACGTTACATTTTGTCAAATTCAATCCTCAAAAACTACTATACTACTATATACTTTTTTGTGGAGTGCTTTCTGCGTACCAAAGAGCAAATAAGGAACTCCTACACGAAGAAAGTTATAACGGTTCTTGCAAACCGTTGCACCTGTCAATTTTTTTATAAAATGTCAAATATCTCCGAAACTGCTCGGTTAAGGTATAGGGTGTGCTACATGTTTTGAATTTAGGATTGGAACGTCTCTTTTTTGCAAAAAAACACCCCTAACGGGAACTTACAGATGGTTTTACACTTTTATCTTGTAAATCGTTCGCCGGAGGAGAAAAAAGTATAGGAAATAAAAAATTTGTCGTTAAATTCTGCATAAAAAATGTTGCTAAAGCGTCCGAAGAGAGAGGTACGCACAGGTAAAAATCGATCCTATTCGAAGTTTCACAGCGAATATCTTAAAACTGGTTACTTTAATGAGAAAAATGTTCAGAAATTTTTTAATTTTTTTATGTTTTTTTATTATTCTTTTTTTACTATTTTTTTTATTTATTTTTTTTTATTTATTGAAAATATCATACAGAGATAAGATATTCGCTGTGAAACTTCGAATAGGATCGATTTTTACCTATGTGCTCAAAACTACCTCTCTCTTCGGACGCTGTTAGCAGGAAATAGGTAAGGATAAGATACAAGATTAATACAACATTTTTTATGCAGAATTCAATGACGATTTCTTTATTTCCTATGCTTTTTTCTCTTCCGACGAACGGTTTACAAGATACAAGTGAAAAACCAGCTTTAAGTCCCGCTAGGGGTGGTTTTTTGCAAAGAAGGCACGTTCCACCTCTAAATGAGGGGGGGGGGACTTTTCTATCTAGAGTGCGCATCTCAAATATTATTACTTTATAAATTATTATTTCTTTTTTTTTCCCCCTTATTTTTTTTTAATGCCTTGGCCTAGGATGGATTCCATCAGCCGGATTATTTCTTCTATTCAGTGTTTTTTAATCTCATTTGCGTGTACTAATAATAATTACGTATGTTATGTGGAGTAACCAACTGGATAAGTAATTCGTTATTCTTTCGTTCATCATTTATCCCAATTGAAACACCACGCTAGAGAAAATCAGTTCGAGAGTTTTCCAGCCAAGCAGGTCTATTAATCTGTAAGTTGTAGGTGAAAACATGAGTGTTGAATGGTTAAAATGCCATAGCGTGAAGGAAGTACAAAGACAGGTAACTTCTGCGAGCAAGTTAAGTGATTGGAGTATCTGCTTTATCGACTTTATGAGGCGTCGCTTCGTTTATTCCGCGTATCCGGACTCGGCTTACTTGCCAAAAACACGACATCTTGTAAACGCCGTGGATGTTAGCTATATATGGATATAACAGGCAGTGATCGATTAGACTATGATTGAATGGAATAATAGCAGTCCTGCTACAAGCTTTTGATTTTTTATTGGGTTTTTCAGTTTTACGCTTACGAGAAAATTTATATTATACAAAGGTATTCTGTTGAAGTATAACTTCAATGTGCAATTTGCATTTGGGTTGCTGTATATTGTTTGTCTTATTTGCAAATACATTGAAACAATATTTTTATTTTTATTTGACCATAACAAGATGTAGATTTCTCAGTATTCATTTTGATATTAAAATGTGGTGAAAGTTTTGCAAAACTAATTCGGAAATTGTTTTCCGCAAGCTAATGGAAAATTACTTATTAAAATAACTTATTATTAATACGTTGTTACGGTTTCGTAAAATTTTATTAAATGTTAAGTGTTAGTATTTAGATTGTACGATTTTTAAAGATTCAGTTTAGAATATCGGAGACACCTGTTGGTGAAGGTCATAGGTTAATTTCACTAATCGGAGAATTAAATAGTTAGTGGCATATATGAGGTTTTGATGTAGGCACATTTAAACAGCAAGTAGAGGTTTATGGTGTGAAAAGATGACCAGCTGACACGTGTGTTGAAAGAAATTATTTTTGACAATTTGCTTATTTATACGAATAATTGCGTTGCACACGTTAGCTTAATAAGACGTCGTCCATTGTTGGATATATAGTCGTAGTGGCACAACCCAAAAATAGGAAAAACGTTTCAAATAATGATAGAAGCAAACCACTTGGTATAGACGGTCTATATACATAAACAATCGATTTGACCCGCAGCACCTTATTTCAAGTGGCGTCAATTTCAAAATGGCGGCGTATTTTAAAAAGTACTGTTTTTAAATGTTTTCTTATTGATCAACTTAACTTAACTTAACTTTGAAATCAAATAGTAATAATAAAAATAATAATAGTACACCAGATAAGATTCAAGATGGCGGCATTTAATCCTATTTTAATGGGTTAATAGATAATAACGAAAACGACAATATTAATGATTTAATATTATAGTATGACTCCCTAAAATGTTATAAATATAATTTCAAGGTAATTTTACTGACTATTATTGGTTTTATTGTAAAATGAATATGCTTAAAATCAAAACAAAGTTTAAAATAAGGTAGTTTTCCGGATATCTCGTGACGTAATAGCGTAATAACCTCTAAAATAGGGGCATTTTACATTTGACACTAACTAGCTACGTTGCCACATTCCTAAAAAAGAATACTTTTGAACACTGTTTCAAATACCCAGCAAGTAAATATTTTATATATTTTTAATTCTGATTGATAACTTGCTAATACAGAATTGTAATATTACAGAGGATTTCGTATAGCACTACAGAATATCTTACATTATTTATCGAAATATGGCAACGTAGCACTCGTTTCTCTGTTCAAGTACAAATTAGAATCTGGTGATTACGCTATTACGTCATAGCCAATAGAATAGCCCGAAAATTGGCGACAATATCTAACCGTTTAAACTTCATGATTTTTTTTTTACTAAAAGGCATTATTTAAAAAATAAAATAAAAAATATTTTTATGCCATTTTGGATTTTTTTTTTGAAAACGCTTTGCTCTTAAATTATAAAAGTTCAAATTTGGTATTTTATTTGATTTTAATTCCATTAGTCCCATAAGAAAAAAGTTAGGCAGCGCCATTTTGAATCTGACGCCATCCCTGATAAGGTGCTGCGGGCCAAATCAACCTATTATATGTAAGTAAACTTTCTGCCAAGCGGTTTGCTTCTATCACGATTTGAAACGTTTTTTTTTGTAGCGCTACGACTAATATGGATATATGGTATCTTGGAACGTCTCTTGACCAAGAAGACGTCACAAACGCCTTCTTGGTCAAAA
Organism: Rutpela maculata; assembly: GCA_936432065.2. Lineage (NCBI taxonomy): Eukaryota > Metazoa > Arthropoda > Insecta > Coleoptera > Cerambycidae > Rutpela > Rutpela maculata. Next base: position 167,607,326 of record OW386289.2, on the reverse strand, counting down.
TTTGGATAGCTATCTGAGACACTTCTCCAAATCGTTGCGTTTCGGCGGTTGGAGGTAAGCGTTTATTTTCATTACCTTTCAGAACTTAATTAATAATCTCTGAACTAATGTCAGGTTTCGTATTTTTAGGCGTTTTTCTTTTACGCGTTTTTGCTGTTAGAGTTGTGATGCGCTGACGTCGATGTTATGTAAGAGTTTGGAATTACTGGACCATAGATTTAAATAGAAGTACTGGATCTTGATTTATGTAATTTATAATCAAACTGTCGCCTAAGTTACAACCTGGAGGGCCCCATATTTTTCTATAGAGCAGAATAAAATCGCATGTTTCGCTGGAAAATCAAGGGAGCCCGTATGAGTGTATTCTGTAGGAAGCATGTGGAAGCCCTTGCAGAAAAGTAGAATTCTTGTCCCTAGACGCTAGTGACCGTCTGTAATGTAATAATGTATTTAGAGTAGTATTACTATGAGAAGAGCCCATCAAAAAATATACGCGGACACGAGTTTGTACACTCATATATTCACTTAGTTTATTAGTTTAGTTTATATTCTAATTTTAATTGATTGTGTTTGGTATTTGTAATAAACCGTGTTCATTATATATCGTGTTTATTTTCAACATCATCCGATGGATGCAAAGATTGCGAAATCTGTGAATTTTTGTAATATTGAACCCGGACCACATTTTCTTCCACTGTTCTAAATACAGAACAGCAAATAACAGACTATATAACAATTTTATTAATTGTAATATGTCATCTCTTTTAATGTACTTTCTCTCCTCATCCAACATAATAAACAAATATTTTATTGGATCATCGGTTTTTTGGAAAAACAAAAATGTTATTCTTAATTTATTACGAATTTTCTGAGTGAATGTTCGGGTGGATTAGCTTCGTATCCTCTGTTGTTTGTCCTCTGTTGCATTCTACTGTCTATAGTGTCCTCTAATTTTTTTTTATTCAAAAACTGAATGTCCTGATAGACCCCAGGACGAGATGCGTGTGGCCTGTTTTTTCTCCTTTGCTGATCTTCATTTTTTTTCCTTTCTCTACATTAGTACAGTAAGCGAGGCAGTAAAAGTGGTAAAATTCCCTGCCCGAAAACGATGAAAGGAATTTCCTTATTTTTTTTGCAATATGCTTTATAAAATACATACATCAAAATCTATATTGTCGCATTACCTGCTTTTTATTTTTAAGGGTGGAAACCATCCCTAAAATCTAAAAAATTAATGACTTCTAATTTTACGAATAAATTAACGAAAATCCATATACAATCGAACTTCCATAACTCCAACGTCCATAACTCGAAAACTTTCAAAGCAATAAATATCTATTATCTCTACTAAAAAGTTCCCATAACTCAAAGTTTCTCTAACTCGAACGAATTTTTAATCCCCTTGGGGATTCGAGTTATGGAGGTTCGACTGTATTTATTTTTCTGAGGTAGCTGAATATGACTGTGAGGTCAAAACTTATAGACGAAAATATTAAGGGTTAAAATCACCTTTAAATACTGAAGAATTAATGTCTTCTAATTTTACGAATAAAGTCACGAAAATTCATATGCTTATGTTTTTGAGGTCGCGAGATTATGGGTCAAAATATAGGAAAGACCAAAATATTAAGAGTTAAAATCACTCTTAAATACTGAAAAATTAATAATTCTTCTAATGTTACGAATAAATTCACGAAAATCCAAATACTTATGTTTTTTAGGTCTAAATTTATTTTTTTTTTAAATGGTGGATTAAAAATGGTCACAAAATGTATAGTAATATGTCTCATTTCATTAAAATCACAGATTGTTATAAATAAAACAAATTAATACAATTAAGTAAACTAATTAAATAACAATTTTAATCTGCCCTCTAAATATGCATAAAAGTGCATTGCACCCACTTTTTCTGCGGATTCTTCGAAAAATAGACGGCTATTGCTGGAACAATTTGTCGTAGGAAAAAAAAATAAAAACACGAACTCTTCTTTTTTTTTATAAGCTTCATTTCATTCTTATATCATGTTTTTATCAATCTTATAGTTTTTGAGATATTTCAATTTTAAATACATAATTTTGTTGCGTATGCGCTCAAGCGCCATCTTTAAACCTTTAGTTATCTCTGGC